>CM076579.1:48773700-49373700 GCA_034641835.2 Pinus albicaulis
ACTGAGTAGTTTAGGCCATTGTGCTAATGGAGTCAAAGACGATGGCTTAACTGGATTTGGTTTCTTAACAAGAGATGGTTTCACAAGGCAAGATAGTCAAATAGGAAACAATTAAAGGCTTAAAGTAAATGGAATGAACTCAAAATGGGTGAAGGGAAATTAAGAATCCTTCAACCTATTCGAAAGAGGGAATTTGAATGATTATTAATAAAGGGCAATTAAGAATTC
Organism: Pinus albicaulis; assembly: GCA_034641835.2. NCBI lineage: Eukaryota > Viridiplantae > Streptophyta > Pinopsida > Pinales > Pinaceae > Pinus > Pinus albicaulis. The sequence goes on from CM076579.1 coordinate 48,773,929, forward strand.
TTTACCAAATAATCAGAATGAATAAACTAGGAAACATGAGCAATTCAGAATTCACTGTTCATACTAGTTCAGAGGAAAACATTAATAATAACAATGATTGAAAACAGATTGCACTTAAGCACTTTCTGAATTATTCTTTTTCGTTATCATTCAGATATGAAACATAGATGGTATAATAAACAAGAAAACTTTAAAACATAAGGTATAGAAGACTTATTGATCCAGTGTCTGACTCATGAATCCTGTGAAAAGTCCTTTGCATCAATTCTTTATCCAGCTAGCCATGCAAAATTTGTCCAACAACACTTTATTACAAAATAATCAATATTACAGCAAAGTCTAAGAATCCACCACCCTCAATACTCTACTTGAGGGAGTATTTATACAAAAAATTATAAAAAATATCTCCTAACAGAGTGAGATATAATTTAGGATGACTCATGAATAAGTTACAATAAAATAGAGACAGAGAATCTCGTATATAGGAGAAGAGGTAAACCGATGTTGTGCTGTTCCTATTTTTGTGAGTGTGCTGGAGGCAGGCCCTATGATTTGGCTTGCTGCTGTCTTCTTTGGTAACTCTGTGCTGGCTACCCTATTTTTACTGATACTCTTTATCTGCACTGATACACTTTGACCTGTTTGATCTCTATTTATCCTTTTACCATTACTTACTGTAGTAAATATCCAAAATTCATCCATGGATATTTTTTACAAAATGTCCAACATGTCTTCCCACCATTGTGCTTCTGGTATTCTGGTTCTTTGAAGCTTTCTCAGGGTCTCATCAGTTTCTGTGTACCTGAAAAAGGTAGGCTGAATTGGAAATAAGTGCTTTACCTCATGTTCGTGATAAAACAAGTTTTCCAGACTGTCATAAAGAATTTTTCCTGTAGGCAACGCCTTTGCCGCTGATGAACTTGTCGATAGACTTGCCTTGTTGTCTGCATACTTATTCAATTTCTCAACATAGTTTTGATGGCTCATTAGTTTATCATGAGAAACTAAAGGACTTGGCAACCCTCTATTCTGCAAAATATCAAATCTTTTCATAAAAGCATTGATTTCTTCCTGCATATCATGGCATCTTCTTTCTAAGTTTTGCATCAGAGTTCTTTTAGTAAAAACCTTTTTTACTTCCAAAATTGTCCCTGTTCTATCTTGAATGCCCAGCTCTTCAAGCTGATATTTGTTCTTGGTATTTAAAAACTGTATGAGCTCATTGGCTTTTTCAGGCATTTTTCCTAATTCTGCCCTTGCCTTTTGAACTTCTTCTAGAGCCAGTTTAACTAAATCATTTTACTCATACATTATTTGGATTGATGGCCAGACATCATTTATTGATTGAATAATGTTGTCCCAAAGAATTTTCTTAATTTCGTTTAAAGGCTTCTCTAATGTGAGATCCTTTTCTAATGCTTTCGCCAATTTTTCTAACCTGTTGATCTCTCTTGTCTTTTCTGCAACATATATCTTTGAGAGATCATACTTTTGTTCCAAAGTAGTAAATTGTTCCTTTGTTTTTTGGAGTTCTGTAACTTGAAGCTTCAATTCCTCCATTGATTTTATTAGTTCCTCAGTGCTCAAATTGGAAGTGTTGCCCTGTGCTAGTCCTGCTGACTGCCCTGTTGTTGTTGTACATGTGACCACTTCTGTTGTGGCTGCTGGGATGTTTGGTGCTAGTGTTGTAGAAGGGATTGTTGTTGAGACTGCTAGTATCACGTTGGGAGGCTGAGAGGTCGACTCTCCCTGCTTGTCCTTCAATGCTTTTTCAAGTTCTTGTTCAGTCTCATTCAGTTGTTCATTAAGTTTTAAGAGCAAATCCATTAGCTCTTCTTCAGATTTTTGCTTTATGACCTCAGCAGTCTGTGGATGCCTTGAAGGTGGCAGCTTTAGTTGTTTCCTTAGGGCAGCAATATCATCATTTTTCTTTTTGATTAAGGCTTCTGTAGCCTTAATATCTTTGGGATCATGACCCAATCCAATAATTATTTCTTCTAAAGTCTTTATTCTGTTATCTTTGGCCTGGGAGGAAGCTTTTTCCAGATGCAGTTGGGCAGATGTATTATCCAAGGAATTCTGCAACCTTTGGGCCATCATTGCCTTACCAGTCAAGGTTGAATAAATCATTTCTCCAGTTTGTTTATGTAATTCGATTTGATCCAAAGGATGAATATCCTTTACCATAACCTCAAAATTGGTTCTAAGGTAGTTTGTTACTGTTTGAGGCTGCTGCACTTTAGGCTTGAAATGACTCATTATCATTTTACCTTCCTTGATGTCATAGGCTGACATTAATCTCTGTTGATTTGTGGGGGCCATCTTCAAATATTGATTATAAACTTGACTTCTTAATGGATCATTTCTGGCTTTTATGTCTATAAATGTCTTCTTGATATCCAAGTGTCCTTCACTGGTGGCCTGAAGGATGATACCTCTGCACTTTGTTGTCTTTCTAACTCCTTTTTCTGTGAGTTGGTAGATGTCCCACTAACTGGGAATATTTGTTGGTTGTCTACTCCTTCTTTCCTCTGACTATCAGTGATTTCTTCAACAATTTCTTCTTCTGAGAGAGGATTTAATCTTTGCCTCTTGGTACTAGGCTGTTCTGAAGCTCTACTGGTAGGGGTAGTTGTTTCACTATCTCTCTTTTTACTTCTTTCCTCATTCAGGGGAGTTTGCAAGATTGGAATTTCTGCCATATTGACCTGAGTGGGAGAAATCTGCATTTGGGCCTGTCCCTTGGAAGTTTCAGGCTGCTCTGACATCGTGAATTACTCTGTGGCCTGTGTACTAGTCTCTTTTTCCTTACCTTTGGAAGTTGTTGTTGCTGGTGTGCTGGTTTCCTGTAAAAGTCGCTGAGAAGTTCCAGCAGAGGAGGGACCAATCCCTGATCTTTGTACCTGCCCAAAAGAATCCAGGTCAAGTATTTTCTCAAAATCTTTCATAACATTCTCAACATTGACCTGTTCACTATCATTTTCTACTAGGGTCCCTTCCATCCATTCATCAATGTTTGCAAATTGTTCAATCTCTGGAATCCTATGGTGAATGTATGGTGACAATTTGTTCTTCATTCTTCTATCACATATAAAGCTGTTAGGGTCATATGGTACCCACCGAAAACTCTTTTGCAACTTAAGATAATCTTCCAGAATTATTTCTGCTTCTTTCCATGCATCTCTACTATTACAGATAAAAGGGCCTAACTGACTCTTGATTCTAAGCTGAGCTTTCTTCTTGGCATTATAAAAATGGACTAGGTCTGAATTTATCATTTGTCTGGAGTACTCTAAGGCAAAGAGCCTTATCGGAACATACTTTGGTAGCTTGAAAGGACAGAGCTCACACCCATATATCCTAATTTCTGCATGGTTTTTGTATAGGTACCAATCACCTATCCTGTATTGCTTGGAGAGCTGGAGGATTTCTTTATATCACTATTGACCCTAGGAGGGGAAACTCCTGTTAATAAGGTGGTTGTTGGGTGAACAAATAGGTCAATGAATTCATTGTAAGAGTAAGGGGACTCAAATGAATTATGGAAGATTGCAGACCAGAAGATTACAGACCTTGGATTTCCTTTAGTGTCAAGTTTCATGACAGGGAAGGGGAAATTCTCTGACTGATAATAGAGCATAAGATGGTATATAAAAGTGGAGTATTTGAAAACTCTTTCATCTTCTAGTCTCATGAACTGGTCATGAATCTTGTCAGCAATGTAAGAGGCAAAGTCATATTTGACAGCAGGGGGTTGTCCAAGAGTAAAAATTGATAACAACACTAGGGTTATTTCATCAACGTACTCACTAGTGTTGAATCCCATTATTGAAGATATCATATCCACTATAATTCTGCCCATCTCTGTGAAAAAGGTATGTCCATAAGGAGGGGGGCCTTTGGGTTGATGTTCTTGTAGCATGAAAGTTTGACAAAGGCGATTCAGTTCTTCTTGGGATAATTTTGTGGATTTTTCAAGTAAATCTCCCATGGAAAGGGGAGTCAGGGCTTGACCAGGATGAAATTGTAACATTTCATTGATGGATTGAGTAGTTATTGGAAAAAGAATGGTTTGACTTGGGGACATAACTGCTCGTTGATTAGGGTCATAATTGGCATGGCAATGATAAATTATTTCAGGAAAGACATGAACTAAGGGTAAAAAATACATAGGAAGATTGGATTCCCACAGTTCAAATATATCAGAGCCATTAAGGTAATTATCTTTGCATTGGCAAAAGACTCTGAGAGGATTTTCGCTAAAGATGAGGTCTTTTATTGGGAAATCCCTATCCGCTAGAGGCAGATATTCTAAATCTTTATGGGGGGCATTCAGAGGTGCAACATTCAAAGCCACAGGGGTTTCCATTTTTGGTTCTTGTGGATTCAGAAAGGAATTCGGGTTTTTAATGGAAAAATGGGCAAAATTACAGGTCTGGGAACTTATGTGATGAAACAAAGACTGAATTGTATTATTTTTTAGTCTTTTTCTGTGGAATTTAAAGTAAAAACCAAGACTTGCAGGGTTCGACGAAAATTGGAAAATACATGTCTCAGGAAGTGAATAGTGAGGAAATAGGTGCGGGCAATAGCTGACTGGTTCAGCTGAAAATAGTTTGGCAAAGTGGCGGTTGGAAATCTTCAACAACTGATTTTGACGTTTTGCGTGGGAACACTGGTCGCAGCATAAAATGATGAAAATACGTACATTTGTTTGTTTTATTCACAAAGTCAAGGTTGGCGGGGGTTTTGTTATTTCGGACGGATGACGTACGCGGGAAAGGGTCTTTTGTCGTATGCTGAAGGCGGTAAGCGGTATGATATCACATCGCTTTTGGGGACGGGCAGTAATTAGCCGGGAGCCAGCGATTCCACAGGATTTTCGACGCGTGGCAAAGCACTGTTCACGAAACCACTCCGCGATCGCACGTTAACGTTCGGTTGTGGAGGGCCAAGCGATATGGACGATGGTCGTTGGATGCAGAGTGTTTGATCAGACGGCTATCGGGGAGGCGAGATGACGGGTGTTTTAATGAGGGCGGGCCCAATACAATCAACGATCATTTAATCATATCGAGAGCAACGTGATTGGTCGAAAAAGCTATTAATTAACCGTGAGGGTTAATTAATCCTTATTTAATGTGGCGGGGGGTCGGGGCTCTTAATTAGTTACATATTAACTAATTAATCCCAATTAATGTTGTATTATGGTTATATTTTAACCAAGGGGCAGGATATATAAAATTTGGGGATTTTATATAGTTATAGTAATACGGGAACGAGTAGATTTTTATAGGGAAATAAATAATATAAGTTAAAATTTAATATGTTAAAATGAATGAAAAAGCGCTAAGTATAAAAACATTAAAATTGTGTATTTAACTTAGTCTTGAATGAAAAAAGGGTTTTTTGTGGGATATTATGTAATTTTCCTAAGTAAAATAGGATTTTACTTAGGAAAAGACTTATGGAAGTAAATGAATGACTTATGAATGGTTTTAAGTACTTAGGCTTTTTAATTTATTGGGTCGAGGGTCTGGTCCCTCCAGAAGTCAGAGAAATGCTCTGAGCCCCTCTAATTTTCAAATGCCTTAGTACTTAGGGGAAATTAGTGAAATTTTTTAGGGAAAAATGAGAAGGGAAGTTAATCATTTGACCTTGTTTTGCTTGAAATTCCTTCAGTGTAATGTCTACTTTGCACTTGTGATGAAAGTAAAGATTAACACATTTAGAGTCATTATCCATCACAGGTATTTAGAGTCATTATCCATCACATGTAATTCTGCAACATCATCTACCTACCCTACCTACTTTAACCTAGCATTTTTTCTTCTTTATTAGGGTGCACTTAGACTGGCAAACCCTTATCACACTTTCTTTTCTTTTACGTGTAGAAATTTATCTAAGTCTAACCTTATTACATCCAAGGGCTCAGATTAAGTCGTTGAGCTCCTTTTATTTACTCTACCTATCTACTTATCTGCCAAGATTAAACAGTCTGGTCAGATTTTATTCTCTATCTCTAAAACATAAAATTCAAACATGAACTAGCCAAGCTTAAGCTGTTTGATTGTTCACCAATTGTGGCATAAGTTACAAGTTGCACACAATTTGTTTATTACATAAGAGAAAAAAGTAGTGGCATTTAGACTTGCACACTTTCCTTGGCCTTTCTTTTGGTGGGGTTCATTTTCTTTTACTTTTTTGGCCATTTTTATTCTTTTCACCCTTTGATTTTTCTTTTAGGGTATACCCTCTTTACATTTTTTAATTTTTTTGATTTTTTGACAATATGGAAAATCTTTGCAACAAGGAAAGGTATGAACATATTACATAGCCCATCAAGTCAATCATGATATATGACACCTATTGGTATAGGAGCATAACAACAAACCACTCCACTTTATCATTCACCCCCTATCACAAACCTACCTCTTGTAAATCCTCCACTAGCTCCCATAATGGCAGCTTGGTATGCACCTTTGGCCTTATCTCAACCCCTAGTACCTTTGCCAAATGACTATCAGTCTAAGATCCCTCATTTCACAGGGGTTGAATCCATCACTGCCCAACAACATGTAGATAGAATCAATGATGCTTTTGATTACATGGAGATAGAGGAAGAAACCATTAAGATGAGAATATTTGCACAAAGCCTAGGAGGAGAGGCCGAAAAATGGTTCAATGCATTAACTCCTAATTCAATACATGACCTCCCTTCCCTCTACCAAACTTTTATAAACAAGTGGAAAATCAAGAAAAACCCCCTCCAAATCCTGTCTGAATATAACAATCTTAAAAGGAATGTAGGGGAAAGTGTGCAAGACTATTGCACCAAGTTTAACAGTGTGTATAATGCCCTCCCACCTCACATGAAACCCCCACAAGGCCTAGCACTAGTGAAATTCCCTGAAGGTTTTGACCCAAACATGACTTTCCAAATAAGAGAAAGAGACCTTGAAACCTTAGAAGAAATGAAAAAAGAAACTATTAGTGCAGAAGTAAACTTGATTGAAAAGAGAGCTAGGTTTAAATCAGAGAAGAGAGTAACCTACAAATTTGAAACCATGCCCTCAACCTCCATATATGATTCTAAAATAGACAACCTGATGAGAAATATGGAGAGAATGATTGAGAAGATAAACTTAAATGAAAGGAAACCTCCTAGGGAAAACCAAGCTAATTCCCAAAACATAAATAGAGCTCAAAACTTTAGAAGAGACCCTCCCCAAAACTGGCCAAAAGACAATGATCAAAACATTAGACCACCTTTCCAAGATAATTATGTAAGTGGAGAAGGAAGAGAGGTTGAAGAAACTGAAGAGAACAATGTAAATGTAATAAGCTCTAATAATGAGACTGCAGTCTTTCTCACAGAAGAAGAACAAGGTATTTTTTCCTTTTATCAAACTCAAACCAATTGTGAAGACTCTAAATATTACCAATTAGGATTGGAAAATTCCATTATGGAAGTCCATAGGCAATATGACCTCAGGAGCAAAAGAAACCAAGAAGCCTCTAAGAAACACCAAATTGATATTGCTGCTAGGAAAGCTCCAGAAAAAAGTCATAAGGGAACATCAGACAATGTAAATAGCATAGCCAAGAAAACTGACCCAAGCAAAGAAAAAATCAGCCAGCAAAGTGGTGACACAAGTTGTCCTAATACCTCTACTAGTGGCCCTAAAAAAAATTTGTTATCTAAAACAACTGATCAAAACCAGCAAACCAAACTTGTGGAGAAAGAAGTGGTTAACAAAACTGATGCGAATATCTCTAAAACCCAAATCCCTTTTAGCTTTGAGGGGGAGATTGCTAAAATTAAGATAACCATGCCTCTTAATGAACTAATAACCCAAGGAGTGTATAAATCTCAAGTGCTAAAGGTCTTTAACTTAGGAAATGATACTGACACATTAAATTTAACTCATGATGGTCCTGAATTGTTATTTGGACCTAAGGTTGAAGGAAAATATCAAGAAGGGGATGTTCCTCCTTTCTATATCAGTTTAAACATACACGAAAAAATATTACACAATACTATGCTAGACTCTAGAGCCTCTCACAACCTCATGCCTAAAGTTGTGATGGAAAGCTTAGGCCTAGAAATAACTAAACCTTACAAAGACTTGTACTCATTCGATTCAAGTAGGGTTAAGTGTTTGGGCCTAATCAAGGATCTTTTTGTCAATCTGGCACAAATTCCTACTAAAGGTCTTGTCATGGACATAGTGGTGGCAGATATTCCACCTAAGTATGGCATGCTTCTATCCAGATCTTGGGGAGCCAAACTTCAGGGAAACCTTCAACTAAATATGTCTTATGCCACTATCCCTATTTTCAACCAGACAAGAAAACTTTACCGAGAATCACACATGAAATATATGGTGAGTAACTTAGATAGGGAAAACAACACCCTAGTCTATTCCATTCATTCAGACTTAGATTCATTCATACTGTATAATGAAAATGACATTGGGGAACAAGTAATTGAAAATGACAAAGATCTATTGTTACTAGAACAACCAAGTATATGCTCAACTAAAGAAAATGTCATCTCAAACTCTAGCAGCCCCGAACAACAACACAATGGTGAACATGAAATAGAAACATTATGGAACATTACCTTTGATGGTTCTTGTGGCAAGGTTGGATCGGGGGTTGGTATCTAGATACATAACACTAATGAAGGTCATTCTTACAAACTAGACTTTCAGTGCACTAATAACATTGCAGAGTATGAGGCTCTTCTCCTTCGCTTACACCTGCTCAAAGACTTAGGAGCTAAGAAAATATCCGCTCAAGGAGATTATGAACTGATCATTCAACAAATCAGAGGTGAATATTTAGCTAAGAATCCAAGACTGAGAGAATACAGAAATGCAGCCTTAGATCTCCTTAAAACCTTTGAGAAATATGAGCTAGCTTACATTCCCAAAGCCCAAAATAGTCTTGCAAACGAGCTTGCCTTTGTTGCTAGCAACTGTCAAATACCACTTGCAAGTGAACAGTACATTGTTAAAGTCAAACACCAGCCTACAGTGCTCGATAACATTGACTATTGGCAAGTGTTTGAGGGTGATGAACAAATTGATAATTTTTTGCAATCTAGGAATGAATTTACATTGAAAAAACCAAGTTTACAGCATAAGGAAAATGTTTCTACAAAATAAAAGACCTTAGAAATAGAGTTGCCACCTTTTGTTGATATAAACCTGCTTACACATCCTTATGAGGCAGAAGTGTGTGAGGATCCAGACCGAAGGGACCTTGAGGTTTTAGAGTGCAATGATGATACCTTACCAAGAGGACTGGTACCATTAGAATAAATTTTTGACTTTAATGATGTAGCTAAGAAACCAAAAATGGAATCCACAGAAAATGATATAGAGGAGTGCATCATTGGCTGCTTAAAGGAACCGAAAATTATCAAACTCTCCAGAACTCTTCCTCCTCACATAAAACAAAGATATATTGAACTTTTCCAATAATTTAGAGATGCTTTTGCACGGGGATATGAGGATTTAAAATCATATGACATAAGCATTATTCAACATAAAATTCCTCTTAAAGAAAATCAGAAACCTTTCAAACAAAAATTGAGAAGAATCAACCCTGTTCTATTACCTTTAGTTGAGAAGGAAATCAGAAAGATGTATGATAATGGAATCATAGTTTCCCTTCGATACTAAGAGTGGGTTTCAAACCTTGTATCAGTTAGGAAAAATATCGGGGAGATTAGGTTGTGCATTGACTTTAAAAATCTGAACAGAGCCTCCTTAAAAGATAACTACCTCTTGCCTAAGATGGATCACATTCTTCAAAGGGTGGTTGGCTCTAAGAGAATCTCCCTACTTGATGGTTTTCTGGCTACAACCAAGTGTTAGTGTTCCCGAGTGATCAACACAAAATTGCCTTCACTACCCCTTGGGGTACATTCATGTATGTTAAATGTCATTCGGATTGATGAATGCGGGGGCCACTTTCCAGAGGGCCATGGATATAGCTTTTTCCGAAGACATAGGCTACTTCATAGTTATTTACCTTGATGACATCACTGTTAAGATTGATGAGGAAAACTTAATCCACTTAAGGAAAGTTTTTGAAAAATGTAGAAAATATGGCCTTTCCTTTAATCCTAAGAAAACATTGTTTGGTCTCCAGGAAGGAAAAATCCTAGGTCACATCATCTCAGAAGAAGGAATAAAAATAGATCCCAAAAGGATTGAGGGCATATTACAAATCAGCCATCCTAGAAACGTTAAAGAACTACAGTCTTTCACTGGGAAGATAAACTTTCTAAGGAGATTAATCACCAATCTTGCTGAACTTTTGAGGAATATTACAAACATGCTTAAAAAGGAGATAGGGGTAAAATGGACCTTAGAAGCCAAACAATCCTTTGATCAGGTCAAATTATCCCTCACTCAAACACTGGTTCTGATTAGTCCTGATTTTACCAAAGACTTCTACATTTTCTCATTTGCCTCTGAACATACCATTGTTGTAGTATTACTGCAAAATAATATGATGGGACAAGAACAACCCATAACATTCTTCAGCAAGGCCCTTAGAGATGCTCCTTTAAAATACAACATCATGGAAAAACAAGCCTTCGCCTTGATCAAAGCATTGAAGGACTTTAAATTTTATATCTTACATTCTCATGTCATTGCTTTTGTTCCACACTCGGTTGTCAAGGAAATTTTAAATCAGGACCCCGATGGTAAAAGAGGAAAGTGGATTGCCATTATATTAGAATATGACTTAGAGATTAGGCCTACAAGACTGGTTAAAGGACATAAACTTGCAAAACTTATGGCTGAGTCAAATTTCAAAGCTTTAGATATGAACATGGTCGATGTCTTAGAAGAACAAGAAGAATGCACTGCTCCCCATGTTGAAGAATCATTTGTAAATTCATCTTGGTATGCTAATATTCTTTATGTGATTTTCTATCTTAATGCTCCCCCTACATTGTCAAAGACAAAAGCTAGATTCTTAAAACAAAAAGCTTTGCAGTTCTGCATCTTAGATGGGATATTATATTGGAAGAATCCTGTTGGTATACTACTTAAATGTTTGCTTGAGTATGATGCAGGTAAGATCATGCATGAACTACATGAAGGAGAGTGTGGAGGCCATCTTTACTGGAAAACCACAGCCAACAAAATCCTTAGAGCTGGCTACTATTGGCCCACCCTTTTTCTTAATACCCACAAACTAGTCATGACTTGCCATAAATGCCAAATCTTTGATGGCAAGAGAAAACTCTTACCTTTACCTTTACATCCAATTACTGTTGAAGCTCCTTTTCAACAATGGGGTTTAGACTTCATTGGAGAAATTCACCCCACCTCGTCTGCACAACATAAGTGAATCCTCACCGCCACTGATTACTTTACCAAGTGCATAGAAGCCATCTCCTCTAGAAATTCCACTAATTCAGTCATTATCAAATTTCTTGAGACAAACATCCTGTCTAGATTTGGTTGCCCTAGGTAGATCATCACAGATAATGTTGCTGCATTTTCATCCAAAAATATGATTGACTTTTGTCATAAATATCACATCACGCTAGGACATTCCACAACTTATTACCCACAAGGTAATGGGTTAGCTGAATCCTCTAGCAAAAGCTTGGTCAATATCATCAAGAAGATTCTAGAACAGAATCAAAAGGCATGGCATGGCAAGCTTATACATGCACTATGGGTTGATAGACTAACCACCAAGAAATCAATCAGTATGTCTCCCTATCAACTAGTGTATGGCATGGATGCCATTTTTCCAACATCCTTGGGAGTTTCGGTGGTAAGACTTCTCCAAGAAGTGAAATCAGAGGAAAATGACATGCAGAGAAGGCTGAACCAAACCATTCATTTGCAGCAGACAAGGGAAGAAGTTTATAACAAAACTTAGACAATGCAGGAAAGCATAAAGAAAATATTTGACAAAAGAACCAAAGCTAATAATTTCCACATTGGAGACACTATACTAAAGTGGGATTATAGGAGGGAAGACAAAGATAAACATGGTAAATTTGAGAATTTGTGGAAAGGCCCTTACCTGATTCAGTCAGTTAAAGGTCAGAATGCTTTCTTTTTACAAGGGCTTAATGGAGAAGAAATTTTTGGAGGTCCTGTAAATGGCAGGATGCTCAAGCACTATTTATGTCAAGAGTCCTAATTCTTAGTTGGAATTTACCATTCATTGTACATATCATTTTTTGATGAAAATATATTGAGAGAAATCATAAAAAAATACAAAACAGAAAAATGGAAAAGAGGGTAGATTTGAAAAGAGGTAAAGCCCCATACCCAAAAAATAGAACTACTGAAAGTGTGTAAGCCTAAATACCACTACTAGTGCATAAAGAAGTCTTGTTTCAATCATCTAGCCTAATCATGGCTGAAACATGTCTTAAATTTATTGTTGATAAGTTAGTGAAATATAATTGGTCAAATTATTCAAGCTTGGCTTGTCAAAAGATAGATTAGGTAGAAAGATACTGGTCCCACATGCTTAAAACAGAACCAAAGAGAAAAATAGGGATGAGTAGCAAACAATGTATCCTAGCCCTGATTTTTTTGGTCTTATTTTGTACAAAAATAACATTTGTTTATAGCTTGTTTTTATGCCACAAACCCATGGTAAATCGGATTTTCTAATCCTGATTTAACCATGTTTTCAATTTCATGTTTATAGCATATGGAATAAATCTTGTCAAACAGTTTAACCTTGACAGTTGAATAGTATAGGTAGAGAATCAAAGGATTTCATTAGCCTAATCTGAGCTCCGGGAAGAAATAAGGTAGAAGTAGATAGTTCATTTTTCTCTAAAAAGAGATGTCAAGGTTGCTAGTCCAAATGCACCTAAAGAAGAAAAAAATGTTAGGCAAGTAGTTTGGGTAGGTAGAGACGAAGTGAGCTAATCATGTCTTTCATATTGTTGAGATCATAGCTTCAAGCAAACATCAGCAAACAAAAAGAGGTAAAAATCTACCCAATGGATGAGGCACTGGTTTCCATAAAGCCAGAAATTTGAAGTTCTAGACACCTCCTAAAAAGGAGCTGACCTCCCCAAGTGGAGCCACTGTTATTCATCAGTAATTTTTGCCTTTTTTGATGACTAAATGATCATCCCAAGATTTCTAGAAACAAGGTTCATAAACATTGTGAGTTCTAGAAATCTTGTTTTTTCATTATCTTCGGGGATAATTTTGTTATCCTCCTGTGTTATCCTCTTGCCTGATATTTCACTTGTATTATCATGGATGTCCCATGAGCACCTAAAGACATCATACTTTTCCTATCATCTATCTTTAGAAGTCTCAATCGCCTTCATCATCATAAAAATGAATATTTTGTCCTCAACTTTCCATCTCAAGGTCATGCCTCTTCAAAATTTCACCCTACTCATTTAAATAGGAAAACTCCATTTTTAGCCCACCCCCATTCATCCCTCCACCGACACTCTTAAAAACCCTTTTTTCCCAAAACCTCCTCCAAAATCAACCCTTATACATTATTATTTCATAAAACCCTTAAAGCAAAGCTAAACCCCTTTTTCAATACAGATCCTAACTTAACCTATCAGAACTCTAAAAATTCTCATAAAAATCTATTTTTATTCAAAAACTCAATTTCATGAATATACAGGCCTTAAGCCCTTTTTTTCTTAGAGCCCCAGCCCCTTCTACCCATGTGACCCTAACCTTGAACCTTAGCTATTCTTCTAATCCCCTTTTCCTTCCCGACCCCTGGTCCTTTCTACCCCCACATGACCATTCCCCCGCCTATCTCCTAACCCCTTCTTCCATTTACCTTACCCCACCTCCTCATTTCCTTACCGACTGATCTCCACTATTGATTAACCCTGATCCAATGGTTGTTGCACTCCCATCCTCCATCCCGCATATAACCCAACCCCTGCTACCCGTCAAAAGTGCTTATGTCACCGCCCCAGCCCCACCTTCCACTCAAAATCCCGCGCCGCAATCATCATCAGCCACTTTTCCACCGGGCCCCCACTCTATAAACCTGCACGCCAATCCCTTAGCATTTTCGCACCATTGATCTCATCCTTTGAGATCCGACAGTTCAAACCCTTATTGTGCAGATTCTTGTGCCAAAGGTTAACGCCCCCACCCTGCGCGAAATGGGTGGTATCCACCCTGCCACGCGGCAATGACTAAATGGTATCGTGCGTGCATCACTCAATACCACTTACCGACCATACCCTGTGCAAAACCACGATGGTTTTGGCTTCTTTCATCCTCTGCGCACTGAAATTCAAAATTCCTTGCCCTCGCTTGCATTTATTCATAAACCCGCCTCCAAGATCGTTCCCCTACACCCTTTGTTCCTCTGCAAATCACTTCCGATGCCCAAAAAACTAGAAAAAGGTAGTTTTTATCCCCTCCGCAGGCTTTAAAATTAATGTTGTTTGTGTGTTGCAGGTTTAATGGCGATAATGTCCAGAGGGGTATTCAAAAGATAAAATATCCTCTGGATGACGATCCTAGAGGCTAAGGAAGATAAACAGGCCAAGGGTTTACGCAAAGGAATTGACCCTTTGATGTGTCATGATCATCAAAGGGTTACAAACCTTTGTGCCACGAAGAAACCCTGCCTGCACATATTGAACATATACTGTTAGAGAAGTAAAGAGGAAAATGAAGAATACAAGATCAAAGGGATGAAAATATATTAAAGGACAAAAACATAGAATTATCCCTTTAAACAATGTTTAAAGATGAAAAGTCAAAGGCTTAAAGCAAAAAGATAAAGGGTAAACAGACAAAATAGTTATAAAGCAAAAATAGGAAAAAAGACAGTGATGTATATTATTAATGTTAAATCAAGGTTAAAGGCCTAATACAGAAGTTTGATGAATAAAAAAAAGACAGATTACCTAAAGACAACTTCGGCTAACTCAAACAAAGAGGCAATTACTCCTTCAAAGACAAATTTGCCACCTATAGCATTATTTCTATCAGTAAAGGCATCAGATAGTTATTGCACAGTCAGAGATATTTTTGAAGCAGCTCAGCAATATTACAAAGTTATTACTAAGCCTTAAAAGTCAGAAATTTAAACTAAAAATAACTCAGAAGTTATTATTTCAGAGTAACTCTTTCAGATATTTTTTTCCTTGGGCATTGCATGGTCTTAAAAGGTCAAAAATCATTAACTATGTAATAAATAACATTTAAACACCTTGGGTTAGAAGCACCTCCTCATTTTGCATATAAATATTGCATATGAGCTTCATTTCAAAGGTTGGATACTTGATGTTATTGGATTGATTTCTGCTGCTAAGCTAGTTGAGGAATGCTAGACTGAAATGAAGAAAGCTCTAAGTTGCAGAGAGCTGTTGTACATGGAGTGATGTAACTGGTTTGATCATAAATATTAAAAGCATGTTCATAGGATCCTTGAGCTGTATCAATGGTGAAGTTTTCCTAATTGCTATTGTTTCTCCTTATGTTTTCCATTATGTTCATCTTTCTCTGATAAAAGAATAGAAGTTTTAGATTATTTTCTCGTTTTTCTTCAAGTATCACTCAGGTTTTCCTTGAAGTTGTGCAAAAGGAAAGTATACCCGAGGTAACCACAAACCAACCTTCAGATGCAGAATCTAGCCAATCTGCATCCAGAGAGGGCTCTCTCTTTATAATTTATCTTTGTTCTTAGAAAGTTTTAGGCTAGTTATAGATCCAAGAGTTTGTTTGAAAATGGTGGAATCCGCAAACTAGGGGCAAGGTTGAAGATTTTCAGTCCATTGGGCTATGGAGTCAAATGATGGCTTTACTGGATTTCTATTCTACACACAAGATGGCTTTGCAGGGCAAGATAGCCAGACAGAGGACAATCCTTAAAATTTAAAGTGGATGGGATGATTTTGAAGGGATGAAAGGCAGCTAAGAATCTTTCACCATGTTCAAAAGAAAGAAATGAGATGACTACAAACAAAGAGAAATGAAGAATTCTTTATTATAGTAATCAAGAATGTTTAAATTAGCAAAGCAAGAGCATTTAAGAATTCGTGCTTATAACCAATTTAGAGGAAAACATTAAGAATAATCACATCCGAAATCAGAGTACAATTAAGTAAATTCTGATTCAATCCTTTATGTAAATTATTCAAAAATGGACATAATGATATTATAAACTAAACTTAAGACATAGGATATAAAGACTTATTGAACTGCAGTCCGACACATGAATCCTGCAAAAAGTCCTGAGCTTCAAATTGTCATCCAGTAAGCCACAAATAAATTTCTCCAAATGCTTTTATTCCAAAAACTTCAATGTCATAGCAAAGTAATAGAATCCACCCTCAATACTCTCTTTGAGGTTTTATTTATACAAAAAATAATTGAAAAAATCTCACACTAACCTAGCCAATAATTGTGGGTGACTAATGAGTAAGTTACAATAAAAAGGAGACAAATGGTCTCATAAATAGGACAAAAAAGTAATTGCTGGTGTGTTGTTTCCCGCTTTTGAGGACGTGCTGGAGGCAGGTGCTATAATAGGGCTCGATGTTGTCCCTTGGAGTAATTTCTTTGATTGTTTGATACTATTTGTCATTACAGATACTCTTTAACCTGTTTGACTGATACTCTTTAATCTGTTCTTACTATTTATCCTTTTTATGAATAGTAAAAAGATAAAATTCTCAACCTGAAGATAAATTTCATAAAATTTCCAATAAGTCATTCCACCATTGATCTTGTGCTATTACGGTTCTTTTAAGTTTCCTCAACGTTTCATCAGCCTCTGTGAGTTTGTAAAAAGTGGGCTGATCAGGGAACAAATACTTTATTTCATGTTCGAGATGAAATAAATTCTTCAACCTGTCATAGAGATTTCTTCCTGTTGGCAACGTTGCTTCTGGCATACTGATAGAATGAGCAGCTGAATTATGAGCATGGATATCTATTTTCTTGACATAGGTTTCCAAGTCCATTATCTGGTCCTCTGAGAGCATAGGACTGGGTAACCCACTGTCCAATAAAACCTGAAATTTTCCTTTGAAAGTATTAATATCAGCCAGAATATCTGAGCACTTCCTTTCCAAATTCTGCATAAAAGTTCTTTTGGTGAAAACTCTTTTTATCTCCAAAAAAGTGTCGGTTCTGTCCTCAATTCCTAATACTACAAGCTGCTGCTTAGTCCGGGTGTTCAAAAACTGTATAAGTTGATTGGCCTGCTCAGGTCTGCCTCTTAATTCATCTCTTTTTCTGTTTATTTCTTCCTGAGCTACTTTAATCAAGTCATTTTGTTCAAAAATTGCTTGAATAGAGGGCCAAATACTTTTTATTAACTCAATTATATTACCCCAAAGAATTTCATTTATTTCCTTCAAAGGCTTTTCTAATGAAAGATCTTTTTCTAAAGCCTTAACTAATATTTCCAACCTTTTAATTTCCCTGGTATTATCAGCAACTGTCTTCTTAGATGTATCATATTTCTGCTCCAAATTTTCTAACTGCAATTTTGTGGTTTGAAGTTCTGTGACTCTTAATTGTAAACTTTCCATTTGTTTTGTCAATTCATCAGAACTTAAACCAGAAGTGTTTACCTGCGCTGGCTCTGTTTGTTGATTTGTTGTTGTGGTACCTGTAGTTGTAGTAGCTTCTGTGATGGATGCCTGCTTGATAGCTTCCTTTTCCTGTAAAGCTTGTTCCAATCCTTTCTCTGTTTCACCTAGTCGCTCAGTCATCTTTAAGAGCAACTCCATTATCTCTTCTTGTGAATTCCCCTTCAAAACTTCTTGGGTTTGGGGATGCCTTGAGGCTGGAAATTTCAGTTGCTTTCTCAGTGCAGCTATGTCATCATATTTCTTCTTAATCAGTGCCTCAATACTTTTAATATCTTTGGGATTGTGACCCAAGCTAATGATTATGTCTTCCAGAGACTTTATTCTGTTATCTTTGGCCTGAGAAGAGGCCTTTTCAATTTGCAATTGGGTGCTTGTGTTATTTAAAGAATCTTGCAGCCTTAGGGCTGCCATGGCCTTATCAGTAAGAGTGGAATACACCATTTCCCCAGTTTGTTTATGCAGCTCTATCTGGTCCAAAGGATGAATGTCCTTTTCCAGGACCTCAAAATTTGTTCTAATATAATCAGCTGCTGTCATAGGTTTTGACACCTTGGACTTGAAGTGGCTCATCATCATTTTGCCTTGTGAAATGTCAAATGCTGACATTAACCTTTCCTGATTATGTGGAGCCATTTTCAAATATTGATCATATACTTTCATTCTCAATGGATCATTCTTTGCTTTTATATTAATGAAGGTTCTTTTTATATCCCCTGTATCTGTTTTTGGTGGTCTAAAAGAGGATACTTCAGTACTCAACTGATTTTGCAAAGCTTTTCCTTTCTGGCCTGTGTTTGCTTCACTAACTGTGCCAGTTAGTTGACTGTCTTCCCTTCCATCATCAAACATTTCATCAATGATTTCCACATCTGGAAGTGGATCTGGTTTCTGTTTTTTGGCTTGATGTATCTCTGAGGACTCTTTGGGAGGAGTAGTATCTGGAACATGCCTTTTCTTTCTCATTTCTACATTGGATGGAGTTTGTAATCCTGAAATTTCAGGATGATTTACTTGAATGGGAGAAACTTGTGTTTGATCAGGTGCTCTGGAGGTTTGAGGTTTCTCTGCCATGACTAAAGTTTCAATGACCTGTATTTCAGGTTCCTTTCCTTTGCCTTTTGACTCTGCTGCAACTGATGAACTACTTTCCTGTAATATCTGCTGTAGATATGCTGCTGAAGAAGTGCCTATGTGAGGTACCTGCACTTGACCATAAGATTCTAGGTCATACTTCTTCTCAAGATCTTTCATAAGTTTGTTCATTTTGTCTTCTTCACTTTCTTCTTCAACTAGTGTTTCTTCAACCCATTCATCTTGGTTGGCATATTGTTCTATTTCAGGAATCTTGTGGTGTATGTAAGGGGATGATTTTTTCTTTATTCTCTTTTCATAGATAAAACCAAATGGATCATAAGGAACCCAACGAAAACTTCTTTGGAACTTGCAATGGTTTTGTAGTATAATTTCTGCTTCTCGCTCAACATCCCTAGAGTTGCATATGTAGGGACCTAATTGACTTTTAATCCTGAGTTGGGCTTTCTTTTTCACACTACAAAAATGAATCACATCTGAATTATTCATTTGCCTGAAATATTCCAAGGAAAAAAGTCTCATGGGCACATATCTTGGCAACTTGAATGGATGTAATTCACATCCATAGATTCTGATGACTGAATGGTTTTGATATAAATACCAATCTCCAACTTTATAAGTCCTTGAAAGTTGCAAGGTCTTCTTGATTTCATTATTGAGCCTTGGAGGAGGGATTCCTGTCAACAAGGTAGTTGCAGGATATACAAAAATATCGATGAACTCGGTATAGGAATAGGGAGAATTATAAGAAGAATGAATTATGGGAGACCAAAATATAACTGACCTAGGGTTTCCCTTGGCATCAAGCTTTTTAACAGGGAAAGGGAACTTCTCTGATTGATAAAAGATAATGAGATGATAAATAACTGAGGAATATTTAAAAACTTTCTCATCATCTAGTCTCATGAACTGGTCATGGATCTTATTGGCTATGAAAGAGGCAAAGTCATATTTAACTTCAGGAGGTTGCCCAGGAGTAAAGATAGACAGCAAAACCAGGGTTATCTCATCAACATATTCACTTGTATTGAAACCCAAGACAAAAGATATCACATTTAGGATGAGCCTTCCCAATTTAGTGAAATAATAAAAACCATAGGGAGGAGGTCCCTTAGGTTGATGTTCAGGCAACATGAAATTCTGGCAAATGGACTCCAATTTTTCTGGGGTCAATTGATTAGACTTTTCAATCAATTCTTCCATAGAAAAAGGTGCTAGTTCTTGATCTGGTTCAAAATGTAGCATTGCATTGATAGCCTGGGGAGTAATGGGGAAAAGAACACTCTGGTCAGGGGATATTACAGCTCTTTGAGTGGGATCATAGTTAGAATGGAAATAGTGGATAATTTCTGGGAAAGTAATGACTTAGGGGATGAGATATCTCGGGAGATTGGATTCCCACAACCCAATGACATCTTGCCCCTTCGAATAATCGTCTCTGCAGCGAAAATAACTCAGAAGGGGGCTTTCATCAAAATGCAAGTCTTTAATCTGAAAATCTTTATCCACTAAGGGCAAATATTCTAACTCTCTGTGGGGGGCATTCAATGGAGTTACATTCAAGGCTGCCGGGGCTTCCATTTTGGTTCTTGTGGGTTCAAAATGGAAGTTTCTGGGTTTTTTTTACAAGCCGGGGCATGATTTCAGTTTAAATGAAGGAAATTAGCACAATTGCAGTTTCAGGGGAACAATTCACAGTTTTAAACCTCAGGGAATGATCTTAGCGATAAAATTTGATCACTAATCCAGTGGAAAACAAGGAAAACAGACTTTCTTTTGAAGTTCGAAGAGCTATAGGATAAATACCTGTTCTTGGAGGCGAACTGGGTTTTAACAGGTATCAGGTGATAGCACGAGGATGCTTGAACACTGGTCCGACGGAATTCTGGAGCGAAATCGGATAGAACAGTAGATTTCAGTGAAAATTTGAATTTTGCAGCAGAAGGCGCAGTCGCTTTAGAATAACGAAAATGACATAAAAAACACGAAAATTTGTTTTATTTCCAAGTTAAAAGGGCTTTTTTATTTTTTCGAGGACTGACGTCATCGATGTACGAGCTGACGTGTGGCAGGGGTAGGGCGGTAAGCGGTAATCCCCGCACCGCTTATGGACAAGAGTGGTATTAAACGAGTGGGCAGCGATTCCATTGGAGCATTGACACGTGGACGGAGGACTAGTCCAATACCACCAAGCCCCCGCGCGTTAATGCTCTGACAAGGGACGGCTGGCGGAATTGATGTGGAGCGTTGATCTTTGGAGGGGGAGATCGGATGGTGGAAGGGACGGGGAGATGGTGGGGGTTTATCGTGCGGGCCCAACATAATTAGTGTTTAATTAATCATTCCGGGTGGCACATAATTGGTGGAGAAAAGGTTATTAATTAGTCCTGATAACTAATTAATCCCGTAGTTATAAAGGGTCGGGGTAAGGAACATTGCGCGCGGGTCTTCATTACGGTTAAAGTGTCGGGTGGGATGCCAGGTGGATGAGCCATGGTGGCATGGGGTTTTTCCGAAGTTTTTTAGTTTGAATTAAAACTTTGGCTTTATTTATATTTTTGTGTTAAACATACATATCATATGTTTAAAGCTTTTCTCATATATGTTTTTTATTATATGATAAATTAACCGATATAATTAACTTATCATAAGGGCGGAGATATTACATAATGATATATTTTAACCAAAGGGCGCAAAATGTGGGTTTTCAATGAATAATTGGGAAATAAATACTTTGGTTAAAATCATAATAGAGGGGTTTTTGGGATATTAATTTAAAAGGAGTTATATACTTAGGATGAAGGATTTTCACTAGGGATTTAATAACTAGAGTTAAACATTAATATGACAAAGGGACAAGGGAACTCAAAATACTTTGCACATCTAAGAAAGTGACAATTTCTGAAGTAAATTACAATATATCATCTTCAACACTTAAACTTAGAATAGTAAGTTATTTTGAGGGATTTTTATGGAAGTTTGCATGATCTTCCTAAGCAAAATGGGATTTTACCTAGGAAAAGATTGAAAGTGAATGATAATGGATAACTTCAAGTACTTAGGTCTTTTTGATCATCAAGCCGAGGGTCCGGTCCCTCCAAAAGTCAAGGAAATGCCTTGAGCCCCTTTGATCTCCAAATACCTTAGCACTTTGGGGAAATTAGTAAAAACTTAGGGAAAAAGTGATGTGGGAAGTTAATGATTTTGATTTTTCTTTCTGTGAATTCTTCAGTGCATTTTCTGCTTGAGTACTTCTGATGAAGGTAAAGGATTAAACATATTTAACAGCATCATTCATCACATGAAAGTTTTGCAACACCATCTACCTACCCTATCTACTTGACACTACCATTTTCTCTTCTTTATTAGGGTGCATTTGGACTTGCAAACCCTTATCAATCTTCTTTTCTTTTACAAGGAAAATCTATCTAATTCTACCCTTATTACATCCAAGGGCTCAGATTAAACTGTTGAGCATCTTTTATTAACTCTACCTATCTACTTATCTGCCAAGATTAAACTGTTTGGCCAGATATTTATTCTCTATTCTACAACATGAAATTGAAAAATGAACTAGCCAAGCTTAAACATTTTGACTATTCATGAATTGTGGCATAAAATACAAGTTGCACACAATTTTTTTATTACATCAGAGTAAAAAGTAGTGGCATTTAGACTTGCACACTTTCCTTGGCCTTTCTTTTTGATGGGGTTCATTTCTTTTACTTTTTGGCCATTTTTATTTTTCTTACCCTTTGATTTTTCTTTTAGGGTATACCCTCTTTACATTTTTTTAAATTTTTTGATTTTTTGGTTTTTTATAGAATATGGAACACCTTTGCTCAAGAAAAAGGTTTGAACATATTCCACAGTTTCAATAAAGACAATCATGGAAAAAATGACACCTATTGGTATAGGAGACTAACAGTTTCAACGCCTCTATTTCTCTGTATTTCTTTATAATTCATGTTTTCTTCTACAAGGTTTGATTAGAGGATTCTTAATTGCCTTCTAGTTACATCTAGCTTGTTATCTTGGAAATGACTCAATAGAGTGAAACCAAGGATGTTACACCATTTTTTGGTCATCTAACCCAATATTGTTAGATGAACCCAAGTACACCATGTAAGACTAATTTTACCCCAAGTAAAATCGCTTTCACCACATTTGTTTACATTTCTTGGTCATATTTAACCCAAAATAAGGTAATCGATTAAATAAATCATTATTTATTTAATTATTTCCTAAGAATAAGTTATTTAAATCACTATTTAAATACTATTCCTAGTTAAATTTGACTAAATCATTTTTTATAATTAAATAAACCATTATTTATTTAATTATATTCCCCTCATCTCCCTTAAATAATAAATAAAACATTTATTTATTTGTTATTTATAAATAAAGGAATTGACCCAAGTCAAAAACCCTTTTCCCTCCAACAAATATAATAAAATATTCCTAAAGGGTGATTCTAGAATGTGATTAATAATATTTTATTTATGCACCAAGTTCTAGAACACTCCAATATTTTGCTATAAATAGAAGGGTTTTCCCCATTCATTAGTCACCTCCATTGCATTAGATCACACTAGATCTACTCTTGGTCACCAATTTTATTTGTTTGCATTTTGAACTCCCATTGAGTTCCATGTTTGTTAGGGTTTTCCACATTAACCAAAGAGAGGAATTTTAGATCTGAAATACTGAGGACTTCCAAGAACCCATCCCACTGAGGAGAACTGGAAAACACCTTTCTTGTTTTCCTCTCAGGTGCCCCATTCTTTAATATAATATAAGATTCTTTTTATACATTGTTCTTGTCTTGTTCATTGGATGCATGGAGCCATTTTACATTTTATCTGTTTAATGTCTTTTATACTTAGATCTAATTTGATGCAGCAAACTTAAAGACATTTTGCAGCCATAATTGATGTTAGGGCTACTTGATATGCATAGCTAAAGTGATCTTTTATGACGAAAGAATCATACTAACAATTGGCGACTCCACACCGGTTTTCTTTTGCGACCACTGTCGTTTTCTATTTTCTTGCATATCTATTTGTTTCAGACCCTAGGATTTCTCTTCCATTTTGTATTTTTCCTATTTTTTCCTTTTGTATGCTAGTTTTCCCCTCTAAAACCCTCAAACATTCAAATTTCTAACTTCTGCGTGTTTCTGGCCTTTTTGCGCAGGTGACCGACATCAGCCGCTACTAAGACGACAAAATTTTCTGAAATCTGCCGCTGCCAAACCCGGATCTATAAGTCGCACTTATCGGCCCAAAAAGTGCGACCTGGCCTTGAGGACGCACTTTTTTGCCCTAAATCTACGACCTGGCCTGAAAACAGGCCCAAACCTGCGACCTGCACTTTTTTCTGCAATTTGCCTGTACATTTTATGGGTTTCACTGAAGCTTCTGTCAGGGTGTTCCGACCTCTGTCTCCACCTGTTCGGACCTATTTCTGATCTATTTCACTCACCTAAGTGGGAATCTTGCCCCTTAAAGCTTCATTTCCCTCCACTTTTTGTGGGAGAGTTTGTTGTTGTTTTGAGACGTCTGCATTTCCAGAAGTTTCAGCCTTATTTCAGATCTGATACCTCTTATTCAGATCTTCACATGTCAGCTTTCCTTCCCTTTCTATGCACTGCCTTTCGATTTGTTTGGGTTCATCTCTAGGGTCACCCCTTTGACCCCCTCTTTTTAGCTGATCTCCTATTATTTAGCAACAACCTTTCCCTTGCCTCCTTGCTGCTTTTTGCACCACTTTCCAGCAGATTTCTCCATCAGATCCCAGTCCCTCCGGACCTTAGATATATTGGTCTCTTGTCAGCATGCTCTGACCCTTCTAGACTAGTTTTGAGAAACCCACCTTCTTAGGTTCGATTGTTTCCTTCTTAGTTGCTAATTTTCTGTTCTTTCAGTTTTATTTTCTATAGATTTCTTTTCCATTATGCAGCACACTTTTTTCTTTTACTCTCAAAACGTCTGGGTTTAATCAATTAAAATTAACGCACGCCACACACTGACCCTAAGTGAAGAAGAGCCTGGTTAACACCACCTGGAAAAGACTCTAAAATTAATTGACACTGCACCTCCTTGCCCTTGTCGCGTCTTGCTTTTGCACCTTGCTGCCCTTGTCGGTCTTTCTTCTTCCCGTCATCATTTCGCCTCCAAGGCGTTTATCCCGGCGACTTCTTGGCCTTCACCCTTAGTTTCTGGTTGGTCGACTTCCTCCTTCCTGTCGTCATTGAGTAAGTCCTCCCCCAAGTCCGCACTCCGACTCTTCCTCTGATTGTTCGGGTTCTCCCCGTCCTTCTGGTTCTCCCCCCTTTACCTCCACCATGTCTAGTTCTGGACATAGCCCTAACCCCAGTTCTACTGCTGGGTCCGCTTCCAGTGGAACCACTACGGGACCTACCTCGACTGCCCCATTACTTCCGTATATGGCCGGCCTCAGTCTCCCCGACTTCAATCAGCTAATCAATGATCCTATCTGCCATGATGTCAGTTGGCCTGCTATGCCAACCAAGCTCCCCTCCGACATTCCCAAGTTCGAAGGCCTTGCTAGTGAAGATCCCTCCAATCATATCCGATCTTTCCACATGTGGTGCTCCTCTAATTCCATCACCAATGACTCCATTCATTTTCGTTTATTCCAACGCACCCTTACCGGCGAAGCATCCAAATGGTATGTTGATCAAGCCACCTCTTCCCATACCACTTTTGCAACCATTGCCCAAGATTTTTTTGTCTTATTTCCAGCTCCCTCTCCGATACGACACTGGCACTGAACTATTGACCTCCTTTCAGCAATCCTCTTCAACACGTCTCTCCACTCATGTCCAGGAGTGGCGAAGACGACGAAGCTTATGTCGTGCTCCCCCCTTTGAAGATCGAGTTTACATGGATTGGTTCCTTCGCTCTCTCTTACCTCCCATTGGCAAAGATGTCACCTCCCATTTCCCCCAAATTGAAGAAGCCTCCCTTCAAATCACCTTAAAATATGACCTTATCTATGCCCAGTCTGGTTATGTTTATACTGTCCTTCCTGATCTCCCCAAGCCCAGGGGCACTAACGCCTCCGGGACCTCACACTCTGCCAACGGTATCATCAGAGCCATGTCTCATACCTCTGCTCCACCTCTTATGCCCTATGTTTTTCCTCCCAGTGGGGCCAGCACCTCCAGCACCTTTCCCCATCCCGGTAACATGTATCCAGGCTTTGGCATGCCTCCTCATTTTTCCCACTCTCATGCTTACCTCAATGTTGCCCATTCTCACCCTTACCCTTATCGGCAGCCTGGTGTCCCAGCTCCTCCAGCATTTGGCCCTCCCGCTCCCTTGCCTCCTCCACCCCCATAGCCGCACTTACTACCCCCTCCAGGGCACGTATTTTCGCAACACGGTGCAACTACTTCTCCTCCTTCTCAACGGTGGAGGAGAGGCAATCCATATGCTAGTAATCGTGGACCCAATCCTTATAGCATTGACCCGAACACTGCTACCTAGCCCCAGGGCTCCCAACCCAAGCAGGACAGGCCGCTTCGCACAAATAAGCCCTGTTCATGTTGCGGTGTTTTCGGTCACTACACTCACGATTGTTCCCTCTTACCACAGATGCGATAGATGTGGGAGTCTCAGGCCACCATTCAGGGACAAAAATCCTCTTCCCCTGTCCCCCCCATTACTTCTACCTCTCAGCCCGCTGTGTTTACCGCTCCTTTCCCTCAACAAGGATTTCTGGCTACTCATGCCCCTGCATCCACTCAACCTTCTCCTTCTGGTTCTTCTGATTACCAGATTCTTATGATGTCCACTGACCAACTTCTCACTGTTGACCTTAACCTTCAAACTCGATCTCGTTAATACTCCCCGCCTCCCGTACCGTCTGTCTCCGAGTTCCCATCATCAACTTCTACAGAGCCTCTATTGACACCCAATGGTCCCTTACAAATCCCTCCACCCAAAGTTGAGGTTCACACCAAAATTCCTAAGGGTCCATTACACCGAAATTTTGCCTCTGGTCGGGCTGCCCATTCCTACAACATAGTAGATGATCTGGCGCAATCTCCAGCTGCCATTTCAACACTGGAACTCCTCTAGTCATGTCCTTCTCAAAAGAAAGCTCTACTATCTGCCGTGGGTGCTGTAGATCCTGCTGATGACCTATTAATTATTTTCGACGCCCGTCAGTCAGACCATTCCCCTCTTCCTCCTTCAGTTTCTTTCCAAATCCCAGTCAAAATCCGAAATGCCAATGTCGCTCGATGTATTATTGATGAGGGGGCATCTACCTGTGTAATGTCCGCTTCAGTTTGGAAACAACGCGGATCCCTTGAGCTATCCCCTTCCACTATCACCCTCCGTGTGTGGGATGGCCATGCCTCCCAACCCATTGGTCTTTTTCGTAACTGCCCTATCACCCTTGCCGGTAAGTCTGTCTGTGTCGATGTTGAAGTTATCGACACCCCTCTCGACTAGAACATCCTTTTGGGGCGTAGTTACACCTATGTCATGTCTTTCGTCCCATCCGTAGTCCACCGCAAGATGTTTTTCCCTCATAATGGCAAGATCGTTACCATTGACCAGTTGTCATATCATGAACCTAAATCTCAGACCTCACCTGCGTCCACCATTTCTACTATCACCAATAAGAAAAGTGTCGATTCCTTGACCAGTGTCTCCCGTGGTGTCTACAAAGACTCCTCTTTGCTTGGCACCTTCCCCGGTCCTCCCCTCCTCCTATCTCTGATCCTAGCTCGGCGAATGTTTGCATGATGCAATCGTCTCAGGCTGCCCTCCCGCAACTTGCTCCGGCTAGTCAGCAACCGCCACCTCATCCGACTCACCCTACTCCTAGCCCTTCTCCTCAGCTATTTCAAACTCTCCCACCGGGTCCTTCACCTCCCCCTCACACCCCGGAACCTCCTTATCCTCCTGCCTCAGTTCCCTCCGGCCTCCCCCATTTAGAAACCATCCCTCCTGGCCATTACTCCGCCGGTCAAATCCTTTTCCTTAGCCCTCCCCCTGGCGTCTATTCAGTTCCTGTCATGGCCACCCTTTCCCTACCTAATTTAACTTTGGGCATACCGGTATGGTATCTTACTCCTCCAACCGCAACCCCTCCCGGCCACCCTAAACCATAAATTGTTGTGACACCAGTTCCACTGATTCCCATTGCTCCTCCCACCGCTACGTTACCTCTAGCCCCGTCATACGACCCTCCTCATGTTGAGACTGCTACGGGTAAGAAAAGAAAAACTCACAGGGGGGCATCCAAAGATAAAGCCACCGCTCCCGATCCTACTCCCCCTCCACCCACCAAGCCTTGCGCTTTGTGTGATGCTATCGGTCACGCCACCCATACTTGTCCTAAGTTGCCCTGTATCCAACCCATCGTCAAATTCGCGTTCCCTGAATCATCAGTCCCGGAAACCTCTGTTTCCTCCACCCCCATAACCAAGAACCCAAAGGCCCTTCGCACCAACAAACCCTGCGCTTTATGTGGTGTCCATGGCCATTATTCTCACCATTGTCCCAACCTCACGCATTACCGCGCCTCTTTAGAGGTCATTCGCGAGTATGAAGTGGAACAAAATCAATCCGCCTCGCCCATCCTTGCTCAGTATGCATCGAGTTTACTCGAGGATCCTCCAGCCACCATTGAAATCCCTCCCCCTGATGTTGAGATGTCCAAATCTGCTGCTCCTCTCTTGTACCTATCATCATCCAACCAACCCTCGGAGTACATCCCCTCTGTATCCACTCCACCTTTTTCATTTGATCCCCCTTCAACGCCATTCTTGGGATCTTCATGTTTTGACCATATTTTTACTTGCTCTTCTGCCATCTCCCCTGATGCCCCATTTCTGTGCCTTTCCACCATGAACGATGATCTCGGTAGCTTTGCAGCCTCTTGCGGTTTCCACCACCTTCCCCTCTCTTCACCTAACCTCGATACTTCCATCCATCTCTATGATGTACGTCACAACACAAGTCCCCGATCTTCCTCACTTCTCCTATCTTGTGATGTTGTTCCCTCGACCCTCTCGTCCACTCATTACATTGGTTACGCCAATGGCGCGAGTCGGTATTCCTGAAACTTTGCCTCAGCCGCCTAGGCCATATTTACCTCGGTGCATACCCTTGTTCTTGCAAATGGGGTCTGCATTGGCACCGCCACCAATAACCAGGCTGAGTATGATACCGTTCGTGGTCTCTTAGCTGACGCTCTCTCCCATCGCATCCTCCATCTGCAAGTTTATTTAGATTCCCTGCTTATTGTCTTACAACTTAATGGCGTCTACAATGTGCATAATCCTATCCTGTTTAGACAATATTTACGGGTGAGACTTTTGATACGGGAATTTAGATTTATTTCATTCAACCACATCTCTAGAAGTCACAATCACTACGTAGATCAGATCGCAAACCATGTTCTAGACTGGAATTTATCACACATAAGACAATAGCATCCACAAAATACACATAAAACTCATATATATATATATAACATGTGTTTTAAAGTCCATATACTTTGAAACATATGACATGCCCATAGCACGTTACAAAAACCACTACTACAAAAATGGGGGGCACCACTTGCCCCTACATCACTACTAGAGGGCACCACCTGCCCCACATCTAGTCACTCTCCGGAGGTTCCCGAGCCAACGGCTCTGCTCCCGCAGCTCGTAGATCACGCACCGTCTGCTCGGCCATCGCCATGCGTCGCATGATCCCTCGCCATTCCGAGGGGAACCCAATACATAGCTCTATGTATCGGTCGTCTAAATCCTACCATCCACGCTCTGACACACCGGTCAGCAGTCCCTCATATCTACGACGGAGTTCCTCCACCAGTGCGGCCATCTCTTCATTCTGTCTTGTCCTCGATCCACTTGCGCCTGTAGCACCTGTTGCTGCTGGTCGTCCCATATATCCGGCCGGTTTCACCGGAGCTATATCTGCATCCCAAACAATATAAGGATTAGTACCATGAATAATAGTCACAAACTATAAAAAGGAACATAACAGATTAGTTGCTTGTCACTTACCATCTGGTCCCCATACTCGACCAGGTGGCAGCGGCAAGTCCGGATCTCCCCAATAACTCATCCCACTATAGGGATAGTCGTCTATGTATAACGGCATCTGGTCCCAATGGGCAAAGAACTCTGGTCGAAACACCCTCCCGACCGCCCCTCCTCCTCCTCTACTTAGAATTCGTCCCCACCGATGCATCTGGGGATCTCTCGGGCCCCCATCAGGCAACTGTATACGAGGTCGTAAGGTCGGGATCTTCTCAAAGAAGAAAGAGCACAATACTGTCCCATACACACAATCATGATTCACTTGCCGCTTAGATAGCGACAACTGTCGTTTCAGCGACACCAACATCATCTGGGCCCACCCATAGTAGGTCCCACCGAACACACTCTCTACAATCATCATCTACCCTCCAGTGATGTGATGGAGCGCCTGACTGCCCACGATCCGCAACACTGCTGCGGCCCCTACCCGGGTCTCCAACCTCTCTAGATCCCCAATAGATATCCGCGTCCCTTTGACTCAGACACTCGATCGACAATGTCACTCCACAAACTCCATAATTTTATGCCCCCGCGGTAACACTGGCTGTGTATTCCCCACCATCCCCAATGGAGGGAGTCCAGTCAAGAAATACAAATCCTGGACTGTCAGCTCGATCCTATGCCCCTACAATATAAACACCTCATGATCTGGATCCCAATAACTGATCATCCGGGCTAACAGGGGCTCACCAGCCCTCATCAAAGGATTCTCCAAAAATTTCAGAACCCCAATGCACGATGGACACCCTGATCTGCTTCGATTTCTGTCCGTAGTGTACCTAGATCTCTCTCTCTCCATTTGATCTGTATATCTGCCATATCTGCACAAAAAAACCATCTTTGTCAGTCTATCGATAATCAAAACTAGTTTAACTCACACCAAAACTGAATTTCAGCCCAAAACAACACTGAAAACCCCTCCCTCTCACAGGTCGCACTTTTCAGCCAAAACCTGGGCCAGGTCGCACTTTTCAAGCTCAAACCTGCATCCCAGGTCGCAGTTTTTTCCCCAAAAAGTGCGACCCGATCGTGAGGGAGAAGTAGGGGCAGTTACTGAGATTTCAGGCCCTAATCTGAACTTTGAATCCATCAAAAACAAAGAGTAGGATTAGCCCTCTTACCTGCAACTAACGAATCACGATTCCAATGGTCAGTTTGTCCACTACGATCGCCGCAAGATTTAGGGCCTTCTCTCCTCTCCACATTCACCACAGCTACACAAGAAAATGAATGATTTTGGAGGGAAAACACCCTATTAGAATAAAACCCTTGTTTTTTCTTTCGCCTGCTGTGACCAAACCGTAGCCCCATTTGACACACCGTTCACACCGTTGGAAAGCTCTCACCGAGCACTCAAATGGGTATTTGTCAGTTTTTTATGTTTTAATACTTCACCAGGACACATTTTGTCCACGAAGCGTCTACTAACCTCTTCTCAAAATCGAATTTCTTCACTTACGACACCTGTGCTTGGGGCACCACTTTGCCTCCTTACTCGTCTCCATTCGTATTCATTTTTGTCATGAGTTACCCTATTGTACTCATGCTTTTATAGTTCCCCATTGGTCCCATTTTTATGAGGCAGCACCACCGAGTCGCCCTTGTTTGGAGCATCCACGTCGAGTCACCAACACATTCATGGAGTCTACCCCGAGTCCTTTCGTACCCCGCGATAGTCCTCCATCCTTTCCTGCTTGGTCCCTCTCTCATGTCACACATTATGGCCTTCAGTACCCCAATCCACTATCCCTCCCAAAACTCTATCCGTCGCTGCCAAGCCATTCATCCACTTGATGCTCTAACAAGGGAAGTCGTCCAACCACTCCTCCATTCCTCTCATTCCACCATCATCATTAGTGTCTGTCTGTTCGTCGCTCCACTCTTTTCTCTCATGCCTTACTTGGAGTTCCCTTATTGCCTCACCTAAGGTAGATCTACTTCTGTCGACAACAGCTCATTTAATCCAGAAGTCAAGCCTAGGGGGCACTATACCTTGGTTCGAGCTCTTTTCAGCCTGATCGTGATCTATATACTTGATGGTTCAATGATGCAACAACAACTATTGGTGATACCTGGGTGTGTGTGAGATGTTTCAACACTCATGAGGGGGTGGCCCTGCAGGTAGCCCCCCACATACCCGGATGACTTCTTCATTCTAGCCCGTGATGCAGCTCCTCTCATTTGATGATATCGGCCTCAGTCGCTTGCAGCACTTCTTCGATTTGCACATGTCGGTCTGATTTCGCGAGCCCTTCCCCATGTGTAGAGGGCATTTGGGTGTATTAGTATCTCATGTACTACCATATTATTGTATAAGTCTTGACGCTTATTCCAGGCATCGCATGTATGTGGGATACATCATTCTTGTTTTCTGGCTCATGTTTAGTCCAACACTAGTTTTACTATTGGGTTTCGTGGTTTTCTGGGCACCTTATTCTTTGTACTATTGTCTCGGTGGGCATAGGTATGCCTCCCCCGCCGCCTTTCACATTGGTACCACATCATACACTTGAGACTTGTTGCACCTGTAAGTCTCATCTCCTCTAGGTCTAGTCCTCCACCACTTTAGATTACCTTACATTCCTCTCTCACTATCTCATGTTTAAGTTGTTACAACGTACTTCGGTCTTACGATTTGCTCCTAACACTTGTACATTGGGGGGCAATCTGTTACACCATTTTTTGGTCATCTAACCCATTATCGTTAGATAAACCCAAGTACACCATGTAAGACCAATTTTACCCCAATTAAAATTTCTTTCACCACATTTTTTTACGTTTCTTGGTCATATTTAACCCAAAACAAGGTAATCAATTAAATAAATCATTATTTATTTAATTATTTCCTAAGAATAGGTTATTTAAATCATTATTTAAATAATATTCTTAGTTAAATTTGACTAAATCACATATAAATAATTAAATAAACCATTATTTATTTAATTATATTCCCCTCATCTCCCTTAAAATAATAAATAAATCATTTATTTATTTGTTATTTATAAATAAAGGAATTGACCCAAGTCAAAAACCCTTTTCCCTCCAACAAATATAATAAAATATTCCTAAAGGGTGATTCTAGAATGTGATTAATAATATTTTTTTCATGCACCAAGTTCTAGAACACCCCAATATTTTGTTATAAATAGAAGGGTTTTCCCCATTCATTAGTCACCTCCATTGCATTAGATCACACTAGATCTACTCTTGGTCACCATTTCCATTTGTTTGCATTTTGAACTCCCATTGAGTTCCATGTTTGTTAGGGTTTTCCACATTAGCCAAAGAGAGGAATTTTAGATCTGAAACACTGAGGACTTCCAAGAACCCATCCCATTGAGGAGAACTGGAAAACACCTTTCTTGTTTTCCTCTCAGGTGCCCCATTCTTTAATATAATAAAAGATTCTTTTTATACATTGTTCTTGTCTTGTTCATTAGATGCATGGAGCCATTTTACATTTTATCTGCTTAAGCATAATCTTTAATGTCTTGAGCACGGATTCTTGTACACAGCCAAGAATTGTTTCTCAAGGAACAACAGTCTCAAAGGTCAAAAATCATTAACTCTGTCATAAATAATATTTAAACACCCTAGGTTAATAGCACCTCCTCATTTTGCATATAAATATTGCATATGAGCTTCATTTCAAGTTGGTTACTTGTTGTTATTAGACTGATTTCTGCTGCTAGGCTAGTTGAGGAATGCTAGACTGAACCAAATAAAGCTCTGAGTTGTAGAGCTATTGTACATGGAGTGATGTAACTGGTTTGATCATCAATAATACAAGCATGTTCACAAGATCCTTGATCTATATCAATGGTGAAGTTTTCCTAATTGTTATTGTTTCTCTTTATGTTTTCATTATGTTCATCTTTATCTGATAAAGACACATAAGTTTTATATTAGGATTTTTTGTTTCAACACCCTGTTTCTGTCTGTATTATTTATGTTCATGTTTTCTTTTTCAAGGTCTAATTAGAAGATTCTTAAGCCTTCTAGTTACATCTAGCTGGTTGTCTTGGAAATGATTCAATAGAGTGAAACCAAGGAAATTGTTGGTGAGCCCATGTTCCTTTGAGTAAGACTTGAGATATTGTTTTTAGGATCTTTCTTTAAAGTATGCTTAATAGAGTCTAAACCAGAGAGATATATGGTATGCCCTGCCCTTTGGTCTACCTTGAAATGTTGCTTTTAACAACCTTTGAGAGTTGTCAAAATCAGATTAGATTATTTCTGTTTGATCTTAGACCACTCTTGTTGTTTTATTATATGTTTTCTTTATCTGAAAGTAGTCTTTTGATTGCTGGATTGTTGTCTGAAAGGTTATTTATTAAATATTTGTCCAATGAGATTTATGGTTTTCCCTGTCCTTTGGCTTGTTTCAAACAGTTACCTTAAAAGACTTTTCTTGTCTAAGTACAACTAGAAGATTCTTAACTGACTATAGCTTTGCCACCTTCACAACTTCTTAATGTTTCATATCACAACCTAATCTAAAGAATCCATTTGATATAGTTATCTTGCCCTATGAAAGCCCTTATCGAGATTGATGACCAATTAAATACTTTTACAACTCCATAACCCAATGGGTTGATGTTTCCTACAGTCTATTTGTTTCAGTTAAAACATTCCCTTAATTAGTCACACCATTGATCCTTCAATCTATCATTTAATCCAACCAAAACAAAACAAGTCCTTAGAACTTCATAACTAGCCTAATATCTTAAAACAAAGAATATAAAGATATATCAATAAAAACACCTTTATAGAGAGATCCCTCTCTGAATCCAGGAAGGCTAGGTCCTAGGATTCCAAAGTGGTTCTGATGTGGCCCCTGCAGTGTTTTTTCTTGCCATTCTTTGCAAATCACAGGGATCCAACATAGTGGCGACCATACTGGGGAATATTGAGTAATAAACATTTCAGATTCACTCAAAACTTAGAAAACCTCATTAGTTAAGATGAACCAAGTGTCATCCAAGAATGGTTCCTGATTGTTGATGGTGGAAAACAACCAGTTCTATAAGACAAGTAAAAATCCTCCACCTAGTGACTCCACTGATTTCCATTGACTCCACTGGGAAACTTACCCTATCATCAAAGCATGAAATAATACCCAGTCAAGAATACTTTGTGAGTTAAGTATTTATATTAAAGTTTGGTTTGTGTCTTAAGACTGTTATACCTCTAAAAACCTTTCAAACTTGCTTGGGTTCAAATCCTGGCTTCTAGAAGAATCCATACTAGATCCCATCCTGACCCAAATCCTCCTGCGATAGTTGGCAATCTTGAAAAAATCCTTAGGAAGTCTCCTACACTGAAAAACCCAACTATTGTTAGACCCATCCAAAGAGCAAGTTCTTTCCCTGAGAACCTTATAAACTTGCGAAATACCCAAGTTGACTTACCTCATATAAGAATCTTATATAGAACCAAGTCACAAAGCGATATAGACTAGATAAACCTTGAGCTTGTAGACTCACAGCAAAGTAGTAGTAGGGAAGCCTCCCCTTCCACTCCTCTTAATTTACATTTCCTCCATAATTTTGGCTTCTCTCATCCTAAATATGCTCAAAATCACTTAGCTGGTCCGAGTACTTCAACTACACCCACCCATACATCCACTGTTCAAACCACTCCACTTCATCACCTTCCTCCACTTGTTAACCCCCCGTTGTTTCCACAAGTTCATATCATGGCAACATGGTATGCTCCCCTAGTCCTTCCTTTACCTTTAGTTGCTCTACCACGGGACTATTAGTCCAAGATTCCATTATATGATGCTAGTAGTTCTACTACAACTCAAAAACATGTGGATAGAACAAATGACTACTTTGACAGACAAGAAATAGATGATGAAACTATAAAACTTAGAATGTTTTCTCAAAGCTTGGGGGGAGAAGCAAGAAAATGGTTCAAAGGCTTAACCCCTAACAATATTAATGATCTTCCTGATTTTCATCAACTATTCCTAAAAAAATGGGAAGTCAAGAGAAATCCTCTCCAAATCCTGTCAGAATACAATGATCTTAAAAGAAATGTTGGAGAGAGTGTTCAGGATTATTGCACTAGGTTCAATAGTGTTTATAATGCACTCCCTCCACAAATTAAACCTCCACAAGGATTAGCCTTAATAAATTTTCTTGAAGGATTTGACCCAGACATGTGTTATCAATTAAGGGAGAGAGAACCCCTCACATTAGAAGATATGTAGAAAGGGGTAGTAAGTGTAGAAGTTAACCTAAATGCCAGAAGGGCTAGATTGAAAGCAAAGAAAAAGGTTACCTACAAAGATTAAGCTGGACCCTCCACATCAGACTCCAAAATTGATAGTCTGGTTAGAACCATGGAGATGATGATGGAGAGAATAAACATGAATGAGAGAGCTTATGCTAAAGAAAACAAAACAACTCCTCAAAATAAAAATCAAAATCAGAACCAAAACTTTATAAGGAATCCCCCTCAAATTAGACAAAGAGGCCCTGATCAGCAAGTCAGACATCCTTTCCAACAGAATTATGCTGATGAGGATGAGGGAGTGATTTAAGAAATAGAGTGAAATCACATAAACTTATTGGGAGTAAGCAATGAGGATACTGTTTTCCTCAATGAAGAAGAAAAAGGCATATTTACACCTTATGATGAGGAAAGCCTAGAGTCTGAAGACTACAAACAAGGCTTTGAAAATGCTATAATGGAAGTGCACAGACAATATGACCTTAGGAGTAAAAAGAATCAAGACATTCCCAAGAAGAAAACCTCTAAAATTTTTGCTAAAAACAATGCTGAAAACATTTCCAAAAAGACAATAGAAAAAAAAAAGCAGTGGCTGAAAGTTCTAATAAAAACAAGGGAAAAAATACCTAAATTTATGACAAACATAGTGGTGAACAAAGTAGCACTAGCAACTCAGCTAATTCTCCTAGTAAAACTTTTTTAACTGCTATCTATAATAAAAACCAGCAAGCTGATTTTGCTGAGAAAATAGTGACTAAAAAGGATGATCTAAACATTTTAAGAACTCACATACCTTTCAACATAGAGGGTGAAATTTCCAAAATCAAGATCCCTGTCCCACTTACTGAATTAGTCACCCAACATGTATATAAAACCCAACTTTTGAGAGCTTTAAACATAGGAGAACAAACTGATTCTGTCAATGTGACTGATGACAAGCTTGAGCTTCTGTTTGGACTAGAAGTAGAAGGAAAATTTCAAGAAGGAGGTGTTCCTCCCTTTTATGTCAGTATAAACATCCATGATAAGATTTTACATAATTCCATGCTTGACTCAGGAGCCTCCCACAACCTTATGCCTAAAGTAGTGATGGAAAGACTAGGCCTTGAGAAAACTAGGCCTTACAAAGATTTATACTCCTTTGATTCCAGCAGAGTGAAATGTCTAGGCCTAATCAAAGACTTATGTGTCAACTTAGTACAAATACCAGCCAAGAGCTTAGTGATGGACATTGTAGTGGATGATATACCCCCTAAGTATGGCATGCTCCTTTTAAGGTCATGGGGTGCTAAACTTCAAGGTACCCTGCAAATGGATATGACTTATGCAACCATCCCTATTTTTAGTCAACCCAGAAGACTATATAGGGAAACATACATGAAATACATGGTTAGTAGTCAAGAAAAACTGGACAACCCCTTCTTTATTCTATTCACATAGACCTTGAATCATTCATCCTTTACAATGATGAAATTCCTAATGAGCAAGGGGAAGTAGATAATAAACCAATAATAGGAAAAGAGGGAAGAGAGGAGAAAGGATCAAAACAATTTGCTAACTTAGAAAATCACAGCAAAAATGATAAAGATCACAAGCTGCAAACCAACCACCAACAGAGTGTTGTCCATAAGAAACAAATAGAAAATCCTCAACACATTGGAAACCATGAGGAACAAGACAAAAATGAACATACTTCAGATCCTAAAAACCAACACAGTGATAGCCAAAATAAATAGGACAAAGAGGACATAACTGACTTTAATGAAAAATCTGAGCATGAACCTCTTTGTAGTATGAGTTTTGATGGATCTTGCAGCAAAATTGGTTCAAGAGCAGGCATATGGGTACATAAGACAGAGAATAATCATGCCGAGGGCCATTCATATAAAATAAACTTTCAATGCACCAATAACATAGCTGAATATGAGGCTCTCCTCTTAGGACTGAAATTATTGAGAAAATTAGGAGCCAAGAGGATAATTTTCCATGGAGACTCAGAACTGATTATTAAACAAGTAAATGGAGAATATACTGCCAAGCATCCAAGATTACAAGCATACGGGGATGATGTTGTTGACCTTTTGAAAACATTCACAGAATATGAGCTTAACTTTGTCCCTAGAAACCAAAACATCCTTGCCAATGGCTTAGCATTTGCTGCTAGTACATGTCTAAAACCTTATGAAAGAAAACAATACACAGTCCAAGTTAAATATAGGTTAGCAGTCCCTGATAATATCAAATATTGGCAAGTGTTTGAAGG
Organism: Pinus albicaulis; assembly: GCA_034641835.2. Taxonomy (NCBI): domain Eukaryota; kingdom Viridiplantae; phylum Streptophyta; class Pinopsida; order Pinales; family Pinaceae; genus Pinus; species Pinus albicaulis. The sequence continues at coordinate 48,812,236 of CM076579.1, forward strand.
AGATAAACAGATAGAGGATTTCCTACAGTCTAGAAATGGGTTTGAAATGCCAAATTCAGACTCAGAGTATGAAGAAGACTATCCTACTAAGGAAAAACCTTATGAAGAAGAAAATCCTAACATTGTTGATATAAACATTGCTGATATAAATCTGTTAACTAAAGAACACTCACAGAAAACAGAGTTGAGCACTAATTTAGAACAGGAAGACTTTGAAGTGTTGCAAACTCACACTGATAAATTGCCAAAGGGACTAGTGCAATATACGCAGTGAATTCAAACCCAAGATGATCAAATTATCCAAAACACTGCCAGCTCATATAAAACTGAAATATCTTGAGATTTTTAGAGAAATTTATGATGTGTTTTCTTGGAGTTATGAGGACTTAAAATCATATGATATAGAGATAATCCAACACAAGATACCTCTCAAAGAAAACCAGAAACCTTTTAGACAAAAATTGCGTAGAATAAACCCCATGCAATTACCTTTGGTTGAGAAAGAAATCAAGAAAATGTATGATGCTGGAATCATAGTCCCATTATGATACTCAGACTGGGTATCCAATCTTGTATATGTGAGGAAGAAAACAGGAGAAATAAGGCTTTGTATAGACTTTAGAAACTTAAACAAAGCCTCTCTGAAGGACAACTATCCCTTGCCCAAAATGGATCACATCTTACAAAGGGTAGTAGGTTATAAAAGAATTTCTTTGCTATATGGATTTTCAGGATATAACCAAGTGCTAGTACATCCTGATGATCAGCTGGAAACAACTTTTACTACACCTTGGGGCACTTTCATGTATGTGAAAATGCACTTTGGTTTAATGAATGCTGGTGCCACATTCCAAAGAGACATGGATATTTCTTTCTCAGAATAGATAGGCTTCTTCATTGTGATATATTTAGATGACATCCCTGTCTATTCTAAAACAAATGAAGAACACCTTGCTCACTTAAGAATAGTCTTTGAAATATGTAGAAAGTATGGTCTATCCTTGAACCCTAAGAAAACTTTATTTGGCCTCCAAGAAGGAAAAATTCTAGGCCATATCATATCTGAAGAGGGAATAAGAATAGACCCAAAAAGGATTGATGGAATATTGCAAATCAATCATCCTAGAAACATCAAAGAGTTGCAATCTTTCATTGGAAAGATTAATTTCTTAAGAAGGTTCATACCAAACCTTGCTGAACTCCTTAGAAACATAACAAACATGATTAAAAGAGAAACATGAGTTAAATGGACCATTGAAGCAAAGCAATCCTTTGAACTGGTTAAATAAGCACTCACTCAAACACCAGTTCTCATTAGCCCTGATTTTAACAAAGATTTCTTCATCTTCTCCTTTTTATCAGAACATAGTTGGTGCTATCCTACTTCAGAAAAACATAAGAGGACAAGAGCAGCCCATTGCATTTTTTAGCAAAGCTTTAAGAGATGCACCTCTGAAATACAACATAATGGAAAAACATGTTTTTTCCTTAATCAAAGCCTTGAAAGATTCAGAGTGTACATTCTACACTCACACATCATTACTTTTGTTCCACACACAGTTGTCAAAGACATTTTAACACAAGACCCTGATGGAAAGAGAGGAAAGTGGATTGCTATTATATTAGAATATGATTTAGAAATGAGACCCACTAAATTGGTCAAAGGAAAAGGACTTGCAAAACTAATCGCTGAATCAAACCTCAAAGCCTTAGATGTGAATATGGTTGATGTTTTAGAAGAACAAGAAGAATGCATAGCCCCTCCTGTTGAAGAAGTATTGCTAAATTCACCTTAGTATGCTGATATTTTGTATGTGCTCTTCTATCTTAATGTTCCTCCTGGACTATCAAAGACAAAGGCAAGGTTCTTAAAGTTAAAAGCTATAAATTACTACATTATAGATAAATGGTTATATTGGAAAAATGCTAGTGGTATATTGCTTAAATGTTTGCCTGAGAATGATGCAGAGAAGATCAAGTATGAGTTTCATGAAGGAGAATGTGGAGGCCACCTCTATTGGAAAACAACTGTCAACAAAATCCTTAGAGCTGGTTAATATTGGCCCACCCTCTTCTAAGATATCCATAAATTGGTAGTTTCCTGCCACAAATGCCAAATCTTTGAAGGCAAAAGAAAAATCTTACCCTTACCTTTGCATCCTATCTCTGTTGAAGCTCCTTTTCAATAGTGGGGCCTAGAATTCATTGGGGAAATCCATCTTTATTCATCTACCCAACATAAATGGATCCTCACAGCAACTGATTACTTTACAAAATGGATAGAGGCCATCCCCTCTAAGACTGCTACTGATCTAGTCATCATCAAATTCCTTGAAAATCATATTTTGTCTAGATTTGGCCATCCTAGAAAGGTTATCACTGACAATGCTGCTGCCTTTAGATCCAAGAGAATGGTGGACTTTTGCCACAAATATCATATCACATTGGGGCATTCCACAGCTTATTACCCTCAAGGTAATGGGTTGGCAGAATCCTCAAACAAAATTTTGATAAACATCATCAAGAAATTGTTGGAAGGGAAGCAAAAGTCATGGCACAGTAAGATAGTACATGCATTATGGGCAGATAGGTTAGCATGCAAGAGATCAATTGGAATGTCTCCCTACCAGCTAGTTTATGGAGCAAATGCAATTTTTCCAAAAATCCTAGGAGTCTAGTCATGAAGTTGATCCAAGAAGTACAATTTGAATAAAATGACATGATGAGAAGGATAAATCAGACCATACAGTTTCAGAAAACAAGGGAATAAGTCTACAATAGAACACAACAAGTACAAGAAAACATCAAGAAACTATTTGACAAAAGGAAAAAAACAAATGATTTTAGCATTGGTGACAAAGTACTCAAATGGGACTCAAGAAGAGAAGACAAGGGAAAAAATGGTAAGTTTGAAAATCTGTGGAAAGGTCCCTATATTATCCATTCTGCCAGAGGCAACAATGTATTTTTCTTACAAGAGATGGATGGAACAAAACTTTTTGGAAGTCTTGTCAATGGCAGGATGCTCAAGCATTATTTCCATTGAGAGGCCTAAGTTTAAAGCTTTATCCATTGTATCTAACATTTTTTTGAAAAAGATCAGAAAAATAAATAACAAAAAAGAAAAAAAGAAAAAAAGAGGGCAGAAAAAGAAAAGGTACAGTGCCATACCAAAAAAAGAGTAAGTTATGAAAGTGTGCAAGTCCAAATGCCACTGCTTGAGAAGAGAAGCCTTATTTAGTCATACAACCTAATCATAACTGGATAAATTTTAATTTTATGCTGATAGGTTAATGAATGAGGATTTTCCAAACTGTCTAAAACTTGGCTTATCAATAGACTAGATTAGATTAGGAAAATAAATTGGTTCCAAAGCTCAAAATCTGAACCAAGAAGAAAGAGAGAGATAAAAAGCAAATTCCAGATTTCAGCCCTCTAAGTTTTGTGTCAAAATTTTCTGCAAAATAAATTCTGTATGCAGACTTGTACAAAGTTTCTCTGCTCATAACAAATCAGACTATTCAATCCTGATTTGGTTATATTTTCATTTTTCTGTTGTAGAATAGAGAATAAAATTTTTCAAACAGTTTAATCTTGATATATAGTTAGACTAGGTAGAGAAATAAATGAGTTCATCAGTTTAATCTGAACTCTTGGTTGATATAAGTATAGAATTTGTTTAGTTTCCTATTTTTTCAAAAGAAATGATGTCAAGGGTTGGCTAATTCAAATGCGCCCAATGAAGTAAAAATGTTAGAACAAGTAAGATGGGTAGGTAGATTGTTGAGTTGGGATTAATCATGTTATGATTCAGCTGCTGAAAATCACTTCTTCAAAGCAGTAAATCATCAAGTTAAAGGAGCTCTGTCAAGGTGAAAATCAAGGCACTGGTCTACTTTTTCTAGAAATCTATTTTTTGAGGTTCTTGACACCTCCTAAAGGAGCTTCCCTCCCCAACTGGAGCCACTGTTATCCTCCTGTATTCTACATATTTCACTAGATGACTGTGGATGTCCTACAAGCACCTAAAGATAGCATAATTTTCCTATCAGCTATCTTTAGAAGTCCCACTTCCTTCATCATCCTAAATTTTACTATTTTTCACTAAAATTTCTTATCCTTATGCCTCCTAAAGTTCACCCTGCTGCTCTAAAGGAAACTCCATTTTTTGGGCCTAATTCCCTCATTCACCCCTCTACTCACACCCTCATTTATCCTTCTTCATTTTTCTCTGAAAAGCCTCAAAAATCCCCCCTCATACATCATTTTCTCATAAAAACCATTAAACAATGAAAAAACCTCTTTTTCATTAATTAAGCCTAACTTTCTACCCTATCGGAACTCTAAAAAGTCTCATAAAACTCTGTTTTTTACACAAAAAACCCACTTTTTGTATAGAGGCCTTAAGCTCCTTTCAGCCTTAAGCCCCAGCCCCCTTCAACCCATGTGACCCTAAACCCCAACCCTCTGCTAAGCCCTAGCCCCTTCCTTTCCCGACCCCCAGTCCCCCCTACCCCCACAGGATCATTCCCTTCGCCCATGCTTAAGCCCCCTCCCGCATATAAATTATGCCTTCCGCCCCTTCATTTCTTTATCTCGCTTCATCCTTCCTCAAGCCACCTCCACCTTTGATCGGCGACCCATTCCCCTGATCCAATGGTTTTTTTCCATCCTCCCTCATGCATAAACAAAACCCCACATATAACCCAACCCCGCTACCCGACGACATTGCTCACGTCACCACTCTGGCCCCACCTTCCACTCAAATCCCTTGCTCCAATCATCGTCTACCACCTGTACTCCACTTCCCTTCCGTCAAACATGCACCCATTCCTCGGGCTCCACTTGCACCTTCGATCTTGCTCCTCTAGATCTGACAGTCTGGATTTCGTTTCACGCGGATTTCAGCGCCAAAGGTTAATGACCCCCATCCACGCGAAAAGGGCGGTTTCATATTGGACACGCGACAGTTGATCAATGGTATCGCACTGCCTCCTCCCAAAACCATTTACCGCCGATAACCCACACGATAAACCACCGCGGTATTGCGAAACCACCTCCTCCTCTACGCGCCGAAATTCAAATTTCCTTGCCTTCGCTTGCATTTTCTTCATGATTTCACCTCAAGAATCATTCCCCTATACCTCTATTCCTCTAGAAATTTCCCCTTAACCCTCAGAAACCCAAAAAATTTCAATTTCCCCTCATCCCGCAGGTTTTATGTTAATATTTGTTTGTTTTTGCAGGTTTAAGGGCGGCCAAAGCCCAGAGAGGCATTTAAAAGATAAAAAACCTTGGATGACGATCCAGAGGTAAAAAACATATTAAAAGGACCGAGGATCTATACAAAGGAGTTAATCCATCAATGTATCATGATAATTGATGGGTTATAAACCCTTATGCCATGAAGAAACCCAACCTGCACACAAGAAACAGATACAGTCAGAGGAGAAATGAAAAAAAGGAAGAACAGGAAGGTTAAAGGGTAAAGTTACTGATCAAAAAGATAAATAGAAGATTAATCTTTTAAACATTTTTTTTAAATGAAAATTTAAAAGGTTAAAGATAAAGGGATGAGGAAAAAATAAGTTATAAAGCAGAAACAGGAAAAAAAAGACAGTGATGGAGATTATTCAAGATAAATCAAGGTTAAAAGGCACAATACATAATTTTGATGAATAAAACAAGGACAGATTACCCAAAGACAACTTCGGATAACTCAAAAAAAGAAGCAATTACTCCTTCAAAGACAAATTTTCCACTTAGAAGCATTATTTATTTCAATAAAGGCATCAAACAGCTTTTACACAGTCAAAGATATTTGTGAAGCAGCTCAGCAGTTATTACAAATTTATTACTAAGCCTTAAAAGTAAAAAATTTCAACTAAAGTGACTAAGAAGTTATTATTTTAGAGTAACTCTTTAAAATATTTTTTGCCTTGGGCCTTGCATGGCCTCAAAGGTGAAAAATCATTAACTCTGTCATAAATAACATTTAAACACCCTAGGTCAACAAAACCTCCTCATTTTGCATATAAATATTGCATATGATCTTCATTTCAAATGTTGGTTACTTGTTGTTATTGGACTGATTTCTGCTGCTAGGCTAGTTGAGGAATGCTAGACTGAACCAAAGAAAGCTCTGAGTTGCAGAGAGCTATTGTACATGGAGTGATGTAACTGGTTTGATCATCAATAATACAAGCATGTTCACAGGATCCTTGAGCTATATCAATGGTAAAGTTTTCATAATTGTTATTGTTTCTCCTTATGTTTTCATTATGTTCATCTTTCTCTAATAAAGAAGCAAAAGTTTTAGATTAGGATTTGTTGTTTCAACACCCTATTTCTGGATGTATTCTTTATGTTCATGTTTTCTTCTGCAATTTTTGATTAGAAGATTCTTAGATTCCTTCTAGTTACATCTAGCTTGTTGTCTTGGAAATGATTCAATAGAGTGAAACCAAGGAAATTTCTGGTGAGCCCATGTTCCTTTGAGTAAGACTTGAGATATTGTTTTTAGGATCTTTCTTTAAAGTATTCTTACTAGAGTATAAACCAGAGAGGTCTATGGTATGCCCTACCCTTTGGTTTGCCTTGAAATGTTGCTTTGAATAGCCTTTGAGAGTTGTCAAAAGCAGATTAGATTATTTCTGTTTGATCTTAGACCACTCTTGTTGTTTTCTTATATGTTTTATTTATATGAAAGTAGTCTTCTGATTGCTGGATTGTTATCTGAAAGGTTATTTATTTAAGATGTGTCCAATTATATTTATGGTTTTCCCTGTCCTTTGGCTTGTTTCAAACAATTACCTTAAAAGGCTTTTCTTGTCTAAGTAGAGCTAGAAGATTCTTAACTGACCATAGCTTTGCTGCCTTCACAACTTCTTAATGTTTCATATCACAACCTAATCTGAAGAATCCATTTGATATAGTTAGTTTTCCCTATGAAAGCCCTTGCAGAGATTGATGACCAATTAAATCCTTTTATGACTCCATATCCCAATGGGTTGATGTTTCTTACAGTTTATTTGTTTCAGTTAAAACATTCCCTCAATCAGTCACACCATTGATACTTCAATATATCATTTAATCCAACCAAAAAAAAACAAGTCCTTAGAACTTCATAACTAGCCTAATATCTTAAAACAAAGAACATAAAGATATATCGATAAAAACACCTTTATAGTGAGATCCCTCTCTGAATCCAGGAAGGCTAGGTCCTAGGATTCCAAAGTGATTCTGATGTGGCCCCTGCAGTGTTTGTTCTTGCCATTATTTGAAAATCACAAGGAGCTAACATGTTCAGAAGCTGAAATTTTTAAAGTGCGAAGCCAAAATCCTGAGGAACGTCGTCGCAAAATTTCAGAGCTTGGTTCGCAATATTTTTGGAGATATGATCTATGGAAGTTGGGGATTTTTTCAGGCTCCTGAATTTCACTTAAAAAGTTCATCGTGGAATTTTCACTATAACGTTTTTGCTACAAAGTTTTAGATGCTGAAATTTTTAGATTGCAAAGCTAAAATCCTGAGGAACATCATCGCAAAATTTTAAAGCTTGGTTCGCAACATTTTCGGAGATATGATCTGTGGACTTAAGGTCTTTTTCAGACTCCCGAATTTCATCTCAAAGAGGTGATCGTGGGAAAATATTCATAACTCTCTCTTTGAGCATCGGATTGAAATTATTTAAATAGTGACTGTAAGTAAACGGATTGTAGTTTCCTGTCTATAAATTTCAGAGCCAAAAGAGCAAATAGTGACACGTGGCAAGTCGTACAAGTTCGCTCTACTGAACCAGTCCATAACTAGGTCATTGTGGGAGATTGGACATAAATTTTCCTTGAAGAATCCAAATTAGGTCAGACCTATGGCATTCAAAAGAGGATTCAGAGGGCTACCTCAAGGCAAAATTTCAGATATTAAAGATTCGAAATCACATAGATAATTTAGTTTCAATATCTAGGTCCTTAAAAGCAAGAAAAAGGTGTGTATTTTTTTTAAATTGCATAATGTTTGTTTGAAAAAGAAGTTTGAAGTGATTCAAAGGGCATATTGAAGAATTGTTATCAACATTGGGTTCTATAATGCCTCCAAAAAATAATTACATACCCATTAAGACCTAAAAAAGATATACTATGATGCACGAAGAGGAAGAATTGCAGTATGAGATATCACAATTATGGTACCAAGTGCAACAAATTTCGATCTTACGAAGAGCAACCGAAGATGACATAGATGGTTTAAAAGTAGAAATGGAGGCTAAGTTGGATGGTTTGAAGGATAAAATAAAATCTAATATGGATGATAAAGTAGTGGAAGATCACATCGAGCATCAACAACAAGTTCTCCAACTCTCAAAGGATAACCTAACTTTGGCGCAGAGTCGAATGAAATATCAGGAAGATCAACATCACACTGAAAGAAGTTCTAAAGCAGTCACAGAAACAAGAACTCGACATGTACAATCAATTTCACGGTATCTTAGCAAGTGGAAGAAATTTCCTATAGAAGATTCCACATGGGAGGATGAGAATTTTATACAGAAGCATCAAGAAATAATCAAGCGTTGAGGACAACACTTGTTTGAAGGAGAGGGGCATGTTAAGTCCATATATTACTAGTGTAGTCCCTTATTATGTTAGTGTAGCCCCCCTTATTGTTATTGTTGCACCCCTGTAACCCCCATATTTTTATTATTGTGTGCTTACATTATTATTGTTAGGTCGGCTAGGATTACATTATTGCCCCAGTAGGATTACATGGTGGCCCCATGGACTCCTATATATAGAAATGAGGATTTTTCATTTGTATCATCCAAGAATTTTTCATTCATGTAATGTATTGGAGGTTGCCCCCTCGAAGTGGCTTATTTCTAAGGCATTGATATCTCTTTTCTTCTATTTTTGGAGCTAGTTTCACAACATACATTTAAGATCACACCTTTTTGTCCATGACTTCATGTTGGATATTCTAGAGAGGAATGCTTATCAAATTGAAGGAGAATGATTGATCAGGACCCCGAGAGAAATCTGTGCAACATCAAGGCATCCGGTTGTAATATTTCTCTTTCTAATTTATGATAATACATATCAATATCTTTTTCTCATTGTCTTGTTTATGAATTCATGGGAATGACATCAATACTTAGATTCCTTGATCACTAAGTTGGATTAGTAATTTTTGATTATTATATATTGCAGATGCTTTGATTATTTGTCTTGTCTTTGATTTCAGGTTCTACTCGTCATTGGAGAACTACTTTGGAGCGACAGGATAAAGGGCTACATCAGACATTTGGATTTCAAGGTAGGATCATGTCCTCTCTACTTTACTGTTATAATGATCTTAAAATATAAATAATCTAGAGAAAGAGGTATTCAAATGGATCTTTTTTTCTAGTTACTCGTTGGAGTACTAGGGAGATCGCTCTTGTCTGCAAGAGGGATTAATCCTGGTAACAACCAAGGATCTTGCGAGAAGATAAGAAAAATATGTTCATTCAGAAATAATTTTTCATAAGTGAAATATCCCTCACAAGGAAATTATGAAATTAATTCCATGAAAACCATAAATTTCTTTGACTTGGCTAACATGAACTCTAGATCGAACTCTTGTAAAATCACAATCCACCCGTCGTATTTTCCCCCAATCACTCTCCTACTTAGGAAAAATTGAAACGGATTGACATCAACTACTACAAATTTTTTCTCAAAAAATGTAATGAAGAATTCGTTGAACAACATGAGCTAATACTAAATCCATTTTCTCAATGTGGGAATATCAGAGTTAGGGACTAAAAGCCATAAATTATATAACAAATCACATATTCTCTAAGGGCATCATCATCCTCAAACATAACCATACCTATGGATCATTCTACTACCACGAGGTAAAAAAGGAAATCTCTACTATAATCAGGTGGACTCAAAAGGGAAGAAGAGGTCAATGCATTTTTCAAAGCATCGAATGACAATTGAGCGAATTTGTCCAAAAAAATTGAACTCCTTTCTTGAATAAATGCATAAAACATTTTGTAATCTCAGTGTAGTTCATGATAAACCTCCTTAAAAATTTGGATTTTCCTTGGATAATTTGAAGTTGACGAATATTAGATGGGGGAGGAAACTAGAGTATTGCCTCAACCTTGAGGGGATCAACCTGAATACCTTCATTAGAAATGATGAGTCCCAACAAACGACCAAATGTAACAGAAAAAACACACTTATTAGGGTTCGATTGGATTTTATATGAAAACATCTTTAAAAATTTAAATGGATTTTCTTTGGATGTTCCATTCTCTTATGAGAGAGAGAAGCTAAATCATCCAAATAGGACTCGATTATGTGATTGATGTCATGGAAAGCATACGACATAGCCTGCTCGAAGGTAGCTCCAACATTTTAAAGTTTGAAAGCTATTTTTCTATACGTAAATGTACCCCAAGGACAAAAAAATTCCCTTTTATGTTGATCTTTAGGGAGAATTGTTATTTAATTATACCTAGAGAATCCATCCATGAAGTAAAAAATATCATTTCCAACACACTCATTCAGATAATCTAATCTATAAATGGAGTGGGGAAGTTGTCTTTTGGACACGATTTATTGAAATTATTGAAATCGATGCATACAAGAATTGTTCCTGGTTTTTTTTCAACATGGACTAGATTCAAAACCCACTCAGTAAGAGGAGTTGGGGAGATGAAACCCACTTTAAGTAGTTTCTCCACTTTTGCCTTGATAGCCACAACTTTCCTAGGGTTGACCAGCTAGATATTTTGACACATAGGATTTGCGTTTTCGTAATTCTTGATCTCATGTTGAAATATACTAGGATCAATCCCAGGAATTTCTTCATAATACCAAGAAAATACATCTCTAAAGTCCTTGAAAAGGTCAGTATAAATTTTAATCTCTTCAGGGGAACAATTAGCTCCGATGAAGATATTTTCAATGAAGTTGGGATTCTTGGAAATGTTCACTGGAATAGTTTATGAAATGTTAGCCATATTACCTTCAAAAAAGATATGTGTTGGAACTAAAGGGTTTAATTTTTTTTAACACTTCCATGAGAAGGAGGACTAGAAAAACTTGATTCGAATTTATGCAAGTCTGGGAGAAAATCGTACCAATGATGCAAGTCATCCCATGGTCTTTCTACACAAGTCATTGTTTCTAGAATTTCCTCCTCATATGGTCAAATTGTATCAAGGAAATCCATATCCAAAGTGGAATCAATTGTCCAAACGAGCACCACATCATCATCTACATCCTTTGATGAAACAAGGGTAGGATCAGAATATGTAGTATTAACAATGGCTTGATATACAATTTATGTTGCAGATATAGGATAATCCATTCCACCAACTTGCCCATATTATAATGTGGTAGTAAGAGGGGGCAAGGTCCAAGGATACGAAAAATAATGAGTACTAAAATAAAATTGTCGAGGGACCACCCTAGAGGATGAGATGGCATTGATGTAAGCAACAGGAGGTGGAAGATCAAAAGTACCCATCAATGAGGAATACATTCGAAGTCCTAAATTCTCAGTATGTTGCTTCGTATTATTTACTAAGGGGATAGTGAAGTAATTAGATGTGTTTGGGTCCGTTGGGAGAATAGGCTAATTGATCAATGGTAACAATTCTCCCTTCATGAGGAAAACATAGGATGTGAAACAAAGATTAAACTATGGCATCCATCGCATATACCTAGTTCCAACCCAATAAAATATTATAATCAAGATTGGCATTAACTATATCTACTTCCACATTAACAACCTTCCCCCATACAAAAATAGGGAAGGCACATAGAATCCCATGAGGCTTATGAGAATGAATATCGAATGCAGTTAAAAGAGTAGGAGAGGGAACAACTTCAGGAGACTCGATAGCTTTCCAACATGACATAGACATGACACATGTGGAAGCTCCTTCATCAACTATGGTATGGAATATGGTATTCTTACACTACATATATTTAATTTGAAAATCCATGTGACGAGGGAGTCTCTTTTTGAATTTTGACATATCATATGTAATCTCCAAATATTTTTCAGGTCAACTGTTTTGATCACAGTGAGAAAATAACTCCTTTGTGCAGGACACGAATGGAGTACCTCTATCGCTGACATAGCACAGGGGATCTGAGCTAAAACTTCAACAATGGAATAGTTATAAGCAGCCCTAGAATTTAGATTATAAGTCAATCATTTTGAGCATCCTTTCGACATCTAAGGTATAGGTTCAACTATGGGCCTCTCTATATGAAGAGGTTCTTGAGTATCGAAAGTAGTTTTAGCCTTAGAAGATTCTCATTCTCCATAATCATAAGCTCTAGTTGAAATTTAAACATGATTCTTAACCATATATACATTTGATGTGTATTCCCCTTCTTGGTTTCCCCTTGTAGGGCCTCCAGTATTATCATTCACACTAGCAAGTAATTGTTGCCCTTGGGTAAAAGGGTTAGTAAGCACGACCTTAGAACTAGAAGAACCTTGTTGGGCTAACAAGGGGCATATTGAATATTGGGGAAAATATGAGTAAGATGATCCCCACTACATAGCTTGCACAAGAATTTATATTTATTTTTACACTCCTTCTTTCCCTCACCAGTGTCTTCACTAGGTTCATTTGTAGTCCCCTTCCCTCCCATATATTTATTTTTCCCACGTCCATTTTTCTTCCCATTGGATTGTTGATTTCCTTTGGAATTAGAGGATTGAAAAACATTAAGCAATAAACGATTAGAATGGGGAAATATGGATGGTGTAGTCTGCATTACAAAATCATATTATAATGAGAACTGTTATTATTGATTCACTAACAAACTAGTTGTATTAGTATCAAGCGATCCTATAAATCTGTCATCATGAGGACATGGTTTCAGTTTTGTGAGATAAATTTTATATATAGGACAATCAGGAAGTATATTATAGAGGACTCTAGACTGGGAATAAATCAATTCTAACTATTGGGCTCTAAAGATAGCCCGTTCCTCTGTGAACACTCTTAAAAGTGATACATTCTTAGATATTTCAGGATGTAAATATTTCCAAAACCACTCTAGAAGAAACTCATCAGGGGTATAAGCCTTAATCAATCTCTTGCTTCTGCGCCACTCTAGAATGTGCAGGTCAGAAATATGGGTCACTTTTACTTGCTCAAAAGTGGCCAGAAGTTCAGTTTCGACATCATAACAAACATGAAACTTAAAGTGGTTAAGAAACATTATAGCCAACTAACAAAACATATAAAACAACCCACCCTTTAATTTAATATATCATTTTTCTTCATTTCCAATTAAGGTGTGTTGAAAAAGTCTCAACCTAATTGAATCATCAATTAAGATTTTTATGTGGTTACGTGGTCTATTGGATTATCAATAGACTTCCCTTCAAATTTTGGTATGTCTAATGGAAGTTTGGCAGGGACCGAGGGCCAAGTCGAGTTGTAATGGATCACAACATTAGTTAATTTTGAAAGATATGTAAAATTAAGATTTTCCAAGAATGGTAAGCATGGTGAGACTGCGAAATTCCAAGCTCCAAGAGTGGAATTCCTAAAATTTGGAAAAGGGTATCCTGTATTTTAAGAGGCACTAGGCTACCAAAGATTACTCGTAGAAGAACCTGAAATATGATTAAAACCTTGTAGTCTAGGGGTATATGGAGGGTATCCTCCCTCTACTGCAACATTACTAGCCATAGAAAATTTTCCTCCAAGTGGAACATTATATGAAGGGGAGAGCCCTTGGTAAGGGCTCCAAGCACTAGCCAAAGGAGGAAATATCGACGATGTCCTGACAGTAGGGAAGGGCATACTCCCCTATTGACCAAATAAATGAGAAATATTCCTAGACCTAAAAACATTAATGAAAGGATACACCAAGCCTTGGCTCCCTTGAAAAGGATTAATATTTTGAGCATAGTCAGAGAAAGGCATTGATCCTACATTCAACGATGGATTGGAAGAAGGAACATGTCCACTTCCAAATGAAAAACCTTGTTAATATGTGAAACCACTAGCCATCTAATTCATATATTCCAAAGTAGTAGAGGGTAAATTTAATGAAACTGATGAAATACCACTAGATGACATTCCAAAGGGATAATCACCAGCGAAATGAGTAGAATGTTGGATGCCCCCACTCAAACCTGGAATGGAGGTAGAGCCAACAACTACCGTGCTAGGTGCAATAGCAGAGATAGAAATATTACCTCCTCATATAGCTAAAGAAGGAGTATCCACCCCAGTCGTATCGGTAGCCACACTAGTGCTACTAACATTGGCCATTAAAAAAAAAAGAACAAGAGTGAACAAGGCTAGTTGTTCTATGTGTTGGAGTACCCACATATGATACAACGTAAAGAAGGTGAGAAGGAAGAAGTTATGTAGGAGTCACAAGGGACTATGAAATTTCTTCAATTTATACTTCATATTCTAAATGGAAGAGCAGTCTAGCAAGAACTGGAACATTTATGCCTAAATTATGGACTAGAATAAGTTCTCCCTATGAAATAATAGCCATGGGTGAAGGATTTGTCTCCATTGTGTTAGCTATTACTGGTTCAAAAGAACCATCAAAATTAATCCTATGCCTTCTTGGTGAAGTTTTGGCACTCGCATGTGAAATCCCATGAAGCCTTCTAGACCGACGAACTAGCGGATCAACCACCATTATATATAAAGAAAAATTAAAGACTCAAATCACCTAAGGCAAGCTAGCAACACAAAGCACTCTCTAAAAAAATCCTAAATACACAAACAAGCAAAAAAATTCCAAGTATTTTTGCATCAGGTGATTAGGAAAAGACACAAAAATACAAGAAAGTGAAGAAAGGGACCTCTCGAAGGTAGTTTGGGATGATGAGGGCCCAATCCTACTAGCGAAGGTATCAGAATCAGTTACGATGACATCTAAACAATTTTTTTTTTTGATGCAAGTATCTAGGCTTCATGAGGGCACCCTCCAAAAGTACTATGAAAGTGATAGAACATATTCCTCAGGTACCACAGTCATTCCCCCCCGCAGTCGCCTGTTTTTTTTCCTAGGAAAGGAAACTAAGGTCACTATCTCGTAATCAAAAGTCGGGTGAAATAGTCATGGGTATTTGATCCAACAAGTAGGAGAGGGGTATCTCTCTTTTAATATATTGACAAGTCCTCGTGCTTGACTCTCATTTTAAAGAAGCTTTCCCAGATAGATTAATGATACTATATTTCCACTCATTAATAAAATTCTATAATTTTTAGCTTGAGTGGCATTGGAGAGTTTACTCTCCACACACCTGTTCCAAGACCATAAAATTCCCTAAACTTGTTGATGTTGCTATGACAAAAAGAAAAATTCTAGTTCATTTTAATTTAAGCGCTCATTTTGATTATCTGTAATTTAGGAGAAGGGAAACAGAAGTGTAACTGATGATGTTATGATGTAAACTAAATCAATAAGAAAAACCTAGGCTACATGAAAATGCAACTCTTCTTTTTCTTCAATGAAAAGAGAATTCTACAAGGGTTCTACGAGAAACTTAATAAAGCAAAAAAAAAAAAAAATCAAATTGGCACACATTCAAAATATAACAAAAATAAATAAATGATGTCCAAAATGTGTTTAACTTAATGAAAACTAGCATGAAAATGAAAGATTCAAAGATAAATATAAAGGTAAGCAAACGTGATAAAAAAGATAAAGTAAAATGAAAGCAACAAAAAGAAGCAAATCCCAAAACAAAGAACACTTTTAAAAGAAAAGAATACATTTGACCTTATCACAACAATTTTCACATATGCTAAAACCAAAAATACCAATAAATAAAAGAAAATAAAGCAATAAGGAATTTTTTTCTTTTTTCTTTTAAGGATCTTGAAAAACCAAAAATTCAAAAAGGGAAGCAAACCAAATATCTCAAAGCCAAAATCATGACGAACGCCCAAGTCCACCTAGTCACAAATATGATCATAAAGCCTAAAAAACTAGTGCAAACCGGAGGCCTACCACTTTAAGAACTTGGAAAAAAAAATGCAAGAGAATCGGAAAATTAGAAAGACTTCAGGTAACTAAAATCTCTCATTCACCCAAGAATCACAATCCCTTTTTGAAAACAAGAAAGAGAAAGAAAAAGAGACAACTTCTAGGTCACAAGGGAAACAAATCAAATATTGAGTTATCAACAACTTCAAGAGAAACAAATATCTATTCCATAACCACAGAAAAACCAAATAATTCACAAAGAAGATCTGGAACCCAAATTCAGATACAAAAATATTTTGTTACAGTCCTATGTCTAGGAATCTTGGTCATGTTAGCCTTGATATCTATCTAAGGTCAAATTTGTAAATATCAATCATGATGACCTGACTAGTATTGTTTAAATAGGTATAGCTTTAGATTAAATGTCATGTAAGGTGTCTATTTTGCTAAGAGTCCAATGTATAAAGTCATGTGTTTTCCTTACTAATGGATAATCATAGGAAGTTTTTGGTCACCTTGGAAAGAGTACAAAAATCATGTTATACAAATCCTTAGTTATTATGAGTTATTCATTATCCTTAGTCATTATAAGTGGGTCACCTAGTTCTAGAGACTATGTCTACATATCAACACAATCATGAGATTATTTAGGCACAGATTTGGAAGATTTTTGGAGTTAGTTTGAATTCCATTTCAAGGAAAACTCATGATTTCAGTGGGAAATAATGGTTAGAAGGATAATCCTTCCCTTTTCCCAAAGCACTGCGTTTTCAAAAGGTGTTGTGCATTCATGATTTCATTTTCCTATCATGATCAACAATCTCATGTTTGCTTCAGGACATTATGTATGTCTATTTGAACTTTCATATCCATTCCATAATGCCCAGATCTTCAACATTTTCATCGAAGGCTCTGGTTTGATCATTTTATTCATTGCAAAAGGGAGGCAGGGGTGTTGCGAATTCACATAGTGCTACTATTCTCACATGTCGTTGATCAAACTTCTTCACAGGTGAAAATACAGGTCTATATTTGTTCCTAAGTTTTGAATGAACTCTCAATTTGCATGTAGAAGCTAGGAAAGATGATAAAAATCCTGTAAGAATGATAAATTCATCGTCGCTGCTCTTCTAAGATCGTTGCATTTTTTCCTTTGTGTTGTGTTTTATCCTAATTCGTTGTGATTCTACACAATGTGTTATATTACTCATTTTTTGTTGCCAATTCATTTTTTCTCTGTGTAACCATCTACATGCAATAGGTTCCTTAGGTTTAAAACTAAATCAAAGTTGCTTCCATTAAGTTCTTATGCTTGAAAGTGTTTAAAAAATCAAATAGCTTCAGCACTGTGTTTCTAGCTTTTACATTGCGACTATCTCTTTAAATTCTCTACCAACATTTTTGAAATTGCAAGTTCTATAGGGTTTTCGTTAGGAATTCTGCATTATTTCATTTTTTATGTAATTTATTTTTGTCTCTTAAGTCATTATCATAGGTTTTAAATATCATAACACCTCCATTATTACACAAAACCAATTGACCATAACCCTAAATATTCACTGTTGCAAAAGAAAAATCATGTCAAATCCAAAGACACGAAGCATAAAGGAGGTGTCATTGTACAATTTGAGCCACAAGATATCACATCCATCAATGCAGATCTAGCCATCAGAATGTCTTTTGAACAAGTAGGGGGTATGCTGTTTTGTGAAAATATTTAGGGGTATCATCTATAGTTGACAAAGGAGTTTGCTAAGGGTTTTGATGGTTTGCAAACAAAGGTGGGAACTTTAACTTTTCCAGTCATAGCTCAATCAATAGCAGAGGCCACTGAGATCCCTTTGAATGTTCAAGGGTATTTATTTTGATTTGGTTTATTTCAAAGACTTTCTCAAACCAAAACACTGGAAAGGATATGGTTCTATTTTTCCAAGAAGCTATCTACAAGACCACCATAGTAAATTGTTGGAAGTCATTCAAAGGTACTTCACTTGTGAAGGGAGGTTCAGTAAAGTGTATCACTATCACATTAGGCTCTTAAATAATTTTACTAGAAAGAAACATTTGAATCTTCCTTATTATTATTTTAGGTGTATATGAAAGATGGCTGACAAAGTTCAAACAAAAGGAAATCTATTTGAAGCCAATTTGCTTCATTTTTAATTAACTAAATTGATGGTCATAAAGGAGCTTAAGAAGAAGGAGCAGTCATGGTAGGAATTTTTGGTTTCTTTAGGGTGGATAGGACCAAGAAATAAACCCCATCAGTTGTGATCAAAGAAGTTTCACCTTCAGTAGCAAGCTCAGTAAATAATCCTTTGACTAAAATCAATTCAGTTGATAAGAGAAGTGATAAGAAGCTTCATTTCTCACATGAAGTAGAAAAGGTGGCAAGGGTACCTAGAACAAGAGCTGCAACCAAGAGATTGCATGTATATCCTACATCTACACCTATTCAAGTTGTGGAATAAAAAAACACATAGAAGGAAGTGTAAAATGATGGAAGGGACCAGAGAATTAAAGAATTATAAGATCAGTTGGACAAAGCTCATCTGAAAATAACATATTTGTAGAAAAAAATAGGGAACTTAGGCATAAAGTATCAAAAGAGTTTTTTCTGCCAAGTGAAGGAGAGCCGTCAAAGAAAACATTGGAATAGGCTGCCAAAGGCAAAATCAAATTTCTTGTTGATGTTGAAGAGTTAAAGGAGGCAATTGAGCAATAAAGGAGACCTAGAACTAGGCCTATTTCCAAAGTGCAAATGCAAGTAAAGGAGAATTTTCATCCTAAATAGAATATGGTTTTTGATGACAGGAAAGAATTGAGAAACTATTGGAACAACTTGAAGGGGTTCAATAACAGGTAGATCATGTTGCAGATAAGGATCATAGGGATAAATTGAATTTTTTTAAGAAAGTACAAATTTTTGAATCAGTCCTTGATAAGGCCAGATACAAGTTAAAGTGGACCCTTACTCTACATAGGAAGGTGATAAATTTATATAAACATAATTTGGTCCTAAAAATAAGATTCAAATTGGTAAAGTAGAAGCTCACTAAGGCCAAATAATATCGAAGGCAAAGGAATAGGGGAAAGTTAGATTTATTAGCAGAGGCAAGTACAAAAGTGAATCTTCAACACGAGGATGCCACCTAGCTCTAAATTTTTGTTTTTTGACTCAAGAGATCAAAAAAATGTCAGTTTTGATGAAGCTTGCAAAAACGCAGTAAGGGGCTCGGTGCAATTTTTATATAATCTTTGGTAATGGTGGGATAGTGAAGTTTTGAAGTTTTTTTTGTCATGAGGGAAAGTTATATGAAGTTTAAAACATTCACATTGATGCTTCCAACACTTATATCAGGAAAAAGTCACCATATGTTTAAATTTTTGAAGGCGCTGTGAAAGAAGACAATCTTGTTGCAAAAGTGGTGGATAGTCCAAAAGGAGGTCTGCAAGCACTTTTAATCTTATCTAAGAGGTTCAGGACCATCACACAGTTATTTGAAGCATACCTGTTTGCTCCATTCTGATAGAGTAGGGTTTCAACCATACAGAACATGGAGGGCTACTTCAATTTGCTGTGAAACTGGCTAATGCGGTTCAAGTCTAGACAATCAACACCATTTCATTTCAAATTTCTAATTTTTGGCTTCTATAAGTAGTTTGGATCATGTGGATTTGTGACATATTGTATTAGGAGGTGTAGTTATCGTTTATTTGCAAATATTTCAAGTTGGTGATGTTTTAGGCTTGGATTGGTTGTAAGGAAAACCACTCCTATTTTTCAGTATATGCACTAAAAATTTGATGTATCTATACAATTGTTTTGTCCAATAATTTTGACCACCTAGAGTGGGATATTGAACCTCATGTCGTATATAGAGATGAAAAAAATGGTAATGGGTTCTGTTGGTTAGATTAGAGAAGAACGAGCTTTTTTGTGCACCGTATTTCCTAAAAACTTTGCAAGTGAATGAATGAAAGTTAGAAGGTGATTTGCAGGGATTCCTATGTCATAATATTGGTAGTTTTGTGCTCCTTTTATCTTGAAATTTTTTTCATGTGTTTACATCTCTAATGTATATGTTCTTACTTGGAAAAACCATATGTTTAATTCAGAATTCATCTTAATGGTGCTCTGATTTAGTATTCCAGGTTATCAATGTTTTCATCTTAAAGAAACAGTTTAGAATTAATCTATGGTATTGATGCTCTATGTGTTTTCTTTCACCTTTATACACTCACCCTCTACAACGATTTAACCTAAATTCCACCACCAAGAATGCCTACCTTTCCCCTGTGGAGAAAACCTTTCCTTCCTCATCATCTCACTAGAAAAAAAATGATTTGACATGAATCCATTCCCAATGGATCTGTCTCTTTTCTCATCAACAAACATTTGAAAATTTGATCCAGGTGGATATTGGTGGCCACCCACCTATTCCATTTGGACCCACACCATCAGTTTTTTTAGTTTTTCATTTTCAGCACAGCTTACTATTTTTATCAGGTTGTCAGTTCCTAAACTTTCAGAGCCATTTGGAGGCCCTAACGAGCCACGTGGATATTGGCGGCCACCCACCTATTCCATTTGAACCCCCACGGTTCTTTTATTTTTTCAGTTTTGGCACAACTTACTAGTTTTAGCAGTTTGTTGGGTCCTGAACTTCCGAAGCCATTTTGAGGCCCTAAACGATGTTTTTTTGGGAAAACCAGGAGAAACATGGGTCCATGGATTGATGTTTCTCGCACCAAAATTTGTACTCCTCAGATAGATCTTTCTAACGAGGTATGATGCGCGTCAAATAGAGATCGTATGCCAAAGTTACATCCCCGGGAAGTTGAAACACCAATTTACCCCAACGAGGCCCATAGTTTTGGCACTTCATCTCCTACGGTAAGGTTTTTGGATATTTAGGGTTTTTCATTGTTTCTCAACAATAAAAAGGCCTTTGATCCTCATTTTAACATAGCTCAGAGGCCAGTAGTCGCCACATCTCTTCTCAGACATAAGCTACTAACGCCCTAGCTATTTTATTTCCATTATGTATGTAAGCATATTTCTGTTATTAGATATTAATTAAATGAAGCATTATTTCCCCTGCATCTCTATGTTTATTTCTATTTCTGTATTTTATTGCGTTCCTACAAAAATCCGATTCAGTGGCATCAGAGCAGTCTTCTCTTTCTCTGTTTTTCTTTTCATGTCCCCAACGTGGTCAGGGTATAAGGAGTTAGGGCTTGATCTGGTTGAACCCTTGCAAGATCATCCTTGCAAACCCCGATGACCTCGCATGGTAGAAGAAAAGAAAGATGAGGGAGCAAGAGATCCTATCAAAATATTTCTCGAGGAGGCCCTCAAAAAACAAAGGAACGCAATGATGGAAAATTTTTCTCAAATACTTCAATGGTTGCCCACCTACGGAGCATCTGCATCCAAAAACCACTCAAGAGGTGCCACTCTCTTCAAGGTACAGGTAAAATTTAACATTCCTATATTTTAAGGCCAGATAAATGCAGACACCATAGACAGATGGTTGAATTTATTGGAAGGGTATTTCTCGGTCCATGATTTATCCGACTGAATAAAAATTATTTTTGCACTCCTCAAAGCCGCCCCCCATGTCAAAGACTGGTGGGAAACCTATTGTGAGCAAAAGGACGGGACATAACCCTCTCTGTTCTCGGCCGCACCCACTTGGAATTCATTTCGAGATGGAATCAAGGAACAATATTACCCCGTAGGGAGCTATGAGGACAAGTACATCCAATGGACCATGTTGCGATAACAAAGGGATCAAGATGTGCACGAAATGACGAATTTGTTCCACACCCTGCACACAAAGTTGGGTATTAAAGATTCAGAGAGACATTTGGTTCTCAAGTACCACAGCTCTCTACACAGATGCATTCAGGAGGAAATGGAGTTCCTCGACATTAAATCGCTTGGCACGACATATCGCTATGCTGCCAAGATCAAGCAGAAATTTAAGTAGAAGAAGCAAGACTCTGGATTCGTGAATCTGAAGCCAGGGAAAGGCGCCCTCAAACTGCAGAACAAGGGGCAAGGCCAAAGCGGGGCGAATCAGAACAACACCAAAAATCCAAATAAGGACATGGGAAAGTGGTGTGAATTTCATAATAGCCCCACTCATAGCACAAACGAGTGTCGGGCCAAACAGTCATTGGTGGCCGAACTAAAGGCACCCAAATCAGATTCATGTTCTGATCCTAAGTAAGAACCAGAAAAAGGCAATGACAAAGGGAAGTAGATCATTGATGTGGATCACAGTGCCATTATTTCCACCGCCAAGCTCCAGAGGGAGGATCCCAAGGATCCAGAGGAGGCGGAGCGCCTCTTCCATTCCCAGATGTGGGTGAAGGGTTATCCACTACAATTTCTTATCGATAGCGAAAGCCAAAATAACCTCATTTCAATAGAGGTCGTGAAGCGGCTTAGCCTACCGACCATAGCACACCCGCAGCCGTATACCATCGGGTGGCTTGACCCAGGGAGAGATCTCTGTTTCCGCGAGGAGTGTCGCCTTCCGTACATCATCAAGCCATTCATGGATGAGCTATTGTGTGATGTTTCTCCTCTTGATGTAGCTGACATATTATTGGGCCAACCATACTTGTGGAGGCGACATGCTATGTATGAGTCCAGGCCTTGTTCTGCTGTTGTTACTTTGGGAAATAAATTATATAGGATACCAGAGGTAGTATCGCCTCTTGCCATCTCCTTGAATATTGCAACACAACGCAGTAAGATTTTTTCCCAAACTAGTAAATATATTTTCCTTACAACTTGCTCACAAGGAAAGAAGAATATTGTGGCGACAACCTCAAAACAGGGCTCCCCTACATGGCTGTAGCAGATGGACAAAGTTGTGGAGGAGTACGAAGACATTTTCTCCTCACCCACAGAGGTTCCTCTACACTATGAGGACAATCGATCCATTGATCTAATCCCCATCACACTACTGCCTAATATTACCATACCTCATGCGACTACACAGACAAAATCCACACATGTACTGTCTAAGGAAACCAAATTTATTGAACTCATACAACACATCTTCCAACAGGTCCATGACATCCTGAACAGATCCAATACCAAGTTCAGCAAAATTTGCCTCTCATGGAGGAAATTAACGCAATGGGGACCATTTATTCCTAAGGAGGGAGGAATGATCCAGGTGGATATTGGTGGCCACCCACCTATTCTATTTGGACCCGCACCATCAGTTCTTTCAGTTTTTCACTTTTAACACAACTTACTATTTCTAATAGTTGTCAGTTCCTGAACTTTCAGAGCTGTTTGGAGGCCCTAATGGGCCATGTGGATATTGTTGGCCACCCACATATTCCATTTGAACCCCCACCATCAGTTCTTTCATTTTTATAGTTTCCGCACAGCTTACTATTTTTAGCAGTTTTTCAGGTCCTAAACTTCTGGAGCCGTTTTGAGGCCCTAAATGACGTTTTTTGGGAAAACCGAGAGCAACATGCGTCCATTGATTGATGTTTATCACACAAAAATTTGTATTCCTCGGATAGATATTTCTAACGAGGTATGATGTGCATCAAACAGAGGTCGTATACCAAAGTTACATCCCCAGGAAGTTGAAACACCAATTTACCCAAACAAGGCCCATAGTTTTGACGCTTCATCTCCCGCGGTTAGGTTTTTGGATGTTTAGGGGTTCTCATTGTTTCTAAACAATAAGTAGGCCTTTGAGCCTAATTTTAATGCAATTCAGAGGCTGGTGGCTGCCACATTTCTTCTTAGAGATAAGCTACCAGTGCCCTAGCTATTTTATTTCCATTATTTCTGTAAGCATATTTAAGTTATTTGATATTAACGAAATGAAGCATTATTTCCACTGCATCTATGTGTTTATGAA
This sequence comes from Pinus albicaulis, assembly GCA_034641835.2. Classification (NCBI taxonomy): domain Eukaryota; kingdom Viridiplantae; phylum Streptophyta; class Pinopsida; order Pinales; family Pinaceae; genus Pinus; species Pinus albicaulis. The sequence goes on from CM076579.1 coordinate 48,836,126, forward strand.
TATTTATATATTTTATTGTGTTCCTGCATAAATCCAGATCAAAATTAGAACTTATTTACCATCATACCTATCCTAATATCAAATCATTTTGAGTAAATCTAAGTGAGAGAGCCCTCTCCAAGGCTAGAAGGGCTAGATTCTAGCCTAAAAGTGGTTTGTGGTTACCTTTGAAATTTCTCTCCTCAGCCTAGGGAAATTTATAGAGTACTAACATCTTCAAAAATCGAAAACCATAGGTTGACATAAGGATTGTCCAACAAGAGGAAATACATCAAAAAAATCAGTCTTCAAGGTGATTCCAAACTGCTTAAAGATCAAGGAAATTAAATAAACCTGGTCAAAGCCTCAACAAATTCAAGAAATAAAAAAAAATTGTTTTTCAGATCTGTATCTGATTGTAAAGATACAATTAGCATATATACATGACTATGTGTGAAGAAACAAGTGTATATGCTAATTTATTTGGAATAAATTGCGTATGTATGCGACTGTATATAACAAAATGTGTGTATAAAAAGAAAACCGAGGAAAAATAAAAAAATTAATCCTAGATATGAAAGATCAAGTTGAATTACCAAACTAATCAAGACTTAAGAAGTCTCAAAAAACCAAGAAACAACAAACTAACAACCCAGATCAAATAAAACAACCCTTGTAGGAAATACTTGATGGTATTCCCTAGTGGAGTCGCTAGTTATATTGGTGGGAAATAATCCCTAAGGCCAGGGTTGGAAGCCTCAAAAGAGAGGAATAAATAAATAAAAAAAACACTCAATAAATCATTCCAAACATTTTAATTATAAAAGTTGGACTTAGGAACGTACCCAAGGGTCCTACGTTTGAAGATGTTCTCGTAGGGTCCAAACCCTCGGCTTCTTCCAAGATGCGTAGACCTATAAATCAATCACAAAAGCATAGAAATAATATATAATTCAAATTTCATGCATAATAATATGTTATATAATTATATATAAAAATTCATAATATCATTCATAAGTTGACAACATATATCAGGAACAAGATATGAGCTTCTTTATTGATGAATAACAAGAAGTATAGGATAGATATAACTTGATCCAGGCCAAAGGCAATGACGAAACCTTCCTCCGGATCCATCTAGCCCGAGCCACGAATGCAAACTCTATAATATATGCAAGAAGATGCTATATAAGGATATTGAGCATCTCCACAAAGGAAAAAAAAGTTTCCTAGAGACTGGGAGTACATGAGGCACAGGAAAATAAAACTTGATCTGGGAGAAATCAAGTATAATTTTGATATCTCTCTTCTCTTATAAATTATTCATACCCAAGGGATGTATATATACCACCTCAAATTGGTTATTTCTATTATGCCACAAGCTCCTATAGGTGGGATCTTTGTAAAACCCATAAACCGTGCTCGAAAAATAACATTTTATTTTATTTTTAAAATTTTAAAGATGTATTTGTGGGTATAGTGTTCTGATTCCTATGTATGTACACTTTTTATTTTTGGAAGATTCATGTATGAAAATTGAAATTATAGTTTTTTAATATAAACTCAAGTTTTCATGGGTAAGTGGATTTCCCAAGGCCATAAAAGAGCATCAGGTCTACAAGAGTGCTGAATGATGATATAACACCTGGGAAAACCCCTCTCTTAGGAGAAAAAACCATTAATCCTTCCCTATATCAATGAGAAATATCAAATTCATCCTTTCCATCGAGGATCAAGTCAAGCCCTCTCCAAAACAGGACTCCCAAGTCCAAGTTAAACCTAGTTAAACATTCCCCGACAAACCCTATCCAAACAGTTTCAAATTCTGGTAAGATGTTGTAGTTCGACCTTGCAACTAGTAGAGAAAAATTGTGGCCTACAGTAGACCCAAAAAATGCGTACCCAAGCAACATAAATTTCCTTCCACACATGTGAAGTACTAGAGAGAAACTAGGTCAAAAAAAGAAAAATTCTTCTTCTTGAGAGCGCAAAATATTCCTTTCAACTACTTGATTTCTTGTCCTCTTGAGCTCATCCTCTTTCTCACCTTCGTATGCTACATTAGATGTATTAAAGAGAAGACTATGAATTTTTATAATGAGGTCTAAAGGCCTCTCTTATTTATAGCTTCCCATGGGGTTCATTGTGTTGCCACATGGGGTCTTAAGCCTACATGATGGAGTGTCGAATTGATCTTCCTTTGGACTTATACTTTACAAAATAAAAATTTATTTTATTTTCTTCCAATAGTATCAATGGGACTTGTCTCAAATACAAATAAATTTTATTTCATATGTCACAATGGGAAATATTATAAATATATGTATTTTGATTCAAATATCATTTTTTTTTCTTTATTTCTTTACGATAATCAATAAAATGATATTATGAAGACCGAACCTAGTTACATTTTCCTATAGGAATGATGCCCCTAGCTAAATGTGGATGTAGCATTCTAGGGGCATGTCGAATGTATTTAGAATAATGGATTCCAAACACATATATGAATGATTTGGTACATAATATGATTATGAACTAGGTTAGGATGAATGTGAAACACACAAAGGATGATATACTATAATAGGACTCACTGGGGTTCTAAACAAAATCCATGGGATATAAGGGTGACTCATCATTGATGCTCTTAACAAAGGTGACTCAATGATGTTTCCACAGGGGATAGGCCTAAGGGGGTCCATCAAAACACAAGTAAAAATTAGTTACTCGTCAAGAAACTTGACACATAAGTTGACAGGTGCAAATACAAAGTGGTGCTAGATTACAAGCAACAAATATGGATATATTTGATTTCAATAGGTGGAAAAATGAAACCTTACGAAAAAATGGCTCCCAAGGTAAGTATAAAATTACCAAAAATAAATATATACCCATTAGAAAGCTTGGAGAGATCTTTCCAATGGTTCAGATGGTTCGTCAAAAAGAGCTACGATGAGCCCATGACCAAGGGAAAAAACAGGGTTTTCCTATAAATAGGGCTTCTTTCCCCCAATTCAAATTCATTTTTGCGTTGTGTTATTGGTGAATTTGGAGAGGAGGAGAGAGCCCTAAAACTTGGTAAGCTCATAACAGACAAATCAACCAGTGGATTTTGGATCTACGACTTTTAGGTTGGTAGCCTTACTTTTATAAAAATGGTTTTAATGCTTCTTGGAAAGATGGTTTCTGGTGAAGAATCGACGTAAGAATTAAGAATACAAGAGTGAATGACTAGAGGATGTTAATTTTTTCATCTAGAGAGAAATTTCTTAGCTTGAATTCGAAATATGGTTATATCAACTTTAATTTTGATTATCAAGTCATCTTTATTGGAACGATATTATTTTATTTGAAATTCAAATTGATTGCTATAAGATTCTTCATGTCGAACAAATATTTTAGAGGGAAAATAGGTTTAAATTTTGAAATTAATTTAAGGTCATATTTCAATTATTCATATCGGCTTCTATTAAAAGGTGTGAACCTTCCGATGATCGTAATCTCTATTTAAACCCCAGAAGATATAGTGAACGGAGAATCTTTTGTGGATCTCGATCATTATTTGTATGAAATATTTGCAAGGGTCATTTGAATGGATCAAGGGGATATTGTTTATCTAGTGCAGGGTTATTGTAGGAGTATTCTATATTTGGGTAAGGGCCTCGTCCTCAATGTGGAATTTTACTCAATATATCTTTATATATCTCTGCTATGTGATTTGATGACTTTGTTATGAGGCTGGATGATTTTTGTTGAATGTATCTATTCTAAGGCTCAATGGTTTTCATTTTTGGCATTGTTCCGAGACTCGAGGGCTATGTTATGAGTGATATGAAATTCAATCTCTTCACTCTCCCTCTGCGATATGATCGATATAACCGCATTGGTATCATGGGAATTTTCACTATGATTCACCATCTTTATTGTGACATGGCCCTGCAATAGTCATCTCATATTTGTATAAAAATATTATGCCTCAATTGTATCATGTATATGATTTTGTGTTATTGGAACAACTGTTATACATATGGGATCAGTTTTCAATCACAACATGGAGTTTTGGCATCGCTATAATATGTGTGTGTGTGATTTCATTGGCACAACATATCATTGTTGTTATGTATGGCACCATAATTCATGATCTCTCTCAAATATTAGTATTAAAAATGTTCACATTATAGCTCCTTATGAATAGTCTTGATATATAGTAATGCATAGCACTCAATTTATAGTCACGCAAAACACTCAATGTATAGTCTCACACATCACTCAATTTATATGGAGAAGAACATAATTGGTTTGGCATAGTTGTATAGATATATTGTATCTCTAATGTTTAGATGGTGATGACAACATTGTGTATTCTTGATAAAACTTGTACATAAACATAGTTGTGAACAAGTTGAGTATAACCCTTGGTAGTTTAATCAGTTGATGTCACAAATTATTTGTGCTTTGTTCCTCTCTGTTGAAATTTTAATGAAAATCTAATAGAATAAGAATAAATTGGAAGATTTTTCCCCATTTGTGGGGTTTTTCCTTGGTCTTTGACCAAAAATCATGGTGTATCTATTTGTGCATGCTTTTCTTAATATGTTCCTTTTATTGTTTCATTTCTTTGTTGATGATATCATTGTTATTTATATATAATGTTTATTGACGCTTAATGTTATGGGGTGAATTCATTATTTAAGTGATGAATAAAGATGTAAATTCAATATCGAAGAAAATAAAATGTATCCCTAAGGGAAATTAGCATGGTATTAGAGATGGGTTGGAAGAAAATTCATTGAAGATCACCCCTTTCAAGACATTGATGGATCAAGTAGAGTGAAGGATGGTAGAGACCTAAAATAAGGCTAGGGTTTGAAGGAAAAATTAGGCATCCTTGTTATAGTAAGAGTTGTTAGGGTTTGGTAGAGAAAAAAATATTATGGTTATCCCCTGAAGTCACTTGGTGGACCTGGATATGATAAAATTATGAATTCTTGAAACCCTATCATGACCAATGAAATGTTCAGTGTAACCCTAGGTTCTCTCTAGGAGACTGTATATTTGAATAGTTTGTTTGAAGTTAAGGTATCTCCTCCTTTGATGAGATATGTTATATATGGTTAATGAACTTTGGTACTTCATGATGATAAAGTGAAGGACTTGGATTTGGGATTCTGCAATTTATTTATTTTCTTCAGAAGACACTTGGTGAGAGGTTCAAGAGGGAGCTTATCTCTTCCTTCAACCCTCAATAAAGATAAGTGTCTTCTAGACCTATTTAATTATGACACCGCTCTTGTTTAATTTTATCATTTTGATTGTGGTTCTTGCATGAATACTTAAGTATTTGTATACTTCTAACCTCTTGATAAATATGTGATTATTTTATCCTTATTAAGGATCATTTGGATGTTAGCTGGTGCTAGAAGGAGAAGTTGGTTGAGGAACAAGATGAAAGATGGTAAAGGAAAGAGGAATTTAGAGTAATACACAAGCTCTAATACTATTGACGACATAGCATATATGTTATCCAAACACTATAATTTGATAAATATATATGAAATTACGAGGTATTTATACTATATTGTTTCATTTTAGTTGCAATATGGGATGGCAAGTTAATCCTTGAGGCATGCCAATAATATCTCCCTCATATATGACTTGATTCATGCATTCTAGTCACATGCATATGAAAGTAAGTTTGATTTCTAATACATGTGATATATTTGTGCATTTTATAGTAACAACTAATATGATCTCTCTCGCGATGACCTTGTTAGATATCATGAATTTTCTAAGATAAAGCAAGGATGGAAACATTGACTTTGAGATACTGTAACTTGATATTGTTGTCAATAAATGTGGTAACCCTTATGGAATTATTGTTTTCATAATAATGATATTGAGGATTTAATAATTGTCTTCTTGTTGATCTTCACAAGGCCTTGATAAGTTTTAATTGTTACAATGTCCTAAAATTTTTGACAATGTGACAAATGCAATATTTGTATAATGTGATATTTAATTGATGAAGTGAATTAACCTTTATTGTATTTTTAATGACATATTCATATGTGACATTTAATAGTTGATAAATACTTGTCATGATAATGATGTGAAAAATTCATGTATTTTGTCTTCATGATCTAACAGTTTTGTTGATGCATGACATACAAGTTGATGTCATGATTGATTGGAATTAAAGATGCTTTCCATTCAGAGGGAGAGACCCTTTATGAGATCCAAGCTATTTATTTATGGTGGATGATTATAAATTGTAGAACGAAATAAGTCTTTTGGACATGAATTAAAGAACATCTGATGTTTTTATTAAGCTAACAATTCTTTGTTGACAACATTGGTTTACCCCATGACATATCAGGTTCTTCATCTCATATAGAAGGGTTTTTTATGGCATGTTGGATTGCATTTATGGATTATTGTTACTAATGGATCCTTTTATGCACTCTGAGTTATATGGAATCTAGTCATAGATGGGACAAAGACATAATGTTATTGTATGAGACAAGCTTAGGCTTGTTTTACTTCCTCTCTCTATATGAGGGAGAAAATATGAATATGGTATTATTTTTCTTTATGTTATATATTTTTTATATAACAATTGATGTTCTATATGAATAGGAAACCAATGTATTGTTGCTCTAAATTTTTGCATAATGAAGTATGATTATTCAGAGAGTTGTTCGAGATGATGTTGAACACTTTGTATAAATTGATAAATGGATGTTCTTTGAACATATGTTGGGCACTATGACTTATTTTGAGGTTTGACATACAAAGAATCATGTGTTTCATGAAAAATCAGATATCTGGGATATGAAGCTGAAAATGGAATGAGATTACATCAGCTTCTTTATAGATGAACATGAAGATAGTCGAATTATTGAGTTGCAACATGGATTGATGGGTGTGACCCTCATAGGATAGTGTCCAGGCTAATCGAGGACACTGAGATAGATCTTCCCCCTTGTCTGAGCTCCCAGGATTTTTAATTGAGCCGAAGATCTCCTGGGGTTGAGGGAACTCTGGACAATAGGTGTGTGTATTCCCTACTCCTGGAGTAGGTCAGGTATCTCCCTTATTTTCACCCATAAGGTGTGCGTGATCCTTGTTCATTTTGACAAGTCAGGTATCTCCCCCTATCTTGGTCTATGTAGAGTATACCCGAGTTGGAATTTGTCTTTTCCACCCATCTGGAAAATGGGTGTTGGTTGCTTGAGTTAGGCACTATACTTACTATTTATGGTAAGTGTCATCCTACTCAAGCTAGAGATGCAAGTTTTCTACCACATGAATCTTAAGGGTAATTTTTGGGAAGATCAACAGACAATATAATGGTTTTGATCCTTACCTTGTATAGAAAGTGGTAGCTCTCCCATTGATCGCACAATGGGATGGTTATGATTATTTCTTGGCAAGTGTCACATATGACCTTCCCCATTGTCACATACATGAGGTGAGAGTGTCCTATAGGACCTTCCTCATTATCATTGGATTCTGGGTGGTAGCATTGGCTCCCATATGTGGTTTCAGGTTGAGAAGGGCTCCCCGATGTTGTTCTAGATTGAGAGAAGCTCTGTGATATTAATGTGGGTTGATTTATATTTTCCTATGATGTCATATTCTTCTTCTTATTTAGATTTGATATTGTTCAACAAATGGAGATAGAATAAATTAGCAAAGACAAGATATGATTTTATGAAAATGATGATTCTACCAAATTTATTATTGGATATAAGATGGGAGCTCGATGCTCCTATTTGATTTTCTCTTTTTTTTCAACTGAATATTGAAATTGATTCTGTACTGATATAGTTGTGGATATGTCTTCGAGACTATTAGGGTTTGGAGGGTTGATATCCCCTACCATTGGTTATATATTCCTCTTCTTTTATGAGATGATATGAGATGGGATTTTTATTTTTTGATGATGTAGTTGTCCATCTTCCACTTGACTAATATTTGCACTCTTGAGATTCGCCATGATGCAGCTATGATGAGACACAAAAATTATGATGGAAATTCCTCCTAGCTAAGAGGGAGTGCTAATTTTGGCATATAGGAAGAAATTCCCTATCTTGAATTTGAAATATTATTAAATCAACTTTAATTTTGATTATCAAGTTGGTTTTACTTAAAGGATATTATTTTATTTGAAATTTGAATTGATTGGTATAATATTCTTCATGTCAGCCAAATATTTTAGAGGGAATAGTTTTAAATTTTGAAATTAATTAAAGGTTGGATTTCAATTATTCATGTTAGCTTCTATTAATATGTGTGACCATTTTTATGATGGTAATAAAAATTTAAACCCCAGAAGATATAGTGAATGGAGAATCTTTCGTGATTCTCGATCATTATTAGTCTAAAATATTCACAAAGGTCTTTCACATGGATCAGGGCGATCTTGTTTATCTGGCATGGGGTAAACGCGAGAGTCTTTTATATTTAGATTAGGGCCTCTCACTCACTATGGAAGGTTACTCAATGGATCTTTATATATCTCTACAATGAAATTTGATGACTCTGTTTTGAGGCTCGATGATTTTGGTTGAATGGATTTGTTTTGAGGCTCCATGGTTTTAATTGAAGGAACTATTTTGAGGTGATGGCTCTGTTCTAAGTGATATGGTGTTCAATCTCTTCACTCTCCCTATGTGATATGGTTTCTATAATTGCATTGATATCATGGGAATTGTCACTGTGATTCCCTGTCCTTATTCTTACATGGCTCCGTGATAGTTGGCTCATATATTTAGACAAATCTTATGCCTCAATTGTATCATGTATATGATTCTGCGTTAGTGGCACAAATGTTATAAATATAGGTTTAGTTACGCATCACATTATGGATTTTTAACACCGCTAGAATATATATATATATGTGTGTGTGTGTGTGTGTGTGTGTGTGTGTGTGTGTATACACACACACACACACACACACACACATATATATACATATATATACATACATACATACATACATAGATATATATATATATATATATATATATATATATATATATGATTTCATTGGCACAACATATCACTACTATTATGTATGGCACCACCATGCATGATCTCTCTCAAAGCTTAGTATTACAAATTATCACACTATGGCTCCTTATGATTAGTCTCGATACATAGTCATGCATAAGTATCAATGTATAGTCACACACAACACTCAATGTACCGTCTTACATGACGCTCGATTTATATGGAGCAGAACATAATTGTTTTGTCATAGTTTCACATGGCTACATTGACATCACAGTTGTATAGATATATTGTATCTCAAATGTTTATATGGTAATGACAACATTTTTTATTCTCAATAAAACTTGTTCACAAACATATTTGTGAACAAGTTGAGTATAGGCCCTAGGTACTCTGATTAGTTGATGTCACATAATATTTTTATTTTATTCCTCTCTATTGATATTTCAATAAAAAACTAGTGTAAGAAGAATAAATTGGAATGGTTGTCCACCTTTGTGGTGTTTTTCCCTAGTCTCTGACCAAAAATCATGGTGTCTCTAGATGTGCATGCTTTTCTTCTTATGTTTCCTTCTTCTTTTTTTCTATTTGTTGACGATACCATTGGTATTTCTATATAATTTCTATTTATGTTTAATGTTATGGGGTGAATTCAGTATGTAAATGATGGATAAGGGTGTAAATGAAATTATCAAAGAAAGGAACAATGTATCCCTGAGAAAAATTAACAGAGGAGGTCTAGAGAAATGTACCTTCTATTTTTTATAGTTTATTTATTTATTCAAGAATGGCACCAGAATAAACACTACTAAATGCACTAGGAGGTTTGGGGAGAATTTCTTCTTCTAGACCCTCAAAAGTGGATGCCCCCTTACCCAAACATTGTGTGGCAATGTAATTTCCAAAAGGTGAATTTGGTTTGAATTTTTGGTTTCAAAGTAAGAGGTTATTGAAACAATAATCATCATGGGAAACATGGTTCACATACATAACATCTTCAATGGGAGACTAATGACAAGTGGATTCAAGGTCCACCGATGTTGAGACCGAAGTATCTTTAGAAGATGGATATAAGAAACACATTTAGATTCTCCCAAGGAATTTGAATATGCTGATCCCGTGGATGATGGAAAGTAGAGAATGTGTAAAGTTTTTCCATCATTTCTACATCAGGAGGATGAATCACGATAGTGGGTTGAATAGCCTTCTACCCTGGAACCAAATTGGTGTTAGAGTATGCAGGTGGAGAAGGAGAATGGTCACTACGAGTGGCATTCGTCTCCAAAATAATTGTGAGGGCATCATGAAAATAGTATAGATGAGGACAATGATGAGAATAGTGTTTGTATGTATCACACAAAGTGCAAGGATGATTTGTGTGTAAAGATTTGTTCTTCTTGGTCGATTCAGGAAGGGTGAATTGCACCATAGGGACATCTAGGTCTAGCTGAATTTCTTCTTTAGAAATAATCCTCTTTAAATGGGAATATTAGGGAATTTTTTAGTGGCATGGCCATGAACATCACTCAAAGTGCATGGAGGAGTAGGCTTAGGTGTGACATGTTGAGTGACCTTCACTTGAATTGCCTTATCCTTGCCCCTTTTTTTTTGGACTTTTCCCCCCTCACTAGGTGATTTCGCAAGAGGAGTGGATTCCTGCAGAGTTTGGGATGGAACTAAAGAAGTGGTAGGGGGGTGAAAGAATGAATATGGGTTACACTTTTGGGCCAAATGTGGCGATGAAATTTCAAGTTTTTCCTCTTTTATATAATTTCACCCCTCAAAATTCATATAATAATTATAAATTTGGATTCGTATTAAAAAGAAAATATGTGGATAGTTATGTTTTTGTCCTAATGATATTTTTTGCAAACAAAATTAATGTTGTATAATCTCTCAATTTTCCATTAAATGCAATATATTTCCTTGCAAATTTTCGCAAAACTTAAGAGATATGTGTGTGTTCACGTAGCATAACTTGGTATAAAAAGTGTAATTTTAGAAAATATATATGTGAGCATGATATACATGGAGAGAAATAATTTTTTCATTTTTTCATTTTATTTTTTTGTGCAAAATTATATTTTTTATTATTTTTCAAAGTTGGTGAAGTGATATTTCAATTTCATTTTTTCAACTCTTTAAATAAATTGAAAAACCAAGAGTGCCCTCTTGAAGAGGACTCGTAGACAAATATAGTGGTATTTTTTGAATTTTTTTTGTTGTGCATATTTTATGTTATTGATTTTTTATTCAACCACTTTGAAACTGTCCAAAAAAAATTCAAGTGATATGTTTAAAAGAAATTAGATGAAAATATCATATGAATTCGAAATTTTAAAATTCATATTCCATTGGATAGAGGATTATTTCAAGAATACATTGTGATCAACTCTGCTACTTAAGGACAATTTATGCCCTAAATATGATATGGTGCAAAATGGGGTTGCAAAGAAATCTACAAAAGAGGTGCTAAAACTACAATTTTTAGGACTTAAAGAGCTTGATCAAGCACTCTAAATGCTCGACCGAGCACTTAAATTAAAAATTCAAATTTCTCTAATGGTCGTTAAAGAAACCCTTGATCGAGTGGTATACATGTTTAACCAGTGACTCGATCGAGCCATTAAAAAGCTAACCTGTCAGCGGCCTTACCAATTTTTATTAATGGTATTAATGGTGGATCATATGGCTCAAGGGATCAATCGAGCCTATAGCTCAATCGAGCCTCTGTTGTCAACAAATAGTTTAATTTCTAAATTTGATTGTGCAAAAAAAAAAAAACATTCTTTCATGGAGAAATAACAGACATGGAAATTACACAAAGATTCACAACAAACATGGGAAATTGGAGATATGGATCTAGAAAAGAAAATAAATTTCCATCCACATAGGAAATATGAGAGAAAGATAGAGAAAGGATGAGAAAACGATGCCAGACATTGAGAGAACAATAATTTCATGCATATATAGGTAATTCAAATTGTCTCACTTCTCATATTACTTGCTCCATATTGTATGCATTAAGAAATATGATTGAAAACTAGAAACAAATGGGGAATGAGACAATAAAATTAAGATGGAATAAGCATTGAAAGTAATACCGTGTAGTTAAAAATCGATATATAACAACAACTAAATAAACCCACTTGAAACCATACAAATTATTGAAAACCACTTGAAACCATGCAAATTATTGAAAACTACTTGAAACCATGGTTTATTGGAATTTTTTGAAACCACTTGAATTCATGCAAATCATGAATCACCTTTGAATTTTAATGGTTTAATATAACCCACAAAAACTAAGGATGTGATTTAAGTAAAGAAAACCATTGGAATATAATTTTCATATATTATTTACATGAATTAAAATTCATGAAAATTTATTTACAAGAGGGATTAGAAAAAATGGTTGTCAAATAGGTGTTCCAAAACCTATAAACATTAGTTTTATTAATGTTTGATATCCAAAGTAGGAGTTAAAAGAGAGAAAATGTGGTAAGATCTACAAGGAGCAAGAATATCCCCACTTCCAATGCGCATGAACATTAATCAAAGGATCTGTGAGCATGCGGCTGATATCAAGCATAGAAGATCTCGCTCATCCGCCTTAGCTGAGCATGCAGAAAAGACTAACCATCATGTTTGCATAGAAGATGCTAAGGTCATTGCTAGAATCGACCATTTCCATCATCGTAAGTTGAGAGAGGCTATTGAAATTGAAAAAAGGCCCATTAATCTCAATAGAGATGACGATTGGAATATCAGCAGATGCTGGATTCCTGCCTTATATTCTTGATTTTTATTATTATTATTATTTTTATTTATTTATTTAGTTATTTTTTACTTTATTTATTTGATTAAAAAATAATAATAATAATAATAATAATAAATAAATAAATAAATAATAATAAATAATAATAAATAAATAAATAAATAAATAATAATAATAATAAATAAATTAATTAATTAAATAAAATAAATTAAAATAAATAAAAATAGTAATAATATTAATATTAATTATTTAATTAATAAAATCTTTTTATTTATTTTCATTATTTATTAATTTATATTTTTGTTTTTATTTATTTATTTATTTGTTTTATGTTATTTTTATTTATTTATTTATTTATTTTATTTATTTATTTATTCTGATTCTTTGTTTGACTATTTGATGATGGTGTGTTATAATAAGAATGAATTATATTTATTAATTATTATATAATTTAATCAAAATCTACAAAAATTTACACCACGATTTGTTAAATTACTTACCATTATATTAATATATTAAAGGTTTTATAAATAAATAAGTTAAAATAATAATAATAATAATAAATAAATAAAATTAATAAAATTAAATAAATAAATAAATAATGGAATATTTACTTTTTCAAAGTCAAACTAGCCGTTATCCTAACGGCTAGTTGAGTCATTTCTACATCTATTTATACTTAATGACTAGATCTGATCTCTCACATAGTCCTGATGATGAACCACACTGGTTGGTTCGAAACGCGTCGACCTCGTTCTTTTGCATGTGATTACTACCGAAAGAATTTCTACAAATTTATATTATGGATCACAGAAGCTTAGATTCCAAAAAAGACAATATTTGTTAAACATATAATTAACAACATTAATTTTCATAACATTCATCATTATATATATTTAATGGTTATTTGAATGCTAGATTATGATCCCTACCTTTGAAAACGTCACAAGTTTCTTCTTTCAATTCTCACATGAAGGTTATGAGATTTTATTAAAAAGATCAAGTTTTTTAAAGACGTACAAAGTGCAGTGTAGATTCGTGCTTGCACAAAAAGGAGTATATTATTGCATATAAGAATAATTCTCCATGGAAGAATTATTTATTAATCAATATTAAATTCAAACTAAATAAAATAGCATGCATGTATTGATGATATGCTAGAAATATTTAAAATGTTATTCTTCTTATATTGTGGCAATCTAATGTCGATTAAATTCATCTAGTTGTTGGAACCATGATCACTAATGGGGGGGGGGGGGGGGGCGGTGGGTGGTGAATTAGTAGTGATAACTATTTCACAATAATAAAACTTTTTCTCGGATGTATTAATCAATTCGTCACTTAAAAAATAAGCATTAAATATGAACATGCAACTTCAACTAGAATCAACATGTGAGAGCCATAATCATAAGAAATATTAAACATGCACAATGAAACACAATCATCACATCACATAGTAACACAAGATCTCTGGTGGAAAACCCCCCTCTATGTAAAAAACCACCCTTGTTGTTGTTGCGCTACTTAATATATGTTATTATCTGTCAAGCATATCATTACATATAGAGTACAATATGGAAAACATATGAAAGGAACTATGATCTACACCTCACGACTATGAATAAATATTTTCCCAACACCCATTCGAAATATGAATAAATATCTCCATCTCACGACTCTATATACACCCATATGATTGACAAGCCTTTCCCAACACCCTTTGGACTTATGAAGAAATTTGTTCTCAATCCTTGTTTTGTGGGAGCACCCACCCCACTTCTTTATGTGGTTCACCTTGCATGCATTTTCAAACTGGAACCATTGATCTGCTCAACATGAACATTAAAATATAAATATATTAATAGAAAAATATCAAAACTCTCAATACAAAACATCAATCATAGAATCAACCTCAAATCCTGCACCTCTCTCAAATTCATACACCATCCTCAACTCACATGGCCTCAATACATTTTCTCCAAACAAACTAGATGCAAAAACTCAATAATGCAATATGTAACAGCGATATGAAAACAGGAGACACTATTGCAGCCAATCTATCACAATCATATAGACTCAAATAAAAAAAATCCCCCTGCAATCATAAATGCATTAAAAAAATCATTTGTATCCTTGTCCCTTTAATTTTGCATAAAAATAGTCTTCAAACCTGAATACACTTGTTTCTGCTACAACTATGCCTCCATGCATACTCTGCTATACAAAATTGACACTCCTCACCAATGGCTCTCCAAACCACTATGACAATTTTATCACACAAGAGAACCAACCAACTCAGCAACCTTGAGTCTCCATATTTTTAGTTTCTGAAGATGATTAAATCAATTAATCCCAATCCTGTAATGGAGCTTTGTTTGTATGTTGAAAGTGGGTTGATTAATCAATTCTTCTTGACTCAATCAAGACACTAACTTCAATCACTAATGAATATTCTCTTTCAACCATCATCTAGAAGTGCAATTAAGTTTTTTCTACCTTTACATGATGAGTCCCAAACAAATCAAGTTAGAAAAATAAATAAAAAACTAATGAGAATAAGGAATGCGGAGAATTTCCCATGAAAAACCTCATTCGCTCCCACAACTCAGGCTCCATGCAATTGGAACTCCTCGTTCACTCCCATAGGCTTTCCTTCCAGCGACTGGAGCTTTTTAACCACTCCCATAACTCAACTTCCATGCAACTGAGGTAGAGGATGCTCAAAATCATCTTTCCTCTGATAAGAACCTGCTCAATCTTGATCCATTGGTTTATCATCATCATTAAGCCCTCAAGAAGCCATTTTAGCCTCTACAACATTCCAACAATCTATTGTAGCAACTCTATCATCATCACAATTCAAAATACGTTGACTTGAATGCCATCCATCAATTTCTCCAACACTCAAGCCATCAAAATTCACGACAATTACTCCAACATATAAAAACATCAATGATATACCATGTAACTAATCATTCAAGCTGAAAACCATCTGTTGGGGTTTCCATGTTTTGGCAAGGTTGGAAATACCAAAAGATGAGACAACATAAAATCACTTTCAGACCTCAGGATCTAGCCCTCCTGGGTCCAGAGAGAGATCTCTCTATATAAGCAATGATTTTATGTCAAAGGCGTATGACTTTGAAGCTCAGTGTTAAGATATTAGGCTAGTTATAAGGCTCAAGGTTTGTTTGTTTGGTTGCTGGTTATCAGGAAATAAGGGTTCAATGTAAGACAAGGATGAGCAAAGAGGAATAAGGCAGAGGTGAAGTATTCCAGGGAGCATTCAAAACCATTGGGCAATGGAGTCAAAAAAGGATTTGCTTGCTAACCAATAGGCAGGCTTTCAATTGGGCTAGTCATCTAAAACATTGGATCTTAAAGATGACAGTGTGATATGGAATGGTGGGAGGGGAGGAGACAACACAGATTCAGGGCACAAAGTTAAAGACCAGCTGGTCGCATGAGGATCCTAGTGGACAGGGCTAACTCTAATCCCCAGTGTTCCCAAATCTTCCAACTAAATCCTTAACAAGAAACATCTAAGAACAGATACACTTAATTCATACATCAAAGAGCAGGCAATAACATCCACTACACTGGTTAAATTAATTGAAATAAATTCTTAGATAACACATTCAGAAGAAAAACATCAATGGTAAGGAGAGTAGAAACATAGGGTACCTAACAAGGGTAAATCCTATGCCAATATTCTGATGCAAGACAGTAGAAACGAAATGAAATGAATTAAACACAGAGATAGGAAAACATCATTGTTGCTTTAGACTAGGATCCAAAGAAATGTGCTTGTCATATTAAATAGCAATACCAGTCAAGTACAACATTGCCAATAGCTGACTACTCAGTCTGAAATCATATTCCTCAACCTATCTTACAACTTTACACAGAGACTGTGTCTCAAAAGAAACTACTTGCAATTCTCTGAAAAATGATCAACAACATTTACAATGACTTTCTTCATGAATTTATAGCTTCAGTGGAGCAGAGAAGGTAGGTGAAAAAATAAATGCAACATTAAAACTCAGAAGAGGAAGACGACCGAAGCCCTCTCTATATAAATTCTGTGTATTTATCTCTGGCACTCTTTTGGGTGAAAGAGTGGTCTTCTCTAGGCTTCCATTTACTTCGGTATGTCTTTGATGTACTTGGCTGCAGTACTCTGTAGTACTTCTGGTGAATTAAACAAAAACATGGAATCAAGACGCTAAGATCTGCCATACTGTGCAACAAATGCTTCTGATAGCCTAGGACTGTTGTAGGAGGGGAAAAAAATCTCTTGGACACAATGTATACTGAAACCATAATGTGTACTGTGTCCGTGCTCAGGAAGAAACGTTCTGCTGATTTGAAATCCTGATTACATTATTTTCTGGGCGCTGGACCTCTTGTGTGATCCTCGGGATTTTTGATCTGGGTTAAGGCTTGAAATCCTCAATACTGCACATTGAAATCCTTGATCATTAGCTGGTATTTCCCTGCCGCTTCATAAATGTCTCGATCTGCAAAATCTTGGTTTGAATGGCACCGGATAGGTTTTTTGTGGAGATTGAATTGTCCTGGGATAATATTTATGCCACCGCTACCTTTCCGAGTATTTCCATTGTAGTACCAGCTTCCAAATTCAACTTCCCCGCACAACACGCCATTACAATAGTACAATTGAACCATGGCGGTTTTACGCCTCTTTGAAACCCTGCAAAATATGAAAACTATTAGGAAAACCATGCATGGGGTCGGATGGTGTGGATGACTGCGAGGATGGTAGTGGGACTGCAGACGAATGGCGAAAAATGCAGAGGAATGGTGGAGAAGTGCTCTGGCGGGAAGGTTGGAGGAATGCAGAGGAATTTAACGTGAAAAACTTAATTTTGACCTTTTGAATGAATAGGTATGGATGGACGGGCGAATATACGATGGAACACGTGGAATGGTGACATGGTGGTACGGGGTCAACGACATGCGTGTGGTCAGATCTGGACCGTCCGATCTCAATGGAGATCGACGGTGGAAAACACGTCAGAGGGTGATGGACAGTAGGCCAGGGGTATGGAACCATGGATTAATCCGCGCACAACTTCATGGAGCGACAGTCGTTGGATGGGCAATCGTGGATCGGACGACTGACGGTGATATTGCTCTGCATCCACAGACGAACTTTAATGCACGATGAGATAGCGGTTTTGAAATAGTGCCGCTGCCACACGTCGGATGATGTATGGAATCGCTGGCCGATCAGAAAATACCGCCTACCTCCAAAAGGCGGTGCGATAGAAACTAGATGGTTTTTTAATAGTGCGCGGCGGGGACCACAGGGGTAGGTGCATTCTGGACCATCGATCTGGCAGGTGAATGAACGATTAAGATGCGATGATTGGTGATGAACAAATTTAACGGTAGCTGTTGTGGGGGCGGCGATCGCCGTCCATTTTGTTTAGATCAACGGCTATAAACGTGCCCGATGAACATATGAGATAAGCACTCTTTTGGGCTGGCGAGTGGTTCCAGCGCCCGGGTCACGTGGAGGAAAAGGCTGAGGGGGCTAGGCCGAAGGGGCTAGGACCCATATTATGGAGAAATATGGCTTTTTGGGCCATTTTAATGCATTTTTAGGGTAGGAAAAGGCAACGATAGCGGGAATAAGGGTTTATCAAACTAAACCAAGGGTGTATGCGTGGTTTAGGAGGAGCATGGGTATGATTTAGAAGATTTAGGGGGGAATTTGGGGTTAAGGAAGGGGGACTTTGACAAAGTTAAAAAGGGATGAAATGAAGGATTCTACAGGGGTGCAAGGGGTAAATGGAGGCTTTTAGGAACATAATTTGTCACAATCAGAGAGGCTTCTTGTATGGATACATCAGTGGGGATTTCATCATAGGGCAAAGGCACAAGAGAATTCAAGGATGATGTGTCTCCAAGGGAGATGCATTCATTGAAGGCTCAGAAACAATTTAGCCCCCTACTTTTCCTGTCAAAAATTTACAGGGGGCTAACAGTGGCTCCACATGGGGATGGCTTCTTCTTGAAGGAGTCAAGAATTCAGAGGATAAATCTTTGGTGTAGGCCAGGTGCCTGCTGCTTGGCACATCCCTTTATTTCTTTAGATCAGCTGCCACAGTAATGAAGACATCAATTTAGCAAAAACATTACCCCACCAGTCTACCTACCCATCCTACAATCCTAGAATTTTTCTTCTTCTAGGGTGCATTTGGGCTAGCAAACCCTTTACATCATTTTTATTTTTTACAAACCGAAAACAAACCTATTCTAAATCTACCCTTATTACTCCATGAGACCAGATTAAACTGTTGGTCCCATATGTTTCTCTACCTAATCTAACATCTGCTGGGATTAAACTGTCCAGCAGATTTCTTCCCTATATTCTACAACAGAAATTTAAAAACTGTCAAACTAGGATTAGACAGTCTAGTTTGCTGTAGATCCAAGGCATAAAGACAGTTTCACATGGACAAAAACTTGCAGGAAATTGAAAGCAAAACTTGAAGGCTTGAAATCTGGAGTTTGAAGCATCCTTCTTTCCTTTGTGACTCAAGTTTTGAGCTTGTTAGAGTCACTTTCTTTCCTTCATTTCAGCTCTGGTTTTGGGCTTGTTAGAGATGATTTTTCTTCTTTGCTGGTCCAGGTTTTGGGCATGTTTGAACTAGCTATCTTCACTTCTTTGGCTCAGGTTTTGATCATATTAGAGCCAATCTTTGCACTCT
This sequence comes from Pinus albicaulis, assembly GCA_034641835.2. Classification (NCBI taxonomy): domain Eukaryota; kingdom Viridiplantae; phylum Streptophyta; class Pinopsida; order Pinales; family Pinaceae; genus Pinus; species Pinus albicaulis. The sequence continues at coordinate 48,855,635 of CM076579.1, forward strand.
AGAGGTTCATGTTTTGAGCATGTCTGAACCTCTCCCTTTCCTCTTTTTTTTTTTTTTAAACAAAACACTGCAATGGTATGTACAATGGAAATGGAAACTGGAAATTGGAAATCAGAAGAAGTAGTGTTTGAGCATCCTGCCATTGACAGGACCCCCAAACAGCTCTGTACCATCTAACTCCTACATAAAAAAGGCATTTGCACCCACATTGGCCTGGATGATGTAGGTACCTTGCCACAAACTGTCGAACTTGCCATGCTTCCCTTTGTCTTCTCTCCTTGAGTCCCACTTCAGAACTTTATCTCCAATTTTGAAATCAAAGGCCTTAGTTCTTTTGTCAAACAGCTTCTTTATGTTTTCCTAAACCTTCACAGCTCTGTTGTAGACCTCTTCCCTTGTCTGTTGGAGATGAATTATCTGGCTTATTCTCCTCACATGTTGTCTTCTTCTGTTTGTATCTCTTGAACAAGTTTGATCACTGGTATCCCAAGGTTGGTAGGAAACACTACTTCTGTTCCATAGACAAGCTGATAAGGTGACATGCCAATAGATTTCTTTTTTGTAAGCCTGTCAGCCCACAAAGCATGTACAAACTTGTTATGCCATGACCTTTTGTTCTCTTCTAGCAAATTTTTGATGATGATCACCAGGCTCTTGTTTGATGATTCAGCAAATCCATTACCTTGAGGTTAATAGGCAGTTGAATGATCGAGCGCTATTTGATACCTGTGACAAAAATCAACCATTTTCTTGGATCCGAAAGCACCAGCATTTTCAGTGATTATTTTCCTTAGGCAGCCAAACCGAGAGAGGATATGACCCTCTAGGAACCTAATGATGACTGAATCTATGGCATTCCTAGTGGGTATGGCCTCTATCCACTTAGTGAATTAGTCTGTGGCTATTAAGATCCATTTGTGTTGTGCAGAAGAAGCAGGGTGAATCTCCCCTATGAAATCTAGGCCCCATTGCAGAAAGGGACCTTCAACAGTGATGGGTTGTAGAGGTAAGGGAAGGAGTTTTCTTTTGCCTTCAAAAATCTGGCATTTGTGGTAGGCAATTATCATCTTATGGATATCATTGAAGAGTGTAGGCCAATAGTAGCCAGCTCTGAGTATTTTTTTTGCAGTGGCTTTCCAGCTCAGGTGGCCTCCACATTCTCCTGCGTGGAATTCTTGTTTAATCCTCTCTGCCTCATTTTCAGGCAGACATTTAAGCAATAGGCCATTCGGGTTCTTCCAGTATAAGAAGTTATCCAATATGCAGTAGCTTCTGGCTTTTAGTTTTAAGAATTTTGCCTTGGTCTTTGATAGTTCCAGAGGGGCATTGAGGTGTGTAAGCACATACAGAATGTCAGAATACCAAGGAGAGCTCTGAAACTTTTCCTCAACAGTGGGATCAGACAATCCCTGTTGCTCATCCAAGGCATTCACCATGTTAATATCCAGGGCTTGTAGGTTTGATTCAGCCATTAGTTGGGCTAAGCCCTGAACTTTAATCAGTTTGGTGGGTTTTATCTCAAGGTTGTATTCTAAGATCACAACAATCCATTTTCCCCTTTTCCCGTCTGGGTCTTGGGACAATATGTCTTTAACCACTATATTTGGAAAATAGGCTATGGTTTGGGAATGCAGTATGTACACCCTAAAGTCTTTCAAGGCCTTAATCAGAGCATAGGCCTATTTTTCCATTATGTTGTATTTCAAGGGTGCATCCCTGAGTGCTTTGCTGAAGAAAGAAATGGGTTGTTCCATTCCCTCTGAATTTTTCTGCAGTAGAACTGCAGCAATGGTATGCTTAGAGGCAAATGAAAAAATCAGGAAATCTTTTGAGAAATCTGGGCTAATTAGGACAGGAGCCTGGGTGAGTGCAAGTTTTACTTATTCAAAAGATTTCTTAGCTTCAACAGTCCACTTAACTCCTACACCTTTCTTCAGCATGTTAGTCATATTTCTAAGGTGTTCGGCTAGGTTGGGAATAAACCTCCTAAGGAAGTTAATTTTCCCAATGAAGGACTATAATTCCTTGATGTTTCTTGGGTGTGTGATCTGTAGTATTCCCTCAACTCTTTGTGGGTCCATCCTAATCCCTTTCTCAGATATGATATGGCCAAGAAGCTTACCTTCTTGCAGCCCAAATACAGTCTTTTTGGGATTTAATGACAGACCAAACCTCCTACATTTTTCAAACACTTTCCTAAGATGTTTTAGGTGTTCTTCTCCAGTCTTGGAGTAGACTGTTATGTCATCCAGATAGATGACAATGAAGTGTCCTATTTCATCTGAAAAATCTATGTCCATTGCTCTTTGGAAGGTTGTACCAGCGTTCATCAATCCAAAAGGCATATTCACATACATGAAGGTACCCCATGGGGTGGTAAAGGTTGTTTTTAGTTGGTCTTCTGGGATTACTAAGACTTGGTTGTAACCTGAAAATCCATCTAGCAGGGAGATCCTTTTAGAGCCTACTACCCTCTGAAGAATATGTTCCATTTTTGGCAAAGGGTAATTGTCTTTGAGTGAGGCTCTATTAAGATTTCTGAAATCTATGCACAATATGATCTCCCCTGTTTTCTTTCTCACGGCCACTAGGTTGGATACCCAATCAGAGATCCTCACGAGTACAATTATTCTTGCCTAAAACATCTTCTTAATCTCTTTTTCCACTGCAAGCAATTGTTTTGGGTTTATTCTGCGAATTTTTTGTCTAAAGGGCTTCTGATTTTCTTTCAAGGGTATTTTATGTTGTATGATGTTTGTGTCATAAGCCCTTAAGTCCTCATAACTCCAAGAAAACACATCAATGAATTCCTTGAAAAGGTCAATGTATTTCCTTTTCATGTTTGCAGGCAGGGACTTAGCCAATTTGATCATTTTGGGCTTATCTCCAGTCCCTATGTTGCATTCCTCAACATCAGAGTCTGCGTGTTTCATAGTGGGTTTTTTTGCTACATCATCAAAGTCAAAGAGGTCTTCTAAAGGTGCCAGACCTCGAGGTATGTTCTTATCTTTGGTCTGCAACACCTCTACTTCTTCACTATCTGCGTTTTCACATTCTTCGTTTGGATTTCCAATCTGTTCGTTTAAAGTGTTTATTTCTATATTACAGGGTGTTTCTTCCTCATCTGAGGATTCTTCACTTAGGCAGCTACTGTTAGCTTTGGAGTCTGAATCAGAAAATTCAAACTCGTTTCTACCCACCAAGAAATCCTCAATCTGTTTATCTCCTTCAAAAACCTGCCAATATTTCTCATTGTCCGGCACTGCAGGTCTAAATTTGGTCTGAATGATGATCTGTTGGTCGCTTGGAGTCTTAGGGTATGAACTAGCTAGGCAAGCTAATCTGTTTGCAATGAAATTTTGACTCCGAGGAACAAACACTAATTCGTATTCAAAAAATGTTTTCAATAAATCCATAGTGTCATTCATGTAAGTTCTCAATCTAGGATGTTTTGCTGTGTATTCACCATTCACCTGTTTGATAATCAGGTCAGAGTCCGTACACACAGTTATCCTACGGGCTCCTAATTTCTTCAACAGGTTTAGACCTAGGATAAGAGCCTCATATTCTGCAATATTGTTCGTACATTTGAAGTGCAGGTTGTAGGCATGACTCTCTGCATAATCACTCTCTGAGTTATGTATCCACACTCCTGCTCTAGCGGTTCTCCTGGAGCATGACCCATCGAAATTCATTTCCCATAAGTTGTTATTCTCGGGTTTGTCATCGTTTACTTCCCTACAGCTAGGTTCGCCATTATGTTGCATTATAGGGGTTGCACCAGTCTGTGGGTTGTTTTGTTTCTCTTCATGGGTGTGGAAATCAGAGGGGTAACTAGTTGGCTGATTGCATTCTGTTTCTGGCTCATTTTGGGCTTTTGTTATAGTGCACTGTTCAATTTTTTCCACGTCTTCCTCCTCTGAGTCTAGGGTAGCCATTATGTTAAAGTCCATTGGCTCTGTTTCCTCGTTTGTAACTCTGTTTTGGGACGTTGACCCTTCTAAGGATTCATCATTACAAAGGATGAAGGAGTCAAGCTCTGAATGTACAGAGTACAAAGGAGAGTTTTCAGGCTTTTCAGGGCTACTAACCAGGAATTTCATTTGTGCCTCCCTGTACAGTCTTCTAAGTTGGCCAAAGATTGGGATTGTGGCATAATCCCCATCCATCTGCATAGTTCCCTGCAGCTTGGCACCCCATGATCTCGATAATAACATGCCATACTTAGGTGGCACATCTACCACAACAACATCCATGACCATACATTTTGCTGGAATCTGGGTGAGGCTCACACATAAATCTTTGATCAGGCCAAGACACTTTACTCTACTAGAATCAAATGAATATAGGTCTTTATAGGGATGGGTTATCTCTAGGCCTAATATTTCCATCACTACTTTAGGCATCAGGTTGTGTGATGCCCCAGAATCATGCATTGCATTGTGGAGAATCTTATCATGGACATTGAGACTGATATAGAAAGGTGGCACTACCCCTTCATGAAACTTTCCTTCTATCTTTGGACAAAACAGAAGGGCAGGTTGATCATCACTCAGATTTACAGTGTCACTGCTCTCACCTAAATTTAATGCTTTCAAAATTTGGCCTTTATATACATCCTGAGTGGCCAGCTCAGAGAGTGGGACAAAGATCTTAATTTTTGCAATCTCACTTTCCAAATTGAAAGTGGACTGACTCTTTGGAACGTTCAACTCTGTTTTGTTAGTCACCACCTTAGTGGCTGAATCAGTGTGATGATTCTCACTATGTACAGTGTTAGAAACTGTTTTATTAGGAGTACTAACTGCAGTGTCAGTGCTGCTTGTTGGTTGACCTTGTGTATCAGTGTTTTGGTTGTATTTTTCTTTATTCTTTCCAAAACTCTCAGCTGTTGATTTGTTAATTTCAGCAGTTGCTTTAAAAGTTTTCTCAGGTCTTTTTTTGATGGTGACCTCAGAAGCTTTTGGTTTGGTAGTTTCTTGGCTCTTTTTTCTTCTAAGTTCATATTTTTCTCTGACCTGCATCATGGAATTTTCAAATCCTAACCTGTAATCCTCAGTTTCTAAACATTCCTCGTCCCAATATGAGGGTGAGGGCTGATCTTATTCTGAGTAACATTTATGCATTGAATCCTCTGTTTCAAACATGTTTATTGTGTTTCCCTCAGACTCTTCTATGGTTCCCTCATCTTCATCAAGAAAGTTCTCTTGGAATGGGGGAATCACTTGCTGATCTAATTCTCTTTGTCTGTTGGGAGTAGCAATGTTTCTTCTAAAGTTTTGGTTCTGGTTATGGTTTTGATTTATGTTTTGGTTACTGACTGAGACAACCATTTTTTCCATCATTTTTTATATCCTTTACACATTTTTAGATAAACGTTCATAATTTGGATCAGACATGGAAGCTACACTGTCATCTCTATATGTTACCCTTTTCTCAGCTCTCAATCTTGCTCTTTTCTCAATTAGATTAACCTCTACACTCACTGATCCTTTTTGCATGTCTTCCAATGTGTTGTAATCTCTCTCCCTAAGCTGGTAGGCCATGTCAGCATCAAAGCCTTCGAGGTATTTCGCTAGAGCCATACCTTGGGGAGGTTTCATGTGTGGAGGAAGAGCGTTGTAAATGCTGTTAAATATCGTTGTGTAATCATGGACACTCTCTCCTACGTTTCTTTTAAGGCTCATATATTCTGCTAGGAGTTGGCGAGGGTTGGCCTTAACCTCCCATTTGTTTATGAAAGTCTGATATAGAGGCAGAAGATCATTAATACTACCCGGAGGTAGGCCTTTAAACCATTTCTTCACATCACCCCCCAAACTCTGGGCAAAGATTCTCATTTTGATTGTATCATCATCTATCTCCATATAGTCAAAAGAATCTTCCATCCTATCTACATGGTGCTGGGCTGTGGTAGACTATTTTGCAGTGAAGTGTGGGATCTTTGATTGATAATCATTGGGTAAGGGTACTAGAGGCTGAGGTAAAACCAGAGGTGCATACTAGGCTGCCATGATGGTGTTTTGATGAGGTAAAGGATTGAATTGGGCAGCTGGTATATGGATGACAGGGATATTATGACCAGTAGAAGACTGATGAGCAGATTTAGGGTGACTGAGCCCCAAGTTTTGAATGAAGTGTATATCAGGAGGTGTAGATGGAGAGGTCTGTCTATTCACAGGGTGTCTACCACTTTGGGGTGGTGAACCAGGAAACTCAAGGTCTGGCTGGTCTAGGATGTTGAATGACCTAGTTCTTGGTAAGCTGTTTTGAGTGCCTAGGTCAAAGAATGGGTCTGATAGAGCTATAATTTTTTTTGGTGTAGAGTTAGCTCTATGGATGTGGCTGGAAATAGTTGATTGTTTATGTGTAGGATATCCCTTGAGGATGATCTCAGGGTTGTCAACTATTTCAGGTGGGTCTGGGTTAGGGTAAGCTCTTGTATGAATGGTTCTTGAAGCCAAAATGTTGTTTCTAACCGAGCAGCTTAACCCTACTTGTTACTTCTACTGTGGCTGATGTTGTAGTGGGCTTCTGGTCTCCCAGTGGAGTCTAATATGAACCAAGATAATCAGCAGGCCTACTGATCACCAGTGGAGTCTTTAAACCGTTTAGGAACTGTGGAGTCACCAGGTGGAAGGTTTAGGATGTTTTCTGGAGGGTACACTGTCCACCACAATGCTTATGAGATGTCCCTTTCGGGGATATCTTACGAACACAACAAACTCTAACCAGAGATTAAATGGGAGGGAATTTACCAGATATGTCACCTCTGAAAGAGTGTGAGAACTGAAGGCTACCTGGCCCTTTCTAGACTCTATCCAAGAGTATGGGGAAAACACAACAAATGGTATAGTGGTTTATCTGTGAACAGGAATGTTTAACTGCCAACCTAACCAGAGATTATAGGTTTCTGAGGTTCTTATGATGTAGTAATATGGAAGGTACTTAGATCCCCAGCGGAGTCGCCATTATGTTGGTGACAACGATGGGAGACAAAAAAATGCTATTAGTTACAGGCTCTCAGGTTTTTTCCCCAACAGAGTCGCCATTATGTCGAGGTTCCCATGTTTTGGCAAGGTTGGAAATACCAAAATATGAGACAAAATAAAACCACTTTTAGACCTCAGGATCTAGCCCTCCTGGGTCCAGAGAGGGATCTCTCTATATAAGCAATGATTTTATGTCAAAGGCGTATGAATTTGAAGCTTAGTGTTAAGATATTAGGCTAGTTATAAGGCTCAGGGTTTGTTTGTTTGATTGTTTGTTTGGTTGCTGGTTATCAAGAAAGAAGGGTTCAATGTAAGACAAGGATGAGCAAAGAGGAATAAGGCAGAGGTGAAGTATTCCAGGGAGCATTCAAAACCATTGGGCAATGGAGTCAGGAAAGGAATTGCTCGCTAACCAATAGGCAGGCTTTCAATTGGGCTAGTCATCCAAAACATTGGATCTTAAAGATGACAGTGTGATATGGAATGGTGGGAGGGGAGGAGACAACACATATTCAAGGCACAAAGTTAAATACCAACTGGTCGCACAAGGATCCTAGTGGACAGGGCTAACTCTAATCCCTAGTGTTTCCAAATCTTCCAACTAAATCCTTAACAAGAAACATCTAAGAACAGATACACTTAATTCATACATCAGAGAGAAGGAAATAACATCCACTACACTGGTTAAATTAACTGAAATCAATTCTTAGATAACACATTCAGAAGAAAAACATCAATGGCAAGGAGAGCAGAAACATAGGGTACCTAACAAGGGTAAATCCTATGCCAATATTCTGATGCAAGCCAGTAGAAATGAAATGAAATGAATTAAACATAGAGATAGGAAAACATCACTGCTGCTTTAGACTAGGATCCAAAGAAATGTGCTTGTCATATTAAATAGCAATACCAGTCAAGTACAAAATTGCCAATAGCTGAATACTCAGTCTAAAATCATATTCCTCGGCCTATCTTACAAATTTACACATAGACTATGTCTCAAAAGAAACTACTTGCAATTCTCTGATAACTGATCAAGAACCTTTACAATGAGTTTCTTCATGAATTTATAGCTTCAGTGGAGCAGAGAAGGTAGGTGAAAAACTAAATGCAACATTAAAACTCAGAAGAGGAAGACGGCCGAAGCCCTCTCTGCATAAATTCTGTGTATTTATATCTGGCACTCTTTTGGGTGAAAGAGTGGTCTTCTCCAGGCTTCCATTTACTTCGGTATGTCTCTGATGTACTTGGATGCAGTACTCTGTAGTACTTCTAGTGAATTAAACAAAAACGTGGAATCAAGACGCTAAGATCTGCCATACTGTGCAAAAAATTCTTCTGATAGCCTACGACTACTGTAGGAGGGGAAAAACTTCTCTTGGACACAATGTATATTGAAACCATAATGTGTACTGTGTCCGTGCTCAGGAAGAAACGTTCTGCTAATTTGAAATCCTTATTACATTTTTTTCTGTGCGATCGACCTCCTGTGTGATCCTCGAGATTTTCGATCTGGATTAAGGCTTGAAATCCTCAATATTGCACATTGAAATCCTTGAGCATTAGCTGGTATTTCCCTGCCGCTTCATAAATGTCTCGATCTGCAAAATCTGGGTTTTAATGGCACCGGATAGGTTTTTCGTGGAGATTGAACTGTCCTGGGATAATATTTATGCCGCCGCTACCTTTCCGAGTATTTCCATTGTAGTACCAGCTTCCAAATTCAACTTCCCTGCACAACACGCCATTACAATAGTACAATTGAACCATGGCAGTTTTACGCCTCTTTGAAACCCTGAAAAATATGAAAACTGTTAGGAAAACCATGCATGGGGTCAGATGGTGTGGATGACTGCAAGGATGGTAGGGGGACTGCGGACGAATGGTGAAAAACGCAGAGGAATGGTGGAGAAGTAGTCTGGCGGGAAGGTTGGCGGAATGCAGAGGAATTTAACGTGAAAACCTTAATTTTGACCTTTTGAATGAATAGGTATGGATGGATGGGCGAATATACGATGGAACATGTGGAATGGTGACGTGGTGGTACGGGGTCAATGGCGGGCGTGTGGTCAGATCTAGACCGTCCGATCTCAATGGAGATCGACGGTGGAAAACATGTCGGAGGGCGATGGACAGTGGGCCAGGGGTACGGAACCATGGATTAATCCGCGCGCAGCTTCGTGGAGAAACATCCGTTGGATGGGTGATCGCGGATCGGATGGCTGATGGTGAAATCGCTCTGCATCCACGGACGAAATTTAATGTGCGATGAGATAGTGGTTTTGAAATAGTTCCCCTGCCACGCGTCGGATGATGTATGGAATCACTAGCCGATCGAAAAATACCGCCTACCTCCGAAAGGTGGTGCGATAGAAACCAGATGGTTTTTTAATAGTGCGCGGCGGGGACCACAAGGGTAGGTGCATTCTGGAACGTCGATCTGGAGGGTGAATGAACGGTTAAGATGCAATGATCGGTGATGAACAGATTTAACAGTAGCTACTGCAGGGGCGGCGATCGTCGTCCATTCTATTTAGATCAATGGCTATAAACGCGCCCGATGAAAATATGAGATAAGTGCTCTTTTGGGCTGGCGGGTGGTTCCAGCACTCGGGTCACGTGGAGGAAAAGGCTGAGGGGGCTAGGCCGAAGGGGCTAGGACCCATATTATGGAGAAATATGGCTTTTTGGCCATTTTAATGCATTTTTAGGGTAGGAAAAGGAAACGATAGCGGGAATAAGGGTTTATCAAACTAAACCAAGGGTGTATGCATGGTTTAGGAGGAGCATGGGTATGATTTAGAAGATTTAGGGGGGAATTTGGGGGTAAGGAAGGGGGACTTTGACAAAGGTAAAAAGGGATGAAATGAAGGATTCTACAGGGGTGCAAGGGGTAAATGGAGGCTTTTAGGAACATAATTTGTCACAATCAAAGAGGCTTCTTGTATGGATACAGCAGTGGGGATTTCATCACAGGGCAAAGGCACATGAGACTTCAAGGATGATGTGTCTCCAGGGGAGATGCATTCATTGAAGGCTCAGAAACAATTTAGCCCCCTACTTTGCCTGTCAAAAATTTACAGGGGGCTAACACCATCCGTACATACACCAAGTACTATAAGAATGACTTGAAAGTATATAGTATTCTTAACTAGGTGTATTAGATCCACAACCTGCCAAGGCATCCATACACCAACCAACAGCCTATACAAGCCAAGTACCATACCACTAGCATAAGTCTAGTCTTGTACCAAGAAATCATGTAGTAGCTCATCCATACACACACACAACAAATAACATAAACCAATCAATCATGTGCATAAAAAATCACATACTACCAAGTTTAGATCAATGCCAACCAACAACAATGCAAACTCCATCACCAATGCTACTAGGTTGACATCAATTCCAACCAAACAACTGAGCCGTAATGCCAACACTAGTTATCTCTCAACATATGTAATCGTGAAATATATTGAAAAATATGGTTCAAAAGTAAAAAATAGTTCTTTATTTTAAAGTTCTTCAAGATTTAATGAAAATAATTGAAAACATAAAAGACATTGGATATCCATATTTTCGCATGCATAAAATTTTTTCCTTGTAGAAACATATAGTTTTTTAAATCCTCGTACCCCTCCTTGTGCCTTACTTGAATGCTGTGCAAAAATTTCCATGTACATTCCACCCAAAAAAACATTCAAATCATTTGTGCCCCTCTTCACCACAAATGATAATGATGTACATTCATTGTCGATAAGACCTTCAAGCATCTTGATTGTTCTCTAAATCCGCTAAAACCTCTATCTCTTCATTTCTTTTTGTTTGCTTATCAACAATTGCATTGTCCTTTTCATCCCACATTTCTTCCACTTTTTATTTAGAGTTGTGAAATTATCTATAGTTATGATAAGTTCTTCCTTTAAGAAAGATATTCGTACTATTTTTTTATGGTAATTTTAGTTAGATGTTTTAAAACGTTAAATGGTATGGTGCTTCTAATGAAGAATTTTTTTCCAAATAATTTTATTTTATATATTAGGATTTCAAATATTAACATACTTAAAAATTAGTTGAATAGGTTCCTTATTGTATCATGGAGTGTGTATTTATGTATTGCATGGTTTTTCAATCACAATTTATCTTATAGTTGATTAAATTTGTATGAATTCATAAATATATATTTTGTTTTGTCTCATGAAATAAATTTGGTAATCACTAGCTTTATTTTTCAAGAGTCTCCCACTCTCTCAAATTCAAAAGATTCGCCACATCATTAAGTTCTTTAAGTAATAATTCCCTCTCAAATATGTACATTTGGAATTTTCCTATATAGGAATTTAAACTTAATTTGTGTTAGTAGATTTAGTTCAAAAACCTTGAAAATTATTATACAAATGAGTAGATTTAAATAATTGACATTGGATCTAAATAATTGAAATGTTTGTTATATGATATATATGAACAAAAATATAATACTTTTCTTGTTACAGTAGGGATCACTTTTAGTTTGGGATTTATATCTAGTCTTTTGAAAAAATAAAAAATTGTTGCTAAGAATAAGTAAATTTGAAAAAGGTCTTGAAATGCTTCACTTTTTTGTAGAACTCACTTTTAGTTTAAGATTTATATATTCTCTTGAAGAAACGAAAAAGTGTTGCTAAGAAGAACTGATTTTGAAAAAGGTCAATGCTTCACTTAGTAAATGGAGACAATATTCTTATGATCTATCAAATTATTTATTTTTTGAAATGACAATATTGTACTTTATTAACCGCTTATAGAAATTTATTTAAGCACACAAGATAACTATAAATTTCACACACATTTGCAATTCAAACACTTTGTATGTGCACTAGATTCACCTTGCACACACCATCACTACTTTACTTCATCATCATTACTTTACTTTACTTTACTTTATCATTTTACTTTGGAATTTTTCACATAAACATATGCTCACATAGTATAATTAGGAAATAAGTAAGTGGCCCATTAGCCACACATAATTTATTTTCTTGCAAGGAACAAACATTATGTTATCTCCTCGTAATTTCGAAGGCTGAAGACAAAATGCAGAAGGGCCAACATCAAAACCGCTTCAGGCCTAGGATCTAGCCCTCCGAGACCCAGAGAGGGATCTCTCTGTTAGATATAACTTTGTTTATAGGGGAATTTTAGGATAGCTATTAGTGCATAGGTGTTTGTTTGAAAATTTGGGGTTGAGACAGCAAAAGAGGGCCATTGGGCTATGGAGTCAAACATGTGTAAACATATTCAAATGGATGAATAACCAAAATCATGTGTAACCAGGAAAGCTAGCCATGTCAATGGATCTCTACAACTTGTGAAATGGAAAGGAGGAGGAGATTAAGGTTCAATGTGAATGCAGAGTAGAACGTCTCTAAATTCTGCATTCAAATCTCAGAGGAAAACATAAATATTGCTTCAAGACTGAGCAGGGTACCCTATGGTAAATCCTACACAAAAATTTCTTATGCACAGTAAAGAAAGACAACATAATGTGAAACTAGAGAATGAAAAATTACAGGAAAATAAGTACTTCACCATAGATCATAACACAAGAATATGGAAAAAAAAGTGTCCCTTCATTCATCCAAAAAAAGAGTGTTTACAACCAGATGAGCCTATTACAATGGTTTTCCCCTTCCGAGCTCTCCTTATTCTATTGCTAATGCATGCAGTATTTAAATAAAATTTAAGTTGGTTACTCTACCTACTGCAGTGATTGTCATTAATTACATTCAATAAGAAATTGACAAGTGGAATCATGCAAGCGGCGATAAGATAATTCTGGCCAAAGCAGTGGCTTTAGCAGTCTGTTATTGATTGTGAAATGATCAAAATCCAGCTTGTTTGATGCCGAAGAGGCAATGATGGCTCTGGCATCTTGGCTCTACCTTGGTGCAAAAAGGTTTCTGAGCAGAATGTGTTGGCTATAATGATGGCCACTTTCTGCTAAACGAATTTTATCCCTTCTGCGTTGGTTACTGTTGCAGTGGAGTTTGAATGGAAAAGCCACTATTCCTTTAATAATTAGCAGAAATTCCAACACACCCTTCGGATAGGGTTGGTGGGGAAAATGATGTGGATCAATAGCATAGGCAGGAGCTGATGGAGACATGGTGGCAAAAGTTGATAGGGGGACGTGGAGAAATGTGGATCAGCACACTGGTGGATTGATGAGGAGCAGAGGTGGTGGGAGTCGACGTGTAGAAGCGAGGGTCAACGTGATGCGGCAATGACGTAAGTGGTTTTGGAGTAGAAGGAAAAGTAGATTTCAGGGGGTGTGTAGTGGAGTGGTAGGTCGTATCAGAGTAGGGGGGTGCGAAGTGGCATGGGAATGCCACGTAGTGAGAATGGCGGAAAGAAATAATTCCCATTTCAAACAACCCCCCCCCCCCACCATGGTTAAAGTTCGAAGGCCGAGTGGAGGGGGGGGGGGGGGGGAACATTACCGAACATCGGATGTGGGACGATGTGCAGGGGTGGCGGAGAGGTAAGGGATAGTTAGTGGGGTAGTTTAAGGTGGAATGGCATGGGATGTAATGGTGGGGTTGGGGATAAATGAATGTTGGGGTATGAGTGGATGGTGATGTGGCATGGAGGTGGGCACACCCGCATGTTGTAAATAGGTGTTTTTAACATATTCCTTAGCGCTATCTCTTTTGAACTAGCGGAGTGCGATATGCGATTGGGTCCCACCCATATCGCAAATCACAGAAGTTAATTTTACTGCACATCGCAACTTTTAAGGTTTAAAACACATCGCACATTAAGGTTTACCACACACCACAACATTTAAGGCTTATCGCACGCTGCATCAAATAACTTATCCCATCGCAACTTAAACCAATTAACTTTTGATGTGTTAACATGTAAACATAAAAAAATTTGATTGCGATGTGCGACGAGAACATGGGTGACATGGTGGGAAGGGTCCCACTATATCGCATTAGCAGAGTTATAAAGTGGCAAAATAGAATGTGGCTAGGATTGTTGCGAAGTGCCGACGCAAAAAGAGAAGGAAGGGGTAAGGTAAGGCTTATGCAGTCTATGCCATATATGTTAGATATATATTCAAGCAGCCTAAAGTGTGGGGCGGAGCTGCAAAATAAGGAAATATACAGTAAGTTCAAAAGGGAAAATGATATGGCTGTTAGTGGGTGGGCAAAGCTGCTTTCTTAACTATAAAAATTAATTTTTAATAGTTAAAAAAGGGGTTTGGAAGAAATGAAGCGTAGGAATTTAGAAAAAATGAAGGGCAAAAGAGGGTAAATGAGATGAATGAGGGAAGAAATGAAGTTTTCTCACCATTTCACCTTATTAGCAACACTTTCCCCTTTCCACTGAACTGAAAAGGTAGGTTGATTCCTTTGAAGCTCTTGACAGTCAGGATTTCCCTTCCTTTTTCTGGAAATAAATGACAGCCATGGCATGTTATTTTCAATAGGAAAGGCTGATAAATAATCAGCCACCTTGTGATGATGTGAATTATAGGAGTCTAACAGTGGCTCCAGCTGGGGATGGAAGCTCCTTTAGGAGATGTCAAGAACCCTATAGACTAGTGTCCCGGTCCATTGGGTTGATCCCAACTCTACAACCTGATCTGCTACAATCTCTGTGGCTGAAAAGTTTCAAGTTGAAATCAACACTCTCTGCAAACTGAACTCTGGAACACACTTGATCTGAAAATGAAAAAGAAATCTGAAACTAAAACTGTAAATTGCTCAAAGTAATGAGCTTATTTTCACACCTACCTACCCTAATCTAACTTAGAGGTGATATATACAATAAGTGAACTATTTTTTCCAATATAACCAATCAAGTAAATGACTACATGATTAATTCTTGTTCACCTTTTTGAGCAGGTAGAAAAAGGAAAATAACCACTCCCCTTGCAATTTTCGTTGAACATAAGTGTTCAAAATTTTCCTTAAACTCCGTAGCAAATCATTCATTGCATAGCATACTCCTTCTTTAGATGATTCTAAGAAGCCAACAAAAGGATCTTGGAACAATACCTGGTCCTGAGGATTCAAATAATATGCTTCATCTAGGACTACTCTTTGTTCCAATTTATTATGCTTGGGATCCTTCTGAAAGATAATATCTATACATTCTTCATGGTCATCTGGTATGGCATCCTCATTGTATACCAATATGCTGTCCTCAAGAAAACCTGATGTCTCTTGACTGAGATTGTTGAATTCTATTTGAAGGCCATCATTTTGATGAATATAAGCACTTTCTCGCAATAGGTATTCTTGAGAATGTAAAACAACATCAGTATCAATCTATTCCACATTTGTTTCTTCATAAATCAACATTAGAAAAAATAGAGTTAATCTCCTAATTACGTAAAAATTGAGAGGCTAGTTGCGTGCTTAGAATATAATTAATTTCTTCTTCAGTTAAATGAGGAGGCCATCTTTGTTTCCTTTGGATTAAACAACAATTGTTTGCTCGCTCTCATGAAGATTAATCATGAGACTGAATGTCTTCTTTAGCATGAATTGTCATTTGTTTCCACAGAGAGATCTTGTGGATCTACTTTCATTTCTTGATTGCTTTCATCTTCAACTAACTTCTCTTGGTTATCATGATAGTTAACTTGAGAATGAAATCCATGAATTTCTTCTAAGAGAAACTCATCATGCAAATTTCCTATATCTTCATTAATATTTTCAAGGTATTGTATGAGATCCTTAGACTGATCACAAACATTTTTAGCTAATGATAAAGATGGATAATATTCTTTATAATGCTCATAAAACACCTTGTGGAAATATTTTAAAGCTAACAAACTACCAGGGTTCAAACCTTCATACCATTCCCTCGCTTTCACTTCTAATGTTTCCATGAAAATCTTCATGAGGCAATCCTCATGCCATTCAACTTTCAACTTCCATGAATGTATATGAAATTTAATGAGATGTAACAAAGCATCATCAACATTCTCATCTTGAAAAATAGGAAGATTTATTTTCCAATTTACATGAGGCATTTTGTTTGGGAAGCTAGGAATGTGATATTTGTTCATTGGATCATATATCCTTGCAACTGATCCCATTTTGAGCTTGTGGAGTCACTAGTGAATCTCTGTTTCTAGATTTTTTTGTCAATGGAGTTGCCGGGTGAATGGAACAACCTTCTGGTGCTTGACTTATGTTCACCATCAAAAGTCAAAACTGAAACTTGATTTAATTTTCTGAGGAAGATCAATTTCGTCCTTCCCTAGTATGGTCACCATTATATTAGCTCCCCGTAATTATGAAGGCTGAAGATAAATTTCCGGAGGGAAAAAATCAAAACTACTTCAGGTCTAGGATCTAGCCCACCTAGACCTAGAGAGGGATCTCTCTGTTAGATATAGCTTTTTATATAGGGGAATTTTAGGCTAGCTATTAGTGCATAGGGGTTTGCTTGAAAATTTGGGGTTGAGACAATAGAAGAGGGCCATTGGGCTATGGATTCAAATAGGTGTAATTAGATTCAAATGGATGAATAACTGAAATCATGTGTAACCAGGCAAGCTATCCATGTCAATGAATCTCTACAGCTTGTGAAATGGAAAGGAGGAGGATATTAAGGTTCAATGTGAATGCAGAGCATACTGTCTCTGAATTCTGCATTCAAATCTTAGAGGAAAACATAAATACTTCTTCAAGACTGAGCAGGGTACACTATGGTAAATCCTACACAAAAATTTCTTATCCACAGTAAAGAAATACAACAGAATGTGAAACTAGAGAATGAAAAATTATAGGAAAAGAAGTACTTCACCACAGATCATAACACAAGAATCTAGAAACAACAATGTCCCTTAATTCATCCAAAAAAAGAGTGTTTACAACCAGATGAGCCTATTAAAATGGTTTTCCCCTTCTGGTCTCTCCTTATTCTACTACTAATGCATGCAGTATTTAAATAAAACTTAAGTCAGTTACTCTACCTACTATAGTGATTTTCGTTAATTACATTCAAGCATAAATTGACAAGTGGAATCATGCAAGCAGTGATAAGATAATTCTAGCAAAAAAAGTGGCGTTAGCAGTCCATTATTGATTGTGAAATGATTAGAATCTGGCTTGTTTGATGCCGAAGAGGCAATGATGGCTCTGACATATTGGCTTTACCTTGGTGCAAAAAAGTTGCTGAGAAGAATGTGTTGGTTGTAATGATGGCCACTTTCTATTAAATGGCCTCTGTCCCTTCTGCACTAGTCACTGCTGCAGTGGAGTTTGAATTGAAAACCCATTGTTCCTTTAATAATTGGCAGAAATTCCAACACATCCCTTAGATAGGATTGGTAGGGAAAATGATGTGGAGCAATAGCACAGACAGGAACCGATGTAGCAGTGGCAAAAGAAGTTGGTAGGGGGAGGCAGAGAAACGTGGATTAGTGGACTGGTGGATGGATGAGGAGCAGAGGTGGTGGGAGTGGTTTTGGAGTGGAGGGAAAAGCAGATTTTAGGGGGGTGGGGGGGGGGGTGTAATGGATTGGTAGGCAGTATCAGAGCAGGGGGGTGCTAAGTGGCATGGGCATGCGACGTAGTGGGAATGGAGGCAAGAAATACCACCCATTTCGAACCCACCCACCCCCCCCCCATGGTTAAAGTTCGAATCTCGAGGGGGGGGGGTGGGCGAAAAACATTATGGACCGTCGGATGTGGGACGATGCACAGGGTTGAAGGAGAGGTGAGGGATAGTTAGCAGGGTATTTTAAGGTAGAATGACGTGGGATGTAATGGTGGGGTCGGGGATAAATGACTGTCGGGGTATGAGTGGATGGTGACGTGGTAAGGAGATAGGCTCGCCCGCATGTCAGAAATAGGCATTTTTAACATATTCCTTAACGCTAACCCTTTTGAACTTGTGGAGTGCAATATGTGATTGGGTCCCATGCATATCACAAATCGCAAGAGTTAAGTTTACCGCACATCGTAACTTTTAAGGTTTATCGCACATCGGACATTAAGGTTTACCGCACACCACACCATTTAAGGCTTATCACACATCACAACGAATAACTTATCGCATCGCAACTTAAACCAATTAACATATGATGTGTCAACATGTAAACATAAAAAATGATAATTGCGATGTGTGTTGAGAACAGGGGCGACGTGGCGGGAAGGGTCCCACTATATCGCATCGGCATAGTTATAAAGTGGAAAAATGGAATGTGGCTAGGATTGTTGCGAAGTGCTGACGCGAAAAGGCAAGGAAGGGGTAAGGTAAGGCTTATGCGGTCTATGCCATATATATATATATATATATATATATATATATTCAAGCGGCCTAAAGTGGGGGTCAGAGCTGCGAATAAGGAAATATATGGTAAGTTTAAACGGGAAAAATGATATGGCTGTTAGTAGGTGGGCGGAGCTACTTTTTTAACTATAAAAATTGATTTTTAATAGTTAAAAAAGGGGGTTGGAAGAAATGAAGCGTGGGACTTTAGAAAAAATGAAGGGAAAAAGATGGTAAATGGGATGAATGTGGGCAGAAATGAAGTTTTCTCACCATTACACCATATCAGTGACACTTTCCCCTTTCCACTGAACTGAAAAGGTAGTTTGATTCCTTTGAAGCTCTTGACAGTCAGGATTTCCCTTCCTTTTTCTAGAAATAAATGACATCCATGGCATATTATTTTCAATAGGAAAGATCTTAGAAATAATCAGTCACCTTGTGATGCTGTGAATTACAAGAGTCTAACACATCACATAGTGTAATTAGGGGAATTGTATTAAATGATCATGAACTGTGTATCCACATACTTGCAATTCAAACACTTTGTATGTGCACTAGATTCACCTTGCACACACCATCACTACTAACCAATTTGGTTTACTAACCATTAAAATTAGAGTAATTTCTTATATTTTACTTTGAAATTTTGCACACGAACATATTCTCACATATTATAATTAGGAAATAAGTAAGTGGCCCATCATCCACACATCATTTATTTTCTTGCAAGGAAAAAACATCACATAATTTAATTAAGGGAATTGTAATGGATCACCGTATATCCACATCAATTCACACTTTGTGTGCTCACAATTTCACTTAGACACACATTCACCCCACACATTAAGCTCACTTAAACTTTGTATAAAGGGTATCCTCTTTCCGGAATATTTGTACCTAGTTTATTTGAGCTTATATTTTTTTGCACACCCTAAGTGAAGCAAAGCCTTTCTAAAAACAACCTTAACCTGAACACACTAAATTCCCCACAGGGGTCAAAATATAATTTATATTTTAGGGTAGGACCATGGTGATAGGAAACACATAAGCCTTCATGGCTATTTTTCATATTGAAACATAGAAAGTTGTCTTTTAGGGAGCTTAAAATCATGCATCATTCAGTGACAAATCCGGTACATGGAGAGAAATTTGTGAAGGGGGTAAGACCTAAGTGGTGGATTATAATATACCTTCATGTTTTCTCCCAACACTTGGTATGGATTTTGGGTCCAAAACTAACAACTAGAAGTTGAGAGTCATCCATTCCCATTGGACGCAGGTAACTTAGTGGCCAGATCTTATGACATATTCCCTATAGGTTGAGGTGTGGGAGTAATTAGACCTTGTTGAACCCTTAGTTAAACTGAGAGGGGGGGTGAATCAATTTATTACATTCATGGACTTTTAGAATTTCCTCTAAGCTTATTTAAACCTTCATTTCAAGATCAACTTATTATATAATAAAACATCAATCTTAATATGTGAGCAACAAGTATTAAGCAGATTAAATATAGAACATCAACACACAATCATCATGCACATGGACAACATATATAAGTGGAAACCCATAAGGGAGAAAAAAACATCTTATTATTGTTGTGATGCAAAGGCAAGCTCCAATTCCATCTCATCACTGATTTTCTGTAGGCTCCAACCTGCGTGAGGCTACTACCTCAAATTTTGCAAGCTACAACTTGCAAGGAAGCTCCAACTCCCATTTTTTTTTCTGTAAGCTACAACCCATAGGAGACTCCTAGCTCAACCAGCTACAACTAGACATCTATCAAGCTACAACTTAAAACAGAAGAACCAACTCCCATGTATTTTCTGTAGGCTACAACCCACAGGAGGCTCCTACCTCAACAAGCTAGAACTGGACATCTATCAAGCTACAACTTGATATAGAAGCACCAACTTTCTCACTCTACAATAAAATCATATGCTGATTTATCCGTATATCAGCTCTGTTTTTCTCCTTCTTCACTACTGCCTTTCCAACCTTCAAATTTGCTTCATATCAGCTCTGGATCTTCACACTTATGCCCTTCCATCCTTCAAATCTATTTCATATGAGCTCTGGATATTCATAGCATCTCTATCTTCTCTCTCTCATTCTTCCACTCTCTAACATTCTGCATCTCTTTTACATTCTTCTGCTCTTTTCAATTCTGTAGCTTTCTAACCTCTTCTGCACTCTTCAAGTTTGTTGCACCCTCTCTCTTTCTTCCTATATTTTTCATACTGATATTACCTATTTTATACAGATAGATTTATGACTATTTGCATTCTACATTCTATAGGGAATATGAAGTGAACAGGCATGACTCTTGCCTTTCACTCATTTCCTCACTCAGCATATTCCGAATGTTACAAAAATATATACAATCATTACAGTATCAAATTTGGAGTTTTTCTTTGCCTACAGAGACTTTCCTTTGCATCACAAAAAACATAAAATAATTAATACATTTACAGTTAAAATAATATTCCAATTCATCCCTTTCAACTTCTTAGCTTTGCTGTGCGTTTGTCTTTTCTGTTTCTGCAGTTATATTTTAACTATGCTGCATAACTACCCTTTTTTCTTGACTCGACCCATGTTGTTGCATTGTTCTACATGAGCTCCAGGTCATTTTTCTTACCTAAGCCTTTCTTTGCTGTGTTCAGTCTTTTTTTTTTATTACCCGAGTCTTTTCTTCCGCATTCAACGTTTTCATTTGACTCACTGTTGCAACAATGTTCTGCACATGCTCCTCATCCTTTGTCATGCGCTCAGGTATTTCCCTTGTGACTTGTGGGGTATGGCCCACATAACTCTCCTTTTACATGTAGCGAAGTACAATATCATATTTTATTCCACATACATCCGATAGCAATCAAACATCGCATACTTTATAACTTAACACACATAACAGACACGGAACAGTGGTTATCGGGTCCACAACACTTGACCAATCATAGTACATCACACTTTTCTTGCCCGCAACTTTAAAATTTAGAACTTAAACATATCTACTATCTTGTGCGATATGCTATCACATCGCATCGCATCCAACTTACCTTACCGTGCAATCCTTAAGCACAAACATAAAATCTGCGATGTGCGCTAATGTGCAGTGCCGACATGTGGCTCCTCCCTTTCATCGCATCAAAACTTTATAACCTTACCGCATCACAAAAAAATTAACATACCTTAGCATTATCTACTAATTTTTGCAATGAGCAGGCTCGCGATTCACCATCCGCCGTTTATCTACCACCAAATCTAACAGTCCTCATCTGATCGCACTTCACACTTTATAATATTTACTTTTTAGTCACCCTCTATTTCTTGTGATTTGTGATATTGCGTAGTGCTGACACGTGCCCTTCTCCATTTTGCATCGCATACAGTTTAACTTAACTTGTGACGACCTTAACACTATCCACTAACATTTGCAATGTGCGAACTCACGATTCAATCTCATCTGCTCATCTCTCGTCTTCACTTCTGCGATATAATCCTAATATTTTACTCATCCTCACGTGACTCTTCTTCATCTCTTCTGCCTGCTCTGATCTCTGTCGTTAAACCTTAAACTTTGTTTCTGCGATTCAATCTTCACCGTCCGATTACATCCCTTGGAATTCTTCTAAGTGTTCTCTGCCTTAGTCGATTTTCCTTCTTCCTATGACCACAGCTACTCTTCATCTCCGCTATCCTTCATGAGCTTTATTATGTTTCTAAAGCATTTTGATATCTCCTAAGCTTGTTCTTATATTTTTTATTCATTTCGACTTGAGATTATTACGCTTGCTGCATGCCTTAAACGCGTCGATCTCTCCTGAGCTTTTCTTTCTACCTTTTCTCCTTTGCTGTCTTTGTGACCTTTGCTGCCTCTACTACCTTTGCTGCCTTGTATGCCTTAGCTGCCTTTGCTACTTATCTGATGCCTTTGCTTCCTTTGCTACCTTTGGTGCATTTGCTGATAGTCTAATGTTTCTCCTTGCCTCTCTGTTGCTCCTCTACCTCTCTTTTATGATTTCTTACTAAATTGTTTCCTGATCTGCTCCTTAGGCTTATTGCTGGTTCTGGTGCTTCTCGTTTGTGCTCCTTTGCCATCAATGACAATATTTCCAATAGTCTCCCCCTTTTGCATTGATGAAAACACATCCACCAATACTACAATACCTCCTCTAGGACTTCCTCCCCCTTTCATTATAAGAGGTGTCTTTCTTCTTCTTCTTGCTTTTCAAAAGATCCTTTCTTCTTCTGCTTTCCTTTCCTCCCCATTTGACATCAGTGGCAAAGGGTTGCACATTTCCCTATGTAGTTTCTATCCTTGCATTTTTTCTCTGAGTTTTGTATAGGCATTCTTCTTCTGACTTTATACCTTGCTACTCCAAATTGGTGTACAAGATTTGTTGGGAGAACACTTTGAGAATCATTGAACTTGTATGTATATACACAGTAAGCTGATACCATCCCAAAGCACAAACTCCTTGTACTTGTATAAATCTGAAAGTGATGATAAGGAAACTTCATAGAACAAACTCTACCAGGCTTATATAATCAGAGATGCATCATTGGAATAATACTAAAATAATGAGAATGTTCCATATGACATATAAAGTCTGCTCCAAATATACTTCAGTCTATATTATGATCTTCATCTGAGATACGTATCTGTTGAGGAAGGTTGTAGATGGAATATATCTTCTTCTGCTATACACATATGCAATACACATCTGTTCAAAATATGATAATTCCAATATATCTTTTGTAGTTTTGGTTCACCTTTATTGCTTGTTGTTGGTGATATGTGCTAGACCGCTAACAGGGATATTACACTAACAGTCGAAAGGCCCTTGATACTGATGTGAACACTGAATCACACCAGAACTTACACTTTATTGTAAGATTAGACAACATCTTTCAATATAAGAGACCAAATGACTTTAATACTTTACAGAGTAATTTCAAAAACAAACCCTTGAGGCTAGATACATTCAATGCATTAGTTAGTCTTAATTATCAACTATGAAAATTTATTTATGACATAAGGGAGTATGTATGTCAATGATTAACCTCTCTGCAATGGTGAAATACCAGAAATTCCTTTCTGTTGAAGTAGGTTTTAGATGAATCAATAAAAGACTCTTGAGCTTCAAATGGTAAGATTAACACAACTAGTCCTTCATACTTCAAATACTTTAATTGTTCTATCATGATGATTTTCAAAAAAACATCTTCAAGTTGTTTAATTGAAATCTCAGCAAATAGAATTCACACAGTTTTATGAATGATATTAAGAAAGAGACCTTGAATATATATCTGTATTGACTTCAGGAAGGCATGAAGTTATATCTAGAAATAGATACTACTTCAATTCTCAATATAATACTTCAAGTGTAAACAAGATAATGATCCTTTAGCACTGTTATTGACATTTTCATGCTTTAATAATGCAGATAACGATGAGAATACTACCTTGATGTACTTCTGCCATAATACTCTGATCCTGAGGATCTGTACCATACCACTGCTCCATTAATAACACTTGGTATTCTGCTGATAGGCAAGTTGCTTGTTCCAAATACCAATTGATACTAATTTGATAAATCATGCAGTAATTTCACTTCAGCTCGCACATGCACCCATAGTTAAGACAACCTTCATAGTTTATACTATTGATCTCTCCACTGTTCTCAACATAAATCATCAATATAATGAATCTGATCTTGGCATCATTAATATTTTTCTTACTCTGTCATTCTGTTTTAAAAGAATATCACTGCATATTCCTTTCTAGGACTACTCCAGAATCATTGGTGCTCTATATTGACTTAAATTTTTCTAACATAATGATCTTCGGGAAGACATCTTCAATTTCTTCACTTGGAATCTACAAGGGCAGACCACTCATATTTTTATCACTCATTTAACTAATTTCCTTCAAGGGGACCTTCTATGGATGAGTGATGTAATGATATAATGATGATAAACATTACTCTTACTCATCCTTCTTAATTTTGTTTCATTGTTAACTCTTGTAGTGTGATGCACAGTGTGATCATCCTCTATGGATGTTTCCAATTCTAAAGCTCAAAACATAATTTTTGTGATTTTTACCATTCATCACTTAGTGTGTTGTTGTCTTCTTAGCTTATATGTTCATGGCTGATGTTCCCTCTACCACCATAGCTGCTTGTTGACTTCTCTCCTTCCATCAACCTATTGGATATTGAATGCTTCAGGTATCCTTCTTCCTTTATAGTTCTTTGTCAGAGGAATTTTCCTTTCCTTTCCTGAAATTTTAGTTGTTCTTATTCCAAGGAGCTCTTCTTAGACTACCTTTTATGGGGACTATTTATGAACTGCTCTCCCCCTGGGATGTTGCTTCTTATCTATTACTGGTTGGATATTTGTGTTGCTTCCTAGAGTAGCTCCCCCTAAGATTATGATGGATTCATTCTATTATTGGAGTAACAGGCTCCCCCTCTCTCTTTTCCTTCCATACTTTATTGGGGTTCTTCATAATGTCTGCACTTCTTTTTTATTCACTTTTTTGTCTAATTTGATTGGATTCCATCATCTGTCTAGAGTTCTTTAATGTATATGGTAGCTTACATTCTTTTGCTTTGTGACCAAGATTGTGGCATGAATAAAATCTTATTTTACCTTAAGTAAGGTTGAGATAATGTATGGCATTTTGTTCCCCTTTTTTAACACACTTTACATTCAATAGATTTATGTTCAAATTTATTGCATGAAAAACAATAGCCATGGAAATGATTTGTGTACCTGATGATAGATTGTCTTCTCCATTAGTTTGCTTGAGGTATTCCTTTCATTGGCTGCATCTTTAGTTGGTTGGACTGGATTTTCTTTGTCTTCCAGTGTGCCACAATATGTCCAGGTTTGTGGCAAGAAGAACAAGTGATACTTCTCATAGGAGGAAAGAACCTCCTTTGATAGCTTTCGAATTTATTCAATTCATATTCCGGAGTGTATGACCCTTTTTCAGCTGACTATTTCTTCTTTTCATTCTTTGTCATTTGAGGTTGCTGCTTGTTTCTATTTACTTCATTGAAAATCATGTTCTTGCTGGCTTCTACTTCTGTAGGAATCTTTTGAGCTGCTTCATTATCCTTTACAACTTTACAAAAATGATATTCTTGTTATCTTCTATCTTGGACTTACTGGTTTCTCCTTCATAGCCTATCCCAGCCTTTATGAGAGGATATCTTTGAGCATTTAGAATTTTTTCCAACTATTCAGAGCTTTTCATTCGTGGAGTGTTCATAGATAATTCCCTTTGGGAATTTTCTAATTTCTTTCTCAGGCATACTACTTCTTCTTCCAATTTCTCTTGCTCCTGATTTTTATCTTTAATTTTCTTTAGCATAATGTCTTCCAAATTCTTAGCTTCTTCAAGCTCTACTTTCAACTGAATGAGGTTTTCCGAATTTTTTTCTTCCTTTACATATTTCAGGAGAATGTCTTTCTATTTTCTACACTTGAGTTTAAGTCTATCTATTTCCTCCCGGGCACTCATTATCTCCCCCTCAAGATCTACCTCACCTTCTTCCTCATCTTCCAGAAGGAATCCTTTAGGCTCTTCCTTGGCCATCAACACAAATTCAGAGGTTCCTTCTTCATTTGAGGGTTCATCTTAGATTTTAGATGCAATGCTATCTTGCTGAGCATAGAATGATTTTCTATTGAATCTCTCTGTTTCTGCCAATTATTTATTTTGGTTTTCTCTGTCTCTTTTGTCTAGTTCTTTGTTTTCTTATGAGGAAATTTAGATGCATAGTGCCCCACTCTTCCATAGTTAAAGCATTTAAATGGAAGCTTACATTTATACTTGCCTGTGCCTCTTCTGAAAAATTTGGCCTCTTCTTCATCAGAACAGGAGCATGTATCTTCCTTTTCTTCTTTTCACTTATCTACCTTAAAGGATGCCTCCCTCACATTTGACTCCCCTTTTGGAAGTCTCATCTCATAGGCTGTCAAGTTTCCAAGCAATTGGTTGATGGTCATTGTTTCCCAGTTTTTTGTTTCTTCTATGGAAAAAACCTTGGGGTTAAACTTAAATGGTAAAGATCTCAATATATTTTGTACAATTACACATTCCTTAATGGTTTCTCCTAGAGATTTCATGTTATTCACAAATTCTGCAACCTTTAAGAAGAAACTGGCTACATCTTCATCTTCATTCATTTTTACATTTTCAAACTGAGCTCTATAGGCTTGCAATTTGGCTATCTTCACCTTTTTATCTCCCTCATAGATATTTTCTAAAGTATCCCAAATATCTTTGGCAGTCTCACTATGCATTACTTTGATAAATTATGTTTCACACAGAGCGCTCAAGAGTGTATTCATGTCTTTTGCATTAGCTATGAAGTTTTTCTTGGCTTCTTTCTCTGTGTCAATATACTTTGGAGCATATCCTTCTTCCACATCAACCTAAACTTCTATTCTGAGAGATATTATGTATGTCCTCATTCTTATTTTCCAGAAGTCATAGTTTGTGACAGTAAACAACGGGGCTTTACTTGTTCAAAATCCTTTTAAACTAGCCATTTTGGGGACCTAGGATCTCCTTCCAGTTATTAAACTAATACAGAAGGAATTGGCTCCAATACCAATTGTTGAACCCTTATTTAAACTGAGAGGGGGGGTGAATCAGTTTAATACATTCATGGAATTTTAGACTTTCCTTTAAACTTATTTACACCTTCATTTCATGATCAACTTATTATATAATGAAACAATAATCTTAATATGTGAGCATTAAGTATTAAGTAGATTAAATACAGAACATCAACACACAATCATCATGAACATGGACAAAAAATATAAGTGGAAACCCATAAGGGAGAAAACCACATCTTATTATTGCTATGATGCAAAGGAAAGCTCCAACTCCCTCTCACCACTAATTTTTTGTAGGCTGCAACCTACAAGAGACTAATACCTCAAATTCTGCAAGCTACAACTTGCAAGGAATCTCCAACTCCCATCTATTTTCTGCAGACTACAACACACAAGAGGCTCCTACCTCAACTAGCTACAACTGGACATCTATCAAGCTACAACTTTAAATGGAAGCACCAACTCCCATGTATTTTATGTAGGCTACAAACCACAGGAGGCTCCTACCACAACCAGCTACAACTAGACATCTATCAAGATATTACTTGATATGGAAGCACCAACTTCCTTACTCTATAATAAAATCATATGCTGATTTACCTGGATATCAACTCTGTTTTTCTCCTTCTTCACTACTGCCCTTCCAACCCTCAAATTTGTTTCATATCAGCTCTGGATCTTACACTGCTTCCCTTCTAGCCTTCAAATCTGTTTCATATAAGCTCTGGATCTTCACAACATATCTATCTTCTCTCTCCCATTCTTCCACTCTCTAACATTATGCAACTCTCTTACATTATTTTTCTCTTTTCAATTCTGTAGCTTTCTAACCTCTTCTGCATTCTTCAATTTTGTTGCACCCTCTCTCTTTCTTCCTATCTTTTTCATACTGATATTCCCTGTTTTATACAAATAACTTTATGAATCTTTGCATTCTATAAGGAATATGAAGTGAACAAGCATGACTCTTTCCTTTCACTCATTTCCTCACTCAACATATTCTGAATATTACAAAAATATATACAATCATTACAGTATCAAATTGGAGTTTTTCTTTGCCTACAGAGACTTTCCCTTGCATAAAAAACAATATAAAATAATTAATACATTTACAGTTACAATAATATTCCAATTCAGCCCTTTCAACTTCTTAACTTTGTTGTGCATTTGTCTTTTTTGTTTCTTTAGTTATATTTAAACTATGCTGCATAACTGCCCTTTTTTCCCGACTTGACCCATGCTGTTGCACTATTCTACATGAGTTTCGAGTCCTTTTTCTACTCAAGCCTTTCTTTGTTGTGTTCAGTCTTTTCTTTTTATTACTCACTATCATAACACTATTCTACACGGGCTCCTGGTCCTTTTTCATGTGCTCAGGTCTTTCTCTTGTGACTTGTGGGGTATGGCCCACATAACTCTCCTTTCACACGCAATGAAGTACAATATCAGAGTTTATTCCACATACATACGTTAGTGATCCAACAATGTATACTTTATAAATTAATGCACATAATAGATGCAGAATAGAGGTTATCGGGTCCACAACACTTGACCAATCATAGTACACCGCACTTCGCTTGCCTGCAAATTTAACATTTAAAACTTAAACGTATCTCCTTTCTTGTGCGATATGTGATCACATCACATCGCATCCAACTTACCTTATCGTGCAATCCTTAAGCACAAACATAAAATCTGCAATGTGTGCTAATGTGCAGCGCTGAAAGTGGCTCCTCCCTTTCATCGCATCATAACTTTCTAACCTTACCACAACACAACTTTCTAACCTTACCGCATCGCAAAAAAATTAACATACCTTAGCGTTATCTACTAACGTTTGCGATGAGCGGGCTCACGATTCGTCGTCTCTCATTGATCTGTCCCTAGATCTAACGATCTTCATCTGATCGCACTTCTCTCTTTAAAAGATTTACTTTTTGGTTACCCTCTATTTCTTGTGATATGCAGTATTGCGCAATGTTGACATGTGCCCTTCTCCACTTCGCATCACATATAGTTTAACTTACCTTGCGACAACCTTAACACTATCTTCTAAAATTTGTGATGTGCGAACTCGCGATTCAATCTCATTCGTTCATCTCTCATAATCACTTCTGCGATCTAATCCTGACCATCAGCTCATCCTTCACATGGCTCTTCTTCATCTCTTCTGCCCACTCTGATCTCTGTCGTTAAACCTTAAAAATTCATTTCTACGATTCGATCTTCGTTGTTCGATTACCTCGCTTGGAATTATTCTAAGTGTTCTCTGTCTTAGTCGATTTTCCTTCTTCCTACGACCACTGCTACTCTTTATCTCCGCTATCCTTCCTGAGCTTTATTCTATTTCTAAAGCACGTTGATCTCTCCTGAGCTTGTTCTTCTATTTGTTATTCAATCCGAATGGAGATTATTATTTTTGTTGCACGCCTTAAATGCACCGATCTCTCCTGATCTTGTTTTGCTCCTTTTCTGTTGTCGTTGTTTCTTCTCTACTGCCTTTTCTAGCTCTGTTTCCTTTGTTACCTCCGTTTCCTTTGCTG
Source organism: Pinus albicaulis (assembly GCA_034641835.2). NCBI lineage: Eukaryota > Viridiplantae > Streptophyta > Pinopsida > Pinales > Pinaceae > Pinus > Pinus albicaulis. Next base: position 48,885,094 of record CM076579.1, read on the forward strand.
CCTTTGCAGCCTTTTCTGCCTTTGATGCTTATCTATTGCCTTTCCTGCCTTGGATGCCTTTGTTGCCTTGCTGCTTCTCTTCTGCCTTTGGTGCCTTTGGTGCCTTTGATGATAGTCTAATGCTACTCCTTGCCCCTCTGTTGCTCCTCTACCTCTCTTTTATGCTTTCTTACTGCATTTTTGCCTGATCTAATCCTTAGCCTTATTTTTGGTTCTGGTTCTTCTCCTTTCTGCTCCTTTTCCATCAATGAAAATATTTCCAATAGACCTAAGGTGATATTGGTGAGGCTACTATAAGTGTCGCCAGCTCTTTCGAGACGTATCCCTAGTACATTTTGCCACTATAACCATCTCCATAACTTGGTTGGTTTTTTTGTTGTTTGAAGCATTCTCAGTGACATTTATGGCATGGCCCCAACACCCTATTCTAAAATCTTCACAAGGCTTAGTTACTACTTTAGTGGAAGCGTGTTAGGTATTTTTAGGAATTTTTCTCATACGCAAAACCTTAGATAAACCTTTTTTGTTGATTTTTTCACACATTCGAATTAAAGGGAAAATTAACCATTTATTTTTTGTTTTGTATTATGTATGCGATTCATTTGGCTTTCTTATAGAAAATGTATGTGTTGAGGTGTGCTTACAAATGCAACAGTCTCAGGTGTTGTTGATTTATTTCCTTTCTTGCCAACTAATTTATTTCTTGGAATAGAATGTTCGTCATTAGTTACATTTTTCATAGGAATTATATAATATTTAGGTTCCATTCACATATAATATGCATTATCATGAAATAAAAATTACCTTTCATAAATGTTGAATCTTTTACCTTTCATCATATTCTGAATCACCCTTTTTGTTGACATAGGGACCGATACTTTTACTGACTTTTTGTCTTCTTAGAACCATCTTTCCCTGAGCTCAAAACCATTTTCCTTTCATGTTTCAACTTAGAACCCTTGGTCCATGTGACTAGAACCCCAGGGTTTCCAAAATTATTTTCTTTTACTGAGGAGGAATACTTTTACCTTTCATCATATTCCGAATCACCCTTTTTGTTGACACGGGTACTGATACCTTTTCTAGTGTGCTCTTCTTCAACCCATCTTTCCCTAAGATTCAAACCCTTTTATTTCATTGTTTAAACTTATATGGCTGTGTTCCATGTCAACTTATGATACGTAGTTTCCAACTTTCAACTTGTTTTTCATTTAAATTTTCCCTAAGGCTTATGACTAGAACCTTAGGTTTTCCAAATTTATTTTTATTGATTTAAGATGAATTATTTTATCTTTCATCATATTTTGCATCACCCTTTTTATTGACATAGGGACTGATACCTTTATTGGTGTGTTATTATTTGACCCATCTTTCCCTGATATTGAAACCCTTTTATTTCCATGTTTCAACTTATATCTCTTGGTCCATGTCAAATTTTGCTACCTAGTTGCCAATTATCAACTTGTTTTTAATTTAACTTTTCCCTAGGGTTTATGACTAGAACTAGGGTTTCCAAATTGATTTTTATTAATTGAGGATGAATGTTTTTATCTTTCATGATATTCTGAATCACCCTTTTTTGACACAATGACTGATACCTTTACTAGTGCACTCTTCTTCGACCCATATTTACCTGAGATTGAAACCCTTTTATTTCCATGTTTCAACTTATAACCCTTGGTCCATCCCAACTTTTGCTACCTAGTTTCCAACTATCAACTTGTTTTTAATTTAACTTTCCCCTAAGGTTTGTGACTAGAACCCTAGGGTTTCCAAATTTATTTTTTTTTAAGTGAGGAGGAATGATTTTACCTTTCATCATTTTCTAAATCCTCTTTTTTTTTGATACAAGGACCGCTACCTTTACTGGTGTGCTCTTCTTCGACCCATATTTCCTTGAGCTTGAAACCCTTTTATTTTCATGTTTCAACTTATAACCATTGGTTCATGTCAAATTCTACTACCTAGTTTCCTACAATCAAATCATATCATGGCCTTCCACCTATGGTGATTTTTGAAATAAGCATGTGTATATTTACTATCCACTTGTCTTGTAATGATGCTTAACTTGACTTACAAGTATATTTTATATTCCACTATGTAGGGATGTAAATTGAACAACCACGTGAGGGAGAAGATGTGCCCCATCAAGATGATCAACTAGATGATGATCAAGATGTGCCCTTGGACCTGATCAACCACTAGAGGAACATGTTCCATATCAAGTTGATCAATTGTCACTAGGGGAATAACATGTTCTATTTCAAGCTAATTAAAAAATGGAGGAAGAATATTTCCCCTATCAAGTTTATCAACCACTAGAAGAAAAAATTGTTTCCTCTCAAGTTGAAAAGATAATAGGGATTTGCAGTGGTTTGGAAAGGGGTGGGCCGTTTGCAGAAGATTTGTTTGCAAGCACAATAGAGGGCCTTGGGGAGCCTATCTTTGCTCGCACTATTAGAGACCATGTAAATAACATTATTTGAAAACATTTCGAGAAAAATTCAGGTGTTGCACAAGCTCAAATACTACATGGGTTGATCCAACAAAAGAAACTAAAACATGTCACAAAGCTTTTGGGTGTCTAAGATGCTAAAAGAAAGAAGACATATGAATTTCTTTGAAAATATATCAAAGGCATTCACTATGTTTGAAAAATCAAGAAATCTCAACGTTCGAGCTGTGCACAATAAATTACAACTTCTATGGTTGCACCAAGTACATCAAGACAAAAAAAGTTGGAAACAATGTCAAACTTGCTCCATGCCTCGAGAAAAAACTTGCACAAGCATACCAAATTCAGGGTTCGAGTGAATGAAAATGATGAATCTTCTTTTTGGTCTATTATCACTAGGAAACCCTACTAATACAGACTTACAACAGGAATCCAAGCATTTGTGGTAGAGTTTTGGGAGAGCCATTCGCGTGGTATTCCAGATATAAAGCATGTTGTACGACATCGCATAGCTAAAGGTGAGTATGTGGAACATACTAAGAACATTATAGAAATGGAAGAAGTTACATTATTTGAGGAATTTCAGGAAAGAAATTTCCATGTGAAGATATCCATAAGGATGTTTCAGAAATTGAAGCCATGGTTTATTAGGCCTAAGACAATTCATGACACGTTTTTTTGTTGACATCATGTTGAATTTCAGCTTCATTATGACAGTTTCCAGGAATTTTACAAGAAGAACTGTCACAATGACCCTCCTCCTCCTACAGTGTGTGATTTGTTTCATCAATATTGTGCAAAAGGGACCTAGAAGAGTTGTATTACAAGAAAATATGTACAGGTGGGAGAATATGCATTGAATGTGGTGATTTTGCATTGCTCCATAGGAACCTTCTTATTGATCCCAACCAATCTGGGATGTCATAATTCATCGTCACATGGAATCATTATGAGTATGTCATGGGAAATCAACCATCTTCTTCAACTCTAGTGCCTAAGAGGATCAACTATGTTAAGGATGAGATTCCTATTTCATAATTCATGGGGATGCTTCAAAACCATATCTATAAATATATCAAACACTCTGTAGGTTTTAACCCTGAACAGAAATTATCTACACACGAATCTTATAACAAAAAATAAACAATAGCGAGAGCATAAAACATAAACAGATAAACACAGATATTTTCCCCTGGATCCCAAATCAGGACGACCAACTTGATTTTTCATTATATTCCTTTTAGTGTTACAACACATATATATACATGCCGAAGCATACATAAACCCCAATCCATAAACCCTGGATTAGAGCATAACCATAGTTCCCTTGACCGGATCTACAAAAATACCAGGGGCCAAAAACCATCATGCCCCAATACCATGTGCAAAACCATGGACGCGGACTACCCACCGGAAATTAAGGACCAAAAATTTTCGCCGGGGCGTTGCCCCGGACCCCGACAGGGGGGGCTATCACCCCCTCGCGCGTGCTTAGCCGTGGAAAGAATATAACACATACCCAACATTCTCCCACTTGTTGTTTTCTTTCCACGGGGGGCCACAAGAGGGCTTAGTCACTGGCCCAATTCTTCAACACCCATTGTTTCTCTACACCAAGAGAACTTCTGAGTGCTCACAGACTTTGTTAATGCATATGCAACATTCTTCAAAGTGTCCACCTTTACCAGCAACACCCTTTTAGCCTCAACCATATCTCTAACAAAGTGATATTGAACATCAATGTGCTTTGTCTTTGAATGATAAGCGGGGTTCTTAGCCAAGAAAATTGCACTTTGGCTATCACAGTCTATCCTTATAGCTTGTTGTACCAACCCCATACTTGAACACAATATCTGCAACCAAATTGCTTCCTTGCTTGCATGAGTGGCTGCTATGTATTCTGCCTCTGTAGTTGAAAGAGCCACTACAGACTGTCTTTTACTCATCCAACTGACTGCGCCTCCAAATAGGCTAAACACATACCCACTTGTAGATCTTCTTTGGTCGAGATCTCCAGCCCAGTCTGCATCAACAAAACCACGAATGTCCAACATTCTTTCCAATCCTGGTCTTCCCTGGTAGCACAAGCCATAATCACTAGTGCCACATACATATCTGAAAACCCGCTTCACTGTTGTCCAATGCTCCTTCCCCGGGTTTGACATAAACCTGCTCAATACTCCCACTGCATGTGCAATGTCTAGTCTAGTACAGACCATTGCATACATCAGGCTACCCACTGCACTTGCATATGGAACACAGGACATATACTCCTCTTCTTCTTGTGTCTTGGGACACTGTTCAGCAAACAGCTTTACACCTACAGGAATAGGAACATTCATTGGTTTACTATCCTGCATATTGAACCTCTACAATATAGTCTCGACATACTTCCTCTGGTTTAACCAGAGCTTCCTCTTTGCCTGATCTCTCTTAATTTCCATGCCCAAAATATAGTTTGCAGCACCTAGATCCTTCATGTTGAATTTGGAGAACAGTTGGGTCTTCAAATCTTGGATAATTTCTTTATCATTTCCAATCAACAACATATCATCCACATACAAGACCAAATAAATAGCACGGTCACCAATTAATTTAAAATAAACACAGTGATCCTCCTTGCTTCTGGTGAAGCCAAGTCCTCGTATATAGGTATCAAATTTCTGATGCCACATCCTTGGTGACTGTTTTAACCCATACAGAGACTTCTTCAACCTGCATACAAGTTCTTTCTTACCCTTCACCATAAAGCCTTCAGGTTGCTTCATGTAGATCTCCTCTTCTAGATCCCCGTGAAGATATTATGTCTTCACATCCATCTGTTCTATCTCAAAATCAAATGCAGCAGCAACAGATAAAAGTAATCTAATAGAAGTAATCTTGGCAACAGGAGAAAAATATCACCAAAATCAATTCTCGGCACCTAGGAATAACCTTTTGCTACCAACCAAGCTTTGTATTTCTCCACCTTGCCTTCTACATTAATCTTCTTCTTAAACACCCATTTGCTCCCAATGGGCTTCCTTCCAGCTGGAAACTCCACCAGATCCCATGCATCATTTTTTTGCAAGGATGCCATTTCATCAACCATGGCCTCCTTCCAGAGTTTTCCATCCTCTGAATCTACTGCCTCCCTTACAATTCTGGGTTCATCATCAGTTAGAGTTAAGGAAAAACCTGAACAGAAAGGAGATGGACTATACCTTTCTGGTTGCCTTCTTTCCCGAACTGATCTTCTCAAAGATGGAGTTTGTGGCTCTTCATCTTCTGAGTCTTCTTCTGTTGTAGAGTCTGATTCATCCTCCTTTAGCTCAAACTTTATCTTCTCAGGTTCCTTTGGTAGGACTTCATGTTTAACAACATATTTCACTTCTCTAAACACCACATCTTGACTGTACACAACCTTCCTTGTTTCTGGGTTCCAAAGCTTGTAACCCTTTAAACCATCCTTATACCCAATAAAGATGCACCTTTCAGATTTATTATCCAACTTAGTCCTTTTCTCCTTTGGAACATGTACATATGCATCACATCCAAATACCCTTAGATGTGAAAGAGAGGGTTTCTTACCAGTCCATACCTCATGTGGGGTCTTATCCTCCAACGGTGATGAAGGTGATCTGTTAACTAAGTAACATGCAGTCTCCACTGCCTCTGCCCAGAATTCTTGTCCTAACCCGGTACCACTGAGCATGCTTCTTGCCTTTTCCATTAGTGTTCTATTCATTCTTTCTGCAACTCCATTTTGCTGAGGTGTATATGGAGTAGTCTTTTGTCGTGCTATACCACACTTCTTACAGAACTCTTCAAATTCATTCTTGCAGAACTCCCCACCATTATCTGTCCTCAGCGCCTTTATCTTCTTCTTTGTCTGGTTTTCCACCAGAGCCTTAAATTCTTTAAATTTGTCAAAGACTTCAGATTTCTTCCTCAAGAAATATATCCATGTATTCCTTGAGAATTCATCTATGAATGAAACATAATACACAGACTTTCCCAGTGATGGAACTGACACAGGTCCAAACACATCACTGTGCACAAGTTCTAATATCTTGTTCGCCCTCTTAGCACCAGAAGGAAAACTCACCCGATTCTGCTTCCCATATACACAATGTTCACAGAAATCGAAATCCAGAGAGAAATTAGACATACCTTCTACCATAGCATTTCTATGCAATATTCGAAGGCCCTTCTCTCCAATATGTCCAAGCCTTTGATGCCATCACATGGTCTTTTCTCCAGAGATAGCTAGGCTTTCCGCTCCACTTTCAGGAACCATAGAACTATTACACCCATCAATAGCAGTGCTACCTTGTAGCTTGTACATAGTTACAGTCTGAACTCCCCGCATTAATACCAGTGCTCCCCGAACCATCTTGCAGACATCTTTCTCGAACACTGTTTTTACACCTACATCATCCATCTTGCTTACAAAAATCAGATTTCTGGCCAATGCAGGAACATGTAGAACACCAGGAAGTGTTCTAATCCTTCTGCCCAACAGCTCTAACTTTACCTTTCCACGTCCAGAGCGATTTTTGGCCTTCCTATCATCCCCTGGAAGACATCACCATCATATTTCTCCTTTTCTGTAGAGAACCCACTCCCTATGGGGAGTGTGAAGTGAAAGGATGCACACAGGTCAGTGTATGACTCTTGATCTACATGTGTATTTGAAGAAGAAGCCAAATACACATCCCCACCTTTCATCAGAGGTGGTTTCCTCTACGGGAGGGGCATCATCGGATCCTTTCCTTTCTCGGGAGCTTTAGATCCTGGAGTCCTTTTGTAGTACTTTGTAGCATCGCATTTCTGACACACCTTTACAAACTTTCCGGGAGATTTAGATCTCCCTCTAGATTCGTCTCCCACTCAAAACCTTATTCTTGTTTCTATTTTGGGACCTTCCTCGTACAGATAAGGCATCTCCATTTTGACCCTCCATATTTCTCCGTCTCATTTCCTCCGACAGCAAGGCAGAGACAATGTCATCAAAATTCAAGGTAGTTGTATTGCTACCTATTGCAATAACCAGACTGTCCCACGAGTCTAGTAAAGAACACAACAAACTAATGCACTTATATTCATTTGAGATTTTAATATCAACAGATGACAGCTGACTTACCACAGTATTGAAGGCGTTCAGATGCTCTGTCACCGAGTCTCCATCCTTCATCCTCAGGTTATACAGCTTTTTCCGTAGGAACAACTTATTCACCAGAGACTTAGATTGGTACAAAGTCTCAAGTTTTTCCCACAAATTCTTCGCCGTAGCTTCCCCAGATACATTCAACAATACTGAATCTGAGACACACAACCGTATTGTGCTCTTAGCCTTCCGATCAAGTTTCTTCCAGTCTTCATCTGACATTCCCGTTGGCTTAGTACCTGTATCTACCGCGATCCACTGATCTTTATCCACCAGCAGATCCTCCATCTTGAGCTTCCACAACTCAAAACTCTGACCATTAAATTTCTCGATCTCTATCTTTTCGCCGCTCGCCATCTCTTCACTCCTAAAAGAATTGATCCTGGGAGATTCCTGACCGGTGTTCCCACTGTGCCCGAACTAAAAAACCTCGTTAAGAAGTTACGTCCCTTGCCGAAATAATTATAATAAATTAGTTTTAACCCTGAACAAAAATTATCTACACACGAATCTTATAACAGAAAATAAACAATAGCGAGAGCATAAAACATAAACAGATAAACACAGAGATTTTCCCTTGGATCCCAAATCGAGACGACCAGCTTGATTTTTCATTATATTCCTTTTAGTGTTACAACACATATATATACATGTTGAAGCATACATAAACCCCAGTCTATAAACCCTGGATTAGAACATAACCGTAGTTCCCTTGACCGGATCTACAAAAATACCAGGGGCTGAAAACCATCGTGCCCCGATACCATGTGCAAAACCATGCACAAAACCATGGACGCGGACTACCCACCGGAAATTAAGGGCCAAAAATTTTCGTCGGGGCGCTGCCCCGAACCGCGACAGGGGGGGCTATCGCCCCTCCGAGCGTGCTTAGTCGTGGAAAGAATATAACACATACCCAACACACTCTCACATGTCCAGGAAGAAAGAGTTTGAATTTATGCTTTCTCGTGAAGTATTTCAGCTAGGCACAATCTTACCAATGGTGGATTTTGTTGAGAATTACACATTTTCTCCTCAGAAAGAGATACAGAGTGAGTATTATCATTTAGACCAAGTGTTCAGATTAGTACATGTTCTGTAAAGACATGCACAATTGAACATTGATGGTAGGGATAGCACTAAAAAGTCACATGATGCGATTAAGGAGTATCACTTTCATATCAGTCATGATTGTGAGAATGACACATTGTTCCTGCAACATTACTTTAAACTGATTTATGAATCATTAAAAAAAATGGCATATCATTCAGGAAGCATGAGATATGGTTAGATGATTTTTCAAGGTAGTTCAAGTCAGCAAGCACTTTTTATTGGTTGAGCTGACGACATAAGAAGACAAAAATTCAGCATACATGGAGCTAATTTGAAATGGGATATGTAAAGGGTGAGCATGATGGTGTAGGTGCTTGTGTGAATCAAGCACTCAGGAGGTACCAAATGAGTCACGATGCAGATCAAATCAAATCAACTCTGGATGTGGTCAATTGGTGCAGACCCCATTTAGGACATGAAGGTCATGAATTTACAAGGCTTGTGTGTAGGTTCTTTTGGAATATTGAACTTGGTGATGTGAATAGATCCATTCCTTGGTATTGTAATATTGTATAAGGAACAAGGTAATTACACTCAGTGTGGAGCAAAGACATGGGGGAAATATTTTCCACCGAGACAAGAATACTCGCATGATTTTGTGAGTTTTTCATTGGTATTGATGGATGTAGACTTGATCACTATGAAAAAAATGGGTACATGAAAGGATGGAAATATGTCCCTGTTAATCCAAAGGTACCCCCGATAATTATGATGTGGAAAGAGATGCACAATGAAGAGGCCATCATTTCACTTTATCATGATCAAGTCTTTGATATTGTAAGGGAAGGTATGTGCTCATCTATCATTAAAAATTTCATCTATAAATTTAAATCTTGAACATATTTGACTAATAAATATTTTGTCTTTTAATTGTAGATGATGTTTTGTTGTCACTTCCTCTGCATGAAATGAAGAGAATGTGGCCTACTATTTGATGCGGTGCACATAGGTGAAAAGTAGGTTGGTGAGACCATATGAAGATGGACAATTCACATACCAAATTGATGACATGGTTGTGATGGGACATTTTTTTGAAAACGTTAAAAAGAAATTTGATCACATCATTTATATAGATTTTATGCTTGAATATATATCTTATTATCAATCTCATAGAAATCAGAACAAAGAAAGGTAAACCAAGGAGATGGAAGATGACATAACCAGACCATGAACATATTATGGAGACTTTCATTCCTATGATCCATTGGCCAGATGAGTAGATGAAGAAAATGGAAAGCCCTGAAGCTGAGTCTATATCAACCAAGTGTAATCTAATCTAGTAAAAGGGATCTCAAATGTATGATTTTTGTAATCTATAAATTTGACAGTTGAATACTCTTGTAATTTTGTAATTTTGAATAGAGAAATGTTTCCCTCTTATCTAGGATGGATTCATAATGGTGTACATATATTTTATATAAGCTTTAGTTTCTTTTAGGTGTGTAATATTCTAAAGTACACCAAATTTCAAGGAGGTGCTTTAGAATCAATAGGGATTTAGATTTATATTTAATTAAAAAAAATCATCTTAAATGTTTTAAATGTCAAGTGTATAATATTCATGTTGAGCATGAAAGAAATTTTATAGGTCTATATACATGTCATACTTATTTGGTTTCTAGAAAATCCATTTTAGTATGTAATAACCAAGTTTATATGGTCCATTTTACTTAAAATGGAAATTCAACAATCTAGGTTATGAACAACATTGAAATATTTTTATGTTATTAATAATAAATATGTCGATGTGTGAGTTTGATATAAAACATGGAAAGAGTTATACACATGCTTCATATTGGAATGTAAGAAGTGTAACAAATAATATATATATATATCATGTTATGAATATTAAGATCTTTTAGATAACCTCAAAAGAAATAAAATCGAATAAAACGTATTAGTACATCTTGACATCTAAATTAAAATCATTGTAATTTAACATACATTGATTGTGCACTAAAGACACTTTCTACAGGCCAATATGACAACTGAAATTTCTAATTTGTAAAATTTTACTTCTTGAATGTTCTTAATTTAAGTGTCTTAAGATAAAAAAATTGATTGAAATAATTGGACTAGGAAAACTAAATTTAGGAAAGTGCATGAAATTATAGAAACATATCATTAATTGTTTAAATTAACATACATTGGCTACACTAAAAGACACTTCCTACAAATTCAATATTAAATTGATGTACATGATATATTTTAGTTCATTTTAAGTATTAAAGTGACTTGTATCATAGTAAGTTTGTACTTATTTCCTTAGTCTATGAAAATAGAATTCAAAATTGTTATTTTGTAAAATTTTATTTCTTGAATGTATTAAGCTAAGGAATTGATTGAAACATTTAATAGCCAACTAAATTTAGGAATGTTCATAAAATTGTATAAAATTATATAAAAACATATCATTAATTATTTTTTGGTATACTAAATTCTAATACATATTACTTATATCATGTGTTATGACTAAGTTGTTGTAGATGACCTCAAAAGAAATAAAATTTTATAAAACAAGTTATTAGTTGAACATTACTAGTTGAAGACAATTTTTAAAATTGAATTTAAATGTATTTTAATCATATTTGTGTATTTTAATTTAACCGAGAACATATATTTTAGTTCATTTTAATTATCAAAATGACTTGCATGATAATCCAAGATTTTACTTATTTTCTTGGTTTATTTTTTAAGAAGTCAAAACTGTTATATTGTTAGTTATGTATGATAATAAACTATCCATGTTAAAATATATACAAATTACATTATACACATGAACATCCACAAATTGAAATAATAAGCATCCATAAATTGAATAATGTTCATGCATCCATAAATTGTCCAATTATGAAAATATATAAAGTTTGTACATCGCATATGAATATGCCCTATGAAATGGGCATGAAAATATACAAACTATCTATGAACCACTCTAGAAAGTAACACTTTTAGAACTCTTATGTGTGTTTCGTTGCGCAGAGTGAGAGTCCATAATCTAGTACTACAATATAACACATTCAAATTCAAATTAATTAAAAAATTATTTGTACAAATATAAACAATCTGGAAATAAATGATTTTGACCTATGCATTTAAATAGGTGCCTACTTGTGTCCGCTCTCATTTTATAATATTGAAAAATATGCCTCTATGGTTTTAACCCTTCGTCTGTGAGGAGGGGCAGTCAGGCAGCCATCTTCCGCTCAAGCTTTCTCTTACAAGGATGATGCCCATGGACAACATCCCAAGAAATTTTCTCAACCCTATGAGGATCCCAAGCCTTTTCTGGTTGATAAATTGGAGGATTTTCCCTCTATAGAAATTTCCCACCTGGAACTTGAAAACCAGTATCAAATGTATGCATAATCTGCCATTATTTATTGATTCAATGGATTATGGCCTTGAAAAACAGATCTCTACCAATGGATTCATTCCACTTGGACCAATAACAACAAGGTTATTTTTTGCTCGAAGGGTTTATTTATAGTTTTGTTTGATTTCAATGAAGACTATAAAAAATCCTTAACTGGCGGTCCATGGTTTTGGGGAAAAGAAGGGCTATTCCTCACACCCTGGTTTCCAGGCTTTGAACCTTCCATGATAGTAATTACCAAGCTTCCCATTTGGGTCAGGCTTCTAAATTTACCTGCTCATTTATGGCACGTTTCTGTCTTCCAAGGAATTGGAAATTCTCTAGGTCGTTTTTTGACAACGGATCCCTCTAAGGGGGAGAAAGGCATATACACCTATGGAAGAATCTGTGTTGAAATTGAAATAAGGTCTGCCCAATCAAATCAATCTCAAATTTGGTGACTTCCTTTGGACTTAGACATTGGAATATGAGAATAGTTCTTGCTGATGTCGTCACTGCCATCAAACAGGGCATCTTCAGAACTCCTGCACTACGTTCCTCTCCCAAAAGAAGAGAAAAAATCACAAATTTAACTCTAAAAGCTAGAAACCCTGTGATCCGCCTCCCATGGATGACAGTGAGTCCTTCAGCTTGGATGAGGATGAGATTGAAGCAGATGAGGAGGTATTAATGCAGGAGAAGAAGATGCCCTCAGCAGACCCTGGGGAGCCCAATGTTTCTTCGAGTGCTCAGAAACAAAATCATGAATCTGATTCCTCTGACTCGGATAAATATACACTTCCTTTAGTCAACAACAGTCTTCAAGAATTTTTTACCCACCCGCTCCATGACGGTTGGGTTAAAGTTAAAAAAAATAAAGGAAAGAAATGTCGGGTTGAGGATTCAACCCATTATGGGTAGATTCGTGTATCTGCCTCTTAAAGTTCCCATGTTTCTCTTCTTGGTCCTCTTTGTTTCTCTCTTTGTTATGTAATGGGACCTAGGTTGATAGTTTATCATTTTCGGATTCCCCGCTATCTAGCCACTCTTGATTGTAACTCCATTTTGTACTATATGCTTTTTAATAGAATCAGTCTTATTTAGAAAAAAACTAGTCCCCTACTTGTGACTCAGTTGAGTGCATATGGAAGTTAGGTGGATGGGGGTCTGATCAATATGGGTTTTGTGCTCCCCTTCCTGTGGCTCAATGCCCCCATACCCAGCATCCCACACAAGTGTCCACATAACTGCAACATTGACACCCCTCTTCATTTGTGCCTATGTACACAATAACAAAGACAAATTATAATTAGTCTACAAATTAATTAGCATGAATACATGTAACTTAAAAAATGAAAATGTTGAAATATTCAAAAAAAAAAATCACCTCAATTGTTAGTCCATGAGTGTTATGATGTGGAGGTGTCGGTAGAGGTTACTAAGTCATGGAAACATGCACTAGAGGAGGTTTCTCTGGTTGGTCAACTTCCCCCTAAAATGACCTTAGAATTTGACACCTATGTAGTTTGGTTGTGCATTCATGTTATCATGAAATTATTAATATAAATTCCATATGATACAAAATTATTAACATAAATAGTGTAAATTTGATGATAAGAGTCAAAAGTTTCATATATACGTACCTAGTTTGTATCACGTGGATCGTGCACCCTCCAAGTTTCATGAATGGTATCACAACACGTACATGCATATAAAAAGATTTGTTCATGTCTGAGACTCTCGAGATATGAATGACCATGTAATGAAATTTGTGGGCCACGAGGCAACGAAGGTGGTCTACTCATCTCTCCATGCAATTGCACATGTGTAATGGCTAATGTCCTCTACATGTTATCTGCAATGGTATGCCTAGTCTTAACACCAAGTTGTGATGAATTCTCTAGGTTTGTTGTCAATACTATGCTCCGATATGGTTGTAGAAACAACCTCGGAGGTGGTGCTACATCAAAGAAGGAGAATGCACCTTGGAGGCGGTGCTACATCATAACTACGTCCCAAATCGGGTCTATAAAATTAGAATCCGACCTTCTTTGAAGAAGGTGAATGGTATAGCCATGAAGAAAGAAAAGAATTTGAGACTCATGAGACTCTCAGTCTATATCTTGAAGAGTAAAAAGCACAGTCTAAAGCATTCAAGGAGAAGCTAACTCTCCAACAATTCTTCAAAATCATAGAAGAAAGAGGATCATATAGTAGCAATAGAAGAAAGAGGCACAATAGATTCTATTTTCCTACATAATGATGGATCTTCCTCAAGTACTGTTAAGGCTTGGAAGAAAGAGTTAGATACATTTTTCAGGCTACATCTTTTAGCTGAAGGAGAGGTTGTTTAGATTGCAGCACTTCATCTCTCTGATGAAGCCAATGATTGGTGGTTTGGTCACATGGAGCATGTAAAGGTGACTAAATATTCAGATTTCTTTCACAAGTTGAGAAGGAAGTTTGATGTGAGAAAACCATAGATGTGTCACAAAGAGACATTTCCTAAGGAAACAAAATAGGATGTCATTCTTGTCACTCTCGACAAGGGGTCACTACATTCACCACTAGCTGCAGAAGTACTTGCCTCCGGAGAAGAGAAACTTGCAACATTGCAAGATAGTCTTGGGCTCTTGACACATAGAGTCCCATGCATGATTCAGGAGATGCAGGAGGAAGAGGAGGTAGATTCCAGCGCTGGTGCACTTGGAGAAGAGAAGCCATCACTCTTACCAGCAGTTGGAGACACCATTGTCCCAGTTGGAGGAACTCTTGTGTTCTTTCAAGAGGTTCCCACACATCAGTTGATCCAAGGTATGCATACATCTTCATCACATATTGTTTCAGTAGATCTTATTGAAACTTATGAGGAAATTCCATCAGGGCCAATGCATAACCAAGGGTTAGAAAAAAATCTTGATTTGAAGCAGCAACCTATCACAGCACAGAGGATACTTGATCTAATCAAGGAGGAGATGAAAATCTATCCCAGTTTTCATTGATGAACTACATTCAACCCTTTTAGTTGAAGTGTAGAGTTTCGGAAAATGGGATGAGCATGATCCTATGTACAATGACTAGTTATGAGATCAGCATTGTGCCTTTCTTTGAGAAAACATATGTATTACCATGCAGATCTACAACGTTGTCACTTAGTAGTAGTGATAATGAAGGGGCCCCATTATTCTTGGAGCATTCGGAAGGTAGCTTCACTCATGAAGCAATCGAGGTAAAGATGATAAATGGTAGACATCTTGAGATGAGGAATATTTTCTCCTTTCTAGATGACACTTTCTCAATGAGCATCTCACAGCTCAAAGAGAAACTTCTACTTGTAGAAAATCCAGAACCTCATTGGTTTTGGAGGGCCATTGATGAGAATAATTTCTCATTAAGAGATCTCATGGGAGGTGCACTTCAACATATCATGGAATGAAAATTTCTTCATTAGTTTGAGGTGGATGGTATTCTACAATGGGAGGATACGATGTTTTTGCAGAACATCATTCAGCATCCACATTGGAATAAGTGGGTGATGATGATAAGCAAGGGGTTGCATGACCACTTGTAGATATATGACATGGGCCACCAAGAATCTTGGTTACGCTGGTTTCTCTTGGGTGAGTTTGGTTACTACCCAAAGGCTCCTATTTCTTTGATCCGTGCCTTGAAAAACACTCATGAAATGAAGGAGGCATGGTTGCTCTTGGGTGAGTATGGTTTCCACCCAATAGTTCGTATTTTTCTGATTCATGCCTTGGGTATCAATGATAGAATGTAGCAGAAGAAGGCATGTTCACTTGGGTTGACCATGAGAGAGTTTTTCCATCACATGACATCTCCTATGTTTATGTGTTTTGTATTGTGTAAAACTTGGCATGGTACCCTCATGATGTGTATTAATGGTGCTTACTTGTACTGGGATGATGTGACATTCCACATGTCTATCAGTATGTTTTTACTCCATGATTCACATGAGGAGGAGAGAAGGCAACAAGATCTCTTGTTTCTTTGGTTGCTTTTGGGGGAGTTTGTCTTATCCATCTTGCAAGGGGGAGATGGAGGATGGAAGCTAAGGACCTTACTCTGGTGGTTACTATTGGGAGAATATGGTTTGACATCTTTGTCTACCCATATATATCTATTTATTCTTTTGCATAATGTTGGAATGATTCTTGGAACTAACAAGGCCAACAAGGCTAAATATGAGGGCATGTCAATGCTCAATGTACTTCATGAAACATGGAATGTAGAAATTCTTTGTAAGATGGGACTTTTCCTTTATAAGAAGAACAACTTTATTTTATATTTCTCATGTATTGATGATAATGTTGGACAACTTATGGTTGTCACTTGGTACTTCATGGTGAAAGAAGGACATCTAACCATATAGTTGGAGGTCATTATATGAATTTTTGAGAGACAAATTTGGAACCAAACATGCATAACACATTGCAGAAAATGGAGGAGGCCTTCCTTATGTGGATGCCATTTGGAGGGGAATAGATGGCTTTTTCATCTACTTTTGCAGTTGCTTGAGGAAAAGGAACATTTTTCCAGGGAGGATTGTAATATTCCAAAATTTTCACATGTTATTTGGAATATTATAATTCTAAATAAACTTAATAAATTAAATAAATAAAAGGGTGGAGGGACCCACAAACCTCAAAGATGAATAAAATCCACTTTTAATGTGTGTATATGGATATTCTAGATCTAGATCTAAAATCATGGAGTAGTGGAGCAGCTTCATTAATGGAGATCATGTCTCATTTATGAGATAGATTATGGAGGATGAAACAGTCAAATAAGATCATTGATATTAAATGTAAAATCATGAGGATCTTTGATAAGGTCAACAGAGATCATAGTGCATTCAAAGTAAGATCATAAAGCAATTATGATTGGTTAGTAGAGGAAGTGATGCATTTAATGCACACATGATGGAGAGGGTGATCACCCCATGTGAACATGATGGAGGACATGGAGAAACAACACAGTCAACCATGGAGACTTATGTCCACATGTACAACGCAGTTTTGGAGTGGGCCTAGGCTATGGAAGGCTCATGATCTATATAATGAAGGTGAAGGCACAATAGAAGGTATGATTTGGATTATTCATTTCTTGATCTGTTTAGATCTAGATTTGTCTTAGGACATTTCTATGCATTCTTGAGATTTTTAGCTAAGTTTGCAGTGTTGTTTAGCACAGGGTGTTCCCGAGTGGGAATCCCGCCTCTTCCCTTGAGTGATCTCTAAGGAAGAGGGTTGTACTACATTCCTTATTAGGCATTGGTGCCATATTCAAGAGGTTGTTTCTAGCATTCAACTAGGAAACCAATGGAGGATTCATCCTACCACTTTTTTCTTCACATTCAGTCTTCCAGGAGTAGCAGATATATATCTGACATTCAGGCCATTGGGTTTTACCTCCATGCAGCAGCAGTCCCTTCAAGGATTTTGCAGTCCAGTATTGTAGATCTATTGGAGGAAGGAAATTTCTAGTATTTTAGCTGGAAATCCTGTGAGGGATCATCTCCTCACATTGGATCTGTTGTTTCCATCATTTAAGAGCTGATTGGACATATCTAGTAGCAGGCTATTGAGGCTCCCTCTCTGACATTGCATTTTTCTAAAGTTGTTGGTCATCCAACGGATATTTTCAGTGGAGGAGATTGGAGGAGCTAGATCTTGAGCTTTTAGCCCAAGGATATAGAAAAGGGATCATCCCTTCTTGCAAAGATATGATTGTACATCATTGCAGCCATCAT
Organism: Pinus albicaulis; assembly: GCA_034641835.2. Taxonomy (NCBI): domain Eukaryota; kingdom Viridiplantae; phylum Streptophyta; class Pinopsida; order Pinales; family Pinaceae; genus Pinus; species Pinus albicaulis. The sequence goes on from CM076579.1 coordinate 48,902,939, forward strand.
ATCATCAGATTATGCAGCAAATCTGCACACCTAATAGCTTATATGTGCAAGCCCTAAGAGGGGGGTTTTCTTAGATTGACAGATCTGATATACCCTTTCTGTTTTATCTTGGGTATCCATCATAGAGCCCGGATCTACATTTTCAGCATCATCGGAGCTCCCAAACTACCTAGATCTGACTTTCTATCTTTTGGCAGTTTTTATCTAGCTATTTCATAGCAGGGACAATGCAGTTTACCTTCCAACAGTTCAACGATTACGCAGTCCTCTTATGGGATCATTTTAGGGTCATTCTAGGCCATCTATTTGGCTTGAGTGTCTCATATTTTGAGCACTATTGTACTTGCTATTCACCTCCTATATAATAAAATGGCTCAACTATTTCTGTGTATTCTAATGTGTATATAGATTTATTGTTTACTTTTCTGTAGTTCTTATATTGTGTTTCAGTATTAATTCATTCTCCCTTTTTAGATATTACACATGGTCAAAACATTCTTACCAATTTCACCACATTGAGCGCCTTCTGGTAAAGCTAAATTTGGATCTCCTCAGAAGTTGATGCCTGCATATGCATAATCATCGATGGCGATAATCTGTCGCCTAAACCAGGCGAAGAATGCAGTTGAGAACACGATGGTCGATTGACTAGCATGTCTATCCATCAGTTCTACCCATCTCTAAATCCTTGGATCTCTTAGGTTAGAAATAACTAGTGTCACGTGTTGAAGTTGCATCAATGGAATCTGCTCTAAGGCAAAAGAAATTAGGATCGAACCATAGTTGAAAATTTTCTTCTTTCATCCATTTTCCTTTCTTAGTTTTTTTTTCATTTGAAATAGTACAACTTCAACCCAGTTGAAAAATGTTGGTTCCAAGCACTCTAGTGCATATTGCATGTAAGATCTGTTTGCTACGTGTAGTGTAGCGGTACCAAAAAGCTTTGCGATCGTGAATAAGATGGTTCTCAATGGAAAATCACGAACATTGTGGATGTTTATTTTCCCATCCTTACTAGGTTGAGCCCCTAGATTGCAATACCGCAATATATAATCTCTCACCGTCTCTCCTCCGAGAGCAAGACTTGAAAGAGAAATGGGTAGGCCTCTCCTTGATAATCCTATGAGAAAATAGATATCCTCCACTAAAATTGGGACCACTTTGTCCCCAATATGAAATTCTTCTATCACTTGATCCCATGAACAAATAAGGAACTCCAATAGTTCCATATGTTTCCTCATATCCGATAGTCTGAAGTACTTCAACAACCCATAGTCTTTGAGGGATCTTAGAGTACCTGGATCATTTAGGGAAATCATGTTTTGTTCTTCATGTTCTCTTTCCCTCCATGTAATCGTCATTTTTTTCTGTCAAATCCATGAAAGACAATCATAAGACTCATAAAAACCCATTTCATGCAAAAAAACTAGGTAAAATTGGGCACACTGAAAAGAACAAAAATGGGAATTGTGGCCAACGCACCCCTGGTCAAGAGATAGTGCGTTGCAAGTGCACCTATCCTTCAATTCTAGTGCACTGCAATGCACATTTCGATATTCAAGGGTGCGTTTCCCTATTTGAAAAATAAATTTACCCTAAGGGGCCCAAATCCCTAAAAAATTGCAATGAAATGAACCATAAATACTACTGAAGGAAAGAGGAGGTTTATAGCTCCAACCTAGATTGAACTGTGAGGAAAACCGTCCACAATTTTGAACCCTTAGTTAAACTGAGAGGGGGAGGGGGGGGGGGGGTGGGGTGAATCAGTTTAATACATTTATGGACTCTTAAAACTTTCTTTTAAACTTATTTACACCTTCATTTCATGATCAACTTAATGTATAATGAAACAACAATCTTAATATGTGAGCAACAAGTATTAAGTAGATTAAATATAGAACATCAACATAGAATCATCATGCATATAGACAAGAAATATAAGTGGAAACCCATAAGGGAGAAAACCACATATTATTATTGTTGTGATGCAAAGACAAGCTCCAACTCCTTCTCACCACTGATTTTCTGTAGGCTCCAACCTATAGGAGGCTACTACCTCAAATTCTCCAAGCTACTACTTACAAGGAAGCTCCAACTCCCATCTATTTTCTACAAGCTACAACCCATAGGAGGCTCCTACCTCAACCAGCTAAAACTGCACATCTATCAAGCTACAACTTGGTATGGAAGCACCAAATTCCTCACACTACAATAAAATCATATGTTGATTTACCTGGATATCAGCTCTGTTTTACTCCTCTTCACTACTGTCCTTCCAGCCTTTAAATCTGCGTTATATTAGCTCTAAATCTTCACAGCTTCTCTATCTGCTCTTTATTATTCTTCCACTCTAACATCTTTATGAACATTACAATAACATCATTTATAGATATTACTTCATGGTTGTTTGTATTCTATATGGGAATATGAAGTGAACATGCATGATTCTTGCCTTCCACCCATTCATTTCCTCACTTAGCATATTCAGGATGTTACACCACTAAATACACTCATTTCAGTATTAAATTGCAGTTTTTCTTTGTCTACTGAGACTTTCCTTTGCATCACAAACAATATAAAATAATTAATACATTTACAGTTACAATAATATTCCAATTCAGCCCTTTCATATTCTTAGCTTTTTTGTGTGTTTGTCCTCTTCAGCTTGTTTTTCCTTTGTCTTTTCTATTTCTGCAGTTATATTTCAACTGTGATGCATAATTTCCCTTTTTGCCCAACTTGACCCATGTTGTTGCATTGTTTTGTACGAGGTCGGGTCCTCTTAATTATCCGAGCCTTTAATTGTTGTGTTCACCCTTTTCCTTTTGTTAACTGAGTCTTTTCTTCCACGTTCAACCTTTTCTCTCAATCCACATAGACTCCCTTTTAACGCAGCGGAGTACAATATCAGAGTTTATTCCACATACATATGTTAGCGATCAAACAACACATACCTTATTAACAAAGCACACATAAAAGACGTGGAACAGGGGTTATCGGGTCCCACACTACTTGACCAATCACAATACGTTGCCCATTGCTTGCCCACAGATTTTAACATTTTACACAGATATCAGAATATGCGTGGAATCAAAAATTGTTACTTTAAGCCCGATTATACATAAATCCCAAAGCAATTACATACAGGCGGAAGTTCTTTATTGGAGGGTCCCACAACACTTTCCACCAATCACAGGCGATCGCACTTCGCAACCTTTATGATTTAACTTAGCGGCTAAACCTTATTTCTTGCGATCTACGATATTTTCATTGGTGCGCAGTGCTGACACCTGGATCTTTCCTCATCGCATCGCATACAACTTACCATACCGAGCGAACTCTTAACGATAATCTCTAAGATCTGCGATGTGCGATCGTGCACAATGCTGACACGTGGCTCTTCCCTCATCGCATCGCATACAACTTACCATACCAAGCGAACTCTTAATTGGTAACCTGTAAGATCTGCGATGTGCGCTCGTGCGTAGTGCTGACACGTGGCTCCTCTACTTCGCATCGCAACCAAATTAACTTACCATGCGATGCCTTAATGCTAAACTCTTAAAATTTGCGATTTACGAAGTCGCTCCTGTTGCGATTTGATATCCACTGTCCATCTCTCGCCTTCACTATTGTGGTCTAATCCTGACCGTCTGTTCACCTCCTTTGGAAATTTTCTAAGTGTTCTCTGCCTTAATCGATTTTTTTTTGTTTATCCTGTCGCCGCTTTGCAACACCGGTTCCTCCACGCTACTCCTCCTAAGATTCTTCTGTATTCTTCAACGCAATTCTTTCCTGAGCTTTATACTGTCGCCGCTCTGCAACACCGGTTCCTCCACACTACTCCTCCAGAGCTTGTTATGTATTCTTCATTCACTCTGATTTGGGATTATTACGCTTGCTGCACGCCTTTGTTGATTCTCTGCTACGTTTTCTACTTCTCTACTACCTTTGCTACTTCTCTGCTGCCTTTGCTACTTCTCTGCTGCCTTTGCTGCTTCTCTGCTGCTTTTGATGCTTCTTTGCCATCAATGAAAATATTTCCAAGAGTCTCCCCCTTTGGCATTGATGGCAACACATCCACCAATACTCCAATACCTCCTCCAGGACTTCCTCCCCCTTTAATTCTGAGAAGTGTCTTTCTTCCTTTGCTTGATTTTTAGGAGATCCTTTCTTCTTCTGCTTGCTTTTCCACCCCTTTGAAATCAATGGCAAAGGGTTTCACTTTTCTCAGTGTATTTTATATCTTTGCATTTCCTTTCTCTGAGTTGTGTTTAGGCCTTCTTCTTCTAACTTTATACCTTGCTGCTCTAGGCTGGTGTACAAGAGTTTTTGGGAGAACACTTTGAACATTATTGAGATTTCATGGAAGGTTTGTCACCATAGAATGTTCTATACTTATGCCCCTTACTGATTGATAGAGGTGATATGTGTTGGTCGTTTGATGTAATTCTGTCGTAATACTCTGATCTTGAGGACCTGTACCATACCACTACTCCATAGTTCTAGATCTTCTCTGACACCTTTTATTGACTGCTCTCCCCCTGGAATGATGCTTCTTGTCTGATACTAGCTTATCTACTGCACTATTTCTGTTCCTTATATGGCAGTTTTTGCTGGTGTATCATCATTTTTTTTTTTGTCGTTTTCTGATCGTATCAAAGAGTATCATCTACAGAAAATACCCCTAGTTTGTCTCTTATATATTCAAATGGTTCTCTAGCAAGAGGTTTTGTGAATATGTCTATTGTTTGTTCCTTTGTTGGTACATACTCCATCTTTACTATTTTCTCTTCTATTTTTTCTTTGAGGAAGTGGTACTTTATTGGGATGTGCTTGGTTTTCGAATGAAGTACTAAATTTTTTGATATACTTATTGCACTTTTATTGTCACATTTGATAGAAATCTGTTCATTGATGCTTACTTTCATGTATTGGAGATTTTTTTTCATCCACACTACTTGTGTGCAACAAGTTGTTGCTGCTATGTATTCCGCTTCTGTTGTAGATAGAGAGACAAATGTTTTATTCTTTCTTAACCATGCCACCAGACTTTCTCCCAAATAAAATGCACCTCCACTTGTGCTTTTCCTGTCATCCACACAGCTGACCCAATCTGCATCTATATATGTTGTCAATGTGAATTCTTTGCCTTTCGGATACCATAGGACATAATGTGTAGTTCCTTGTAGATATCTAAATATCCTCTTGATTGCTAGCAAGTGATTTTGTTTTGGTGTTGCTTGATATCTTGCCACAAGTCCTACTGCCAACATAATGTCTGGTCTAGAGGCAGTTAGGTATAACAGGCTTCCTATCATAGATCTGTAAAGCATTTAATCTACATTTGTGGATCCATCATCAGCACATAGCTTGCACCCAGTGATCATGGGAGTTGACACAGGTTTGCAGTCTTCCATTTGGAACCTTTTCAACATGTCTCTTAAGTATTTTTCTTGTGAAATGAATATTCCTGTGTTCTTTTGTAGAATTTGAAGTCCTAAGTAGAAGGTATTCTCTCCAATCATAGACATATCAAATTATGACTTCATCTCTTCTTTAAATCCTTTTGCTAACTCATATTTGTTGCTACCAAACATGATGCCATCTACATATACTACTACAATTAAGAGTTCATTTTCATCAGCCTTTATGTACAAATTGATGTCTACTCGTCCTTTCTTGAAACCTTATTTTTGTAAGTATTCGTCTAGCCTAGAATACCATGCACGTGGAGCTTGTTTGAGACCACATAAGGCTTTCTTTAATCTGCACCCATAGTCGTGTTTATATGTTAAGGAAAATGATTCAGGTTGTTCCATGCAGACTTCTTCCTCTAGATCTCCATTCAAGAAGGCAAACTTCACATCCATTTGATATACCTTGAAATCATGATAGCATGCAAAAGCCAAAATCATTTTGATTGCTTCCATTCTTGCTACAGGGGAAAAAGTTTCATCATAATCAAGCCCTTCAATTTGAGAGTATCCCTTGCATACAAGTCTGGCTTTATTTATGAGTACCTGACCTTTTTCATTCATCTTATTCTTGAATATCCACTTTATGCCAATGATATTTTTCCCAGTGGGTCTTGGCATTAACTCCCAGGTCTTGTTCTTCTCAATTTGGTCTAGTTCTTCATTCATAACATTTACCCAATTTTTGTCTTTATTGGCTTCATTGAAATTCTTTGGTTATATCTATGATAGCATGGCTAGGTGCACTTCCTGATAGGTCCCTATATCACTAGTATAGTCCCTTATTATTGTTAGTGTAAACCCCTTATTGTTATTATTGTACCCTTGTAACCCCCATTTTGTTATTATTGTGCCCTTAAATTATTATTGTTACGTCGGCTAGGATTACATTGTGGCCCACTAGGATTACATTATGGCCCCATGGACTCCTATATATAGAAAGGAGGTTTTGTAAATTGTATCATCCAAGAATTGTTCATTTATGTAATGTATTGGAGGTTTCCCCCTCGAAGTGGCTCATTTCTAAGGCGTTGATATCTCTTTTCTTCTCTTTTTGGAGATGGTTACACAACATTTGGTATCAGAGCTTTGGATTCTAGGGTTTCGCTGCTCCAAACAGGTCATCGTGGCATTTTCGCTATAACTTTTTTTCTACGAAGTTTCAGAAGCTAATATTTTTAGGGTGCGAAGCTGAAATCGTAAGGAAGATTTTCTAAAAATTTCAGAGCTTGATTCACAATATTTTCGGAGATATGATCTGTGGAAGTTAGGTATTTTTTCAGGCTCCTAAACAGGTCATCGTGGAATTTGCGCTATAATTGCTTTTCTACTGAGGTTCAGAATCTGAAATTTTTATGGTACGAAGCTGAAACCCTAAGGAAACTTGTCAAAAAATTTCAGAGCTTGTTTCGCAATATTTTTGGAGATATGAGCTGTGGAAGGTAGTGCTTTTTCAGGTTCCCGAATTTCATCTCAAAAAGGTGATCGTGGGAAAATTTCAATAACTCTCTCTCTGAGCATCGGATTGCAGTACCGTAAAAAGTAGTCACAATTAAACGGACTTTAGTTTCTTGGCTATCAATTTCAGAGGCGAAGGACGAAACAGTGACACGTGGCAAGTCGTACAAGTTCGCTATACTGAACCAGTCCATAATTAGGTCATTATGGGAGATTGGACATAAATTTGCCTTGGAGAATCCAAATCAAGTCAGACCTGTGGCATTCAAAAGATAATTCAGAGGGCTACTTCAGTGCTGAATTTTAGATATTGAAGAGCTACAATCACAAAGATAATACAATTTCAATATCGAGCTCCTCAAAATCAAGTAAAAGGTGTGTATTTTTTTTCCGAATTGCATAAGTCTTGTTTGAAGAATCAAGTTGAATTGATTGCAAGGGCATATTGTAGAATAGATATCGGTATTGGATTATAAAATGGCCCCTAAAAAGAATTCAACACCCATTAAGCTTTTGGAAATCTCTACTATGACTCATGAAGACGAAGAATGGCAACATGACATATCAAAATTACAAGAGCAAGTGCAACAAATTTCGCTCTCGCAAAGAGCAACAAAAAATGACATGGAAGTTTTGAAGAAAGGCGTGGAATCTAAGATAGATGGCATTGAATCTAAGATTGATGGCATGGAGGCTGGCATGGAAGCTAAGATCGATGAGAAAATAGAAAACATGAAGAATGTTCTAAAAGAAGACAAAGGTTTGACAAAGTTGATACAAGAAAGGTTTCCTAATGGTGAAAAGATAGTAGAAGAACCTCATGATGAGAACAAAATAAATGTTAATCGTGATTTCATAAACTCTAATGTTGGCGGGAAGAACCACTATATTCCAAAGATGGATATGAGGAAGTTTGATGGAAAGGATCCTGTAACATGGATACTACAGATGGAGCAATATTTTGATCTCCATAACGTGCAAAACACACAAAAGGTACGCATTGCAACTTTACATTTAGAACAAAATACATTTGTATGGTATCGATGGCTTTGCTCTCGCAAAAAAATTGTCACTTGGTCAATTTTTACGGAGGAAATGATAGCACATTATGAGGATACAAAGAGCAACACCTTCTTTAGCCAATTGATAAATCTCAAACAAAAGGGTTTAGTGGGGGAGCACATTGAGGACTTCCAAAAAATTGAATATAAGGGTAACTGATATTCCAGAGGAACACAGGATTGATCTCTTCATAGGTACTTTAAAGGATAACATCCAACATGAAGTTCGCGTTTTGGAACCTGATTCATTGGAGAAGGCATTCAGGTTGGCAAGAAAATTGAATGTAAAATTATGGCGACAAGGAAGCCTACCACTCACTTCTATAAAGAGGGAAGTGTTGCTACTCCTAGATTTCCACAACCTACAAGGTTGACACCACAACAATTGGAAGAAAAAAGAGCAAAAGGGCTTTGCTACGGTTGTGATAGCAAATACACTAAAGGTCATAAGTGTGCTGAGAAGAAATTATTTTACATAGATTGTGAAGAGGAAGAAGAAAATGAACAAGAAGAGGATATACACCAGGAACCAGCCCTAGAAGAGGAAGAAATGAATCCGACCATATCATGTAATGCACTGGCAGGAATTACCACTCCTCAAACTCTCAAGATAGAAGGACGGATCAAGAAGAAAAAGGTAATAGTGTTGATTGATTCAGGTAGCACCCATAATTTTATTCATTGTAAGGTAGCCAAGGAATTAAATTGTTTCCTATACCCAGCACCGAAATGTCAAGTGATGGTTGCAAATGGAGGAACTATAAATTGCTCTGGAAAATGCCATAATATCAAGCTAACCATGGGGGAATATGTATTTACTAGTCTAATGCTTTCCATTCCTATGGGAGGTGCTGATGTTGTACTAGGAGTACAATGGTTACAATCTTTGGGGACGGTAGCTTTTAATTTTCAAGAACTTTTCTTGAAATTTTTTTCAGAAGGAAAGGAAGTCGAATTACGGGGTATTGAAGGGAAGACGGGAAGGATAATAAGCTCTAATGTCATGACAAAGCTTCTAAAGAAAGAACAACGAGGCGTAATTGCACAATTATGCTCACTAGAAGTTCCAAAATCAAAATCATCTATTCCTGCAGATCTCCAACAAGTATTGGACAATCATTCCAAGGTGTTTGAAACTCCCAAAGGACTCCCACCTATTCGTGATCATGATCATGCTATTCATTTGATTCCAGGAAGTGTTCCTCCAAACATCGGGCCTTATAGATATCCTTACTTCCAAAAGAGCGAAATTGAACGTATGATTGCAGAAATGTTAGAGGCGGGTATAATTCAACCTAGTCAAAGTTCTTTCTCTGCTCCTGTAGTATTGGTACACAAGAAGGATGGACCATGGCGAATGTGTTTGGATTATAGGGAGCTCAATAAGCTCACCATTAAAGACAAATTTCCCATTCCTGTGATTGATGAATTATTGGATGAATTACATGGAGCAATTTATTTTACCAAGTTGGATCTTCATTCGGGATATCATCAAATTAGAATGAAGACTGAAGATATTCCAAAAACAACATTTTGAACTCATGAGGGTCATTATGAATTTTTGGTCATGCCTTTTGGCCTTACCAATGCACCTTCTACATTTCAAGGGTTGATGAATTCCATTTTCAAACCCTTCCTTAGAAAATTTGTGCTAGTATTTTTTGATGATATACTAATCTATAACAGGTCTTGGAAGGATCATGTTAAACATGTTGACAGGGTGCTCAAACTATTGCAGGAGAAACAATTATATGCAAAAACATCCAAATGTTTCTTTGGAGTACAAGAGGTGGAATATCTGGGTCATATTGTATCTCACGAGGGTGTTAAAGTAGACCCTAACAAAATTAAATCCATTAATGAATGGAAAGTCCCCACAACCATAAAGCAGTTGCGAGGATTTCTTGGGTTAACAGGGTATTATCGCAAGTTTGTTAAGAATTATGGGAGAATAGCGGCACCTATAACAACATTATTGAAGAAAGATGCATTTTCATGGACTCCTGAAGCAACTAAGGCCTTTGAACATCTTAAAGAGGCAATGTGCCTAGCACCGGTCTTAGCTACGCCAGACTTCGCAAAAACCTTTATTGTGGAATGTGATGCCTCAGGAAATGGAATTGGTGCAGTTTTAATGCAGGAAGGAAGACCCATTGCTTTTGAAAGTCGTCCAATCAAAGGAAAGTATTTACAGAAACCTATTTATGAGAAGGAAATGTTAGCAATACTGCATGCACTAAAGAAATGGCGAACTTACCTAATGGGAAGACACTTCAAGGTAAAAGCTGATCATGATAGTCTTAAACACTTTTTGGAACAAAGACTATCTTCAGAAGAGCAGCAAAAATGGGTCACAAAGATGTTGGGTTATGACTTTGAAATAATCTAAAAAAAGGAAAGCTTAATGTTGTTGCAGATGCACTCTCAAGAAAGAATGAAGAGGTGGAAGCATTTCTTTGTGCCATTTCTATTATCCAACCAGATTGGATAACCGAAGCAAGAGATGAATGGAAGAAGGAAAAATATGTATGGACACTCATTCAAAAGTTGCGGCAAGATCCTAGTACATCTGATACATTTAGTTGGAAAAATGATTCCTTATGGTACAAAGATCGCTTATATCTTTGTAAGAATTCTCAACTAAAACAAAATATTATTTTGGAATTGCACACTTCTCCTTTAGGAGGACACTCAGGATTTTTAAAAACTTACCACAGGGTGAAGAAAGAATTTTTTTGGGATGGCCTTAAATCTGATATTCAAAATTTTGTGACGGAATGTTTGGTTTGCCAGCAGAATAAAGTTGAGACAATTAAGACCCCGGGACTTCTACAACCTTTATCCATTCCAAGTCAACGTTGGGAGGAGATTTCAATGGATTTTATCACGGGTTTACCTAAGTCCGAAGGAAAGAGTGTCATCATGGTGGTAGTTGATAGAATTACCAAGTATGCACACTTTTGTGCATTATCTCATCCATTTAAAGCAAGTACAATTGCTACTACATTTATGAACACAATTCAAAAGCTACATGGAAACCCAAGGGTTATTGTGAGCGACAGAGATCCCATTTTTACTGGAAATTTTTGGACGGAGTTATTTTATTGTTTGGGTACTCATTTCACTCATAGCTCATCTTATCATCCTCAACTCGATGGTCAAACTGAGATGGTAAATAAATGTTTGGAAGGATATCTTAATTTTTTTGTATCTGATAAACAAACACAATGGGTCAAGTGGTTACCTATCGCTGAATGGTGGTATAACACTTCCTTCCATACTGCAGCAAAAATGACCCCATTTATGGCACTTTATGGATATCATCCACCATCCATCACATCATATTTAAGAGAAAATTCGAAGGTTCAAGCAGTGGAAGATCACATCGAGCATCGGCAAGAAGTTCTCCAACTCTTAAAGGATAACCTGAATTTGGCACAAAATCGAATGAAACAACAGGCAGATCAACATCGCAGCGAGAGAAGTTTTGATGTAGGAGATTGGGTATTTTACGGCTACAACCATACAAACAAATGTCCCTCAAGCAAGCTAAGAAGGATAATAAATTATCGCCAAAGTACTATGGTCCTTACAAGGTGTTGCAAAAGATTGGTACTATGGCATACAAATTGGAGCTTCCTGCTTCTTCACGAGTACATACAGTTTTCCATGTTTCATGCTTAAAGAAGGTTATAGGTGAAAATCTTCCAGTTCAAACAATATTGCGAGAACTTGATGAGGAAGGAAAAATCATATTGGAACCTGAAGCGGTCATGGAAACAAGAACTCGACAACTACGGAATCGATCAATTTCAGAGTATCTCATCAAGTGGAAGAACTTACCCACTGAAGATTCTACATGGGAGGATGAGAATTTTATACAGAAGCACCCGAAGCTACTCAAGCGTTGAGGACAACACTTTTTTGAAGGAGAGGGGCATGTTATGTCCCTATATCACTAGTATAGTCCCTTATTATTGTTAGTGTAACCCCCTTATTGTTATTATTGAACCCTTGTAACCCCCATTTTGTTATTATTGTGCCTTAAATTATTATTGTTAGGTCGGCTAGGATTACATTGTGGCCCACTAGGATTACATTATGGCCCCATGGACTCATATATATAGAAAGGAGGTTTTGTAAATTGTATCATCCAAGAATTTTTCATTCATGTAATGTATTGGAGGTTTCCCCCTCGCAGTGGCTTATTTCTAAGGCGTTTATATCTCTTTTCTTCGCTTTTTGGAGCTGGTTTCCCAACACTTCCTTAGTCTGTTCAACTATTTTTCTTCTAGTTTGGACTCTTGCACTCTTGTATCCAATGATTTGATCTTCTGGATGGTTATTCTAAGTGTGTCTTGAGAGTCATTTTGAGTTTAATTCAATATCTTATGTTGTCTTACTATGTTCTTCATTTTATTGATTCTCATCTTCATGATCATCTGGAGGATTGGCGCAGTTTGTGCTTCTAGTTCTGTTTGGAAAATCTTCATCGAATCTCACATCAATGATTTCCACAATTTTATGCAGTCTTTTGTTGTAGCACTTATATCCCTTGCTCTTGGATGCATATCCCAAAAATATTCCTTCATCAGCTCTTGCATCATACTCCCCCAGTTTTTCATCATTATTCTTTATGAAACATTTGTTGCCAAACACTCTAAAGTGATTGATTGATGTCAGTTTCCCATGCCACAATTCATATGGAGTCTTGTCCAATTTGGTCTAAGATGAGCTTTGTTAATAATATGAATAGTTGTGTGTACTAATTCTGCCCAGTAGGTTTGGGGAATGTTACTTTCTTGCATCATGTCTATGTCTCTGGAAATCTGTTGTACTAACCTGTTTTGCCTCTCTACCACTCCATTTTGTTGAGGTGTTCCTAAAATTTTAAACTGTTGCTTTATCCCACATTCATTGCACAGTTATGCAAAATCGTCGTCAGTGAATTCACCTCCTCTGTCTGATCTAATGCATTCCAGTTTGATTTTCTACCAGTGCCTTGAATATCTTGAATTTCTCAAATGCTTTGGATTTATATTTGATAAATGCCACCCACGTCAATCTGGAAAAATAATCTATTATCAGCATGAAATACGATTCTCCACCTGGTGCATTATTTCTTGAAGGTCCACACAGGTCCATGTGTACAAGCTAAAGAGGCTTACTTGTAGATAGTTGGTCTTTAGCTTTGAATGACGTGCAAGTTTGTTTGCCCAATTGACAGGACTTACATATGGTATTTGGAGGCTTCTTTATTGCAGGAAAATCTCTGACAACTTTCTTCTTGCTTAGTTTGATGATGTGGTCAAAGTTTAGATGTCCCAATATTCTATGGCATAACCAAGATTCTTCAAGTTTGCTGATGTGGCATGCTTAATTCTCTTCTTCTACTATATATACATTACTCTATGTTCAAACACCTTTTATTAGGGTCTTTCATGTAGTGATAGACTGTACTTCACAATCTTGGGCTCTGAAAAGGACCTCACAACCTTTATCACACATTTGACTAACACTTAGCATATTTGATTTCAGATCATCCACAAATAGTACATCTTGGGCCTTTCCTCTTCCATTATTCAGGATGATTGAGACTTTTCCCTTTATTTTCCCTTCTCTATCATTGTCGAATGTTACATTTCCAGATTTCTTTTCATCAAAATTTATAAACTTGCTTCGGTCTCCAATAATATGCTTTGAGCACCCATTTTCCACATACCATTGGATTTTCTGATCTTGAGTTATTAGAACCAGATGACACTTATTTAGCTTCTTTTTCCATTGCATGCAACTATTTTTTTGGTAAATTTCCTAAGGATATGGACCACAGTCTTTGAGATGACATTCGTGAGACTTGTGCCCAATTTTATGGAAAATAAAACATTTGATTGTATTTCTGAATGGATTATGTATACAAGTGAATCCACCATTGTTCTTAATTACCCTTGAGTTTCCATACACCAGTCTCTATATGCGCATTCTACACTCCATGGCTTTATGACTGAACTCTTTACAATAAAAAAAATACCCATGGAAGTAGTATCTGTCTCTGGAAGAGAGAGTTGTTTGAGGTAATATTTTTGTTTGCTGCATCTTTTGCTGGTTGGACTGAATTTGCTTTATCTTACAGTATGCCGCAATATGTCCAGTTTTGTGGTAGGCGAATAAAGTTATACTTATCATAGGAGGAAGGAACATCCTTTGACATCTTCCAAATTTGTTCAATTCATCCTTAGGAGCACATGAGTCTTTTGCAGTTGACTGTTTCTTCATTTTTTTCTTTGTCACTTGAGTTTGCTGCTTGTTTCTGATTGTTTCATTATATATCATGGTCTTTTTGGTTCCTAATTCTTTGGATTCCATTTTTGCTTCTTCATTATCCTTTACATCTTTTACAAAAATGATATTCTTGTTATCTTATACCTTGGATTTGTTGGTTTCTCCTTCATATCCTATCCTAGCCTTTATATGGGGAGATCTGTGAGCATTAAGAATTTTTTCCAAGACCAGAGCTTTTCATTTGAGAAATATTCATAGTTAATTCAATTTGGACCTTTTCTAGTTTCTTCCTCAGCCTTACCACTTCCTCTTCCAACTTTTTTCTCTCCTGATTTTTCTCCTTTATTTCTCTTTTCAAAATATCCTCTATTTTCCTTGATTCTTCTAGTTCAATCTTCAATTTAATAATATCTTCTTAATATAGTTCTGTATTTTCATATTTAGAATAATCTCTTTCTGTTTCTTACTCTTAAGTTTAAGTTTTCTTATTTGATGCAGGGGCATTAGACACTAACCAGCAATGTAGGAGGTTTTGTCCACATGTTGTGGCTAGGAGGGTTCGAAATCATTTGCACTGTAATAGCTAGGTGTCAATACCTCAGCTGCCTGTTGCATTTAGATCAGTTAGGATTAGTAGAAGTCGAATAGTTAGGTTCATTCCATCTATCATATTTCAGTTACTTGAGTAAATTGTAATTAGGCCTTTGATTTTCTAAACTGTCCTCACCGAGGAACCGAAGAGACACATTGTAATGTATATAACTGGTACCCCTCGGATGTATTGGGAGGAGATTTCTGCAATAAATTCTGTGTGTTAATCAATTGCTTCCGATTGAATAAATTTCAGTTCCCGTTGATTATCAAATTGTTTTGAATTGATATTTGTGAGGAAATTTGTTTAATTGTGAGGCGATTGAACTCTGTGCATATATAATTGTTGAATTGAACTGTTGTACAGTCTCTGCATCCCTCTGTCTCCTGTTTCTCTCGAATTTTTGAACAATTTCTGGAAATTAAATCCCACCTGCAGACGAGGTCTGTGTAGAGAAATCGTGGTCGTCGGACTCTGTTTAATGGTGGTGAAATCCCACCTAAAGAGAAGTATGTTTTTTTTGCTGTGAACTGAGAGTCTCTGTCCCGAGGTTAGACCTGAGTCTGTGAACCTAAATGAATAAGAAGGATAGCGTAACCCCGAATTAACTTTGGTTAATCACTGTTCCAAAACCCGGGAGTGGGTTTGTGAAACCAGACCACCATATTGCACCGCTTTTGTGGAGATGAGTGGTATTTTCCATTTGGGAGTGATTCCATAGAGTAGTGGACACGTGGCGTATGATGGGATTCTAAAAATCGCCTTTTCGTGTGCCATCGCGCGCTAATGTTCGACTAGGGAGGCCGCGTGATATCGTTGAATGCCATTGATCTGGAGGGAAGCCATCGGACGATGGTCATATTCGAAATATGCTAGAAGGTTAACTTAAGGTATGGCATGCATAATAAATTAAAATTCGCATCGTGTGGGCCCAGGGACCAAAGTCATTTATTTAAAAAAGTATCGGGTTATCAATATGAGATATTGAAGGGTGACAACCTTATCATAAGGTGGCGAGAGAATTAAAGCTCGAGTTCATTTAATTTTCAAATTTTGTTGATTATGTTTAATTTTCAAATTTTTTGAATTTGATAAATAAAACCAAAGAAGTTGTGGAAGACCACGTGGAGGTGAACGGAGTTAAGCAGGAGAAAATGCTGACAGAGCGATAATAGCAGACCAGCTCTCCTTAGGGGCCAACTTTCAGTTTATTTGTTGTCATTTGTGGTATCAGAGCTATTTTTTTAAGTTGTTTTTGCAGAAGATTAACATGGCAATATGAGTTGGTAGAGGTGCTGGCAGAAAGAGAGGTAGACCTGTTTCCAATGCAGAAGTGTTGGGAATTTTTCAAAGGTTTGAGGCCAGAATGGATGCCATGGAGCGAAGACAACCCAGAGATCCTGAAGACATCAGTGAACCTGAATTATAAGAAGCAGAAGAAAATTTTGAGATTCCTCCTAACATGAGGCTCTACAGAACTGTTCTGGGGTCTGCAGTTAAGCCTAGGATTGAAGTGTCGAGTTTTGCAAGAGGACTGAATCCAGAAGAGATGGTGGATTGGATTAATGAAATGAACAAGTGCTTTGACTATGAAGAAATGAGCGAAGATAAGAAGGTCAAGTTTGCAGTAACAAAGCTGAAGGGACATGCTGCACTTTGGTGGGATGGAGTGCAAGCAGAAAGTAGGAGAGTTGGAAAGCAGCCTATTAAGAGCTGGACCAGAATGATGGCTAAGTTAAAAGGTAAATTCTTGCGTAGTGATTATCAGCTGACATTTTTTAGGAAAATGCAGAACCTGAGATAGAGGTTGCTGACAGTAAAAGAATACACAGAAGAATTCTACAGAGTGAGCATAAGAGCTGGGCAATTTCAAGACACACCAGAGAAGACTGCCAGATATGTGAATGGTCTCAAGCTAGAGATCCAAGATGAGATTGGTCTTCTGTCTCCTAAGACAGTTGAAGAGGCCTATCAAATGGCCTTGAAAGCAGAAGAGAAACTCCTGAGGAAGCAGTCTACCAAAGGGAGAGGTACTTTCCGTGGAAAGGGAAGTCAGGGTGGTAGAGGAAAGCCTACTACACCCAGGGATGGAGCTAATAGTATCTCACCTCAGAATGCATCTGCAGAGGATGATGCAAGAGGAAGAAAGGGTTCTTATAGAGGAAGAGGAGGCAGAGGTAGAGAATTGAGGTGTTATAGATGTCAGCAAGTGGGACACAATCACTATGAGTGCCCAGAGAATGTGGGTGCTGGTCCAAGAAATGCAGTTGTTGCCCAGGTTGGAGAAGAGGCAACAATTGAAGAAGAAATTCTACCAGAGAGGGGAGAGTCCTTGGTGGTTAATAAGGTCCTGTTGAAGCAAACCAAAGAGGTCACTGAGCCTACAGAAAGGAAGACTTTGTTTAGGAGCATATGCAAGGTCCAAGGGAAATGCTGCCAGCTAGTCATTGATAGTGGTAGCACAGACAATCTAGTTTCCACTGAGGTGATAGAGAAGTTGAGACTGAAACAAGGGAGCAGCCAACTCCCTATAGGGTGTCCTCGCTACATAAAGGGCACCAGCTGATTGTAAAAGAACTGTGTGAGATAGAGATGCAAATGGGAAAATACAAAGATAAGGTCCTGTGTGATGTAATGCCCATGGATGTGTGTCACATACTGCTAGGTAGACCTTGGCAGTTTGAAAGAGAAGCGGTGCATGATGGCAAGAATAACACTTACAAGTTCTTCAAGGATGGGGTACATCATACATTGATACCCATGGAAGAAGGAGAGCCATCAAGCAGAGTGATTGATCCAAAGACCTTGTTGTTGAGTGGGAAGGAATATCTATAGCAGATAGAAGAAGAAGAGGTAAGCTTTGCTTTAGTTTGCAAACCTAAGGTAGTTCTTACTTCTACAAAGATTTCTGATTTTCCAATAGAAATCCAAGAGATGCTAGACAATTATTGTGACATTGTTGTGGATGATTTACCTGATGAGCTGCCACCTGTGAGGAAGATCATCCATCAGATAGATTTTATCCCTAGTTCAAATCTGCCAAATAAAGTAGCCTACAGAATGACTCCTATAGAAAATGAGGAAATCAGGAGACAAGTACAGGAATTGGTGGACAAGGGACTGATCAGAGAAAGTTTGAGTCCATGTGCAGTACCAGCAATATTGAGCCCAAAGAAAGATGGAGGCTGGAGGATGTGTACTGATTCAAGAGAAATCAATAAGATAAAAATCAGGTACAGATTTATTTTTCCCAGAGTTGAGGATTTAATGGATTGTTTGAGTGGTGCTAAATATTTTTCAAAGATAGATTTAAAGAGTGGATATCATCAAATTAGAATAAGAGAGGGTGATGAGTGGAAAACTGCCTTTAAAACGAATGAAGGGTTGTATGAATGGATGGTCATGCCTTTTGGGTTGTCAAATTCACCTAGCACTTTTATGATACTTATGAATGAAGTATTGAAAGAATTCATTGGTAAATTTGTGATAGTGTATCTGGATGATATATTAGTTTTCAACAAAACCAAAGAATAACATTTAAGGCATCATAATTATGTCTTGAAGAATATGCACCAAGAGAAACTGCTGATAAAATTAAAGAAATGCTCATTCATGAAGGAAGAGCTGGTGTATTTGGGTTTTGTTGTTTCTGCAGAAGGATTGAAGATGGACCTAGAAAAGGTTAAGGCAATTGTGGAGTGGCCTTCACCCAGAAATGTTTTTGAGGTAAGAAGTTTCCATGGACTTGCCAATTTTTATAGGAAATTCATAAGAAAATTCAGTAAGATAAATGCACCCATCATTGAGACAATAAAGAAGAGCAAACAACCATTTAAATGGACTGTTGAAGTAGAAAGAAACTTTAAACTTTTGAAGCAAAAGATAACTGAAAATCCTGTTTTGATTCTGCCTGATTTTACTAAGCCATTTCAAGTGAAGTGTGATGCCAGTGGGGAAGCCATTGGAGCTATGTTGAGTCAGGATGATAGGCCTGTAGCCTATTTTAGTGAGAAACTAAATGACACCAGAAGAAAGTATTCCTCTTATGAGAAGGAATTCTATGCAATTGTTCACGCATTGAAAAAGTGGAGACATTATTTGATGTCCAAAGAATTTGTATTATACTCTGATAATCATGCTTTGTAGTACATTGTATAGCAACCCAAGTTGAATCATAAGCATTCCAAATGGGTTGAATATCTCCAAGGTTTTAACTTTGTTTTGAAACACATAAGTGGCCAAGCAAATAAAGTAGTTGATGCTTTGAGTAGGAGGCACATGCTTGTTCAAGAAACTAATTTTGAAGTTGTAGGATTTGATTTTCTCAAAGAACTGTATAAAACGGATTATAACTTTAAGGAAGCATTTGAGGCATGTTGTAATCCTATTCTAACAGATAGAAGCTAGTGGCTGGATTATTTCTTGTAGGAAGACTTGTTATTCAAGAGAAACCAACTGTGTGTATGAAAATTTTCCATGAGAGAAAATTTGATCAAGGAGAAGCATAGTGGCGGACTTGCTGGACACTTTGGTACTGATAAAACTTATGAGCAGCTGATTCAATTCTATTATTGGCCCAAGATGAGAGCAGAAGTGGATAAGTTTGTGAAAAATTGCAAAATCTGTCAATATGCCAAAGGAAGGAGCCAGAATGCCAAATTGTACACTCCCTTGCCTATTCCAGACAGGCCTTGGGACATGGTGAGTATGGATTTTGTTCTAGGATTTCCCAAGACTCAGAGAGGGAATGATGCAATATTTTTTGTAGTGGACAGATTCTCCAAAATGGCACATTTTATTCCATGTTATAAAACTAGTGATGCCACCCATGTTGCTAACTTGTTTTTCAAAGAAGTTGTTAGATTGCATAGGTTTCCCAAGAGTATTGTTTCAGACAGAGACACCAGGTTTGTGGGCCATTTTTGGAGGAAAATGTGGAGGAAACTTGGTACCAAACTAAGTTTCAGCTCAGCTTACCATCCCCAGACTGATGGAAAAACTGAGGTAGTGAATAGGAGTCTGGGAAATTTGTTGAAGAGTCTTGCAAGAGAGCACCCCAAGTAGTGGGATCATATTTTTCCCCAGAAAAAATATGCATATAATGACTCACCAAACATAAGCACAGGACAGAGCCCATTCCATATTGTTTATGGAATGCACCCCATAGGGATATCAGAGTTAATAAACTTGGGAAAGGCAGAACTAAGGAGTGTTGATGGTGAGGAATTTTCTTCAGAGATCCAGGCCATACATGAACAAGTGAAACAACAACTACAAGGCAGCAGCATAAAATACAAAGGCAGAGAAGACTTGAGCAGAAAAGAAGTCCATTTTGAAGTAGGAGATCTGGTTTTGGCACACTTGAGAAAGGAGAGATTCCCAAAGAAGAAGTATAATAAACTGAAGTTAAAAAAGATTGGGCCATGCGAGATACTTAGAAAGTTTTCTGCAAATGCTTATGAGATTGAATTGCCACTTGATGTTGGAATATATCCTATTTTTAATGTTGTAGATTTGTACAAGTATGAGGATGATGGTGCAGAAGAAAGATCAGCAGACAAGGAAAAGATTGAGTGGAAAGAGCAACTACCTCCAGCACAACCATTGCAACCAGAGAATATATTGGACAAAAGAGTGTTCAGGAAGACCAGAGGACAAGAGTACTTTCAGTACTTAATCAAATGGAAAGACAAGCCAGAGGAAGATGCCACTTGGATGACTGAAGGAATGATGCAGAAGATAGGAAGATCAGTGGAAGAGCTCATGGACAGGAGTCCATGAAGAAAATTGCCCTCGGGAGTCTGATGCAGGGGCATTAGACATTAGCTAGCAATGTAGGAGGTTTTGTCCACATGTTGTAGCTAGGAGGGTTCGAAATCATTTGCACTGTAATAGCTAGGTGTCAATACCTCAGCTGCCTATTGCATTTAGATCAGTTAGGATTAGTAGAAGTCGAATAGTTAGGTTCAGTCCATCTGTCATGTTTCAGTTACTTGAGTAAATTGTAATTAGGCCTTTGATTTTCTAAACGGTCCTCACAGAGGAACCGAAGAGACACATTGTAATGTATATAACTGCTACCCCTTAGATGTATTGGGAGGAGATTTCTGCAATAAATTCTGTGTGTTAATCAATTGCTTTTGGTTGAATAAATTTCAGTTCCTGTTGATTATCAAATTGTTTCGAATTGATATTTGTGAGGAAATTTGTTTAATTGTGAGGCGATTGAACTCTGTGCGTATATAATTGTTGAATTGAACTGTTGTACAGTCTCCACATCCCTCTGTCTCCTGTTTCTCTCGAATTTTTGAAAAATTTATGTGAATTAAATCCCACCCGCAGACGAGGTCTGTGTAGAGAAATCATGGTCGTCGGACTCTGTTTAATGATGGTGAAATCCCAACTAAAGATAAGTATGTTTGTTTTGCTGTGAACTGAGATTCTCTGTCCCAAGGTTAGACCTGAGTCTGTGAACCTAAACGAATAAGAAGGATAGCGTAACCTCAAATTAACTTTGGTTAATCACTGTTCCAAAACCCGGGAGTGGGTTTGCGAAACCAGACCACCATATCGCACCGCTTTTGTGGAGATGAGTGGTATTTTCCATTTGGGAGCGATTCCATAGAGCAGTGGACACGTGGCGTATGACGGGATTCTAAAAACCGCCTTTTCATGTGCCATCGCACGCTAATGTTCGACTAGGGAGGCCGCGCGATATCGCTGAACGCCATCAATCTGGAGGGAAGCCATCGGACGGTGGTCATATTCGAAAGATGCTCCAAGGTTAACTTAAGGTATGGTATGCATAATAAATTAAAATCCGCATCGTGTGGGCCCAGGGACCAAAGTAATTTATTTAAAAAATTATTGGGTTATCAATATGAGATATTGAAGGGTGACAACCTTATCATAAGGTGGCGAGAGAATTAAAACTCGGGTTCATTTAATTTTCAAAGTTTGTTGATTATGTTTAATTTTCAAATTCCTCGAATTTGATAAATAAAACCAAAGAAGTTGTGGAAGACCATGTGGAGGTGAACGGAGTTAAGCAGGATCACATGCTGACAGAGCGACAATAACAGACCAGCTCTCCTTAGGGGCCGAATTTTAGTTTTGTTGCTGTCATTATTTCCTCCAGGGCACTAATTAGCTCCCCCTCAAGATATACCTCACCTTCATCTTCAAATTCTAGGAGATCTTCCTCAAGCTCTTCCTTGGCCATGAAAATGAATTATGATGTTCCTTCTTCATTGGGGGATTCATCTGAGCTCTCAAATGCACTGTTGTCTTGTTGAACATAAAATGATCTTCGATTAAATATGTTCCCTTCCAGCCTATTGCTGAAATTGGTTTTCTCTTTCCCTCTTGATTGATTCTCCATTTTCTTATGAGGACATTTAGATGCATAGTGCCCCACTCTTCCACAGTTAAAACACTTAAATGGAAGCTTACCTTTATACTTACCTGTGCCTTTCTCCAATCTTCTGAAAAATTTGGCCTCTTCTTCATCAAAGCAGGAGAATGTACCTTGCTTCTCTTCTCTGCACTTATCAACCTTAAAGGTGGCCTCCCTCACATTTTACTTCCCTTTTGGAAGTCTCATCTCATAGGCCGTCAAGTTTCCAAGAAATTGGTTCATAGCCAATGTTTCCCAGTTTGTTGTTTCTTCTATGGAAAAAACCTTAGGGTTAAACCTGGATGGTAAATATCTCAATATATTTTGTACATGAATTTCACATTCCTTAATGGTTTCTCCTAGAGCTTTCATGTTATTCACAACTTCCACAACCTTAAAGAAGAAATTGGTTATATCTTCATCTTCATTCATTTTTACATTTTCAAACTGAGCTCTATAGGTTTGCATTTTGGCCACCTTCACCTTTTTATTTCCCTCATGGATATTTTCTAATGTATCCCATATTTCTTTGGAAGTATCACTGTGCATTACTTTGATAAATTCTGACTCACACAGACCACTCAAGAGTCCATTCATTGCTTTTGCATTAGCTATGAAATATTTTTTGGCTTCTTTCTCCGTGTCAGTATCATTTGGAGCATATCCTTCTTCCACAACAACCCAAACTTCTATTCCTAGAGACATTATGTACGTCCTCATTCTTATTTTCCAGAAGGCATAGTTTGTGCCAATAAAAAAAGGGGTTATTTGTTGAGCATCCTTCTAGGATAGCCATCTTGGGGACCTAGGATCTCCTTCTAGTTATTAAACTGATATAGAAGGAACTGGCTACCAATTGTTGAACCCATAGTTAAACTGAGAGGGGGGGGGTGAATTAGTTTAATACATTTATGGAATTTTAACACTTTATTTTAAACTTATTTACACCTTCATTTCATGATCAACTTAATGTATAATGAAACAAAAATCTTAATATGTGAGCATAAAGTATTAAGAAAATTAAATACAGAACATCAACATGGAATCATCATGCATATAGACAACAGATATAAGTGGAAACCCATAAGGGAGAAAACCACATCTTATTATTGTTGTGATGCAAAGGTAAGCTCCAACTCCCTCTCACCACTGATTTTATGTAGTCTCCAACCTACAAGAGGCTGCTACGTCAAATTCTGCAAGCCACTACTTACAAGGAAGCTCCAACTCCAATCTATTTTCTACGGGCTACAACCCACAAAAGGCTCCTACCTCAACCAGCTACAATGGGACATCTATCAAGCTTCAACTTGATATGGAAGCACCAACTTCCTCACACTACACTAAAATCATATGCTCATTTACCTGGATATCATCTCTGTTTTACTCCTTCTTCATTGATGTCCTTCGAGCCTTCAAATTTTCTTTATATTAGCTTTGGATCTTCACAACTTCTCTATTTTCTCTTTATTATTCTTCCACTCTCTAACTCCTTTATGCCCATTACAATAACATCATTTATAGAGATTAATTCATGGCTATTTGTATTATATATGGTAATATCAAGTGAACATGCATGATTCTTGCATTCCACCCATTCATTTCCTCACTCAGCATATTCAGGATGTTACAACACTAAATACACTCATTTCAGTATTAAATTGGAATTTTTCTTTGCCTACGGAGACTTGCCTTTGTGTCACAAACAATATAAAATAATTAATACATTTACAGTTACAATAATATTCCAATTCATCTCTTTCATCTTCTTAGCTTTGATGTGTGTTTTTCTTGCTTGCTGTTCCTTTGTCTTTTTTGTTTCTATAGTTATATTTCAACTGTGCTGCATAACTGCCCTTTTTGCCCGAATTTACCCATGTTGTTGCACTGTTCTACACAATGTCGGGTCCTTTTACTTACCCGAGCCTTTAATTGTTGTGTTCACCCTTTTCTTTTGTTACCTGAGTCTTTTCTTCTGTGTTCAGTCTTTTCTCACAACCCACATAGACTTCCTTTTAACGCAACGAAGTACAATATCAGATCTTATTCCACATACATATTTTAGCGATAAAACACCACATACCTTATTAACAGAGCACACATAATAGATGCGGAACAGGGGTTATCGAGTCCCACACTACTTGACCAATAATAATACGTTGCACATTGCTTGCCTGCAGCTTTTAACGTTTTACAAAGATATCAAAATACACACGGAATCACAAACTGTTACTTTAAGCCCAATTAAACATAAATCCCAAAGCAATTACATACAGGTGGAACTTCTTTACTGGAGGGTCCCACAACACTTTCCACCAATCACAGGCGATCGCACTTCATAACCTTTATGATTTAACTTAGCAGATAAACCTTATTTCTTATGATATGTGATATTTGCACTAGTGTGCAGTGATGACACGTGGCTCTTTCCTCATCGCATCGCATACAACTTACCATACCGAGCGAACTCTGAACATTAACCTCTAAGATCTGCGATGTGTGCTCGTACGCAATGCTGACATGTGGCTCTTCCCTCATCGCATCACATACAACTTATCATACCGAGCGAACTCTTAATTGGTAATATCTAAGATCTACGATGTGTACTCATGCACAGTGCTGACACGTGGCTCCTCTACTTCACATCGCGACCAACTTAACTTACCATGCGATGCCTTAATGCTAAAATCTTAAAAGTTGCGATTTGCAAAATCGTCCTTGATGCGATTCGATCTCTGTCATCCATCTTTGGCCTTCACTTCTGTGATCTAATCCTGACCGTCTGTTCACCTCCTTTGGAAATTTTCTAATAGTTCCCTGCCTTAGTCGATTTTTGTTTGTTTTTCATGTTACCACTCTGCAACACTTATTCTTCCATGCTACTCCTCCTGAGCTTTTTCTATATTCTTCAACGCAATTCTCTCCTGAGCTTTATATTTTCACCACTTTGCAACACCGGTTCCTCCATGCTACTCCTCCTGAGCTTGTTCTGTATTCTTCTTTCACTCTGATTTGGGATTTTTACACTTGCTGCACGCCTTTGCTACTTCTATGTTGTGTTTGCTGCTTCTCTGCTACCTTTGTTGCTTCTCTGCTACCTTTGATACCTTTGTTTCTTCTTTTCCATCAATGAAAATATTTCCAACACATAGAATCGATCGTAATCAACTACTGAAGTTCAGGGGAAAAAATAAGTTTAGAGCTCCAAAATCCGAATGGTAACTTTCAAATGCTAAAAATGAATGGTAAAACTCTTTTAATTAGTCATTTGATTAATTGAAAATCATATTTATTGTTGTGACTGTGGTTTTTATTCATTTTTTTCCATGAAACATGTATTTTTAATCCATTTGATGTTGTTCGGAATAGATTTATAGCTGACATAGCAGATTAGTTGTGCACATTTATTTCAAGAATGATTTGACCACAAAGCATACTTTTATCCTTATTTTTCGAGCTTTGATAAAAACAAAAAAGGACCTGAAGCGCACTTCTATCTCTTTTTTGAGCTTCGATAACGGTGAAAAAGGAACCCCTGGAGTATTCTTTTATCTCTTTTTAGACTAAAATAATGTGAAAATATTGTCGAGCACTTGTCTTTTCGAGCTCGTAAAAGTAAATTAAACAACATCTACTCAGTATAAGTTTAACCCTTTTCCAAACTGAGATAAATTATTTACGAAAAAAGGAAAACCTTAGTCGAACATGACTAGGAGGTTCTCTCAGATATCATTTTACATTTTTTCGGATATGGGTGACAAACTTGTGAAAAAGGACTCATGGAGTTTTCTTTTGTACTCTTTTCCAAACTCTCTAAATATGAAAAAGGATTTCATTTTCACTGTCATTGGGCTTGTTAAAACATAAAATAGCGACAGGCTTGTCAATCATGGCAAGAATCGAGTTTCATTTATCACTAGACTCATTAAATTATTAAATAGCGATGCATATTTTCCCTAAGGGTTGAGTTATATATCAAGCATATGTTATCCTCCTCAAGCTTGTTAAAAAATAAAGAGGTACTAGTCGACAAATGACCAGGGAAAATTTGGGAAAGCAAATAGAACATTTTTATGGTAGCAAGTCGCTCTTAAGCATGACACTTCCACTCCATCATTGTGACTTTTGGGTTGGGTAATATTCTTTATGGTTCGTTCATACCTATGGTTCATCATACCTACACTTCGGTTTTGGGTCAATGCTGCAAACTCATCTCAGTGTCATTGATATGTTCAAGAGAGTCATCCAGTGAATACTCATCTTTCTGAAATACCTATAAACCTTCATTTTCATGACATTCATCCCTAAACATTGCTATATCAAGTCACATTTTGTCTCTGAAATCAGTAACTCCCATTTCGCGATAAAGTGGCTTCCTGTCGACATCAAATCATTATGCAGGAAGTTTACTTAGAAACATCATCTTCTAGTACCATGAGGCTTGTTACAGCATCGACAAGATCCTCACCTCCGGACCTTCGACCGAAATATTTTGTTTGGCATTCAACATCAAATCATCTATTCACGCCTTACAAAATGTACTGCAGTACCTTGAGACCCGTTAACATCAATGGTGGTTCTATCACGTTTGTTAACAACTCACATCATTGGTTGGTAATCAAACGATGTCTTACCATCCTTGACTACAAAATATATATTCGCATGGCTAGACTTGTACCCGAACGATTGAGTGAACGAGGTAAGAAGACCCCGGATCTAGTTTCATCCATCTGGGGTGCGATTTCAAGATTGTTGTACATATCATCTTTACGATGACCTTACATACATATCGTCATCTGAACATGGGCCTATATCTGTAGGCATGTCTGTATTGGGAAACATTCCAATGTAGATGACTTTCTACACTATGTACATGTTATTAGATAGTTTATGTGCTGAGCATGGGAATTCCCCCCTCAACAATTCATGATCGAGATGAAAATATCATGATGTAATGTATTATAATATTGATGCAGGTCGCCACTCTGCTTCAGTTCTAGCTCATCACATCGTAAAGCATCTCAGTCAAACTAGATAGGTTAATTTGGGCATCATTCCTCGTGACCTGGTCAAACTAGACATCATCCCTAGTACCAATGAAATAGGGTCTATCATCCCCTTATATTTCATTTGTTATATGCCCTAAGAGAAGAACAATTCATTTGTGGCTTCTATTGTGATATTTCCAAGGTTTGAAGTATATGTGATATTTATATCTCTTATGAACTCACCAACGCTAGCTCTAAAAGGGACTAACTACATTGCATATGCAACATCCTCCATTCAAGGGTGAACTACAATGCACTTACCAACATTCAAGAGTGTGTTGGTCACCTGGGAGGAGAATTCTCATTGTTCCAGGAATCTCCACATGGCTAGTGCCTTCTAGAAAAGTCCATATGTGTCAAACTTTGAATCCAAGTGTCCATCTAACACCTCTAAACTTGGGAACATGTCTTTCCTATTCTTAGAAAATCATTCATTGAGAAACTACCATTAGTTTCCTTATAAACTGAGCAGAGATCCTAGTGCTAAAAGAGGAAGAATTTTGGTAAATAAATGTTGTTGGATTCTCATTTGAGAGAGTGAAAGTACTGATATGTTGTTGGTGTGATGTTGGACGTGATCAGGCTGGGATGGAGCTAGTATTTCATTTTCCCATATATGTATCTCTTTCTGTTTCTATTTCTCATGCAATGGATTCTTGAAAGAGATATATGTTTCACATCTAATTGATTTGAGTGATTAAGATAGGTAGATATATGTATATGAATTTTGTTTGTTGTTCTTTTTTTATGTTTGTAGGATTCAATCCGGCGATCGAAGTTGGATTGAGTGCGACAATAACAACGATAGAAGGAGAAGGAGAAGCGGTTGGATCACAAGTAGGTTCTTCTATCATTCTATGTATCTACTTATTTTAGAGAAAGTGTTAGCAAAGTATTTCTTCTGTTCTTATAAGTGCGTAGCACCACACTTAGGAAATTTGGTTTATCTGTAGATCACAATTCTGCATAACAGAATCCCAACAGGGATCCATATTCAGGACAAAATCTTGAATGATATCAAGAAAGAAGGACCAAATCATGGATAAATAATAGTGAAAGAGAATTTAATAAAAAAGAGCCAACTATATATGTGGGTGTGTGGGTGTGTGTGTGTAAATTAATTTTAATAAACTCTAAGAATAATTTTAATTTTAATAAATAAGGTCTATGAAAAAAATTTATTATTTAATAAATTTTAACCTATTAATAATTAAGTAATAATATTTAATTAATTATTATTATTATTATTGTTCTTAATATTTATCATTATTATTTAATTTTAACTCTTAACTTAATTAAAAATTATTTTTTAATTAATTGAGAATATTATGTTTGTTAATTAGTATTTACTCTTATTTTTTTATTTTTTATTTTATAATAATGGGAAATAATTAATAATACTAAATTAATATTAAATGGTATTAAAATTTTAATTTCTTAACTCATCCTACTTAATTAAATTACAAGTTACTATTAATTTATACTACTTTATTTTAATAAATTATTATTTTTTAAATCATTTAAGACAAAAATAATTATCTATAAATTAATATTTATTTATTCAAAAGAATAAATAAATATTAATGATGATGATGGTGGTGGTGGTTATCATCCGTTAAGACCAATGTGGTCTATAGAACCTTAAGAGAGGAGAAAGAATCCAGGTTTGATTCTTCAAAATCTTGTTTCTATGGTCAAAGAGATAGGAAATAAGTGCTCCAAGATCGCTATAGGTGGGTTAGCTTAATAGGTCAATAATATTGGAAGTGTGGTAGATGGTAGGGAATTGAGATCAAATGTGAGTAAGAGTCAGATAGTATAAAAGGAAGTGTTTTTCATCTTCCACCTTCTTACAATCGCAAATCTGACAGATTCTATCGTTCCAAGGGGTCTTAGGAATAGACCACCACCCAGTCTCACTCCGAAGCTCATGGGAATTAGTTCTTATCTTAGAGACATTTACTGTTTTCTTTGTAGAAATTTGCTGAATAATGATTAATTATCCACCGAGACTATCCTGATCACATACAATTCGAATTTATATGCAGCACATAATCTCTTCCACTCAGATCATCACACATGCGGAAATAAAACAAGCGATATCACATCAAATCATCATACACATTAACACAGTATGTATGGGGAAAGCTTATAGCTGAAAACCCCGCAGCTATTGTGTATATTATAATGGAGAAAACATGTAACAAACTCAGTACAATACTCCTCACAAGTACTCGGTACTATCTCATGAAGTTACACACAAACTAGCTTGGTTTTGAACAAGTCACAGGTTCAAAACACATCCACTAATTGCCTGCCTCTATTGCGCAATCAAGGCTGGTCTAATGAGAGATCCAAGGTTCGAATCTCCTTGGCTTGACAGTGCAATCATCATGGGCAATTCCTCCAAGTGTGGTGCAAATCTCATGCACAACTGATGTCACAACTGATAGCTATCTCAACCCTTTCATCTACCTCTTTCACTGGTCTCCACTAAACTGTCCATGCATTGTAGTGAAATGATGTGTTCTTGAGTTGAATAATGAGTTAATAATTAGTGAATTAAATAATATTTAATTCACTCCACTCATTACTAGTTGATTAGCTAGTTAAACTAATATCAACTAGTTCAACTAAGTTAAACCGAACACAACTCCACCAACTGTCTCATCAACTCCACCAAACTTCTGCCACTGAAGTCCTAACTGAAGTCAACCATGCATGAGCTCACCAAACCCCTAGGAATAGCGTAATTCCTATGTCAGATGCATGAGCCACTTCCAAGGCTCGAACTGAAGTGCTCCAAGAGAGTAAACTGAAGTTTAGAGTCCAAATATTATTAAGGGTAAATAATATTTGACTTCCCTATTTTAGGATAGGCAGTCTAAATATAGACTTCGACCTATAGGTCAAAAAATAGAGGTCCATATATTTTTACCAACATGACCAATACTCCAAGAATAACATACTGCAATCCCTGGACCATGCTCCATATGTCTAAAAATAGACATAGTCTAAAAATAGACTTTGCGCGAGAATTTGCCTGCGGGCCCACTTAGTGAAGGCGACTTCATTTCACTAAGCTCCATCATCTTGCTGCATTTTAAACACTCCCTCTCAGCAAGATATGGATTATCTAAAACCCCTATCCTGCCTCTGTGGAATTCGAACTTGCTCCTAGTGAGCGCCTTCGTCAGGATGTCGGCATCCTGATCCTCCGTGGGAACATATGAAAGCATCATGATTCTCCGCTGAACACAATCTCTGATATGATGGTACCTGATGTCGATGTGTTTGGCCCTATCATGAAATACTGGATTAGCCGAGAGCTTGATGCAACTCTGGTTATCCACGATGAATCCTTGTGAGCTCCAAATGCAACCCGAACAATCCAACGAGGGATCTTCCTCATCCAAATAGCCTCGCATGCGACGAAGCTAGGCGCCGTAGCCTTTCTGACCTCGCCCGAGAGGCGAGTGCCACGGATCTGCGCTTCCCATGCCGAGAGCTGCTTTGTCGACCCGATGCGAAAACTCCTCCGGAGAAGTGCTCTTCGATCCATTGGGCTCCCTGCCCAATCTACATCAGTGAAGCCAGAAAGCTTCGCTCCATCCTCCTGTTTGTACCATAGACCATATCCCGATGTGCCTCTGATATAGCGCAATACATGCTTGCCTGCCTTCCAAAAGAGCTTGGTAGGCTTAACCATAGCTTGCGAAAGCTGGTTAACTGCATAGCATATATCGGTCGTGTATTGACCAGATACATAAGCGACCCCACCAACTGTCGACAGATAGTGGCATCCACTACCTCCGCTGAAGTAGCATCCTCCTTCCTCCAACCACCAGGAAGAGGAGTGTCAACAGGCTTGCAGCCTTGCATGTTGAACCTCTCTAGAATCTCTCGGGCATACTTGCCCTGAGAAACAAACAGTCCTCCGCTGCGCTGCCAAATCTCCAATCCCAGGAAATAATGAAGGATGCCCAAGTCCTTCATCTCAAACTCTCGTGCAA
The DNA here is from genome assembly GCA_034641835.2 of Pinus albicaulis. NCBI lineage: Eukaryota > Viridiplantae > Streptophyta > Pinopsida > Pinales > Pinaceae > Pinus > Pinus albicaulis. Next base: position 48,934,266 of record CM076579.1, read on the forward strand.
GATCCTCCTTGCATGAAAGTATCAACTGCTCATCGCCAGTCAAAATCAGATCATCTACATACGGTACGATGATCAACAGCTTCCCCTCCACCACAATCTGGTACAGGTTTGGATCCGCCTCACTCTTGGAGAATCCAAGCCCGGTGAAGTAGCTATCTATCCGAGTGTACCAAGCACGAGGTGCTTGCTTCAGCCCGTACAGTGCTCTCTTGAGTCGGCACACATGCGACTCACTGCTGAAGATCTCAAAACCTTCAGGCTGCTCTATGTGCACCTCCTCCTCAATAACTCCATTGAGGAACGCAGTCTTCACATCCATCTGATGAATGTGCCACCCCATCTGCGCTGAGAGAGCAAGGATCGTCCGTATGGAAGAGTACCTTGCGACAGGTGCAAAAGTCTCCTCATAGTCAATCCCCTCGATCTGTGAGAAGCCACAGGCGACAAATCTCACCTTGTACTTCTCCACACTCCCGTCAGCCGCCTGCTTCACTTTGTAGATCCATCGCGAACCCACCACTGATTTCCCCTCCGGTCTTGGGACAATCTCCCATGCACTGTTCCTGACGATCGAATCATATTCTTCGATCATGGCATCAACCCATGCGGGTTCCTCCACAGCTTCCTAAAAAGAGGATGGCTCCGTCATGACACATTGACTCACAAGAGCCATGTATCCAGTGTACCGATCCGGTGACTGCCTCTGTCTGCGCTGTGCTGTAGGTGGTCCTACAACCTTCTCTGCATCCCGAGCCAGTCGCTCAGCTTCTATAGTGCGCATGCGCCCTCTGATGGTTGGCGCTACATGGGTGGTTTCTTCCACCTCCTGAACCTCCTCTTGTGGCTGATCCACATCCGGAAGCTCCTCCTTAGGAACTAACAACTCCTCATCTGCATACAAGTGTAGCTCCCTCTCAAGCGAACACTGCATGGCTTTCTCCTCCTGAAATTTTATATCCCGTCGCACAACAGTCTTTCGACTGTCTGACAAATACACCCGATAGTTGTGAGGTGTATCAGTGTACCCCACAAATATTCCAACCTCAGTAGTTGGATCCAGCTTCCTTCTCGCATCCTTCGTCACATGCATGTAGACGGGAGAACCAAAAATCCGCAAATGGGAAATATCAGGCCTCTTGCCAGAATAAGCCTCCTCTGGTGTACTCATGCCAAGAACCTTGTGAGGACAACGGTTCTGCACATACACTGTTGTATTGCATGCCTCGGCCCACAAGTGAAGGGGTAGGCCCTGATCATGCAACATCGCCCGTGCAACACCCACGATCGTTCTGTTCTTCCGCTCAGCCACCCCGTTCTGCTGTGGGTTATGGGGTGCGATGAGCTCTCTCTGAATCCCTTCTGCGCTGCAGAACTCCTTGAATTCAGCCGAGATGAATTCACCACCGTTATCACTCCTTGGAGCAATCACCTTCTTCCCCGACTCCTTCTCGACCAGTGCTTTAAACTCACAGAACTTCGCGAATGTATCGCTCTTCTTCTGCATGAAGAAGATCCGGCACTTTCGAGAGAAATCATCAACAAAGATCACATAATACTTGTGCTTTGCTGTCGAAGCAACTGAGAAAGGACCACACACGTCTGTGTGAACTCTCTCAAGGATCGTCGTGGCGCGACTATCCTTCTCGTGAAGGGTGGCTTTCACATACTTCCCTAAAGTACACCCCTTGCACTGATCTGACTGCGCAAGGGTGCCCTTAGGAAGTCCAGTAGAAATCTGCTGCAGAATCTTCAAAGTTCCATGGTGAAGATGGCCCAATCTCCTGTGCCATAGTTCGCCCTCATCATCCCGGCTCACCACTTCTCCCGCCTTGCATGCCATAGCTGCGCAGTCATCTACCTGCAACTGATAAAGGTTCTGAGTTCGAACCCCTATCTTCCGGGTCTCTCCAGTAGTCTTACTACGCAGGAAGGCTTTTCCTTCGCTGAAGACCACATCATAAACCTTATCCTCCAACATCGCTACTGAAATCAGGTTCTTCTTCAATCCGGGTACATGCATGAAATCCTTTAGTACAAAGGGTTTACCAGACTCCCTCTGAAAGGATATGGTACCGATACCAGTCGCACTGTATCTACCATCATCGCCCATCTCGATGTGCACACCCAAATATTTGTCCTCCAGATCTGAGAACAACTCCCGATCTCCCGTCATATGAAATGACGCACCGCTGTCCAAGAACCACACCGATCCCATCACACTTGAAACCAAGCATGCAATCGGTGAAAAGTCAAGCTCGAACTGTGAAGCCAAAGCTTCTCCATCTGCAGATCTTCCCGCTTGCTTGTTCTTCTTCTTCTTTGGAAAATTGGTAGCATAATGTCCGTGATCATGGCAGTGAAAACACTTCACTTTCGCCATATCCTACTTCTTGCCCTTTGCACCAGAATGAGAGGTTTTCTTACCCTTCCCCTTATTTGCTTTGGCAACCAAAGCGCAGTTTTCTTCATCAGCTCCCTTTGATGAAGATCCATCTCGAGTAGTCCTCCTTATCTCCTCCTGCATGAGATCCGCCGAAAGGCGCTCCCATCCCGGCAGCTTCTCCCGACCATTGACACTATCTTGATATGAGTGCCAAGCCTTCGGAAGACCAAGGAGAGCCAGGTAGACCATGTCCTCATCTTTGACAGTCACCCCCACACTTCCCAGCTCATCTCTGCATTGAGTGAACTTCGTGAGGTATTTGGCGATACTGTCGCCCTTCTCCATCTTGATGTTCCCGAGCTTATCTTTGAGCGCCAGCTTCCTTTGGTCGCTCTTACTCTGGAATAGATCCATCAAAGCTTTCCACATTAAATATGGAGAAGCCTTTCCATGCAGGCTAGATACAATATGATCCTTGACGCCCTCCAACAGGATCCTTCGACATTTCGCCATCTTCTTTTGCCATGCTTCGACTTCAGCAGGATCAGTGGGCTTTTGGACATCCGTATCTACGAACTCCTTCAGACCATTATCTTCTAATACCGCCTCCATGCGATCCTTCCATGCAACATAATTCGAACTGCCTTCAAGAGCATATTCGAGTCGCAAACCGTTGAAAGACATTTTCAACACTGGCACCAAGAAAACAAAACTGCTGCAAAATTCAAATTCCACCTCAAAGCTCAACCGCTCTAGATCTGTGAGAACAAATTATTTCTAGCACAGAGATTGACTGCAAGGGGCATTTACCAGACCTTTCACTTTCCCAAGAAAGATGAATCCAGAGGCTACCTGGCCCGCATGCAGACTCTGTCTACCGAAATAAGTTTGTAATCACTGTGATGATCAATCTCTGCTTCAATAGCTCTGATACCATGTAGAAATTTGCTGAATAATGATTAATTATCCACCAAGACTATCCTGATCACATATCAATTCGAATTCATATGCAACACATAATCTCTTCCACTCAGATCATCACACATGCGGAAATAAAACAAGCGATATCACATCAAATCATCATACACATTAACACAGTATGTATGGGGAAAGCTTATAGCTGAAAACCCCGCAGCTATTGTGTATATTATAATGGAGAAATCATGTAACAAAATCAGTACAATACTCCTCACAAGTACTCAGTACTATCTCATGAAGTTACACACAAACTAGCTTGGTTTTGAACAAGTCACCGGTTCAAAACTCACCACCAATTGCCTTGCCTCCATTGCGCAATCATGGCCTGTCTAAATAGAGATCCAAGGTTCGAATCTCCTTGGCTTGACAGCACAATCATCATGGGCAATTCCTCCAAGTGTGGTGCAAATCTCATGCACAACTGATGTCGCCACTGATAGCTAACTCCACCCTTTCATCTACCTCTTTCACTGGTCTCCACTGAACTGATCATGCACTGTAGTGAACTGATGTGTTCTTGATTTGAATAATGAGTTACTAATTAATTAATTAAATAATATTTAATTCACTCCACTCATAACTAATTGATTAGCTAGTTAAACTAATCTCAACCAGTTCAACTAAAATAAACAGAACACAACTCCACTAGCTGTCTCATTAACTCCACCAAACTTCTGCCACTGAAGTCCTAACTAAAGTCAACCATGCATGATGCCATAAAACCCTTGGGAATAGCGTAATTCCTCTGTCAGATGCATGAGCCACTTCCAAGGCTCAAACTGAAGTGCTCCAAGAGAGTAAACTGAAGTTTATAGTCCAAATATTATTAAGGGTAAATAATATTTGACTTCCCTATTTTTAGGATAGGCAGTCTAAATATAGACTTCAACCTATAGGTCAAAAAATAGAGGTCCATCTATTTTTACCAACATGACCAATACTCCAAGAATAACATACTGCAACCCCTAGACCATGCTCCATATGTCTAAAAATAGACATAGTCTAAAAATAGACTTTGCGCCAGAATTTGCCTACGGGCCCACTTAGTGAAGGCGACTTCATTTCACTAAGCTCCATCATCTTGCTGCATTTTAAACATTCTTATTGTTGGACAACACAGAGAGATAATTATGATTATCAAGGGTGGGGTTGATCAATTCCTTTTAGTATCTTAGCTTCCTTTTACCCTCCAACTCCTGATCCTCCCACATCTTGTCCTTAAACTTGGAGGTAATTGTATTCTTGATATTATCTTTGCTTCCCATACTGAGCTCCTCCTTAATTCCCCAATGTTTGAGCCAGGACTGGGTCTCCTTATGCCACCCATGCTTGAGGCAAAGGTGAGGGTTTTGACTATAGTTAGAAGAAATTTTAGGGAGCCTTTTTTATTCCATGTTGTTAAGCTTCTTCTTATACATCAGATATCTAAACATAGTCATACTTTCAATGGGGGGAAAACCAGATTCAATCAAGAGGATAGGATAGGGATTATTTCCCTTGATATTAAGATTGTAGGTTATGAATTTCTTTTGAATCATCTCAATCTTCCTCCATGAATCTCTGGATACATTACAACCCCAAAAATCACATCTGTATAAGACAACAGGGGTGACAAGGGTCTCAAAAAGGAACCTCTTTTTACTCCAAATGTAAAGATCGACTAACTTACAATTTTTTTCAAGCTCATAATAAGCTTTCTAGCCCCTAATAATCCTTTTCTCGATGCTATAATTCCGTTTGAGATGATAGGGGAATTCAATGCCCAAATACTTATAAGAAGAAACCTGCTCTAAGCACTGGTTATTATACATGAAACTACCAGGGGTGATATTTTTGGATTTAATGATCATGACTTTAGTCTTGTCGGTATTAGTTGTCATACCCATCTTGGAGCAATAGTCATGAAGAATCTAGAGTTGTTTGTCAAGGTCATCATGGATTTTTGCAAGAAGAACGATATCATCGGCATAGAAGAGAAAAGTAATGAGAACACTAGCAAGCTCAGTGCCCTTGCATCCCGCAGATTCCAGACACTCCTCTAGCTTATCGATGTATATGCCAAAAAGGGTAGGGGATAGGGGACACCTTTGCTTAACTCCAATATTGCAATTAATGTCTTTAGACCACCCCTCGTTGGTATTAAGCTTGGTAGTGATGGTCTCTTAAAGACATATCACAACAATCCTCAGCTCAAGAGGGACCATGATCTCTTTAAGTCTCTCCCAAATTTTATCTCGAGGAACCCTGTCGAAAGCTTTTCTAAAGTCCACAAAGCAACAAAATAGATTGGCTTTACTATTGCGACATTCCTCCACAATGATTCTAAGAGTGACCAGATGGTCAATAGTCAAGTGATGTCTCCTAAAACCAGCTTGTCCTTTAGCTCTTTTTCCTTGGTTTTCAAGCCAAACACTAAGCTTCTTCTCCAAAACGAGCCCATAAAGCTTGGCCAGGATATGGCTAACCATAATGGTCCTGTAGTTAGATGGAACACTCTTGTCCCATTTTTAAATATAGGCACAATAAGGCTTTGCATCCAAAGCCAAGGGAAGCCATGCGTTACAGCCAAATTGAGAAGCTTTTGGAGATAAGGAATGAGGATAGATCTTCCCATTTTAAGGATATCAACTTGGTATCCTTAAATATCTTTAGCTTTCCCATTAGCGAGCTTATTAATACCAAACTGCATGTCTTCAAGAGAGAATACATCCTCCTTAATTAGAGTGATTAAGGTGGTGCCCATAGTGTCTGGACAGTCATACAACTTCTTAATGTAGTTGTATTAGTTTTCTAAGGGGATAGAATGGTTATACTTGGTTTTATGGACAAGAACATTCCACCAAAAAAATTTGGGCGCAACTTTAGAAAGGTGGAGAATATAATCTTGTCTTTTATTAGTATATGATATTTTATTCCTCTTGATGATATTTTTGTATATATTGATATTCTACAGCTTAATTATTTCATTAGGAGTGTCTCTAATCGCTTTCCTGACAATTTTGCAATCTTTTTCATACCATGGATTGGAAATTCTATTAGACTTATTAAACGAAATCTCATTATAAAACTTGCTAATGGTGTTAGAAAGGATAGTGTTGAAATGGTAATAAATTTGATCAATTTTATTATTATAATTCATGGGGCCTAAATACCTTAAGAAGAGGTCGGTTTTACTTCTATCGAAGTGAATATGTATTTTTATTTCATTTTTCTCCTGCATGTGGGTGGTATGCATAGCAAGATTGAGGGATAGAGACAGAGGTTTGTGGTCAGATTCAGGCTTGAATCCATTAAGAAGCTCAAAGTTTGTAATATGTTTGAGGACGAAGATGTCAGAAATTTCATAATCCATGACGCTGCTACCCAATGCATGGAAACCTCTTATCTGACTGGAGATGGGCCACTTGTTAATACCATTACAAATAATTAGGTCACGGGAACTGCAAAATTTGAGGAGTTTGGTGCCGAATAAGTTCTTGATAGTGTCCTCATAATTTCTCTTGAATTTATTAGCTAAGTTACTATCTTCATCAAGCCACAAGGGGTTGGGGTTAGAGTTGTTGCTTAATGTAATGGCTTAGTTAGTAGCAGTTATAGAATTAAAGTCTCCTAGTAAAAGGATATTACCATCATTTCTCAGGTTGAAGATGTATTTTTCTAAAGAATTGAAAGGACAATTCTTATCCAAGTTGTTCGTCTTATAGGATGTAGAGTTGATAGGAGAGAAATAGCATATCGCAAGAAAGATCTTATTGATGGTAGAATCAGAGATTTCTATCCAAATGTATTGATTCAAGGGGTCGAATTTATGATGTCGGATATGAGAGGAAAAAGTGCTCCTTATATAGCAGGCTATATTTCCAAAACCCCTCCGAGAGGATTTCTTATTCCAACCAAACCAAAGAGTGAAATCATCGAGGTGAGGGACCCTATATTCATCTTTCTCCCATGTTTCAACTAAGAGAATAAGATCAATGTCACTCAGGATCCAACTTAACATAGGACCTTTACACCATGGAAAGTCACAACGGTTCTAGTAGAGGATCTAGAGTGATGCAAATCCCTATTTATCACCTGTGCTTGAGACTCTGTCTCTAATAATATATTTCTTATTCCTAATGATTACCTATTTCCCAGCCTTTCTTGCATCCTTGACCTTTTAGCTTCTTTCCTAAGTTCAGCTTGGTCTTCTGGAATGAGATCTTCATTTATAAAGATTCATGTTCCTTTTAGGCTTCGAAATTTCCTTATTATATCCAACTTATGTTCATGACAACTGACTGATGCAGGGGCATTAGAAACTAGCCAGCAATGTAGGAAATTTGTCCACATGTTGTGGCTAGGAAGTTTCAAACTCATTCAAACTTGTAACAGCAAGGTGTCAATACCTTAGTTGTCTGTTGCATTTAGATCAGTTAGAGTCAGTAGAAGTCGAATAGTTTTAGATTCAGTCCATCTGTCCTGTTCAGTTATTCGAATGAATGTAATTAGGCCTTTTGTTAGAGTAGAAATGGTCCTCACAGAGGAATCCAAGAGACATATGATGATGTATAAATGTAACCCCCGGATACATTGGAAGGGGGGATTTCCACAGTAAATATTATTTGTGTTAAGCATTGTTCTCTGCTTGAATATATTTCGATGTTTTGTTGATCATCAGAGAGGTGTTAGCTGATGTACCTGTCTCTGTGTATGTGTAATTGCTTAATTCTGAGGTATTGGAACCTCTGATTCTGTGTTTAATTATTGAAGAATATCGCTGTGTTGATCTCCGCAAGCCTTCTGTCTGTGTTTGTGTGTGTGATTCCTCTTTGAATTTCTGGAGTGGACCATAGTGATATAAGAAGCCAAGAAATGGATGTATTATGTCCTTAATTCAAGTGTCGAGTCGTATGTGTGTACTCTGTAGTAGCGTTGCCATAGAGCCATGAGCTTTGTTTGAAGGAGGTAATCCGATTATAGGTGAAATTGTCTTGTTTTGATGTTAATGGGAAACCTTGTCCCGAGTTTGGAACCTTGAGTTATTCAACCAAGGCACACGGAGGGATTGTGTCAACCCCGGTCAATCACTATATGAAACCGGAAGCATTTTTGATCGCACCGCTTTTGTACGGAAGGGAAACCACTCAAATAGCAAGCGATCCTATGAAAAGCCGCCACGTCGACGGGGAAATACCGCCTCATCGCTCCCTCGTCGCGTGTTAACTATCGATGGTGAAGCCGAAGTGATATTGACGTACGTCGTCTGATCTGGAAGCTGGCCATCGAATGATGATCGCACTCAAAAGAGCTCGGAAGATAACTTAAGAGTTAGTGCCTAGGTTCAATTGTGGAGAGTTGCGGAGTTATAAGGTGGTTGACATACACATTAAATACCCTTGGCCTTAGGTCGAGAATATAGTGGCTCAGCTTATCAAATTAAAAATAACTTTAGTGCATGGTTTTCCAAGGTCGTGCTGTGGAGTCCAATTTATTTCATGCTTATATAAAGAGCAGGTTGATGTAATAATTAAAAGGCATGCATTGTGGTTTAAACTACATACATTCATATGATTTATGCATGTGGGATTTAAGAACTCTAATATACTGTACATGTCGGGTTATAGTTGGGGTGGCACTAAAGAATTTAATTGTCAATTTCTTTGAAATTGACAAATAAGTTGTAACCAAAAATGAGAAGATTTCTTGTGTTGAATTAAGCCAAATAAAGGGAATCATGGACAGGAAATAGAGACCAGCTCTCCTTGGGGGCCTATGTTTTATTTTGTTGCTATCAATTGTGGTATCAGAGATGTTTTTGAGTTGTTTTTGCAGAGAATTAACATGGTTATCTGAGTTGTTAGAGGTGCTGGCAGAAGGAGAGGCAGACCTATTGCCAATGCAGAAGTGTTGGAGACCTTGCAGAGGGTCCAAGCCAGATTGGATGCCATGGAGCTAGGAAAAACTAGAGATCCTGAATACATCAGTGAACCTGAATTAGAAGAATCTAGAGAAAATGCTGAGATTCCTCCTGAAATGAGGCTCCTCAGAATTGTTCCGGGGTCTGCAGTTAAGCCTAAGATTGAAGTGTCAAGTTTTGCAGGAGGACTGAATCCAGAAGAGATGGTGGACTGGATTAATGAAATGAACAAGTGCTTTGACTATGAAGAAATGAGCGAAGATAAGAAGGTCAAGTTTGTAGTAACAAAGCTGAAGGGACATGCTACACTTTGGTGGGATGGAGTGCAGGCAGAAAGAAGGAGAGCTGGCAAACATCCTATTAAAAGCTGGACCAGAATGATGGCTAAGCTAAAAGGTAAATTCTTGCCTAGTGATTATTAGCTAACATTGTTTAGGAAAATTCAAAACCTGAGACAGAGGTTGCTGACAGTAAAGGAATACACAGAAGAATTCTATAGAGTAAGTATAAGAGTTTGGAAATTTCAAGACACACCAGATAAAATTTCCAGATATGTGAATGGTCTCAAGCTGGAGATCCAAGATGAAATTGGTATTATGTCTCCTAATACAGTTGAAGAGGCCTATCAGATGGCCTTGAAAGCATAGGAGAAACTCCTGAGAAATCATTCTGCCAGAGGGAGAGGTACTTTCCGTGTGAAGGGAAGTTAGGGTGGTAGAGGAAAGCCTACTACACCTAGAAATGGAGCTAACAGTAGCTCACCTTAGAATGCATCTACAGAGGGTGATGCAAGAGGAAAAATGGGTTCTTAAAGAGGAAGAGGAGGCAGAGGCAGAGGTAGAGAATTCAGGTTCTATAGATGTCATCAAGTGGGACACAAGCATTATGAGTGCCCAGAGAATATGGGTGTTGGTCCAAGAAATTCTATTGTTGCCCAGTCTGGAGAAGAGGCAACAATTGAAGAGGAAATTCTATGTTAAGTCCCTATATTAATAGTGTAGCCCCTTATTATGTTAGTGTAGCCCCCCTTATTGTTATTATTGTACCCCTGTAACCCCCATATTGTTATTATTGTGCCCTTACATTATTATTGTTAGGTCGGCTAGGATTACATTGTGGCCCCACTAGGATTATATTGTGGCCCCATGGACTCCTATATATAGAAAAGAGGTTTTGTAAATTGTATCATCCAAGAATTGTTCATTTATGTAATGCATTGGAGGTTGCCCCCTCGAAGTGGCTCATTTTTAAGGCGTTGATATCTCTTTTCTTCTATTTTTGGAGCTGGTTACACAACATTTGGTATCAGAGCTTTGGATTCTAGGGTTTCGCTGCTCCAAACAGGTCATCGTGGAATTTTCGCTATAACTTTTTTTCTACGAAGTTTCAGAAGCGGAAATTTTTAGGGTGTGAAGCTGAAATCGTGAGGAATATTTTCTAAAAATTTCAGAGCTTGGTTCGCAATGTTTTCAGAGATATGATCTGTGGAAGTTAGATCTTTTTTCAGGCTCCTAAAAAGGTCATCGTGGCATTTGAGCCATAATTTGTTTTCTATGAAGGTTCAGAATCTGAAATTCATATGGTGCGACGCTGAAATCCCGAGGAAATTTGTCAAAAAATTTCAGAGCTTGTTTCAAAATATTTTTTGAGATATGATCTATGGAAGGTAGTGCTTGTTCAGGCTCCTGAATTTCATCTCAAAGAGGTGATCGTGGGAAAATTTCAATAAATCTCTCTCTGGGCATCGGATTGGAGTGCCGTAAAAATTTGTCGCAAGTACACGGACTTTAGTTTCTTGGCTATCAATTTCAGAGACGAAGGACGAAACAGTGACACGTGGCAAGTCGTACAAGTTCGCTCTACTGAACCAGTCCATAATTAGGTCATTGTGGGAGATTGGACACAACTTTGTCTTGGAGAATCCAAATTAGGTCAGACCTGTGGCATTCAAAAGATAATTCAGAGGGATACGTTGATATTGAAATTCAAATATTGAAGTGATGTAGTCACAGAGATAATCCAATTTCATTATAAAGCTCCTCAAAATCAAGAGAAAGCTATACTATGACGCATGAAGAGGAAGAGTTGCAGTATGAGATATCAAAATTACGGTACCAAGTGCAACAGGTTTTGATCTTACGAAGAGAAATTGAAGATGAAATATATGGTTTAAAAGAAGAAATGGAGGCTAAGTTGGATGGTTTGAAGGATCAAATGATAGCAAATATGGATGATAAATTAGTGGAAGATCACATCGAGCATCAACAACAAGTTCTCCAACTCTTAAAGGATAACCCAACTTTGGTGCAGAATCTAATGAAACAACAGGAAGATCAACATGACATCGAAAGAAGTTATGACATTCTGTAACAAGAACTGACAACAAAATCAATTTCGGAGAGTATACAGAGGTAAGTGGAAGAGCTTTCTGTATTTTATTCACATGGGAGATGAATTTATACGAAGCATCAAAGTAATCAAGTGTTGAAAGGAAAACACTTCATTTGAAGGCATGTCCCTATATTAATACTGTAGTCCCTTATTATGTTAGTGTAGCCCCCCTTATTGTTATTGTTGTACCCCTGTAACCCCATATTGTTATTATTGTGCCCTTACATTATTATTGTTAGGTCGGCTAGGATTACATTGTGGCCCCACTAGGATTATATTGTGGCCCCATGGACTCCTATATATAGAAGGAGGTTTTTTTCATTTGTATCATCCAAGATTTTTTCATTTATGTAATGTATTGGAGCTTGCCCCCTCGAAGTGGCTTATTTCTAAGGCGTTGATATCTCTTCTCTTCTATTTTTGGAGCTGGTTACACAACATTCTACCAGAGAGAGGAGAATCCTTGGTGGTTAATAAGGTCCTACTAAAACAAGCCAAAGAGGTCACTGAGCCTTCACAAAGGAAGACTTTGTTTAGGAGCATATGCAAAGTTCAGGGGAAATGCTGCCAGCTAGTCATTGATAGTGGTAGCACAGACAATCTGGTTTCCACTAAGGTGATAGAGAAGTTGAAGCTGAAGATAAGGGAGCATCCAACTCCCTACAGGGTGTCTTGGCTGCATAAGGGGCACCAGCTGATTGTAAAGGAATAGTGTGAGATAGATCTGCAAATGGGAAACTACAAAGACAAAGTCCTGTGTGATGTGATGCCCATGGATGTGTGTCACATACTACTGGGTAGACCTTGGAAGTTTGACAGAGCAGCAGCATGGCAAGAAGAAAACTTACAAGTTCTTCAAAGATGGGGTACATAATACATTGATACCCATGGAAGAAGGAGAACCATCAAGCAGAGTGGCTAACCCAAAGACCTTGTTGCTGAGCGAGACAGAGTATCTACAGTAGATTGAAGAAGAAGAGGTAAGCTTTGCTTTAGTTTGCAAACCTAAGGTAGTTCTTACTTCTACAAAGATTTCTGATTTGCCAATAGAAATCCAAGAGATGTTAGACAGTTATTGTGACATTGTAGTGGATGATTTACCTGATGAGCTGCCCCCTGTGAGAAATATCGGCCATCAGATAGATTTTATCCCAGGTTCAAATCTGCCAAATAAGGCAACCTATGAAATTACTCCTGTAGAAAATGAGGAGATCAGGAAGCAAGTACAGGAATTGGTGGACAAGGGACTGATCAGGGAAAGTTTGAGTCCATTTGTAGTACCAACAGTATTGAGCCCGAAGAAATATGGAGGCTGGAGAATGTGTACTAATTCCAGAGCAATCAATAAGATAAAAATCAGGTACATATTCCCTTTGCCCAAAGTTGAGAATTTGTTGGATTGTTTGAGTGGTGCCAAATATTTTTCAAAGTTATATTTAAAAAGTGGACATCATCAGATTAGAATAAAAGAGGGTGATGAGTGGAAAACTGCCTTTAAAATGAATGAAGGACTGTATGAATGGATGGTAATGCCTTTTGGGTTGTCAAATGCACCTAGCACTTTTATGAGACTTATGAATGAAGTGTTGAAAGAATTTATTGGTAAATTCGTGATAGTGTATCTGGATGATATATTAGTTTTCAACAAAACTAAAGAAGAACATCTAAGGCATCTTAATTATGTCTTGAAGAAGCTGCACCAATATAAACTGCTGATAAACTTCAAGAAATGCTCATTCATGAAGGAAGATTTGGTGTATTTGGGCTTTGTTGTCTCTGGAGAAGGATTGAAGATGGACCCAGAAAAGGTTAAGGCAATTGTGGAGTGGCCTTCACCCAGAAATGTTTTTGAGGTAAGAAGTTTCCATGGACTTGCCAGTTTTTACAGGAAATTTATAAGAAAATTCAGTAAGATTAATGCACCCATAATTGAGACAATAAAAAAGAGAAAAAAACAATTTAAATCGACTACTGAAGCAGAAATAAACTTTAAACTTTTGAAGCAAAAGATAATTGAAAAGCTTGTTTTAATTCTGCCTGATTTTACTAAACCATTTCAAGTGAAGTGTGATGCCAGTGGAGAAGCCATTGGAGCTATGATGAGTCAGGATGATAGGCCTGTAGCTTATTTCAGTGAAAATTTGAATGACACCAGAAGGAATTATTCCTCTTATGAGAAGGAATTCTATGCAATTGTTCAGACATTGAAAAAGTGGAGGCATTATTTAATGTCCAAAGAATTTGTATTATACTCTGATAATCATGCTTTGCAGTACATTGTACAACAGCCCAAGTTAAATCATCAGCATGCCAAATGGGTTGAGTATCTCCAAATTTTTAACTTTGTTTTGAAACATATAAGTGGCCAAGCAAACAAAGTAGTTGATGCTTTGAGTAAGAGGCACATGCTTGTTCAAGAAACTAATTTTGAAGTTGTAGGATTTGATTTTCTCAAAGAACTGTATAAAACAGATTATAACTTTAAGGAAGCATTTGAGGCATGTTGTAATCCTATTCTAACAGATAGAATCCAGTGGTTGGATTATTTCTTGCAGGAGGACTTACTATTCAGGAGAAACCAACTGTGTGTACCAAAATGTTCCATGAGAGAAAATTTGATCAATGAGAAGCATAGTGGTGGACTTAATGGACACTTTGGTACTGATAAAAATTATGAACAGCTGAGATACTTCTATTATTGGCCCAAGATGAGAGAAGAAGTGGACAATTTTGTGAAAATTTTCAAAATCTGTCAATATGCCAAAGGAAAGAGCCAGAATGTAGGATTGCACACTCCCTTGCCTATTCCAGATAAGCCTTGGAACATGGTGAGTATGGATTTTGTTCTAGGATTGCCCAAGACTCAGAGAGGGAATGATGTAGTCTTTGTTGTAGTGGACAGATTTTCCAAAATGGCACATTTTATACCATGTTATAAAACTAGTGATGCTACCCATGTTGCTAACTTGTTTTTCAAAGAAGTTGTTAGGTTGCATGGGTTTCCCAAGAGTATTATTTCAGACAGAGACACCAGATTTGTGGGCCATTTTTGGAGGAAACTGTGGTAGAAACATGGTACCAAACTGAGTTTCAGCTCAGCTTATCATCCTCAGACTGACGAACAAACCGAGGTAGTGAATAGAATTCTAGGAAATTTGTTGAGAAGTCTTGCAGGAGAGCACCCCAAGTAGTGGGATCATATTTTTCCCCAGGCAGAATATGCATATAATGACTCACCAAATAGAATCACAGGGAAGATTCCATTCCATATTGTTTTTGAAATACACCCCAGAGGAATATCAGTGTTAAGAAATCTGGGAAAGAGAGAGATGAGGAGTGCTGATGGTGAGGAATTCGCTTCAGAAATCCAAGCCATACATGAAGAAGTGAAACAACAGCTACAAGGTAGCAGCATCAAATACAAAGGCAGAGCAGATTTGAGCAGAAGAGAAGTCCATTTTGAAGTAGGAGATCTGGTTTTGGCACACTTGAGAAAGGAGAGATTCCCAAAGAAGCAGTATAACAAAATCTAGTTTAAAAAGATTGGGCCAATATGCAAGATACTTAGAAAGTTTTATGCTAATGATTATGAGATTGAATTGCCTCTTGATGTTGGAATATCTCCCATTTTTTATGTTGCAGATTTGTACAAGTATGAAGATGATGGTGCAAAAGAAGTACTAGCAGACAAGGAACAGATTGAGTGGGAAAAGCAACTACCTCCAGCACAACCATTACAAACAGAGAATATATTGGACAAAAGAGTGTCCAAGAAGACTAGAGGACAAGATTACTTTCAATACTTAATCAAGTGGAAGGACCAGCCAGAGGAGGATGCCACTTGGATGACTGAATGAATGTTGCAGAAAATAGGCAGATCAGTGGAAGAACTCGTGGACAGGAGTCCATGAAAGAAATTTTCCCTCGGGAGTCTGATGCAGGGGCATTAGACACTAGCCATCAATGTAGGAAATTTGTCCACATGTTGTGGCTAGGAAGGTTCAAACTCATTCGAACTTGTAACAACAAGGTGTTAATACCTTAGCTGTCTGTTGCATTTAGATCAGTTAGAGTCAGTAGAAGTAGAATAGTTTTAGATTCAGTCCATCTGTCCTGTTCAGTTATTCGAATGAATGTAAGTAGGCCTTTTGTTAGAGTAGAAACGGTCCTCACAAAGGAACCAAAGGGACATATGATGATGTATAAACGTAACCCTGGATACATTGGAAGGGGGGATTTCCACAGTAAAGATTTTTTTTGTTAAGCATTGTTCTCTGCTTGAATATGTTTCGATGTTTTGTTGATCATCAGAGAGGTGTTAGCTGATGTACCTGTCTCTTTGTATGTGTAATTGCTTAATTCTGAGGTATTGGAACCTCTGATTCTGTGTTTAATTATTGAAGAAGATCGTTGTGTGATCTCAGCAAGCCTTCTGTCTGTGGTTGTGTGTGTGATTCCCCTTTGAATTTCTGGAGTGAACCATAGCGATATAAGAAACCAAGAAATGGATGTATTATGTCCTTAATTCAGGTGTCGAGTCGTATGTGTGTACTCTGTAGTAGCGTTGCCATAGAGTCGTGAGCTTTGTTTGAAGGAGGTAATCCGCTTATAAGTGAAATTGTCTTGTTTTGATGTTAATGGGAAACCTTGTCCCGAGTTTTGAACCTTGAGTTATTCAACCAAGGCACACGGAGGGATTGTGTCAACCCCGGTCAATCACTATATGAAACCGGAAGCAGTTTTGATCGCACCGCTTTTGTACAGAAGGGAAACCACTCAAATAGCAAGCAATCCTATGAAAAGATGCCACGTCAATGGGGCAATACCGCCTCATCGCGCGTTAACTGTCGACGATGAAGCCAGCGCGATATTGATGTACATCGTCAGATCTGGAAGCTGGCCATCGAACGATGATCACACTCAAAAGAGCTCGGAAGATAACTTAAGAGTTAGTGCCTAGGTTCAGTCGTGGAGAGTTGCGGAGTTATAAGGTGGTTGACATACACATAAAATACCCTTGGCCTTAGGTCGAGAATATAGTGGCTCGGCTTATCAAATTAAAAAGAACTTTAGTGCATGGTTTTCCAAGGTCGTGCTGTGGAGTCCAATTTATTTCATGCTTATATAAAGAGCAGGTTAATGTAATAATTAAAAGGCATGTGGTTTAAACTGCATACATTCATATGATTTATGCGTGTGGGATTTAAGAACTCTAATATACTGTACATGTCGGGTTATGGTTGGGGTGGCACTAAAGAATTTAATTGTCAATTTCTTTGAAATTGACAAATAAGTTGTAACCAAAAGTGAGAAGATTTCTTGTGCTGATTTAAGCCAAATAAAGGGAATCATGGACAGGAAATAGAGACCAGCTCTCCTTGGGGGCCCGTGTTTTATTTTGTTGCTGTCACTGACCTTGACACGGATGAGTCTATGTTTATGCTCAAGTATCTTTCCAACCCCTAGTGCTTCTGTAAGATAAGTTGTTTCAATTTGAAATTTTATTTTTAATTGTTATTTAGCCATTTCTAATGTGTTTTCATTATTTTGTTCTTCTATACCCGCAATTATAAGATTTAAGGCTCGTTTGTGGCGCTCATGGTCAAGAACAATTTATTTATTAATTTCCTCTTTGATGGGTTTAATATCTAAGTTATTTTTTGTGTTATTTAGGGATGAGTTATTATGTAGTTGTTATTTTAAATTTTTAATCTCTCTTTTCAAGGTGTCATTTCCTTCGACCATTGTTTGTTCACTATGTTCTATTTCTTGAATTTTACCTTTCATTTCTTGGAGTTAAATTTTGAGTGTGGTTATTTTATTTTCTAATGATTTGTGGTTGTCATCAATAATTTCCATTAGTTCTAGTTTAAATGATTTCCTCTTTCTTCTCTTTGTCTTTCTAAATACTAAATGTACTCACAGATACTATCTAATGTAATTTTGCTTGGCTCGCCTTTGCTAGAGGGGGGCTTAGAAATATGAGGGGAAGCATTCATAATGTAATAAAACAAAACTTAACATGAGGAGGGTAAGTGAGAAAATGTGCAGCTGTAAAGCAGAACCAATGTGAGGTTGGCACCGTGCCTTGGAGGCTGAGTCTTTGGAAGATATAGATCTTGCTCCTGTTGTCCCGAAAACTACTGTGTAAAATTTACCTCCACATTTCTGCGGCTTTATATTTCTAAGCTTTCCTGCGGCTTTTGTAGCTTAGCAGAGGGGCTTTGAAATGATCTATTCTATGCGGCTTTCGATTTCTTAGGGCTTTCTCTAATTATTCTCTCGAACAATCAATTTTTGGTGCACATTTCAGATCCGCATTTTTTTTGTGCGCATTATAGAGAGCAGAGGGAACAAATTCATGTGAAACCAAGCCTCATTCCTGTCCATTAATTGTGTGCCGCATGACACCACTACCAATTTCGTTATTCAAACCAGATCGACCATAGAACCTTACAAAAAAAATTACCAACGAAACTTATGTCAATTGCAAAGGAGAACGTGCCAAACTCGGAGTTTCCGCGAAATAGTTGTAGGGATCTTCGATTTTGTATAAACCCCCGAAACTGCCTTTTCTCGCTCTTGTCTATCTCATATTTGGTTTAGATACTCTAATTGATGAAAAAAAAATCCAATGAGAAGACGTATAGAAAATTTCTCTAATTGTGATATCTAGTTAAATTATTTAATCTAATAATTGTTATCTAATTAAATTAAGAAAACCAATTATAAGTTATTAAGAGTATTTTTAAAAAGAAATTTTTTTATTAATACTAATAATAATTATTAATTAATTAATTCTTATTTTTTGTTAAATAAAAATTAATTAATAGGAATAATTATAAAAAGTACATAATATAATTTTATTAATTATATTCACATTGATTCTTTATTAATGAAAACAAAAATAATCTGATCTATAAACAACTTAACCCTAGGACTATAAACACCCTAACCCAAGAATTAAAAAGCTATATAAAAATATATGAAATGAAGGGAGAGAGACATACCTGAGATACTATACCTGGGAGGATGACGAATTGGAGGAACAAATCTGTCTTATCAGAGGACGCCAACTATCACTAATTTCACATCCTCCATCCTTGTTGAGATTAAGAGAATGATTTATAATCTCAAGTGCCTCTCCAATTTTTCTTCTTCGATAATGTTCCTCTTTGGCAATGATTTTGGCATCTTATAAACACATGTGGTGTTTATTTTTAGAGGAGTGTTATGCAAGGGCTGAGGTGCAAGATCTCCCATTCTTAATATCGAATCTGTGTTCTTCCAGTCTTTTTTGCAGTGAACGCCCAATTTCCCCAATATAACTTTTTCCACATGAACAGTCAATCTTGTAAACTCCTTTAAGTTGTTCATGACTTATATTATGTTTGACTAACCACATTATTTGTCTTATTGTTCCTACTGTTGAAAATTGCATGAATATGTCCTTCCTCCTTAAAACCTTAGCGATCTTATCAGTAACACCCTGGATGTATGGTGAAAAACTCTACCACATTTTTCTTGAGGTCCTGGTGTTTTTGTGAAAGGATCAAACCCCCAGCTCTTTTTATGACTCTTCTAATACCTCTCTCTTTATATCCTATACCCTTAAATATAGACTTCAAGTTATTTATTTCTTCTTTAAGGTGCTATGCATCACATATCCTGAGGGCTCTAACAACAAGAGTATTCAAAAAACCAAATTTTGGTTCTGAATGATGGTAAGAATCAACATGAAGATAATTTTCAGTGTGTGTTTTCTTTCTAAAAATGTGATGCCCCAAAGTTCCATCCTCCTTTCTAGAAACAAGGACATCTAAAAATGGAATTCTCCTAAGTTTTCTTCAACCTCCATAAAAAACTTAATCTCTAAGGAAATGGAGTTAAGGTGATTAAAAAATATTACAAGGTTTTCATTCCCATGAGTCCACTTTATGTTGGTGTCGTCCACGAATCTCTTCCACCAATCTGGTTTTAAGGGAAATGAATCAAGGGACTTATTTTCAAAGTGATCCATATATAAGTTAGTGACAATGGGTGAGAGAAGTGATCCCATTGCGACACTAGATACTTTCTCATAATATTCCTCCTAGAAGTTGAAAAAAGTGGATCGCAACCAGATCTTTGCAAGCTTAGCTATAACTGGTTCCGTGACTCCTTTAATAACCTCGACAACCTCATCTAACGAAATCTTACTAAATAATGACACAACATCGAAACTTACCAAAATGTCATTCTCATCGACCCTCTCATTTTTAATAAGCTTAACGAAATCATTAGAGTCCTTCATGAAATAGTTTGTGTTTCTAACTAGGGGTTTAAGAATCTTGGCATCATATTTTTCCAATTCATGGTTGGGGGATCCTATGGTATTCACTATCGGTCTAAGGGGAACCCCCTCCTTATGGATCTTGGGTAACCCATAGATTCTAAGAATGACCTCACATGAAGGGATCAACTTCATTTTTAGCCCATCATCAAGACCAGAATTCATGATAGTCTTCTTGAATTCTCTCAAAACTGTGGGCATGGGGTTGGAGTTAAGATTTGTATAGCTACTTCAATTAATATGCTTATTCATTTTTCTTATATAATCATCCTTATCTAACACAACAGCTGCCCCTCCCTTGTCCTCTTTTAAGACCACAATTATTTCATTATTGCGAAGGGTTCTAAGAGTGGTAAGCTCATCTTTGCTTATATTAATTCTTTCTTGATGTCATTCAAGATTTTATCCTGATGCTGGATCCCTGTTTGGATTTGAAATTTCGATGAAGTTCCTATACTATCGTGGATAATCTGGATAACTCTTCTGCAAATGTTGCATAGTCCGAGCCCTAGTCTGAAGCTTATTCAACAATTTATCACAGGCTGAACACAAGCCTTGGGTTGTTCAGTAAAGAAAAGGTTCTGATTCACTATTATAGAGGGATCTGAGCCTCTGAAAATATTAACTTCTCCTAATCCAAACCTGTAGATGAGGCCAAGCATACTGTGATTGTTGCAATTTCTCATTTCAAGTGTGCCCAGGAAGAAATGAGATCTAGCCTCTGCAATTTTGGATTTGAAGTGTGCCCAAGTAGAAATCTGAACCTGTAGATGAGATCTAGCCTCTAAAATTTCAGATCTGAAGTGTCCCCAGGAAAAAATACGAACCTGTAAATGAGATCTAGCCTCTGCAATTTCGGATCTGAAATTTTCAATGCGGTTTAGTGACCCAATCAGAATATATTATTCTCCTCTTTATCCTTCAGGTTCACGATATGTGAACTCAAACTTCACTTTTATTTGGATGAATGATCGATATTGATGAGGGACAAATGAAGTCGGATCCTCTATAAATAGTTATTTTTGCAAAGTGGACGATGAGACATGTTTGTAATAAGTAGGCCGACTTAAGTTTCAAGGTATAGGTCGGCTAGAAAATAGATATATTTATCTTAACTTAAAAATTCAATATCTCATCAGCCACCTAGACTTTCAGGGCAAATAAGGGCTCATTAGAATGGGAATTTTAGGAACCATTTTGAAAGGATGCCTTCAAGGTGCCCAATTTTATTTTTCTTTTTGACTGCTCTTGATTTTTTAGTGCAGAAGGTGATTAGGACATAAAGGGCTTCTTCATTGTCATATGTCACCAAGTGTTTTTAAGTGAGGTCTCCACTTGTTATGTTTTTAATCATTATATGCCATCAAGTGATCTCCAATTCATTCATTGTCCATGTCATCAAATGTAATGCCACCATATATGTCATCACGTGTGCCATCAATGTCACCATGTCATCAAGATAGTGTAGTGATATGTCAATAACCATATGCAACATTCATCAATTTTTTAGAGCAAGGGCTAGATCATCACAAGGAGAGCTTCTTCTTCAAGAGTCACTATGAGCATCAATAAAAAATACTCCTTCATCAGGAGTAAGGACATCATCATGATTTCTAGGGCTTCTTCATCAAGAGAAAGGATACATGATGTAATGGTGTCTTCATGGTTAGTTCAAGGACATCATTATGATCAATATTCATCTATGAGAAGACTTCTTTGTAGTGGCTTGATATCATAATGGAATCATTAATAGCTTGACATCTTCACTAATGGCATCCTTATCAAACAAGAGGGACTTGTCATTACGAGTAAGGAAATCATCATAATATACATGAGATTATGACATCATAAGAATATTTTCCATCCAATAATTCCATATTGACATCAATGACAACCTTGACTAACAGGATCATGAGCTTTGATGTCAAAGGTTATGAACCTTGTGCCTTAAAAATGATAAGAAACCAATAATTACAGTCATGTTTGATAGGTAAACCTCCTTTTATAATGAATACAATGTACAAGATAATGTTTGATGATTCTAAGACGAGGTCTCATTAGTATATGTATAGAGATAAGGGGTATAATTATAATAAAATGGGACCATGAGGGGTTCTAGCCTACATAACAATATAACAATTGATTTTTAACCACTCAATATATAGGGCTTAATAAGGGGTTTTAGGGTTAATATTGGCTTATATAGGGCTTAAAATATTATCATTTAAGGCACAAGGTTCATAACATTAGGCATGAAAGTTGTGATCCTAGGGTTTTTTTGCTTCCAACAAGTCATCTTGGAATTTTTGGTATAACTTATTTTTGAGTATGTTTCAAAACATGGAATTTTGATTGAGCAAGTGGACATATCTAGGTATGTCTAGTAAAGCAAATTGATTCTAATTCACTAAAATTTGGAGATATACTTTGTGAAATTTAGGGTTTGTGAATTGTCCTAAAATTAGTTTTAAACGAGTGATCATGGAATTTTTTTCTATAATGCTTTCTCTAGGAAGATTTAAAACCATGAAATTTTGAGAATATTGAGAAAAATCTCGAGGTATGTCTTGGAAAAAAATTATATTGTAGTTCACTATAGTTTTGAAGATATACCCTATAGAAGTTATGGTTTATGAATGGTCCTGAAATCAGTTTCAAACGAGTGATCATGGAATTTTCTCCATACAAAAAAATTATGGGATACTTGAGACTGTGAAATTTTCAAATATTTGGGGAGACATATTGAGATACCTTAAGTAAAAATTTCAAAATAAGCCTTGAATATGTGGATGTGTGGAATGATATAGAATTTTTCCCTTGGGAAGAGGTAAAAAATATGCAAATTTTGGGAAATTTAACATAACTTTAACTTGTCAAGTCAAATTTTGGTCAAACTTGTGGAATCATACAGAAATAATATTAGGTACTGCAAGCCAAAATTTCAGATTCAAAAGAGCTCAAATTTCAAAGATATATCAAGACAAAGGTGAATCATCCACACAATGTACAAATTATGGTTTTGAAATTTATATAACCTACAATTCGTGTAACGTTTGATTGCAAGATCTATTTTTGGTTATTCAAAATTTGTGATAAAGAGTAAAAAGAGGAGCATTATTATTTACTCACATTGATCCTAAGAGTGCTTTAAAAATTACTTCACCACTTAAACATCCAGGAAGTTCATCCATGAGTCATGAACAAATAGAATATGTGTAGTACCGAGTGTCCAAGTTGGAATATTGGTTGTGACATATAAAAAAAAGGATTAAGAAAAAAAGTAAGAAATGCAAAATGTGAAGAGAAAAATGAAATATGTAAAGGAAGAAATACCAAATCAATCAATCAAGAAATTAAAAATTCATAATTGAAACAAGTAAGAAATAAAAAAATTACAAACGATTATATGAAAGGATCTCCTTAAAAGGGATATGGAGATCTAAGGAAATCATGCACAAGGAGAAACATGGTGTTGAGACACAAATATATATTGGGGGTATTTTATCACAAACGGAGAGTACAATATTGAATCATAGAACAATAATCATGACTTTTCAATCCAATATCCACATCATTAATAGTTCAACTCACCACCAAGGAACTACTACATTATAAAGATTAATATAAGGGAGATTTATGGTAACAATCCTATAATATGTATATTACATTTGGAGCAACAATTTGATCTACACTAAGTGACAACCTTAAAAAAGGTAAAAATGGCATCCATGTATTTAGAACATGATTATTTTGCATTGTATCAATTAATTTGTGAAAGATAAAATGATTATGTTGTATCTTGGTCCATTTTTTTGGAGGAACTGATAACATATTTTAGGGAATTTAAGAGCAATACAATATTTACTCAATTGGTAAATCTTCAGCAAAAAGGTCAAATTTCATATCACATTCAACAATTCCAAAAGTCGAGTCTTAGTGTAAAGAAAATTTTCCAAGATAATTTGTTAGAACTTTTTATGGGAACCTTAAAGGGAAAAATCCAACATTAGGTTCATCTCTTTGAACCTAAATCCCTAGATCATGCTTTCAGTAAAAATATCTTTGATCTGCCAAGAAAGTTGAAAGTAAAAATATGGCTACTAGAAAATTAGTCAGTATTAATTATACTAAACATCATGCTCCATCTCCTAAATTGAATTATCTGACAACTCATTAAATGAATGAAATAATATCAAAGGGACTATTTTTCAACCATGACAACAAGTACAATAAGGGGCATAAATGCAATGAGAAGAAATTATTCTACATAGATTTTGAATATAAAGAAGATCAAGAATTGGAATTGTCACAAGATCTAGAGCTAGAAGAGACTACTCCAACAATATCTTGTCATGCATTAATCGGAATTAGTGCTCCACAAACCCTTAAGATATAATGGGATATATGAAAAAAAATGTTGATTGATTCAATTAATACACATAACTTCATCAATTACAAATTGAAAAAACGTCTTAATTTCTTTGTATACCCAACACCAAATTTCAAGTAATGATTGCAGAAGAAGGTGCCAAATTTTCTAAGGAATTTCCATAATATTAAGCAAAATATGGGGGGGGGGGTATTTATTGGATAGTATCATTATTTCAATCTAAATGGGTGGTGTAGATGTTGTATTAGGGGTCTAATTATTATAATCATTTGGAATAGTGACCCTTAATTTTCAAGATATTTCATGATATTTTCCTTAGAAGGAAAGGAAATTGAGCTTAGACAATATTTCTAAAAAAGGGACACCATGGTGTAATTGCACAAATGTGTTCATTATATGTTCAAAATTTTATACCCTTTTCTCTAATTCATCTCCATAAAAATATCAACAATCATTCCAAGGTATTTGGAGAGATTTCCAATGTTTTACCACCTTCTTTAGATCATGATCATGTTATTCATTTTCCACCTAGAATTGTGCCACCTAAAATTAAGCCTTACAGCTATCCATATGAACTAAAGAGTAGGATTGAGTGTATGGTTCAAGAGATGTTAGAGACTAGCATCATTCAACCTATCCAAAGTGATTTATCTTCACAAGTGGTAATGGTTTAAAAAAGGATGGTTCATGGCATGTATGTCCATATTATCGATAGCTCAACAATGACCATCAAAGATAATCTTCCTATTCATATCACTAATGAATTATTAGACAAATTGAAAGGAACAAATTTCTTTATTAAGTTGCATCTTCGTTTTGGATATCATCAAATTAGAATGAGGTAAGAAGCCATTCTCAAAATAGCCTTTAGAACACCTGAAGGTCATTATGAGTTTTTGGTTACTCCATTTGGACTTACTAATGCACCTTTAAAATTTCAAAGCTTAATGAATTCTATTTTTGAACCCTTCCTTAGAAAATATGTTTTAGTACTTTTTGATGACATACTAATCGATAGAAAATCTTGGAAGAGAATGTACATTTTTACAAGTTCTAACATTATTATCCTAGACCAACAATTATATGCAAATCCTTCCAAGTGTGTCTTTGGGGTTCAATAAATGGAATCTTTAATGTCTCGAAGTAGACCTTAACAAAATCAAAGATATGAGAGAATGGCCAATCCCCAAGACATTAAAGAAAATCATAGGATTCTTGGCATTGAAAATACGTTACCACAAGATTTGTCAAGAATTATGATCAATTAGAAGCACTTCTAACAAAATTACTGAAGAAGGAAGGATCTTATTAGACTAAAGAAACAACCAAAAATTTTGAAAAACTTAAACATGTTATGTGTAACACTCTCGTCATGTCCACACATGACTTCAAAGAAAAATTTATTTGGGATTTTGATGCATCAAGTCGTGCAATTGGTGTATTGTTGATGTAAAAAGGAAGGCACATTACCTTTGAAAGCAGAAAACTTAAATGAATAAACTTACTCAAACCCATCAATGAAAAATAAATGTTGTCCATACTCCATGCAATTATGAAATGGTGTCTATACCTAATAGGGGGACACTTGAAAGTTAACATAGATCATGATATTTTGAAGTAAATATTGGAGCAAAGACTCTCTTTATTAGATCAACATATGTGGCTTAAAACAATGCTAGGTTATGACTTTGAAATTATCAACAAAAAAAGGGAAAACAAAATAATGTGGAAAATTCATTGTCAAGGAAAGACAAATACATAGAGGGTTTGTTGTGTGTTATTTCCATTCCAAAATCTAATTGGGTGGAAGAAGAAAGGATGGAAAGGAAACAACATGAGAAGGTATAGAAGATCATTTAGAAACTACAGGAGGACCCCAAGGCAGTAGAAACACTTATGTGGAAGAATGTTTTTTTTTGGTATCAATATTTCTTATGTAATGATTCTCAGCTAAAACATAAGGTCTTTTTGGAATTACATGCTTCTCCTATAGGATGAAACTAAAGGTTCTTAAATACATACCATAGGATGAAGAAAGAATTTTTTTGGAAAGGTCTTAAAAGAAGATGTGCAAAATTTTTCCGTTGAATAATTGTTATGCCAATAGAATAAGGGAGAGACAATAAGACCCTATGGATTCTACAACCATTAGCCATAACAAACTACAATTAAATCCCACACATCAAACTAGAAGTGACATTATTATATTCATGAAGGAAAATCAATCTTACAACATGAGTTTATAGTCTAAAGTTTTCATGAACACAGTGTCACCACCCATTACAAATACCATTAAATATTTATAACGATGAGGGAAGTTATCGGTTCTATAAATGGAATGGTAAGTTCCTTAAAATGAAAAATAAGTTCTAACACACTCACAAGACTAAAGAAAAAATCATGCTTATGATTGGCTCGAAACCAATCAAGCATACACAAATTCCTTCTTGGATAGTCATCACGTTACTCATGTCATTAAGCTCATTAGGTTCCTCCAATTGCAAGGGGTTTCATTTTGTGATCATTGTTTTCTTCCATGTGATTACAATTAATACCTTAACAAAGCTTGATCTACTATTCAGATTCATTGTATGGAGTAGTGATTGTGCCACCATTTAACTGGAGAAAAAACCCTTTAGATGTTTGCACCCCTTTCTTTATGGAATCTTGGATCATGGAAAAACCCGTTTCATATTGCATTGGAGACATTATATCAAGGTGAATACCCTTCCATCCTTCATGAAAATACTTTAAACATGTTATGTTAGTTAGAATTTATATTTTGACACTCACAACAAAAGAAAATTGTATTTCATACTCAACGCAAAGGCAAAAAGATATATTGACCTAAAAGTAACAAGTTCCCTTGTGGAAATCATGATTAGTAATTACAACTAGTTTCATAAAGGAACATAAATATACAAAATGATCCAAATAATATCTAAAACACATTTCAATTCCAATAAGAAAAAAATAAAATGAGAGGAATTAATGGAAATCATATACCTTAGAAAAACTATGAGAAGTGGAAGTGATCAAGGGAAAAACGGTTATATATTAATACAAAAAGGGAAGTATTTATTTGTCAAAACATAGTCAAAATATGGAATCATAAATCTTTGTGAAATTCCAAACATGGCTAGACCCACATGTGTGAGTAATGGGGAGCTAACATGGTATCCATTGTACCATGGTGATAAATAAGGTAGGTCAACTTACAGGAGGAATAATGTTCACATATGAACTCTAATTGAGGTGATGTTTGCACCCTTGGAAAGCTCTTAGTATCTAGATCAACATCAAGGGCATGGGCATAATTTTGGGACATTTCAACCCCAAAATATGTCACTTGATTCCTTAAAATTGTTTTGGAATGTTTTGGGTCCCAATTTGTATACCAAAATGGGCTCTACATGTAAATCCTCTGATTTTTCAACCGAAATGTACCAAGATAGATAATAAACTATATGATGATCCAATACTGAGCATTGAGCCTCCCTAAATTAAAATAATTTTGTCTATGAATCAGTGAAAAGAAGAAAATATGCGTAAGATACTTGTTTCCAAACTCTCTTAAGACCACTTGACTAGGTGTTGTGATCCAGAAACATCCAACCTCCAAGTCAAATACCTTTGACTAAGAGCTAGAGGTTTTTCATTTACTAAGGGAGTTGGGTCTGTAATTGTCAATTATTTGTAATATTCTATGTTTTTAGGAAGATTGTAATAATGATGTAATTGGTATGGAATGATATCTTCTTCTAATTCTCAGAAGGTTGAGTGAGTTAGAGAAATCTTGGGATAGGATAGATTTCTTGAGAGCATTTTTTTGGATCCAGAGGATTCTTAAGAGCTTATTATTTGAGTAAATTGTGGATATGAAATAATCCAAGTTCAGGATCATTTTGTATATTTTTGTAAACCAAAAGGAATTCAAAGGTAGGATGATAGGCAGGAGAGAGAGTCAATAGGATTAGAGTCCAAGTGCGGCCACGAGGCCAATAAGGGCCAATAAAATGTAAATTTGTCCAATGGAGAGCATTTTGTAAATTATATTCATTAAAAGAGGAAGCACTATGCCTTGAGAAATGAATGTGCGAAATTGAGCCTTTGTGCATTATTTTGAATGTTTCCTGTAATTGTTGTTAGTCATATGTGATGCAGATGGAATGCAATTAGCCTCGGGAGGGAGAAAAATCTAAAAATAATCCTTGGGTATGATCAGAGTGGCACGTCGGAAGGGCGGAGGCAAGATATCTGTGATAGAGGAGGAGCGTAGTGAATTTGAAACTTAATTCATTAGAGCACTATGAAAATCTAACACTTAACAGGCACCGTGGAAAAAAAAAACTAATATTTTTTCAAGAAAAATATGTCGCATAAAATAAGTTGGGTTGACGTGTCCCGAGAGGTCTTCTCTGGAATATTGAAGAGGGGGCATATAAGGAAACGTCGGGATGAATAAGAATCGGGTGGACGTGGAAGAAAGCTAGCATGTAAAGTGTTGGGATAATTTGGAATCATTATATTAGATAACACGATGAACAAGGACCCACAGAGTCTTGACTCCTCCCAGCAGCACAAGCCCTTTGTGCATTAATTAAAACAATGGGATAATTTGGAAGACAACAAATGTGTCAAATGTTGGGGTGATGCAAATTTTTTTTATTGGACATGCAACCGAAAAGTGGGTCGCAAGCGATGTCGACTCCCCCCAGAAGCACACGCCCTTTGTGCATTATTTAAAAGGGCCAAGGATGATAATTGACAGAGGGCAGGGGAATGTCATTTGACCGGTTTAATTTACATTCCCTAGAGTCTGTATCCCGAAGGAATCAATTTCGTGCACTATTGGATGGACCAGGATGACATAAGTTTGGGAAACATGTCTCGACCGTATTAAGAGCTGTGCACTTGAGTAAAACATGACGTGGTCACGAGTCCTTGGTCATGAACAAGTTGAGGTAAAGCATCAAGGACTGAAGTTTGGTTTCAAAGTATTGCTCTACCATTACAAGGGAGTCGAGCTAAAGAGAAGGGCTTAAGGAGGATTGGTTCATGCTTATATATATATATATATATTAAGGAGGATTGGTTCATGCTTATATATATATATATATATATATATATATATTTATTAAGGAGGATTGGTTCATGCTTATATATATATATATATAGTCATGATTCACGGCCATATGATAAACAGTTGGAACACATGTTATATTAAAGGAGTTGAGGCCATGGTGGTTCTTCCCTAAGTCTTTGGCATATACATGTGCATATCTTGGATCTAGTAGTTTTATAAAAAGGGGTTTTGGACTATATCCTTGAAACTCCTCCCACTCAGTTTGAATTTGGAATAAAAGGGAATTAATTTCCCTTAGTTTAGTTGAAGGAAGTGCCTTTCTGGCCTATGTTTGGAACTGTGGGTAATTTAATCCGACATATTGGCACAGTCAATATTAACCTGGAATTTATGGTATCAGAACTAGACTGCTCTATGAACCTCATAATAGAGAGGCTAAATTGTTTGGAGAAGTATGGAAGAAATAAAAGCAGACGAAGAAATAGAGGACAAAAATATTTTGGAGGAACATAGTTTGCAGAATCATATTTGGAGGATTTGAATGAGACAGAGAGACAATATCTTGAGTTAAAGGATATTAAAAATTTGCAGAATCAACAGAAGGATTAGTACATAGCAGATTCAGTGGAATGAATCAACGTAATATTTTGGCATAGGTGAAGTATGATGTTTTTATGTTAAATTTGGTCATAACAAATTTATGTTTGTAGATAACAGAGAGAGGAAGTCGAAAACAATCATATAGCAAGTGAAATTATGACAGAGGAAGACGAAATTGTGACGAAACCCACCAACAACAAATGAAATTATTGAGATGAGGACAACAAGAGTTCTCAAAAGAGGAAGTGAAGAAGTGAGTATTTGAAGATGCAGAAGCATAGCATATTTGGAAGTTGAAGAGCATAGGTGCTCAGGTTCTAGTCCAAACAACTAGTGGAACGGAGATACCGAGAGGTTGACTTGGTATAGGAGACAAGTGAGAGACTTCTTATAAAGATGGAGGAATCTCACAATAGCTCACAAGTGGAAAAGGCAAGTTCGTAGAAGAAACATTAGAGGAAATTTCAGCCTAAAATTAGATTCCTAAGGAAAAATAATAAAATAATACGAAAATAATAAAATAAAAGTTATGAATTTTGGAGGGAAAAGAAGAAAATTATGTTATTTTATTGTATTTTTGGCTTATCTCCTCATAGGTTTACTCAAATTTCAAGTGTATACACTCATTGGATGCAAAATTTAATTCTCAATCCAACGAGTACCCATTATACATACTTTTGAGAAGATCTGCATTGATAAAAAAAAATAAGATACATTAAAAGAGTGTGTTCACCACGCTATTTTAATGTATCTTCAATTTTTGTCAATGTGTGTCTTCTCAAAACTATGCATAATGGGTACTCGTTGGATGTGGAATTTAATTTCACATCCAACGAGTGTTTACAATTGAAATTTGAGTAAACCTGTTAGGAGATAAGCCAAAAAAACGATTAAAAAATAGTATTTATATATTCCCTCCAAAATATTTACATGTACCTCTTTTTAACTTTAAGGGATTTTGATTGGTTTACATATTATGTACATGAAAATTTCATGGGAACTTTTAGGCTGAAATTTTCTCTAATGAAATAAACAATGATGACTACTAATAGTCATACCAAGGGTTCAAAGAAAGGTCACAATCAAAATGCCAAAATTGTTGGCATGAGGCAAATAAATGATGAAGAATTTGAAAGGGAAATGACAGAGTTGAAAGCAAAATTCAGTAATATAAAGTAGTTTCTATCAGATTAGGGATATGGCTGGATAATTAAGAAGAATAAGGTGAGATGGCATTCATTTACAAAGGACATGTGATAGGTTGAAGAAAGAAATTAGAGCAGTTGAGTGTGAGGGGGAAGTTCACTAATCTGAACCAGAGAAAGGCTCAATCCTTGGAGAGGGTGAAAGTGTTGAAGATGTTGAGAATAGACATTTTGTGAGCCTCAGAAATTGTTTGTAATATCATCATATGATGGAAGATTCATTTATTGAGGCTAAAGGGCCTGTTGATTTTAAATTTTGCTAATTGGTATGTGAATGTAGGAATTTTTGCAGATGATGGAAAAAAAAATCAAATTTGTTCAATGCAGGGGTGAAAAACATTCATTGCGTATTGTTATAAATATATAAAGAGAGCATAATTTAAATTCTCTAGGAAGAGGAAGGAAGGAATAATTGTTATGTAAAGGAAATCAAGGTGGAAACTATATGCAGTCGATAAATTCAACTATGGAAGAAAAGTTTGAGGTAGAAAGGTTTTTAATTTTGGATGAGATGCATGAAACAAATAAGTTTCTATTCTACGATAAGATGTCTAAGATTGATAATATTTTTGGACATACGTATATAGATATTGAATATGTTGAGGAAGAAGTTGATGAAGATCTGATGAATGGCTTAAAGGTTCCAATGTTGCATAAATAAAGGATGTTGTAGACTCCAAAGTCTCATGTTTTTGAAACTAATGAGTGGTTTGTGTTAGCAGGTCATGAAGAATGTAAGAAAGGACAGGTTCATAATTCTTTAATTTTAGTGGAAAAGGAAACATCGGGATGATGTGCAAATATAACAAGTGCAAATAGTGGAAATTGTCAATAAAATGAAGATATGCATGGAACAATGAGTTGTCTTGTATATGCTTCAGTTGATGAAGTACAATAAATTTTGGAAGAGGTCATGCAGGTTTACAGAGGAGCAAACATGGTACTTGTGAAGGAATAAATGACAATGGGATAATGGAACAAAACTGAGGAAACCTTGTATAAAGGTATAATTTTTTTATGGAAAATGTCATTTTAGCAAGATTAAAAATGTGAATTTATTGGAGTGGGGAGACAACTTGAGTTTGTAGCTTAAGGGTATGCAATAGTGGATGCACAATGTTTTTGACCAGAAGTATAAAGAGTTGGAAATGACAGTAGCCATACAAATTTCATGTGGAAGTTAGCAACAAACAAATGGTAGAAAAGAGGTATACTAGCAGAAGATGTGGTTTGAAAGTTTCCTTGGTGGAGCATGGAGATTGATGAAGAAGGAAACCAGATGGAATTTCTATAGAATGGAAAGCATAGTCAACAAAAAGTTTCCATGGACTGAAAGGGATTGAGAATGTGCAACAGAAAGTACAATGGGATGGAAAGGAAAGAGCACATTGTAGAGAAGCAACATAACACTTACAACATAAGGTCTAGGATCCATGAGAATTCCACTCAGTCTATGTAAGCACATGGTTAGGAGACCATGAAATTTTTTCACCTTAGGAGTATGATGCATGAGCATCCAACCTCCAAGTAAAATATCTTTGACTAAGACCTAAAGGTCCTTCATTTACTAAGGGATTTGGGTCCCTAATTGTCAATTATTTGTAATTTTCTATGTTTTTAGGAAAAATGTAATATTGATGTAATTGGTATGGAATGACATCTTCTTCTAAGAAAAGTTATTAGGAGGTTGAGAGAGTTGGAGATATCTTGGGATATGATACATTTATTGAAAGGATTTTGAGGATCTAGAGGATTCTTAGGAGCTTATTAGTTGAGTGAATTGTGTATTTGAACTAATTCCAGTTCAGGATCCTTTTGAATATTTTTGTAAACCAAAATGCATTCAAATGGTGATCACGGGAAGGAGAAAAAGTCAAAAGGATTGATCTAAAATCGATCATAAACAAATTGAAGTAGAATTGAAAAATTTCTGATAGTGAAATGAATGTTAACTTAAGGGATTAATGTGGAGTACTGAATGGAAGCAGCTGAGATATTTACTTAATCCAAAACATAAGCAACATAAATAAAACATGAACATGCAGCAAAAACATAGTAAGAAGACAACAAACTTGATGATGAAGTTAGTCCCTCCTGGACTACGTCTCTGGGTCCACTTCAATTTTTGTGTCCGTTTTGATTAGAGAAGCTTAAAGAATTGGTTACGTTGAAATCTGCCAGTGGATTAGTGCTCGCAGGCACTACTGGTCAATGTGGAATGAAAGCTCTCTGGAATAGCTTCTCAATTCTTGTCTCTATTATGGAATAGGCCCTCATATGGACAAGAAACACTCGAGAATGTAGGCGTGCAAAAACTTGTATTTTGAAGCAAAGGACCTCTGCACTACAATGCTTGTAGTTGACTTGAATCTGGTGATGTCTCCTTGAATTTCACTTCCTGCTTAAAACTTCAAAAGAGAACTCTCACAATATTGGTGAACTCCACTAGTGTGAATCCCTGTATCAAATTCACTACAATGCTTCGTATGCATCTCCAATGCACTTTTAATGCCCCTCTAACCTCCATGCTCAAAACATATCGAGTTTTAAATAACTTGGGAGAAGTGCCACATTTAGCACTAAGCTTAACCACTTAACCATTTGATATTTGATACATCAAAATAAATTTTTCATTGGATTTGTTTTATGCCACATAGGGAGTATTGATAAAGTGATAAAGTTTGTTAAATTAAACTTTTTAAATGATTCGATATTTATGAGCATACTAATATAGTCTAACTAGCCATATTAATAGACCTGCTCAAACTTATGATATTTTTTATTTGTTGGAATAAATCCGTCGAATTTTTCTGACTTTCCAACTCGAGGTTTATCCAACACTTTCCAAAACCTTCCATACTTTGCTTGCAGTTGGAACTAATGCTAGGTTTTAGAATTGTGTTTTCCAAAATGGAGTTCGGTCATTTTATGTCAAATACCTTCGGTGTTGTCATAACCGATGTGGTCTTGCAGTGGTGAAATGTTCACAATCCCTGTGGAATTGACAGGAACTTTTGCCACTCTGTGTGGCATAACAATTCCCGCAATATTATCTCCACACAGTTTTATTATCAATGACTTGGAGTTGTATTTAATTTCGATTTTCAACACTTATCCAATGTTTATATCCACCCTCCATCGAATCCTTTTGGTTGTATTTTGCGGCATTGACCATGTTGTTAGCCACCTATAAAATTTGTCATATCAAATGGTGGCTAAATCATTTTTGAAAGCCTTCAAGAAACAATTTTATTGCCAAATTGTTAGTTCTTGAAGTCTTATGAAGATAACTTGTCCTTGAGTTAATCTTCACTGCTGTTTCCCTCTCAATTCTGAAAATCTGATGTTTTCCTGAAGAAAATACTGCTGTAAAAACCCATTTTTCCCTTCATTTTTACCCCTTCTTTCGTTCAAAATTAACCTCCATTTTATCCCCTTTTACCTCATAAAATTCCTCTATTTTTCCTCATTTCCCTTCTTCCCTTCATAAAAACCCCTTTATTAGGTTTAAAACTCCTTTTTAAACCTTATCAAAACCCCCAAAATCCTTTGAAAAACCTTGAAAAATCATAAAAAACCCACTTTTTCATTATAGGCCTTTAGCCCCCTTTAGCTAAGCCCCTAAACCACTGCCCCACCATGCGACCCGGCGCTGAAACCAAGCACTAAGGCCCAAGGCGCTTATCGCAATCGGGACTTTAAATGGGTGCATTTCCCTTTGTTTCTTGCTTACTTCCGATGCGAGAAAATACTGTTCAATCGGACCCCGCCGCAATCTGATCTGTTGATATTTTAAAGATCTAACGGTCAGCATTGGTTCCACGTTGCGCCCCGTCGCCCCTCTCCATTTAACCCTCCGATTAAATGTAAACCATTGATCTCCCCACCAGATCTAAAGGCTGGCACATAATCGCACCACTGCCAATCGCACCAATCCCGTGTTACCAACCCCTCCCGATTGACGAGCCCTGATTGAATCCTAGCCGTTCATCCATTAGAATCCAACGGCCCAGATTGATCACCCTCCACCACAGCCCTCCGAAATTTGAACCCACGATTCATTCCCGACCATTGATCTCTCTAAGATCGACTGCCTGCATTCAATCGCATCGGAAATTTTCATTTGTGCCTTTCCTCTCTCCTCCGCCGATCGGCAATCCAGTGATTAGATCTGGGCCATCCATTGCATACATCTGACGGTCCAGATTGAAGCCCTCACCCTTTGTTAATTTCATAAAAACTCCTTTGTGTAATGTTTTTCTGTGAATACCAGTCGTTGATCTTTGCAGATCAACGGCCCACAATGACCCATTCTTCGCCCGACCCCTGTGCCATATCCCGTTTAATAAACCCCAAGATTGAATCTGATCCGTTGATTTGTTTCATCTGACGGTCTATATTCAACCCGATAAGCCCAACTCCTTTGGGTCCGACCCTTCCTAGATCAGATCTCCGTTGTCCATTCCCTGATCTGAAGGTCAAGGTCAAAACCACCTTGACCCCGCCCCACCTGTTATCGCTTGTGCATCTATTCTCCATCGCGCTCTCCTCACGACCGTCTGATTTAAGACCCTAGATTTGACGGCCAGCGTGCGGTTTCACGTGATTTTAAGTCGGATAATTAATTTTTCAAAATCACGCGATGAGGGTGGTTTTAAAAAACCACGTGTCAGGATCTAACGCATATCGCGTTCAAAAAGTTAAAACCGCCTTTCCTCCTTTTCATCGCACGAAAACAGTGGTTTCTATGGCCGAAACCACTTAGCCCCATTTACATTACATTCCGTCATTGTTAATCTCCACCGTTGATCTTTGAAGATCAACGGTCCTAGTTTAATCTCGCCCTCAGTTCATTGCCCTCCGCCCATCCCCCAAGGGACTTCATAAGCTAATCTCCGTCGTCGATCTCTGTGGACTAATCCAATCCAACGGTCCAGGATCGTTCAGAAACCCCAAAATTCATTTATTCCTTTTTCACTGCCGATTAAGGTTTTTGACCATTTTTCTTTATAATTTCTTCTGTTTCATTATAAAGTGGCCCCTCCACATTGTATATTCACGATTGATCTCAACCGTTGATCTCTGCGGATCAACGGTTCCCACTTAATCCCCACCGTTTATTCAACTGCCTCTCATCTGACCCCATCGAGTAAATCCTCATCGTTGGTTGCTTTCATCCAACGGCCACGATCTAACCAAAACCTCTGAAGCAGTCTAAACCCAAATACGCAGGATTTTCTTAACTTTTTCTTGTTTTGTGCAGGTTTTTTGGTTTTTCAATTATTTTAAAGGAAAGTTGAAGGCCGGGGATGACAATCCCTCAAGCCATTATTCATCAAAGAGATCATTCTGTAGGGTTTTCCCATTATGTTTTATCAGTCCCTCATGAGCACTAATGCCATTATAAAGCCCCTGTAATGCCTACACATCAACAAGACACAACAAAGCTTAATCAAATAGAGAGTATCAGTGTTAAAAGATCCAGTCACAACAGAGATGAAGAATTGAAGATGATTTACACAGTTTTTGAGGGATTACAGCCTAAATCGATTATATAAAGCCTAATCCACTCAATTAAACATAGTTTGAAGAACATAAGACAAAATTTAGGCCTAATTATGCCTAACACACAGAT
This sequence comes from Pinus albicaulis, assembly GCA_034641835.2. Classification (NCBI taxonomy): domain Eukaryota; kingdom Viridiplantae; phylum Streptophyta; class Pinopsida; order Pinales; family Pinaceae; genus Pinus; species Pinus albicaulis. Next base: position 48,971,165 of record CM076579.1, read on the forward strand.
CAGAGACAAATTAACAGTGTTTAAAGAAAAACAATAAATATCTATCAGTCCGAGAAAGCCTCCACTGCCACATCAGAGGCTAATTGAATCCTCTCAGCTACCAAAATCCACCTGCAGCCTCAAAGCATTCAAAAGAGGCATAGTTATTACCATAACAGAAGATACTTGCCTCAAGGCAATTGAATAGGTATTTCAAATCAAAGAACTTATTACAAACTGTCAGCAGAGTTATTACAAAGATAAAGAAGAATTCTAAAGGTCAACAAATTATGCTAAGAGGATCGAAAACTTAATAAAAACAATTAATACAAGAGAAATATCTGAAATCTTCTCCATTGAGCCCCTCAAAGGCCGAGAAGCATTAACTGTATTAATTAGGCCTATAGATCTTTTTTCTCATCCACCTCCTCATTTTCCTATAAAATCTTCTTGAGGAGCACATTGTAAAGGGTTGGTTGCTGAACTTTGATATAATACTTGTGCTCAAAAATTTCTACATGTAAATAGTGTTTAGAGGCTCTTGAAGCTCTGTTTTTAATCAAATAAGTTAGGCTGAGAAGACAAGATGATTGCTGAACTGAAACATTGGACTTGAAGAATGTAGCTGGATTGATATCAATATAAAAGCTGATTCTTCGGATCCTGGTCTATATCACTGGTGAAGTGCTTCTTTCTGTGTTATTGTTTTCCTTTCATGTATGCCATTTTTTCCACTTATTCTCTGATAAAGAACAACAAGCATAGAGTTAGGATTTACTGTTTACAGTACCCTTCTCTGACTGATAAGCTTTATCTCAATGTTTTCCTCCAAATTGTGTGTTTAAGAAGGTCTTAAGTTAAGTGTAAACATTATCAATTAATGTTGGTTTTCCCTTGTCTTGATGTGCGAAGCTTGAAAAGAAGTTCTTAAATGATATTTTCATTAATACTCAGTAAAGTTAGACTAGAAAAGTTTATGGTTTGCCTTGTTTTCTAGTTTCTTTCTCCAAAGGTAGTTCTGAAAGTTTCCCTAAGAGTATGCTGAAAGAAGTTTAGATTTAAAAGTATCTTATCTGATCTTAGGTTGCACTTTGTTTTTCTTATCTGCTTTCATCCCTTCTGAAAGTAATTATGTGGATTACTGGATTGGTTGTCTGTTAAGTTAGCTTTAATACAAGCTTGTCCAAACAAGTCTATGGTTAGCCCTGTCCTTTGGTTGGTTTTAAACAGTTACTTAAAAGGCTTTTCTTGTTTGGAAATGCTAATAAATCCTAGTTGAAATTATTGTCTTTTTCCATCCCTTCAACACTTTTATTGTTCCATTCCATCATTTTATCTAAGCGATCTTGTGATATAGATGACTTGCCCCTTGGACCACTCTTGAAATTGTTGCACAATTAAACCCTTTTATGACTCCATAGCCCAATGGACTAAAAACCAACATTATATCTATCCTATCAGCCAAATATTTTTTTGTTTTCTTATACCTTCACCCCTTTGAAACTCTTTCTTTTCAGGACTTTCCATTCAACTAAAAATCATGCTCAGCCATCCAAAACCAAACAAAAACCCTTGTTCTTAATAACTAGCCTAATATCACACACAAAAACTTAAAGATAAATCAATATTTGCACTTATAGAGAGATCCCTCTCTGGATTCAAGAGGGCTAGATCCTAGAATCCCAAAGTGGTTCCAATGTCCTCTTCGTAGCTTCAGTCTCACCAATCTGCTGAAATTACGGGGAGATAAAATTTCTGGCAACTCCACTGGGGATTGAGTTGAAATCCTTAAAACAAGACACTCAGTGTTCAATGCAGTACAAGTAGCCCTCTTCAAGCACTACCAATCAAATGGTAATCAAGATAAAACTTATTCGAATCAGTGACAAACTAAGGAAACCTTAGCATTCTCATAAGAACTTATCAAACCTTGAAGGATCAACTGGCTTAGCCATAATAGTAGACTTTCCTTTGTTTCATCACTGTAGCTAAGTGTTGAAACATATTTAGCACACTCTTAGAACCCATAGGATTGAAATAACTCAGAAAACCCAAAAATATTTCAAGATTGGTATTCAAATAAACATGGTGGTGGACCATAAAAATTTTTACCTCCAAAAGAGCTAAAAATTTCCACCTGGTGACTCCACAATCCTAAACAGACCTTAAGACTCCACTGACCCATTATCATCATAAAATCATATAAACTCAGTTAGAGGACTTTAGGATTAAAGTTTTCTTGTTTAAAAGATCATTTAGCCTCTTAAAGATTGTCATATTTGGTTAAAATTTTCTTGTTTAGTTGGGTCTGAAAAACACAGCATAGTGGCTCCTAGAAAGATTTATACTAGAGCCTATCTTGACCCAAACCCTCCTGAGATAGTTGATAACCCTGAAATAATCCTTAGGAAGTCTCCTGAGATTAAATCTTCAATTGTTTTCAAATCACCCAATAGAGCTCATTCGGTCCCTGAAAACCTTGTAGCTCTACAAAATTCACAAGTTGACTTAAGAAATCCATTCATAACTAGGTCACTTGAGGATTTAGATCAGTTAGATTCAGAGCCTTCGCTTTCATCCTGGTAGCAGAGAAACTACACCACTAGATTTATTTTTCATTCATAATTTTGATTTCTCTCATCCTAGATCTACTCAACAATCTATTGCTGGTCCATCCACATCTGTTCTTCATACATCCACTGTCCAAACCACTACATTCCAGCCCACTTTCCCTCTTGTCAACCCACCACTTGTAAAGCCCCCACTTTTTCCACAACCTCCTATCATGGCAACATGGTATGCTCCCTTAGTCCTTCCTTTACCTTTAGTCAATCTTCCACAGGACTATCAGTCCAAGATACCATTGTATGATGCCAGTAATTCTACTACTGTTTCACAACATGTGGATAATATGAATGACTACTTTGACAGAAATGAGATTGATGATGAAACTGTCAAACTTAGACTATTAGCTCAAAGTTTAGGGGGAGAAGTAAGAAAATGGTTTAAAGGCTTAACCCCTCACAGTATTAATGATCTCCAAGACTTCCATCAGATATTCTTAAACAAATGGGAAGTGAGGAAAAACCCTCTCCAAATACTTTATGATTACAAGAATCTCCAAAGAAACACTGGTGAAAGTGTTCAAGCTTACTGCACTAGGTTTAACAGCGTTTATAATGCCCTTCCCCCAGATTTAAAACCTCCACAAGGCTCAGCTTTAAACAAATTTCCTGAAGGATTTGATCCTGAGATGGCCTATCAGCTAAGAGAGAGAGATCCTTTAACCCTTGAAGATATGCAAAAAGGAGCTCTTGTTGTGGAAGTTAATTTAATGGAGAAAAGAGCAAGAATGAGGAATGAGAAGAAAGTTTCCTTTAGGGAGGAATCTACACCTTCCACATCTAGCTCAAAGATGGAGAGAATGATGGAGGAGATGATGAAAAAGATGAGCATACTTGAGAGAGCACAAGCTAGTCAAAACCAAACAGCTCCTCAAAACATAAATCAAAACCAAAATTAGAATTTTAGGAGAAACCAGCCTCATAACAAACCAAGGGAGGATGATCAACAAATCACTCCTCCTTTTCACCAAAACTATGTAAGTGAGGTTGAAGAAACATTAGAAAAAACATAGGAAGATGATATAAACATGTTGGGAGTAGATAATGATGATTTTGAAGTTCCATTAGGGGAATTTTGAGGTCTAAAATGGGCCTCCTAAGAAAAATGTACAACAAAAATAAACTTTATAACAACCAATAGGATTCAAGATGATGATGTCAACCATGGGGGATGATTCACCATTTTTTAAATAAAAGGGTAGAAATATTAAAAAATAATAAAATAATAAAACTACTTTTTCAACTCGTATTTTCAACTTATCTCCCAAAATTTTTACTCAAATTTCGAGCGGGAGTACTCGTTGGATGCGAAATTTAATTCTTCATCCAAGGAGTACCCATGTTGCATACTTTTGATGAACTCTACTACACGAAAAATGAGAAATACATAAAAAAACATGATTGTAATCACGTTTTTTTTTATGTATTTCTCATTTTTCGTGTAGTAGGACCCATCGAAAGTATGCAACATGGGTACTCCTTGGATGAGGAATTAAATTCTGCATCCAACGAGTACTCCTGCTCGAAATTTGAGTAAAAACTTTGGGAGATAGGTTGAAAATATGAGTTGAAAAAGTAGTTTTTTCATTTTTCCCTCTAAAATTTGATGATGTCATCAAATCTTATTTGATTTTTTCCACTATTATTTTATAATTTCCTTAGGAGACCCATTTTAGACCTCAAAATTCCCCTAATGATTACAATAGGAAACAAGGTCTATACACACCCTATGATGACAAAAGAGCAGAAGATGAATATTATTACCAAGAAATGGAAAATGTCATCATAGAAACTCCAAAAGAGTATGACCTCAAAAGTAAGAAAAATCTGGAAACTCCCAACAACAAACCCTCTGAAAAATCTGTTCAAAACAACACTATAAATAAACCCAAAATTGTAAAACAAAAAGACAAAATAGTGACTATAAATTCTGATAAAAATAAAGAGAACGACACTCAAAATACTGAAAAACAGAGTGCGGACCTTAGTAACGTTAGCACCTCAGCTAGTGCTCCTATTAAAACAATTTTGACAAATGTACATAGAGAAAATCAACAATCTGATCTTGCTAATAAAATGGTGGTTAACAAAGTTGAAACAAACCTTGTAAGAAGTTAGCTACCTTTCAGTTTGGAGTAAGAAATTGCCAAGATAAATATCTTTGTTCCCCTTATTGAATTAGCTTCCTAGAATGTGTATAGATCCAAAATTTTGAAGGCTTTTAACATAGAAGAGAATAATGACACTGTCAATCTTAATGATGACCAACCAGAGCTCATATTTGGTCCTAAGATTGAAGGTAGATATCAAGAAGGACCGATTCTTCCTTTTTATGTTAGTTTAAAGATTCATGACAAAATTTTACACAACGCTATGCATGATTTAGGGGCCTCTCATAATTTAATGCCCAAAGCTGTAATGGAGAGTCTCGGCCTTGAAATTACTAGACCTTACAAAGATATTTACTCCTTTGACTCAAGCAGAGTGAAATTTTTAGGTTTAATCAAAGACCTTTGTGTAAACTTAGCACAAATTCCAGCCAAGTGTTTAGTCATGAATATTGTAGTGGCTGATGTACCCCCAAAATATGGTATGTTGTTATCCAGATCTTGGGGAGCTAAGTTACAAGGAACTATGCAGATGGGTATGACATACGTGACTATCCATGTTTTTAATCAAATAAGAAGACTTTACAGGGAGTCCCATATGCAGTACATGGTTACTAGCCAAGAGAGACTGCAAAACTCTCCCATTTATGCTGTAAATATAGGCCTTGACTCATTTATCCTTTTCAATGATGAAACATTCAGTGAACAAGTGACCTTAACTGAATTAATGGCAGATAGAGGGGAGGAGGAAGACAACACAGAAGTGTCAAAACAGTTTGCTAAACCCAAAAACTACAACACACAAAACGCATGTCTAGAGCTACAAATCATCCATCCTTTTCTTTTAAACCTTGAGAGTCAAGAAAGCAGTCCTCAACACAATGAAAAACCTGAGAAATTAAAACAAATTCAACAAAGTGTTGATCTTCAAGAACAATCTGAAAGCACACTAGTTGAAGAGGATAGTAACCAAACTACTGAACCTGAAACAAGTCCTCTTTGGAATATGAACTTCGATGGATCTTGCACTAGGAGCAACGCTGGTGCAGGCATCTGGATACATACCACCGAAAATAATCACAAAGAAGGCCATTCCTATAGATTAAATTTTCAGTGTTTGAATAACATAGCGATTTAATCCCTTCTTTAGGCTTACACTTGTTGAAAAAATAGGAGCCAAAAGAATTAAAGTGCATGGGGATTCATAGTTAATCATTAGGCAAGTAAATGGGGAATACAAAGGCCAAACACCACGACTTAGAGCCTATAGGAATGATGTCATAGATTTATTGAAAACTTTGAGGAACTGGAACCATTTTTGTCACAAGCATGAGAAAAGAATATCCCGCCTACGCTTAAATTTTCTTTTCACTACTAGAATATGTTTAACACCATTTGAAACCAAACAATGCACAACTCAGATTAAATTCAGACCAGTTGTCCCTGATAACGAGAAATATTGGCAAGTGTTTGAAGGAGACAAACAAATAAAAGACTTCCTGCAGTCCAGAAATGAATTTGAACTACCAAGTTTAGATTCAGACTATGAAACAGACTGTCCTAGTGAAGAAAATCTACTTGATGAAGAAGAAGAGTCTCCAGAGATTGCTGATATAAATCTATTGTCTAACAAACTTCAAAACACGACAGAAATCGCTGCAGAGTTAGAAAAAGAAGACTTAGAAACTCTGCAGTCTAACAATCAAAATTTTCCAAAGGGACTGGCCCCTTTAGAAGAATTGTTTGATTTCAACGATGTGGCCAAGAAGCCAAAGTTGGAGCCTATGGAAAATAAAGTTGAAGAGTATAATATAAGCAGTGAACTAAAACCAAATATGATCAAACTGTCTAAAATTCTACTAGCTCACATCAAACTCAAATACATAGAGTTGTTTAAAGAATTTTCTAATGTTTTTGCTTGGAGTTATGAGGATCTGAAATCCTATGACACTGAAATAATTTAGCACAAGATACCTCTCAAGGAAAACCAAAAACCATTTAAACAAAACCTACACAAAATAAACCCTGTTTAGTTACCTTTGGTTGAGAAGGAAATCAAGAAAATGTATGAAGATGGTATTATTGTCCCTATTAGATATTCAAAGTGGGTATCTAATCTAGTGTCATTTAGGAAGAAAACAGGAGATATTAGGCTTTGTATTGACTTTAGAGACTTAAACAAAGCCTCATTGAAGGACAACTACCCTTTACCCAAGATGGATCATATTTTACAAAGAGTATTTGGTTCTAAAAGAATTTATTTGCTAGATGGCTACTCAGGATACAATCAGATTTTAGTACATCCTGATGATCAACTAAAGATATCTTTTACTACACCTTGGGGCACTTTCATGTATGTAAAAATGCTTTTTGGTTTAATGAATTTTGGTGCTACTTTCCAGAGTGCCATGGACATTGCATTCTCGGAAGATTTAGGCTACTTCATCATTATTTACCTTGATGATGTCACTATTTTTTCCAAGACAGATGAAGAGCACTTAGAACACTTGAGAAAAGTATTCGAGAAATGCAAAAAGTTTGGGATATCTTTAAATCCAAAGAAAAAATTGTTTGGTCTCCAAGAAGGTAAACTTCTTGGGCACATCATATCAGAAGAGGGGATAAATATATACCCAAAGAGGATTGAGGCTATATTGCAAATCACTCATCCTAGAAACATCAAGGAACTTCAATCTTTCATTGGAAAGATTAATTTCTTGAGGAGGTTCATACCCAACTTAGCTGAGCTCCTTAGAAGCATTACAAACACGCTGAATAAGGAAAAAGGAGTTAAATGGACCTTGGAAGCAAGGAAATATTTTGAGCTGGTGAAACAAGCGTTAACCAAAACACCAGTTCTAATAAGCCCTGATTTTTTAAAAGATTTTTATATTTTTTCATTTGCATCAGAACATACAATAGCTGTTGTCCTATTGCAAAAAAATCCACAGGGACAAGAGCAGCCCATTGCATTCTTTAGCAAGGCATTGAGAGATGCTCCTCTGAAGTAAAACATTATGGAAAAACAAGCCTTTGCCTTAGTCAAAGCTTTAAAAGACTTCAGAGTTTACATTTTTCACTCCCACATCATTGTCTTTGTCCCAAATTTAGTTGTGAAAGACATTCTAACACAGGACCCAGATGGTAAGAGAGGTAAGTGGATAGCTATGATACTTGAATATGATTTAGAAATAAAGCCCACTAAACTCATTAAAGGCCAAGGTCTAGCTAGATTAATGGTTGAATCAAATTTTGAAGTTCCTGATATAAATATGATAAATTCTTTAGATGAACAAGAGGAACTGCCAACTCCCATTATTGAAGACCATTTTATGAATTTCTCTTGGTATGCTGATATTCTATATGTTTTTCTTAAATTGAATGCACCTCCTAGTTTATCAAAAACAAAGGCAAGGTTTTTAAAGTTAAAAACTGTAAACTACTACATTATAGATAAATGTCTTTATTGGAAAAATGCAAGTGGGATATTGCTTAAATGTTTGCCTGAGAATGATGTAGAGAAGGTTAAGCACGAGTTCCATGAAGGAGAATGTGGAGGCCACCTCTACTGGAAGACTACAACCAACAAAATCCTTAGATCTAGTTACTATTGGCCCACCCTCTTTCTAGATGTACACAAGATGATAATTGCCTGTCATAAATGCCAACTCTTTGAAGGAAAAAGAAAATTGCTACCCTTACCTCTGCATCCAATCACTGTTGAAGCTCCTTTTCAACAGTGGGGTTTAGACTTCATAGGAGAAATCCATCCACCATCATCAGCCCAGCATATATGGATTCTCACTGCAACAGACTACTTTACCAAATGGATAGAAGCCATCCCTTCTAGGCAAGCCAATGAATCTGTCATCATAAAATTTATTGAGACTCATATCCTCTCTAGATTTGGTTGTCCTAGGAAGATCATCACGGATAATGATGCAGCATTTGGATCCAAGAAGATGGTTGAATTCTATCACAAATATCAGATTACATTGGGATATTCTATTGCTTATTACCCTCAAGGTAATTGGCTATCAGAATCCTCAAACAAGAGTTTGGTGAACATAATCAAGAAGTTGCTGGAGTACAACAAGAAGTCTTGGCACACAAAGCAAGTACATGCACTCTGGGCTGACAGATTGACACTTAAGAAGTCTATTGGAATGTCACCCTACCAACTTGTGTATGGAATAGATGCAATTTTTCCAACCAGCCTTGGTCTACCAGTCATGAAGCTAATCCAAAAGGTACAGTCTGAAGACAATGACATGCTCAGAAGGATTAATTAGACCATACATCTTCAGCAAACTAGAGAGGAGGTCTACAATAGAGCATTACAAAAAAAAAAGAGCATCAAGAAGCTTTTTGATAGAAGGACAAAGGCCAGTAATTTCAATGTTGGTGACAAAGTGTTAAAGTGGGACTCAAGGAGAGAATACAAGGGCAAGCATGGGAAATTTTATAACTTATGGCTTGGCCCTTATCTCATTCATTCTACTGCTGGTAATAATGCCTATTTCTTACAGGAATTGAATGGAGCTGAACTGTTTGGGGGTCCTGTCAATGGCAAGATGCTCAAACATTATTTCTCTTGATCCTATCATGTTTGAAAGCCTTTTTATCTTTTTTCTCATTATAAATATTTCATCCATCATTGCATTCAAAGTTAGAAAAATCAAAAATACAAAAACAATAAAAACTGAAAAGAGGGCAGATTGTTAAAACAAGAAAGGTACAACCCCATACCAAAAAAGAGAAACAAAATCTGAAAGTGTGCAAGCTCAAATGCCACTCCTAAGAAACACACTCCTAGTTAGTCATACAGCCTAATAATGACTAATTAGTTTTAAATTTACTGCTGATAGGTTAGTGAATCAGATTTTCCAAACGACTTAATCTTGTCTTATTAGTTAGGTAGATTAGGATAGAAAATAAAGGTTCAAACAAGCTCAAAATCTGAACCTAAGTTTCCAAAATAAGAATGGCTCTAATCTTCTTTAATCATGAGTCAAAGATAGAAATAAACTAGTTCTAAATAAGCCCAAAGCTTGAACCAGAGAACAAACAGAGAATAGCTCAAACAAATTCAAAAACAGAGCTGAAGAAAAGAGAAGGATGTTCCTAAAAACTTTCAGATCTTAAGCCTTCAACATTTTGATTTAATTTTCTGCAAAATAATAATCTATGCGCAGCTTGTTTTTATGCCATAGATCAGCAACAAGTTAGACTGTTCAATCCTGACTTGTATGCTTTTTAAATTTCTTGTTTTTAGAAATTAGAGAATAAAAATCTATTAGACTGTTTAATCCTAACAGATAGTAGACTAGGTAGAGAAGTTTATGAACTCAACTATTTGATCTAAGTTCATGGAGAAATAAGAAGTAGTCTTAGATTAGTTTTTTTCTTTCAAAAGAATAAAATGTTTGTAAAAAGAGTTTTCCAATCCAAATGCACTCTAAAAAGAAGAAAAAATGTTAGGTCAGTATGATTGGGTAGGTAGAAAGCTTGTTGGATAGTATTCTATTGTTTTTCATGGCTGCTAAAATTATCAGAACATAAGAAGATCATTCAAATGAAGAAATTTGTAGCCCAATGGATGAGGCATTGATCAGCCCCCCAGAGAATACAAGTCTGAAGTTCTTGACACCTTCAAGAAGGTGCCATCCCCATGTGGAGCCACTGTTAGCCACCTATAAAATTTTTCATATCAAATGGTGGCTAAATCATTTTTGAAATCCTTCAAGAAACAATTTTATTGCCAAATTGTTAGTTCTTGAAGTCTTATGAAGATAACTTGTCCTTGAGTTAATATTCACTATTGTTTCCCTCTCAATTCTGAAAATCTATTGCTTTCCTGAAGAAAAGACTGTTGTAAAAACCCATTTTTCCCTTCATTTTTCCCCCTTCTTTCATTCAAAATTAACCTCCATTTTATCCCCTTTTACCTCATAAAATTCCTCTATTTTTCCTCATTTTCCTTCTTCCCTTCATAAAAACCCCTTTATTAGGTTTAAAACTCCTTTTTAAACCTTATCGAAACCCCCAAAATCCTTTGAAAACCCTTGAAAAATCATAAAAAACCCACTTTTTCATTATAGGCTTTTAGCCTCCTTTAGCTAGGCCCCTAAACCACTGCCCCACCATGCGACCCGATGCCAGAACCAAGCACTAAGGCCCAGGGCGCTTATCGCAATCGAGACTTTAAATGGGTGCATTTCCCTTTGTTTCTTGCTTTCTTCCGATGCAAGAAAATAATGTTCAATCAGACCCCGCCGCGATCTAAGTCGTTGATATTTTAAAGATCTAATGGTCAGCGTTGGTTCCGCATTGTGCCCCGTCACCCCTCTCCATTTACCCCTCCGATTAAATGTAAACCGTTGATCTCCCCGCCAGATCCAACGGCTGGCGCGTAATTACACCACCGCCAATCGCACCAATCCCATGTTACCGATCCCTCCCAATTGACGAGCCCTGATTGAATCCTAGCCGTTCATCCATTTGAATCCAACGACCCAGATTGATCACCCTCCGCCACAGCTCTCCAAAATTTGAACCCATAGTTCATTCCCGACCATTGATCTCTCTAAGATCGACTGCCTGCATTCAATCACATCGGAAATTTTCATTTGTGACTTTCCTCTCTCCTCCGCCGATTGGAAATCCAGTGATTAGATCTGGGCCGTCCATTGCATACATCTGACGGTCCAGATTGAAGCCCTCACCCTTTGTTAATTTCATAAAAAATTTGTTGTGTAATGTTTTTCTGTGAATACCAACTGTTGATCTCTGTAGATCAACGACCCACAATGACCCAGTCTCTGCCCGACCCCTGCGCCATATCTCGTTTCATAAACCCCAAGATTGAATCTAAGTCATTGATTTGTTTCATCTGACGGTCTAGATTCAACCTGATAGGCCCAAATCCTTTGGGTCCTACCCTTCCCAGATCAAATCTCCACTGTCCATTCCTTGATCTGATAGTCAAGGTTAAAACCACCTTGACCCCGCCCCACCTGTTATCGCCCGTGCACCTATTCTCCATTGCGCTCTCCTCACGACTGTCCGATCTAAGACCCCAGATCTGACGGCCAGCGCGTGGTTTCACATGATTTTAAGCCCGAGCGTTAATTTTTCAAAATCACGCGATGAGGGTGGTTTTAAAAAGCCACGTGTCATGCTCTAATGCATATCACGTTAAAAAATTTAAAACCTCCTTTCCTCCTTTTCATCGCGCGAAAACAGTGGTTTCTATGGCCAAAATCACTTAGCCCCATTTACATTACATTCCATCATTGTTAATCTTCGTCGTTGATCTCTGCAAATCAACGGTCCCAGTTTAATCTCGCCCTTAGTTCATCGCCCTCTGCCCATCCCCCAAGGGATTTCATAAGCTAATCTCTGTCGTCGATCTCTGTGGACTAATCCAATCCAACGGCCCAGGATCGTTTGGAAACCCCAAAATTCATTTATGTCTTTTTCACTGCCGATTAAGGTTTTCGACCATTTTTCTTTATAATTTCTTCTGTTTCATTATAAAGTGGCCCCTCCGCATTGTATATTCATGATTGATCTCAACCGTTGATCTCTGCGGATCAACGGTTCCGACTTAATCTCCCCACGGTTTATTCAACCACCTCTCATCTGACCCCATCGAGCAAATCCTCGTCGTTGGTTGCTTTCATCCAACGGCCATGATCTAACCAAAACCTCTGAAGCAGTCTAAACCCAAATACGTAGGATTTTCTTAACTTTTTCTTGTTTTGTGCAGGTTTTTTGGTTTCTCAATTATTTTAAAGGAAAGTTGAAGGCCGGGGATGACGATACCTCAGGCCATTATTCATCAAAGAGATCATTCTGTAGGGTTTTCCCATTATGTTTTATCAGTCCCTCATGAGCACTGATGCCATTATAAAGCCCCTGTAACGCCTGCACATCAACAAGACACAACAAAGCTTAATCAAACAGAGAGTATCAGTGTTAAAAGATCCAGTCACAGCAGAGATGAAGAATTGAAGATGGTTTACACAGTTTTTGAGGGATTACGGCCTAAATCGATTATCTAAAGCCTAATCCACTCAATTAAACACAGTTTGAAGAACATAAGATAGAATTTAGGCCTAATTATGCCTAACACACAGACCAGAGACAAATTAATAGTGTTTAAAGAAAAACAATAAATATCTATCAGTCCGAGAAAGCCTCCACTGCCACATCAGAGGCTAATTGAATCCTCTCAGCTACCAAAAGCCACCTGCAGCCTCAAATCATTCAAAAGGGGCATAGTTATTACCAGAACATAAGATATTTGCCTCAAGGCAATTGAATAGTTATTTCAGATCAAAGAACTTATTACAAACTATTATCAGAGTTATTACAAAGATAAAGAAGAATTCTAAAGGTCAACAAACTCTGCTAAGAGGATCGAAAACTTAATAAAAACAATTAATACAAGAGAAATATATGAAATCTTCTCCATTGAGCCCCTCAAAGGCCGAGAAGAATTAAACTATATTAATTAGGCCTATAGATATTTTCTCTCATCCACCTCCTCATTTTCCTATAAAATCTTCTTGAGGAGCACATTGTAAAGGGTTGGTTGCTGAACTTTGATATAATACTTGTGCTCGAAACTTTCTACATGTAAATAGTGTTCAGAGGCTCTTGAAGCTCTGTTTGTAATCAAATAATTTAGGCTGAGAAGAGAAGATGATTGCTGAACTGAAACATTGGACTTGAAGAATGTAACTAGATTAACATCAATATACAAGCTGATTCCTGGGATCCTGGTCTATATCACTGGTGAAATGATTCTTTCTATGTTATCGTTTTTCTTTCATGTATGCCATTTTGTCCACTTATTCTCTGATAAAGAACAACAAGCATAGAGTTAGGATTTACTATTTAGAGTACCCTTCTCTGACTGATAAGCTTTATCTCAATGTTTTCCTCCAAATTGTGTGTTTAAGAAGGTCTTAAGTTAAGTGTAAACATTATCAAGGAATGTTGGTTTGCCCTTGTCTTGATGTGTGAAGCTTGAAAAGAAGTTGTTAAATGATATTTTCATTAATACTCAGTAAAGTTAGACTAGAAAAGTTTATGGTTTGCCTTGTCTTCTACTTTCTTTCTCCAAAGGTAGTTCTGAAAGTTTCCCTACGCTGAAAGCAGTTTAGATTTAAAAGTATCTTATATGATCTTAGGCTGCACTTTGTTTGTCTTATCTGTTTTCATCCCTTCTGAAAGTAATTATGTGGATTACTGGATTGTTTGTCTGTTAAGTTAGCTTTAATACAAGCTTGTCCAAACAAGTCTATGGTTAGCCCTGTCCTTTGGTTGGTTTTAAACAGATACTTAAAAGGATTTTCTTGTTTGGAAAGACTAATAAATCCTAGTTGAAATTATTTTCTTTTTCCATCCCTTCAACACTTTTATTGTCCCATTCCATCATTTTATCTAAGAGATCTTGTGATATAGATGACTTTCCCCTTGGACCACTGTTGAAATTTTTGCACAATTAAACCCTTTTATGACTCCATAGCCCAATTGACTAAAAACCAGCATTATATCTATCCTATCAGCCAAATCTTGTTCTGTTTGTTTATACCTTCACCCCTTTGAAACTCTTTTTTTTTAAGGACTTTCCACTCAACTAAAAATCATGCTCAACCATCCAAAACCAAACAAAAACCTTTGTTCTTAATAACTAGCCTAATATCACACACAAAAACCTTAAAGATAAATTAATCTTTTCACTTATAGAGAGATCCCTCTCTAGATTCATGAGGGCTAGATCCTAGAATCCCAAAGTGGTTCCAATGTCCTCTCCGCAGCTTCAGTCTCACCAATCTACTGAAATTACGGGGAGATAACACATGTTACCTGAACTCCAGCTGTGTCGGTGATGCCATCTCGTGGCATGTTGACTTAGTTCAACCAATTTCAGTGGCAATCATGACTTTTGTTGCTTCATCTCTGGTGGAAAGCACACAACTCTGATGTAACAAATTTGTTTAACAAACATGACATCGATGCAGTCAACATCATTCTGGTGCTATAAATCTATCAAGATCCTCTGTCTTTTGTTAGATCATTGGCCTCCCACAGAACTCCATTCTAAGTTGGTTGTTACTTTGTATCCAATTATACGATTAACGTAGCCATATCTTCTGCATCGTGGTAGCTACGTGCTTGTTTGGAGATCCAAATTTCTATCTCGTCGGACGTTAACTAGCAACGTGTTATCTCCTATGCATCATGGAAACCACATGGGAAAAACTTCTGTTGTCTTTGTTTTACTGAGCATTGAATGTAATTATGTGACGTTTCAATCATGGAAAATTTTAGGGGCTAATATTCGCAGGTGGGCTAATTTTCCATGTTTTTTCCAAAAAACATATTCGCCAATTTCCATTTTTTAGAAAAATGATTCGCCCAAATTTTATAATACAAAATTATTTTATATTAAAAATTGCCAAAATTATATAGAGAGTATATATGTAAAATCATTATAAATCTGAACAATTTTATAAATACATGAATAAAATTTTTATCGTTTACATATTAGGGACTAGTGAGATTCGCCAAGTTTTTAAACTTCAAGATAATTTTCTATCCTTAAAAATTTCCCTGGTTTCAATGCAGCATATAGTTTAAATAAAAGGTAATGTCTTTTTCACGTAAAATACAAATATCGTATTTTATTTGTGACATAACCTTTGCACTAAGGTTTGGAAATGCGGCATACATGTTGTAATGAATTTTCACTCCACCCCTTAGGTTTAATGTTCCCACCATGGTCCACTTACTATACATGCAACTTCTTTGCATTGTACAGTTAAGTTTATAAAAATTTACCATAGAACATGTAATGAAATACTGCGAACGAAATTCTCAATGAAGTAAATGTTGCAAATCACAACTCAGACATATATACCTATACAATGGAATATGAACCCACCGATATTACCATAAATTGAAGATATGTCAGATGAAGAGTGAGCCCCTCTTCGACACTGCAACTTCGACGAATGGTTTCTCTATCACCCGGAGTATAATTTAAAAACCATAAGAAGTGTCGGATTCAGAACAATGGACACTTCTACTTGACACCATTTTTGGGTTGAACTGGGACCTCCCTATTTCTGCACCAGTCAAAAACAAATTGATATAAGGGACCATCTTGGTCATTAATAAAATTCAACTTACAAGATCCATTTTGAACCACACATCCAAATAGAAATAACTTTTGGTTCTCCAGAAGTTTTTTATTACAACATGAACTTTATAATCAATCATGAGGAAAAGTGAAATCATCTAGCTCATAGTTACAGACTTGACTAGGTCTACTGAAACAATTACAAACACCTTATACGTAAGGCATGAAATCTTCCCAATTCCATTCTAGAGATTTGAATTCCTCGGCTCGAGGTGCTTTGGATGTCTCTTTCTCTATTGATGTTGGTGTCGTCTCTTGTGGTAATATCAGACATTTGTTCTTCGAATTTCCTCGCAGTTTGCAATGCTTCCATACTCGTTCTCTAGAGTTTGTACTAGTTTCCTTTTTATTGGACTTCCATGAATGTTGTCAGGCTTTTGTGGATTCACTTTCTAACTGAGGTAAGGTCTTTACGGGATGCTTCTTCACTTGTAGTGCTACATTATCTACCTGTGGCTGACTCTTGGTAGCACCAACTTTCTTGCTGTAAGTTTTTTGTTTCCACCAATTTTCTACACAGTTCCAGTGAAGTCCACAAAAAGTGCATGGGTAGATTCTTTTAATACTTTTACAATAAATTTTTGATAAAAAGAATCACTTTTTGAGTCACTACTAGTAGAATTCTTTTGTTTACCTTTTTTATCCTACAACTTCTTCGACATGAGCTCGAGATGAAGGGACCAACAATGATCCACAATGTGACCTCTCTTCTTGCAATAGTCACATTGTACTTGATTTTATCCTAAGCATTCATGTTTTGGCCTTTCTTGCACGGAAATTGGTCGGAGTCTACCCTAGCTTTTTTTGTCGAGACCCTGCCCTTCCTAGTAACCCATCTTCTCCATAAGCCTCGTAACCATTCCTCTGGTATGATTTTCAAAGAGTCCAATGTCCTTATGTCTGGAATGATCATCTCTCTCTAAATCATATCGAGGAGATGATGGAACATGTGGAATGTCCTCAGAAGATGAGGAAAAGGTCCTGATAGACTCTTCTACCGATTGAGCCTTTAGATTTTTTGATAGAGAGGAACTATCTTCATCTTCCCGATGAAGAGACGAGGCTTTCTTCTTTCCTTCAGTAGCTGAGCTATGTATTGGAGGATTGTTTTCCCTTTGGTTCCTTTGCAAGCTTTCTATTATTTCCTGCAATCTTTGCTTTTCATTTTCCAAAGCTTCCACCATTCACCATAGAGTAGTGTTCTCCTGCTAGAATTGTTGATTGAAATCCTTGAGTTCTTTCAACCAAGGCTAATACCTGGAATTTTTTACCATAACTAAAAGAGAGCCAATTTCTGGGTCTAAATCCTCAAGTGTTCCTTCTCCACGTCACACCTTGGACCTGGTTAACATTCACTGGAAAAACTATACTAAACGCAACCTGATCTAATACCAAATTATATGATATGAAATCGATCATAAAAAAAACTGAAGTAGAATTGAACAATTGCTGATAGTGAAATGAATGTTAAATTAAGGGCTTAATGTGGAGTACAGAAAGGAAGCAGCTGAGATAATTACTTAATCCAAAACATAAGCAGCATAAATAAAACATGAACATGCAGCAAAGACAGAGAAAGAAGACATCAAACTTGATGACGAAGTTCGTCCCTCCTGGACTACGTCTCCGTGTCTGCTTCAATTTGTGTGTCTGTTTTGATTAGAGAAGATTAAATATTTGCTTACATTGAAATATTCCAGTGGATTAGTGCTCGTAGGCACTACTGGTCAATGTGGAATGAAATCTCTCTAGAATAGCTTCTTAATGCACGTCTCTATTCTGGAATAGGCCCTCATATTGCCAAGAAACACTCGAGACTGTAGGCGTGCACAAACTTGGATTTTGAATCAAAGGACCTCTGGATTACAACACTTGTAGTTGACTTGAATCTGCAGATGTCTCCTTGAATTTCGCTTCCTGCTTAAAAATTAAAAAGAGAACTCTCACAATGTTGGTGAACTCCACCACTGTGAATCACTGTAGAAAATTCACTACAGTACTTCGTATGCACTTCCAATGCACTTTGTATGCCCCTCTGACCTCCATGCTAAAAACATCTCGAGTTTTAAATAACTTGGGAGAAGTGCCACATTTAGCACTAAGCTTAACCACTTAACCATTCGATATTTGATACATTGAAATAAATGGTTCCTTGGCTTTGTTCTATGCCACATAAGGAGTATTGATAAAGTGATAAAGTTTGTTAAATTAAACTTTTTTAATGATTCGATATTTATGAGCATACTAATATAGTCTAACTAACCATATTAATAGACCTGCTCAAACTTATGATATTTTTTATCTGTTGGAATAACTCCATCAAATTGTTCTGACTTTCCAACTCGATGTTTATCCAACGCTTTCCAAAACCTTCCATACTTGGCTTGCAGTTGGAACTAATGCTGGGTTTTAAATTATGTTTTCCAAAATGGAGTTCGGTCACTGTGTTCCAAGTACCTCTAGATTTGTCATAACAAATGCAGCCTTGGGGTGGTGAGTTGTTCACAATCCCTGTGGCATTGACATAAACTTTTGCCACTCTATGTGGCATAACAATTCCCGCAGTATTATCTCCACGCAGTTTTATTAACAATGACATGGAGTTGTATTTCATTTCGATTTTCAACACTTATCCACTGTTTATATGCACCCTCCATCAGATCCTTTTGGTTGGATTTTTCCCGCATTGACCATGTTACCTAAACTCCAGTTGTGGCGGTGATGTCAACTCGTGGCCTATTGACTTAGTTCAACCAATTTCGGTGGCAATCATGATTTTTGTTGCTTCATATCCATTGGAAAGCGCATGACTCTGATGTAACAAGTTTGTTTAACAAACATGACATTGGTGCAGTCGACATCATTTTGGTGCTATAAATCTGTCAGGATCCTCTGTCTTTTGTTGGATCATTGGCTTCCCACAGAACTTTGTTCTAAGATTGTTGTTACTCTGTATCCACTTATACGGTTAATGTATGTTGGGTTTGTGTTATATTCTTTCCACGACTAATTATGAGCAGGGGGTGGGGGTTACAGGGGGGCGATAGCCCCCCTTGTACATTGCGCTGGGCACAACGTCAGGGGGGTCACAGGGGGGCGATCACCCCCCTTGTATGTTACATTGGGCGCAACGTTGGGGGGGTCATAGCCCCCCCTGTCGGGGTCCGGGGCAACACCTCGGAAAAAAATTTTGGTCCTTATTTTCCGGTGGGCGAATCCACCCATGGTTTTGTGCATGGGTTTGCACATGGTTTTGGGGTACGATGGTTTTCGACCCTTGGTATTTTTTAGGTCCGGTAAAGGGAACTATGGTTATGTTCTAATCCAGGGTTAATGGATTAGGGTTTATGTATGCTTCAACATTTATATATATGTGTTGTAACACTAAAAGGAATATAATGAAAAATCAAGCTGGTCGTCCCGATTTGGGATCCAGGGGAAAATCTCTGTGTTTATCTGTTTTATGTTTTATGCTCTTGCTATTGTTTATTTTATGTTTTAATATTCATTTGCAGATAATTTTTGTGTAGGGTTAAAACCTACATTTGGTATCAGAGCAGTTTCGGCTTCAAGGGGACGGCTTTGTTGTTGAGGGGTTTTTTTCTTGGGCCTGAAGTAGACCCTGTTCAGTGGGAGATCTGCGGGACCGATTCTAGCGGTGAAAGAAGATGGCAAGCACCAGGAAGATATAGATCAAGAAATTTAATGGTCAGAATTTTGAGTTGTGGAAGCTCAAGATGGAGGATCTGCTGATGGATAAATATTAGTGGATCGCGGTAGATCCGGGTACTAAACCAACGACAATGTCGGATGAAGACTGGAAGAAGCTGGATCGGAAGGCAAAGAGCACAATACGATTGTGTGTCTCAGATTCAGTATTTTTGAATGTATCTGTGGAAGCTACAACGAAGACCTTATGGGACAAGCTAGGGACTTTGTACCAATCTAAGTCTCTGGTGAATAAATTGTTCCTGTGGAAAAATTTGTATTACCTGAGGATGAAGGATGGAGACTTGGTGACAGATCATTTGAACGCCTTCAATACTGTGGTAAGTCAGCTATCATATATTGATATTAAAATCTTAGATGAAGATAAGTGCATCAGTTTGTTTTATTCTCTACCAGACTCGTGGGACAGTCTGGTTATTGCAATAGGTAGCAATACAACTACCTTGAATTTTGATGACATTGTCTCAGCCTTGCTTTTGGAGGAAATGAGATGGAGAAATATGGAGGTTCAAAATGGAGATGCCTTATCTGTACGAGGAAGGTCCCAGAATAGAAACAAGAATAAGGTTTCGAGTGGGAGATCTAAATCTAGAGGGATATATAAATCTCCTGGAAAGTTTGTAAAGGTGTGCTAGAAATGTGGAAAGGAAGGGTACTATAAAAAGGACTGCAGATCTAAAGCTCCTGAGAAAGGAAAGGGATCTGATGATGCTCCTTCTGCAGAGGAAAAAACCACCTCAGATGAAGGTGGGGATGTGTATTTGGCTTCTTCTTCAAATACACATGTAGATCATGAGTCATGGTTGATTGATTCGGGTGCATCCTTTCACTTCACTCCCCATAGGGAGTGGTTCTACGAGTATGAGAAATATGATGGCGATGATGTCTTCTTAGGTGATGATAGGAAGGCTAGAATCATCGGATGTGGAAAATTAAAGCTGAAGCTACAAGGTGGAAGGATTAGAACACTTCCTGGTGTTCTGCACATTCATGCATTGGCCAGAAATCTGATTTCTGTAAGAAAGATGGATGATGCAAGTGTAAAAACAGTGTTCGAGAAAGATACCTGTAAGATGGTTCAGGGAGCACTGGTATTAATGCGGGGAGTTCAGATTGAAAATCTGTACAAGCTTTAGGGCATCACTGTTATTGTTGGGTGCAATAGTTATGTGGTTCCCAAAAGTGGAGCGGAAAGCCTAGCGGTCTCTGGAGAAAAGACCATGCTATGGCATCAAAGACTTGGACATATTGGAGAGAAGGGCCTTCAGATACTGCATGGAAATGGTATGGTAGAAGGTATGTATAATAGCTCTCTAGATTTCGATTTCTGTGAACATTGTGTATATGGGAAGCAGAATCGGGTGAGTTTTCCTTTTGGTGCTAAGAGGGAAAACAAGATATTAGAGCTTGTGCACAGTGATGTGTTTGGACCTGTGTCAGTTCCATCACTGGGTAAGTCTGTGTACTATGTTTCATTCATAGATGACTTCTCAAGGAATACATGGATATATTTCTCGAGGAAGAAATTGAAATCTTTGACAAATTTAAAGAATTTAAGGCTCTGGTGGAAAACCAGACAAAGAAGAAGATAAATGTGCTGAGGATAGATAATGGTGGGGAGTTCTGCAAGAAGGAATTTGAAGAGTTCTGTAAGAAGTGTGGTATAACATGGCAGAAGACTACTCCATACACACCTTAGTAAAACAGTGTTGCAAAAAGAATTAACAGAACATTCATGGAAAATGCAAGAAGCATGCTCAGTGGTACCGAGTTAGGACAAGAATTATGGGCAGAGGAAGTGGAGATTGCATGTTACTTGGTTAACAGATCACCTTCATCAGCGTTGGAGGATAAGACTCCACATGAGGTATGGACTGGTAAGAAACCCTCTCTTTCACATCTGAGGGTATTTGGATGTGATGCATATGTACATGTTCCAAAGGCTAAAAGGAATAAGGTGGATAATAAATCTGAAAGGTGCATCTTTATTGGGTATAAGGATGGTTTAAAGGGTTACAAGCTTTAGAACCCAGAAACAAGGAAGGTTGTGTACAGCCGAGATGTGGTGTTTAGAGAGGTGAAAGATGTTTTTAAACATGAATTCCTACCAAAGGAACCTGAGAAGATAGAGTTTGAGCTAAAGGAGGATGAATCAGACTCTACAATAGAAGAAGACTTAGAAGAGGAAGAGCCACAAACTCCAGCTGTGAGAAGATCAGCTCGGGAAAGAAGACAACCAGAAAGGTATAGTCCATCTTCTTTCTGTTCAAATTTTGCTTTAACTATAACTGATGATGATCCTAGAACTGTCACAGAGGCAGTAGATTCAGAGGATGGAAAAATCTGGAAGGAGGCCATGGTTGATGAAATGGCATCCTTGCATAAAAATGAGGCATGGGATCTGGTGGAGTTACCGGCTGGAAGGAAGCCCATCGGGATCAAATGGGTGTTTAAGAAGAAGATGAATGTAGAAGGCAAGGTGGAGAAATAAAAAGCTCGGTTGGTAGCAAAATGTTATTCCCAGGTGCTGGGAATTGTTTTGTTGATATTTTTTCTCATGTTGCCAAAGTTACTTCTATTAGATTACTTTTATCTGTTGCTGCTGCATTTGATTTTTAGGTAGAACAGATGGATGTGAAGACAAAATTTCTTCACGGGGATCTGGAAGAGGAGATCTACATGAAACAACCTGAAGGCTTTATGGTGAAGGGGAAGAAAGAACTAGTATGCAGGATAAAGAAGTCTCTGTATGGGTTAAAACAGTCACCAAGGACGTGGTATCAGAAATTTGATACCTAAATACGGGGACTTGGCTTCACCAGAAGGAAGGAGGATCATTGTTTATTTTAAATTAATTGGTGATCATGTTATTTATTTGGTCTTGTACGTGGATGATATGCTATTGATTGGAAATGACAAAGAAATTATCCAATATTTGAAGACCCAATTGTTCTCCAAATTCGACATGAAGGATCTTGGTGCTGCAAACTATATTTTGGGCATGGAAATTAAGAGAGATTGGGCAAAGAGGAAGCTCTGGTTAAACCAGAGGAAGTATGTTGAGACTATATTGTAGAGGTTCAATATGCAAGATAGTAAATCGGTGAATGTTCTTATTCCTGTAGGTACAAAGATGTCTACTAATGAGTGTCCCAAGACACAAGAAGAAGAGGAGGATATGTCCCGTGTTCCATATGCAAGTGTAGTGGGTAGCCTGATGTATGCAATGGTCTATACTAGACCAGACGTTGCACATGCAGTGGGAGTATTGAGCAAGTTTATGTCAAACCCAGGGAAGGAGCATTGGACAGCATTGAAGCGGGTTTTTAGATATTTACATGGCACTAGTGATTATGGCTTGTGCTACCAGGGAAGACCAGTATTGGAAAGAGTGTTGGACATTCATGGTTTTTTTGATGCAGACTGGACTGGAGATCTGGACCACAGAAGATCTACAAGTGGGTATGTGTTTAGCCTTTTTGGAGGTGCAGTCATTTGGATGAGTAAAAGATAGTCTGTAGTGGCTCTTTCAACTACAGAGGCTAAATACATAGTAGCCACTCATGCAATCAAGGAAGCAGTTTGGTTGCAGAGATTGTGCTCAAGTATGGGGTTGGTGCAGCAAGCTATAATGATAGATTGTGATAGGAAAAGTGCAATTTTCTTGGCTAAGAACCCTGCTTATCATTCAAAGATAAATCACATTGATGTTCAATATCACTTTGTGAGAGATATGGTTGAAGCTAAAAGGGTGTTGCTGGTAAAGGTGGACACTTTGAAGAATGTTGTAGATGCATTGACAAATTCTGTGAGCACTTAGAAGTTCCTTGGTGTACAGAAACAATGGGTGTTGCAAAGCTGGGCTAATGACTCAACTCTCCTGTGGCCCCCTGCGGAAAGAAAACAACAAGTGGGAGAATGTTGGGTTTGTGTTATATTCTTTCCACGACTAATCACGCGCGGGGGGGTCATAGGGGGGGTGGTAGGCCCCCTTGTCGAGGCCGGGGGCAGTGCCCCGGAAAAAATTTTTGGTCCTTATTTTCCGATGGGTGGATCCGCCCATGGTTTTGTGCATGGGTTTGCACATGGTTTTGGGGTACGATGGTTTTCGGCCCCTGGTATTTTGTAGATCCGGTCAAGGGAACTACGGTTATGTTCTAATCGAGGGTTAATGGATTGGGTTTTATGTATGCTTTGGCATGTATATATATGTGTTGTAACACTAAAAGGAATATAATGAAAAATCAATCTGAATGTCCCGATTTGGGATCCAGGGGAAAATCTCTGTCTTTATATGTTTTATGTTTTATGCTCTCGCTATTGTTTATTTTATGTTTTAAGATTAGTTTGAAGATAATTTTTGTACAGGGTTTAAAACCTACAATGTATCTATCTTTTTTGCATCGTGGCAGCTACGTGCTTGTTTGGAGATCCACATTTCTATCTCGGCAGACGTTAACTAGCACCATGCTATCTCCTCTACATCGTGGAAGCCATGTGGGAAAAACTTCAGTTGTCTTTGTTTGATTGAGCATTGAATGTAATTATGCGATGTTTCAATGCAATATATAGTTTAAACAAAATTTAATGACTTTTTCACTTAAAATACGAAGATATTATTTTCTTTGTGACATAACCTTTGCATTAAGGTTTGGAAATGTGGCAGACATGTTGTAATGAATTTTCGCTCCACCCTTTACATTTAATGTGCCTACCATGGTCCATTTACTATATATGCGACTTCTTTGCATTGTACACTTAATTTTATAAAAATTGACCATAGAACATCTAATGAAATATTGCGACCAAAATTCACAATGAGGCCAATGTTGCAAATCACAACTCGAACATCTATACCTACACAATGGAATATGAACCCAGTGATCTTACCATCAATTGAATACATTCCAAATGAAGAGCGAGCCCCTCTTCAACACTGCAACTTCGACGATTGGTTTCTCTATCACCCAAAGTCTAGTTGAAAAACCGTAAGAAGTGTCGAATTTAGAATGATGGACACTTCAACTTAACACCATTTTCGGGTTAAACTAGGATCTCCCTTTTCCCACACCAGTTGAAAACAAATTGCTACAAGGGACCATCTTGGTCATTAAGAAAATTCGAATTACAAGATCCATTTTGGATCAAGGATTAGAGGTAGAGTGTGGCCTGTTGAAAATGCAATAAGATGATGGAGCTTAGTGAAATGAAGTCGCCTTCACTAAGTGGGCCCGCAGGCTATTTTTGGCGCAAAGTCTATTTTTAGACTATGTCTATTTTTAGACATAAGGATCATGGTCTATGAGTTGCAAGATGCTATTTATGGATGATTGGTCGAGTTGGTAAAATTAGATGGACCTCTATTTTTAGACATTGGGCGGTTTCTATTTTTAGACTGCCAGGCTAAAAATAGAACAGTTAAATATTATTAACCCTTAATAATATTTAGACTATAAACATTATCTTATCCTCTTGGAGCACTTCAGTTTGATGCTTGGATGTGGCACATGCAGCTGACAGAAGGAAATACGCTTTTCCTAAGGGTTAGTTGAGCTATTGCATGGTTGACTTCGGTTAGAACTCATGTGGCAGAGTTTGGTGGAGTTGATGAGACAGTTGGTGGAGTTGTGTTCGGTTTAACTTAGTTGAACTAGTTGTATTTAGTCTAACTGATAAATACACTAGTGATGAATGGTGTGAATTAATTATTAATTAATTCACTAATTATTAACTCATAAATCAACTAAAGAATACATCAGTTAACTGCAATGCATGGACAGTTCAGTGGAGACCAGTGTTAGAGGTGGGTGAAAGGGTGAGTCTACTATCAGTTGTGACTATGGATGTGCATGAGATTTGCACACACATTGATTGAGATTGCCAATGAGGATTGCGCAGTACAAGCCAGTGGGATTCGAACTTGGATCTCATCATTATTCATCTTGGATTGCGCAATAGAGGCAGGCAGACAGGTGGAGGAGATTTGAACTTGTGACTTGTTCATATCTGAGCTAGTTTGTGTGTAGCATGTGAGATAGTGCTGAGAGCTGTGAGGAGCTTTGTGCTATGTATTGTTACATGTTCTCTATCATTATAATATACAGATAGTTAGGGGTTTTCAGCTGTAAGCTTTCCCCATTACATACTGTGTTATATGTGTGTTTGATTATGTTTTAATGTGCGCATGCGACTGCTTCTATTTCCGCAAATTGATGATCAATTGTAGAAGAGGTTATGTATTATGCATGAAGCTTAAATAGTGTGTAATCAAGATAATCTCGGTGAATAATTCAGCTATTATTCAAATTTCTACATGGTATCAGAGCAAAATTGATCATCGGATCTATTACAGTGATTACAATTTATTTCGATAGACAGAGTCTGTAAGCGGGCCAGGTAGCCTCTGGATCCATCCTTTCTCTGAAAGGTGATATATCCAGTAAATTCCCCTATAGTCGATCTCTGTGCTAGAAATACCTTGTTCTCACAGATCGGAAGCGGTTGAGTTTTGAGCCGGTGGAATTCGAATTTGCAGCAGGATTTGGAATTCGAATTTGCAGAAGTTTTCTTGGTGTCGAAGTCAAAATGTCTTTCAACGGATTGCGACTGGAGTATGCCCTTGAGGGCAGCTCGAATTATGTTGCATGGAAGGACAGAATGGAGGCGGTATTAGATGATAACGGGTTGAAGGAGTTCATAGAAGCTGAGGTCCCAAAGCCTACTGATGCTGCTCAAGTTGAGGCTTGGCAAAAGAAGATGGCAAAATGTCGAAGGATTCTGTTGGAGGGCGTGAAGGATCACATTGTATCCAACATGCATGGAAAAGCTTCTCCATACTTGATGTGGAAAGCATTGACAGATTTATTCCAAAGCAAGAGCGACCAGAGGAAGTTGGCGCTCAAGGATAAACTCAGACACATAAAGATGGAGAAAGGCGACAGTATGCCCAAGTACCTCATGAAGTTCATCCAATGCAAGGATGAGCTGGGAAGTGTGGGGGTGACTGTTGATGATGAGGAATTGGTGAGCTTGGCTCTCCATAGTCTTCCAAAGAGTTGGCATGCCTATCAGGATTCTGTCAATGGTCGGGAGAAATTTCCAGGATGGGAGTGACTTTGGTCGGATCTTGTGCAAGAGGAGATAAGGCGGAATACCAGGGACGGATCTTCATCAAAGGCATCCGATGAAGAAAATTGCGCTTTGGCTGCGAAAGAAAAGAAGGGGAAGAGCAAGAAATCTTCTCATTCTGGTGAAAAAGGCAAGAAGAAGGACATGTCCAAGGTGAAGTGCTTTCACTGTCACCAGCACGGACATTATGCCACAAATTGTCCGCAAAAGAAGAAAAATAAGCATGCTGCTGGATCTGCAGTGGGAGAGGCCTTAGCCTTGCAGTTTGAGCTAGATTTTTCGTTGATCGCATGCTTGGTCTCAAGTGTGATGGGATCAGTATGGTTCTTGGACAGTGGTGCATCTTTTCACATGACTGGAGATCGAGATCTGTTTTCAGATCTGGATGAGAAAGATCTTGGAGTGCACATCGATATGGGAGATGATGATACAAGGCGACCGAGACGGTATTCATTTCCTTTCTGGGAGAGGGAGTCTGGTAAACCCTTTGTATTGAAGGAATTTTTGCATGTTCCAGGATTGATGAAGAATCTGATCTCTGTGGCAATGTTGGAAGACAAGGGGTATGATGTGGTCTTCAGCGAAGGAAAGGCTTTCCTACGCAATAAGACAACTGGAGAGACCCGGAAGATAGGGATTTGAGTCAAGAACCTTTATCAGTTGCAAGTAGATGGCTACGCAGCAATGGCATGCAAGGCGGGAGAAGTGGTGAGCCGGGATGATGAGGGAAAACTGTGTCACAGGAGATTGGGCCACCTTCACCATGGAGCTTTGAAGATCCTGCAGCAGATTTCTACTGGGCTTCCTAAGGGTACCCTTGCGCAGTCAGATTAGTGCAAGGGGTGTACTTTAGGGAAGTTTGTGAAAGCCACCTTTCACGAGAAGGATAGTCGTGCCACGAGAAGGATAGTCATGCCACGACGATCCTTGAGAGAGTTCACACAGACGTGTGTGGTCCTTTCTCTGTAGCTTCGACAGCAAAGCACAAGTACTATGTGATATTTGTTGATGATTTTTCTCGGAGTGTTGGATCTTCTTCATAAAGAAGATGAGACATACTCAAAGTTGTTAAATTTGCATAAATTCTATGCCATTTTAGGTTAGGGCATACAATACTGAAGGAGATAGAACATATTAATAGATCAATGGAAGAAAAGCCAAAACATAGATAATGAATGGTGGCGTTACAGTGATCAGCAGCATGCTTCTACTAGCAAAGTCTCCAATAGGTCATTTAGCCAAGCATGTCACACATAACCCTAGAACAACCCAAACAAAGAACACTCCATAAATACGCAACACCAAGAATCCAACTCCATCGCTTTCAAGAGAGAAGAAAATCCTCCACACAATGTGTGTCTAATGAACTCCAAGTCTCTCCATTATATAGGTATCTTTGGGGGTGTGTGACATGCCCTTTAAGACATTTAAGTCTATATTATATTCCAGGCCGACCTAACACATAAGTGGAATAAATTCAAATTGCTAATGTTCCCACTATCCGATCGAGATGATCTTTAGATCAATCTTACACCTCTCCGAAAGAGGAATCCAATAAAAATATTGGGATCGTCATCCGAGCAAGACAACCCCAGTTTGGACCTAGTTGTCCAATTTAATTACCCTCTCAACTAGGGAGAACTCCGTCCACTAGTGCAATCCTAAACACGTGCGTCATCTTTGTCGTAACTTGCTTGGTCGACCTCTTTATTTCGTAACAAAAGGTGTCACTACAAAGACATCATTCCCTGCACAAGGGACAGATTCGACTCGTAGGTCAAAACCTCTATCGGACTCACAAAGAGTCTCCAACCAACCCAAAGTTGGTTCATCTGACCCGAAGTCAGCAGAGGTTCGAGACCTCACAAGACTTGATCCTAGATCAAGTGGTTGGACCGTGCCATCCTAGATAGAGAGTACGGCAAGTTATGATGCGTCCATCAGTCTTTGCTACTAGTCTCTAGCCTTTCCCATCTCATTGGCCAAATGAGAGGTACTTCTTATGAGCCCTGAAATCAATGGGTAGGATGCATACGGGGCCACAGATAATGAGAGGTGAACCAACTCAATAATCACAATGGTGGGGCAGAAGCACTACAAGGTTCGGCAAGCCTGGCCCCATGAGTGCTTATAGCTCCGAGAAGCTATCCCCAAAGCCCCCCAAAGCTCCCAGAGCTCATCGTCCAATGAGACCCACATCATAGGGTCATTCCACGATACCAAGATTCTCATGGAAGGTTAGGAACATGACCTTCCCCAAGGGCATTGTGAGAATATCCGCGACCTGCTCATCAGTTCCTATATGATCGAGCCTTACGGCGCCTCACTGTACCATATCCCGGATAGTGGTACCAGCCATCATTATGCTTGGATCGTACAAAAAAATCCCCCTCTAGTTATCACAAAGGATAACGGTGGCATCTAGCACATGCTCGAATAGCTCACAGAAGAGCTTTCGCAACCAAGTGACTTCACAATAGGCCATACATGTTACAATGTATTCGGCCTCAGCAGTGCTCAAGGCTACCGACTTTAGATTCCTGCCCAAAGAAGATCTACATGTGAAGTAGCATCCAAATGTGCTCTTGCGATCCACCACACTGCCAGCCCAATCAGCATCTGTATATCCAGGGGTGTCATACTCCCGGCAGTGTATCTCAGCCCATGGTTTATCGTGCCTCAGAGATATTTCAAGAGTTTCTTGGCACCAACCCAGTGAATGTTATGATCAACCATGTGTTGACTCAAAGTGTTCACTACACAACATACGTCCGAACAGGTGTTCATTAAGAACATCAGGGTCCCTATGAGTTAACGATACTCAGTAGGACAGGCCCAGCAACGCTGCTACTCAACTTCTTAAAGTTGAGTTCCATGGACTTACAGTCCATCATACCAGAAACTTCATAATGTATTTTCCTTGAGAAAGGAAAATCTCGCCCGGTCTCTGCTAGACCTTTAGGCCTAGATATTCGTCCTAGGTCCTTCATCTCAAACTCAGTAGCGAGCTCCCTCTTGCACTGATGAAAGAGAGGGTCAACACCTGTCAAGAAGAGGTCATCCACATACAGCACCAGAGTGAGAGGCTTCTTTCTATTAACCTTGCAGTGAAGGTTCAGATCAGCAATACTACGAGTGAAGCCCAACTTCATCAAGTAGCTATCTATCCTCTCATACCAAGCTCAGGGTGCTTGTTTCAGCTCATAGAGGGCTTTCTTCAACCTGCAGACATGGGTGTCCCGATCATGGACTTCCAACCCCAGAGGTTGCTCCACATATATCTCTTCCTTTATCGCATCATGCAGAAATGCGGTCTTCACACCATCTGATGAAGATTCCATCCTTACGTAGCAGCAAGGGCTATAATAGATCGAATGGTGGTGTATCAGGCCACAGATGCAAATATGTCATCATAATCTATTACTTCCTTTTGAGAGAAGCCACGGGCAACGAATCTTGCCTTGAACTTTTCAGCACTTCCATCAGATCCATGCTTGATCTTGTAGAGCCATTTCGAGGTGACAACTGCTTTGTCCTATGGTCTTGGAACCACATCCCAGACATCATTCTTCATAATGGACTCATACTCTTATAGCATCCTTCCAGACTTGATGCTTTACGACTTCCTCAAAGGATCCAAGGTCAGATTGTACAAAAGTACTCATGGCTTCTAGATACCCTGTTATTTATATGGCTTCTTGGTTTTCCTTCGGAATTTTCCCCCTCTGAAGCCATATGTCCCTGAGCCATGAGGATCTTCTTTTGTTGAACAAAGGTATCCACTCAGGAGCATATACAAATGTATCTCCCTCTTAATGCCAGCTTCTCTCTCGAGAGAAGACATCTATGAGGGTATCCCAGACACCAACTTCAAAAGGGGTCTTATTTTCCCACAGTCAAAGCCATCCAAACAGGCTTTGCTGATCATGGTTCAAGACTCCAACAATGTGGCTGAAGGCTGCAAAAATTTCCCAGTTCACACTTCAAGTTGGTACTATCACAAGCTTACTGTTATTATGAATCTTGTAGACATGGGTGTCTGTCTATGTCACTGTCATAATGACAGTGACATAGACTCACAGATTTAGCTCCTCAAAAATGGTCGTTACAGAGATACCTTCTGAACTTGCATCACAGTTTTTTTCTTCATCATTAACAGTAGTGAAGATTTCAAGCTTACAGCAATTACCTGATGTTTTGTGGAGATCTGTTGTAGCTTCCTCAACCAGCCCTCTAAGACTTTCTTTACCGAGCTAAGGATCCAATCTGCCTTTTATTCTGCACTTGAGGTGTTCATCTACAACATCTGTGCATTTTGATTCCAGATCTGCCCATTTGCAGTGAATGGTTGACTGATCTAAGGCTCCAAGGCTTCAGATCTCAGTTCTGCAATTTGACATTTGGTCAAGACACTTTCTAGTGTCACTGCCACTAGGTTGAGTTCAGATATATGCTGGTTCACAACCATTGTTACTGGTCAGCTGTGCCAGTATCATAATACTCACAGATGAGGTACTTTACTGCTCCTGAATATAGAGATCTTAAAGACTTTGCCAAGTACATCAAAACAATTTCTTTGTCTTCACTTGAGAATCAGTCTATGCCATATGCACAAATCTGGGAATTATTATGATTTGACTGCGTCCAACTTTAGCTTGTATCTATGGCTGCAATCTTGTGAAAGATCCAACAAGAAAGACATGGTGACCTCCATGTGGCAAAACAAAGCACGTGGGTACCAAAACTGAGGGTATAACTCCTCCTGATGAGCCCTGTTTGCTTCCTGCTAGGAACATTTGTTTTGCCTTTCTGTTAAACTTGCATAAAAGTCAAATGTCCAGCAGACATATACCTCAATTTCTATCTTGTTCCTGTTAGCATTCTGTGTAATTTCACCAGAAACCACTTCTCAAAGTGGATCCTTTTCAAAATATGGACAACGATCAGTTCCAATATGTCTTCTGTCAAGATCTTCTTGTACATTGCTCCAGGTTCACTGTTCACTAGTTTAATGTCTACTTCACATTCAATATGATTCATAGGAATGTAATGGTTACTTTAAGTTTTTCATAAATCTGAGCCTTCCCAAGGAAACATGTACAAGGCACTATATGTAGATGCTGTTCAAGGAATCTGACAGGAAATTAACAATTGTCCTCTAATTTGTGACAGGTCTGAGCTGACACAAATCTGGTCCTTCCAAAGTGTTGTCCACAGATTTTGACTGGCTATCCAGGCTCTCGTTATGACTGCTGTCTATATTTACAGCTTCTCCAGGACCAAATCTTCTTTCCAAACCGAGAGTGGATTTTGCTTCTACAATCATCTGTTGTGTATCTGGATTAATTTCAAATACTTTTGTGGGATAGCTCTCAACCCACTCCCGCTCCTCATCAAGGGTTAAAGTATCCATCAAATTTTCATTAATGTGAATATCAGCCTCATAATAACTGTTGCCGCTGGTGACCATTTTTCATGGTCCTTACCAATATCCTTTCTGGCTATTTGCACGAAGCCTCAATTCCTGGCCACGTCGAAGTTTTACAATGATTATGCCCCTTTGTTCAGAGGGATCAAAGACGTTCATATCGGCAGCACGGTCCACAGCGACGACGGGATTCTCTCTCATGTCGGAAGACATGAGATCTAAGCTCATGACATCTAAGGTTTGATCACTATCGCATTTCACGTTGAGCTTAAACTCCTTCAAGCAATAATGGCACTGGTCATCGCCGTCACAGGTGTCGCAGTCATGGGAGAATCGCATTTCCATGGCGCCTTCGCTGACAAGGGGAATCAAACCGAGCCTGTGCGCAAGAAACTCATCGTTGAGGACCGAGGAATTGCTCTCGATTTCGACCAGGTCTATGGCGATGGTGGGTACTTCTCCAATAATCACCCTGCGTAGGGCGTTGGCGATGGAAGGGTCCGTTTTCTTCAGCTTGGACTTCATGTAATCATCCTTCAATTCTCGAATTTTGATTATTGGATAGCGTTGGTAGGTGGACGACATTTTCCCTTGGCTCTCCATGTTTCTCTGCCCAAGTCGTTGCCCTCCTTGATCCGCGTATCTAGAAGTGAATAGCAGGTTTCCGTAGCCTTGAAACCCTTTTCGTTGTTTTGTTACAGCAATCATCAAAAGCTCGGCATTTTCTTGATAAGGGCTTCATTCAAACCAGTAACCGAGTCACCATGCTCCACCAACAGACATTCTAACTAATGTTCTGGATCGTATTCCTATTCTGCGGCCATATTTTTAAAAAAATCCAGACGTGCAGTTACTGTACCATCGAAAGCCTTATGGTGGTGACTAAGGAAAATTTTCGCGTGTTTTTCAACGATTTTCAGCCCTGCATAACCGCCATGCAACTGGATTTTGATCCAACAGATTTGGAACCTAGAGCCACATGGCTTCAATATTTAAGTGATTTCGACTGATAATATCTGAGTTAGTATCTATGGACGTTCAACTCAGCCCAATCACTACAGATTCAGGTATCGACACCGTAAACAAGAGATTTTCCTCTTCACCAAGCCTTTTTCTAGTGATAGCATTGCAATTTAACATAAATTAGGCATTGTCTTCAACCAAGCTCCGATACCATGTTAAATTTTGCATTTGTTCTATGCCATTTCAGATTAGGGCACAATACTGAAGAAGATAGAACATGCTAATAGATCAATAGAATACAAGCCAAAATAGATATAGGAAAAGGTGGCGTTATGGCGATCAGCAGGATGCTTCAACCAGCAAATTCTCCAATAGGTCATTCAGCCTAACGTGTCACACATAACCCAGAACAACCCAGACAAAGAACATTCCATATATATATCACAGCTCCAACGCTATCCAAAGAGAGAGAATTCCTCCACACGAATGTGTATCAAATGAACTCTAAGTCTCTCCAATATATAGGAATCTTTGGGGGTGTGTGACACGTCCTTTAAGACATTTAAGTCTATATTTTATTCCAGGCCGACCTAGCACATAAGTGGAATAAATTCAAAGTACATGTTCTGCTCATCTGATCGAGATGATATTTAGATCAATCTTACACCTCTCCGAAAGAGGAATCCAATAAAATTATTGGGATTGTCATCTGAGCAGTACAACCTGGAGTTTGGACCTTGTTGTCCAATTTTAACAAAAGTTCTGTGAGTTCAAGGCGCTGGTTGAGAAGGAATCGGGGAAGCATGTGAAGGCTCTTAGGAGCGACAATGGTGGTGAATTCATCTCTGCTGAATTCAAGGACTTTTACAGCGCAGAAGGAATTCGGAGAGAGCTCATAGCACCTCATAACCCACAGCAGAATGGGGTTGCTGAGCGGAAGAACAACGATCAGGTGCCGCACGGCGATGTTTCATGTTCAGGGCCTTCCCATACACTTGTGGGCTGAGGCATGCAATACTACGGTTTATGTGCAAAACCGTTGTCCTCACAGGATACTTGCCATGAGTACACCCAAGGAGGTGTTTTCTGGTAAGATGCCTGATATTTCTCATTTCAGGATTTTTGGTTCACCTTTTTACATTCATGTGACAAAGGATGCCAGGAAGAAGCTGGAGCCAACTACAGAGGTTGGGATATTTGTGGGGTACACCGATACACCCCACAACTATCGTGTGTATTTTCCAGAAAGTTGCAAGACTCTTGTGCGACGGGATATCAAATTTCAGGAGGAGAAATCCATGAAGTGTTCGCTTGAGAGGGAGCCACACTTGCATGAAGATGAGGAGCTATTACTTCCTAAGGATGAGCTTCCGAATGTGGATCAGCCACAAGAGGAAGTTCATGGAGTGGAAGAGACCACTCATGCAGCGCCAACCATCAGAGGGCTCAAGCGCACTACAGAAGCTGAGAGACTAGCTCAAGATGCAGAGAAGATTGTAGGACCACCTACAGCACAGCGCAGACAGAGACAGTCACCGGATCGGTACACTGGATACATGGATCTTGTGAGCAAATGTGTCGTGACAGAGCCATCCTCTTTCGAGGAAGTTGTGGAGGACCCCGCATGGGTAGATGCCATGGTGGAAGAGTATGATTCGATTGTCAGAAACAGTGCATGGGAGATTGTCCCAAGACCGAAGGGAAAATCAGTGGTGGGTTCGCGATGGATCTACAAAGTGAAGTTAAAGTACACTAAGTGTGGAGAAGTACAAGGCAAGATTTGTTGCTCCGAGGCTTCGCGATATGAGGGGATCGATTATGAGGAGACCTTTGCAGCACCTCGTGCAAGGTACTCTTCCATACTCTGATGATCCTAGCTCTCTACAAGAGATGGGGGTGGCACATCCATCGATGGATGTGAAGACGAAGGTTTCTCAACGGAGTCTTTGAGGAGGAGGTGTACATAGAGTACCAAGGCCGAGATCTTCGCAAAGGAGTCGCATGTGTGCAAACTCAAGAGAGCACCGTATGGGTTGAAACAAGAACTCCAGGCTGAAACAAGAACTCCGTGCTTGGTACACTCGGATAGACAGCTACTTCACCGGGCTTGGATTCTCCAAGAGTGAGGCGGATCCTAACTTGTACCAGATTGTGGTGGAGGGGAAGCTGTTGATCATCATACTGTATGTAGATGATCTGATTTTGACTGGCGATGAGCAGTTGATACTTTCATGTAAGGAGGATCTTGCACGAGAGTTTGAGATGAAGGACTTGGGCATCCTTCATTATTTCCTGGGATTGGAGATTTGCTAGCGCAGCGGAGGACTCTTTGTTTCTCAGGGCAAGTATGCCCGGGAGATTCTGGAGAGGTTCAACATGCAAGGCTGCAAGCCTATTGACACTCCTCTTCCTGGTGGTTGGAGGAAGGAGGATGCTACTTCAGCGGAGGTAGTGGATGCCACTGTCTATCGACAGTTGGTGGGGTCGCTTATGTATCTGGTCAATACACGACTCGATATATGCTATGCTGTTAACCAGCTTTCGCAAGCTATGGTTAAGCCTACCAAGCTCTTCTGGAAGGCAGGCAAGCATGTATTGCGTTATCTTAGAGGCACATCGAGATATGGCTTGTGGTACAGACAGGAGGATGAGGTGAAGCTATGTGGCTTCACGGATGCAGATTGGGCAGGGAGCCCAACGGACAGAAAGAGCACATCTGGAGGGATCTTCAGTATCGGGTCGACAACAGTTTCTTGGTACAGCAGGAAGCAGAGATCCGTGGCACTCAGTTCAGCAGAGGCTGAGTATATGGCAGAAAGCTTGGCTACATGCGAGGCCATATGGATGAGGAAGATCCTGGTCGGGTTGTTCGGGTCACACTTGGAGCCTACCGTGATTTATTGTGATAACCAGAGTTGCATTAAACTCTCAGCTAATCCAGTATTTCATGATAGATCCAAACACATCGACATCAGGTACCATCATATCAGAGATTGTGTGCAGCGGAGAATCATGTTACTTTCATATATTCCCACGGAGGATCAGGATGCTGATATCTTGACGAAGGCGCTCACCAGGAGAAAATTCGAATACCACAAAGGCAGGATAGGGGTTGCAGATAATCCATATCTTGTTGAGAGGGAGTGTTGAAAATGCAACAAGATGATGGAGCTTAGTGAAAAGAAGTCGCCTTCACTAAGTGGGCCCGCAGGCTATTTTTGGCGCAAAGTCTATTTTTAGGCTATGTCTATTTTTAGACATATGGATCATGGTCTATGAGTTGCAGGATGTTATTTATGGATGATTGGTCGAGTTGGTAAAAATATATGGACCTCTATTTTTAGACATTGGGTGGTTTCTATTTTTAGACTGCCAGGCTAAAAATAGAACAATCAAATATTATTAACCCTTAATAATATTTAGACTATAAATATTATCTTATCCTCTTGGAGCACTTCAGTTTGATGCTTGGATGTGGCACATGCAGCTGACAGAAGGAAATACGCTTTTCCTAAGGGTTAGTTGAGCTATTGCATGGTTGACTTCAGTTAGAACTCATGTGGCATAGTTTGGTGGAGTTGATGAGACAGTTGGTGGAGTTGTGTTCGGTTTAACTTAGTTGAACTAGTTGTATTTAGTCTAACTGGAAAATACACTAGTGATGAGTGGTGTGAATTAATTATTAATTAATTCACTAATTATTAACTCATAAATCAACTAAAGAACACATCAATTAACTGCAATGCATGGACAGTTCAGTGGAGACCAGTGTTAGAGGTGGGTGAAAGGGTGAGTCTACTATCAGTTGTGACTATAGCTGTGCATGAGATTTGCACACACATTGATTGAGATTGCCAATGAGAATTGCGCAGTACAAGCCAGTGAGATTCAAACTTGGATCTCATCATTATTCATCTTGGATTGCGCAGTAGAGGCAGGCAGACTTGTGGAGAAGATTTGAACTTGTGACTTGTTCTATATCTGAGCTAGTTTGTGTGTAGCATGTGAGATAGTGCTGAGAGCTGTGAGGAGCTTTGTGCTATGTATTGTTACATGTTCTCTATCATTATAATATACAGATAGTTTGGGGTTTTCAGCTGTAAGCTTTCCCCATTACATACTGTGTTATATGTGTGCTTTATTATGTTTTAATGTGCGCATGCGACTGCTTCTATTTCCGCAAATTGATGATCAATTGTAGAAGAGGTTATGTATTATGCATGAAGCTTAAATAGTGTGTAATCAGGATAATCTCGGTGAATAATTCAGCTATTATTCAAATTTCTACATGGCCACAAGGCCAATAAGGGCCAATACAATGTGAATTTGGTTAGAGGAGGGCCATTTTTAAATTATGTGTATATATACTTAGTAATATAGGAAGCACTCTGCTTTGAGCATTGAATGTCTGAAATTGAGCCTTTGTACATTATTGTGAACGTTTCTATAATATTTTTTAGTCATATGTGATGTAGATGGAATGAAATTAAGCTCAGGAGGGGGAGAGATATGACAAACAACTTTGAGTAGAATCAGAGTGGTGCAGTAGAAGCATGGATGCAAGTATTTGTGATAGAGGAGGAGTGTAGTGAAGCCGAAACTTAATTCATTGGAGTAATGTGAAATTATGACACTTAACAAGCACAAGGATACAGAACATAAGGTTATGTCAATAAGAATATGTCGCATAACATAAGTCGGGTTGATGTGTCCTTTGAGTTCTTACCAAGAATATCGAAGTGGGAGCATATAAGAGAATGTCAAGATGATTTGGCGTCAGGTGGATGTGGCAGTAAGCTAAAGCGTAAAGCATCAAGATGATATGGAATCCTTCTATTAGATAGAAATATGAACAAGGACCCATGGGGAGTGTTGACTCCTCCCAGAAGCAAAATCCCTTTGTGCATTAATTAAAAGAGTGAGTTAACGTGGAAGAAAACAATGTGTCAAACGTAGGGGTAATGAGGAGTTTTTTTTATTAGACGTGCAATGGACTAGTCGGCCCCGAGAAATTTTGACTCCTCCTGGAAGCACGAGCCCTTCGCACATTATTTAAAAGGGTTAGGATGATAATTAACGGAGAACATGGGAACGAAAATTGATGGGAATAATTCTCATTCCCCAAAGTCTGTCTCCCGAAGGATTCAATTGTGCACATTGTTGGATGGGTTGAGATGACTTAAGATCGAGAAACATGTCCCGAGCATATTAAGTGTCTTCCCATTAGGTAATTTCTCCATTTCTTTAGTACATGAAGTATTGCTAACATTTCCTTCTCATAAATAGGTTTATGTAAATACTTTCCTTTGATTGGATGACTTTCAAAAGTAATGGGTCTTCCTTCTTGCATTAAAACAACACCAATTCCATTTCCTGAAGCATCACATTCCACAATAAAGGTTTTTTTGAAGTCTGGCATAGTTAAGACTAGTGATAGGCACATTGCCTCTTTAAGATGTTCAAAGGCCTTAGTTGCTTCAGGAGTCCATGAAAATGCATCTTTCTTCAATAATTTTGTTAGAGGTGCTGCTATTCTCCCATAATTCTTAAAAAACTTTTGATAATACCCTGTTAACCCAAGAAATCCTCGCAACTACTTTATGGTTGTGGGGAATTTCCATTCCTTAATGGCTTTAATTTTGTTAGGGTCCACCTTAACACCCTCATGAGATACAATATGACCCAGATATTCCACCTCTTGTACTCCAAAGAAACATTTGGATGTTTTTGCATATAATTGTTTCTCCTGCAATAGTTTGAGCATCCTGTCAACATGTTGAACATGATCCTTCCAAGACCTGCTGTAGATTAGTATATCATCAAAAAATACTAGCACAAATTTTCTAAGGAAGGGTTTGAAAATGGAATTCATCAACCCTTGAAATGTAGAAGGTGCATTGGTAAAGCCAAAAGGCATGACCAAAAATTCATAATGACCCTCATGAGTTCGAAATGTTGTTTTCAAAATATCTTCAGTCTTCATTCTAATTTGATGATATCCTGAACGAAGATCCAACTTGGTAAAACAAATTTCCCATGTAATTCATCCAATAATTCATCATTCACAGGAATGGGAAATTTATCTTTAATGGTGAGCTTATTAAGCTCCCTATAATCTAGACACATGTGCCATGATCCATCCTTCTTGTGTACCAATACTACAGGAGCAGAGAAAGAACTTTGACTAGCTTGAATTATACTAGCCTCTAACATTTCTGCAATCATATGTTCAATTTCGCTCTTTTGGACATAAGGATATCTATAAGGCCTTATATTTGGAGGAGCACTTCTTGGAATCAAATGAATAGCATGATCATGATCACGAATAGGTGGGATTTCTTTGGGAGTTTCAAACACCTTGGAATGATTGTCCAAGACTTTTTGGAGATCTGAAGAAATAGATGATTTTGATGTTGGAACTTCTAGTGAGCATAATTGTGCAATTACGCCTTGTTA
Organism: Pinus albicaulis; assembly: GCA_034641835.2. Lineage (NCBI taxonomy): Eukaryota > Viridiplantae > Streptophyta > Pinopsida > Pinales > Pinaceae > Pinus > Pinus albicaulis. Next base: position 49,010,795 of record CM076579.1, read on the forward strand.
TTATTTCTTTAGAAGCTTTGTAATGACATTAGAGCTTATTATATTTCTCGGCTTCCCTGCAATACCCATTAATTCAACTTCCTTTCCTTCTGAAAAAAAATTCAAGAAAAGTACGTGAAAATTAAAAGCTACCGTCCCCAAAGATTGTAACCATTGTACTCCTAGTACAACATCATCACCTCCTATAGGAATGGAAAGCATTGGAATATTCAATACATATTCCCCCATGGTTAGCTTGATATTATGGCATTTTCCAGAGCAATTTATAGTTCCTCCATTGCAACCATCACTTGACATTCTGGTGCTGGGTATAGGAAACAATTCAATTCCTTGGCTACCTTACAATGAATAAAATTATGGGTACTACCTAAATCAATCAACACTATTACCTTTTTCTTCTTGATGTGTCCTTCTATCTTGAGAGTTTGAGGAGTGGTAATTCCTGCCAATGCATTACATGATATGGTTGGACTCATTTCTTCCTCTTCTAGGGTTGGTTCGTAGTGTATATCCTCTTCTTTTGAAGATTCTTGTTCATTTTCTTCTTCCTCTTCACAATATATGTAAAATAATTTCTTCTCAGCACACTTATGACCTTTAGTGTATATTTACTATCTGTTGAGGAGATAAATCCCCTCTGCGGACAGAGGCGATCCCTACTAGCCCAGCACGGGTCTAGCAAGAATCATCAAATGCTACAGCGCAAGTTCCTAATTGTGAATAAACAGACCAACGATGGAGGCCTACCTGGAATCCAGTGCTATGATTCGTAGAAGAGACAGCGTTTCCATTCCTCAGCCTTGGCAGATCACAATCCCCATGATCTCCGTGAATGGACACCTGCACATGCAAGAAACAACACGAATACAAGCATAAAATCCAGAATACGCAACTATATATCAATCAGAAAGGATATAACTCATTATTATCATAAGTGAAAAGCAGAGTGGAACCATAACCAGTAGTCATTCATTAATAAGCAATCGAAAGAGAGTACAACCAATGTTCTGACACTGAGGTCTCCTTCGGAAGGGTCTCTAGTCGTGCACGTCTCGCAAAGCCTGCCAGGGATGGGACAAGCCTCTATTAGAGTCTCTCGACGATAGTCTCCTTGCTTGAGTCGGCCTTAAGGGAAGAATGAGGGCTCTTGCAGCATGAAGGCTCTTGGGAATTTGAATATTCAAAGCTTAGGCACTTCAAGACTAGCTTGCAATGGCAATGAGCAAGCTTTTATAGAAGGAGGAAGGGGATTTGGGATCCCTATAATTGTGGGATTGGCCCTATCATCAAGGAAGCTTCCATGAGAGGTGGCAAACCACTTCCCTTCCATGGAACTCCCGGAGCCAAACCTCCCAACTCAAGATAGATAGCAGTTTCTGAGTTTGTTGAAACAAAACTTCCGCATTTCTTATTTTAAAAACACTCCTTAAATTGGCTGGTGCGACTGAGACTCTGGGACAGAGCGCCAGTTGGCGCGGCCTCTTTATAGGATTTTCCTCATTGGCGCGAGTGATGAACTGGCTAACCGCGCCAATGCAAAAAGGGATGTTTTTATGGTTTTTTGCAAGGAGATGTCTTTAGGGAAATTGAAGCTCATGTTTAGAGGAATGCAATGATAATGGTTTCAAGGCATGAAATTGCTCACAGGTCACATAATGGGCCCTCTAATGTGCGGGACGGGGAATGGTAGGGACGGTGAAAAATTACTGTGTAACAGATGCCCCCTAAAGCATGAGGCCCGAGAGAGAGAGAGGGGTGAAATGCTTTACGAGAACGTGTCCAACTGAAGCTCCATCGTCGAAAAACCTGCGTGGAGAAATACAACTGATATCTCAAGTACATGATGTATATGCGGTATGGGCGCAACCATCCAAAACAGAGTATACAATAATCCAGATCCAAGGTATGGTCGCAACCATCCAGTGAGGATCGATAAATAGACTCAGGTATGGTCGCAGCCATCCAGTGAATAAGTCATGTAAATAATCATAATAATCCACAATATCGTAGCCTGGATTACAACAGACACAATCCAGGGTCTTGCGCTCCATCTCGACCCAAACAAAGTACAAGTTCAAGCATGCGAATATGTGAGCTGAAGTCGAACATGCAAGAACATCGTCTGATTACCAGCCAATGATGAGAGTTGTTAACAGACGCGAGAGGAACCACCAATAATGAAAATGGCCCTCAAGGTACTACAGGTACAATCTACGGAGTGTGAATCAATGAGTTGGCGTCGAACACCCGTAGAATCACTCAATCGGAGGCCAATGATGAAAACCTCACGTCGAATGCGACGAACCTGCCATTGAGGCATGCAGGCTCCAAGGTACCATAAAGGAGTCTCTAGATCAACTTCCTGGATAATGAGCTGAAGTCGACAGGAAGTGACCTTGATCGAAGGTGGGCCATAATTTTTCCCACATCATCGACACAAGACAGAGGAACATGATGTTTTGTTGTGAATCAAGATCGCATGAGAATCAGAGGAAGGTTGATATTTGCAGAGGCCAACTTCTCTTGAACATATAAACGACACGACAGTGGACTTGGCAGTATTTGACATCAACGGATCAGAGGTCATGGTGACGAGGCAATGAGCAGAGGAGAGGTCAAAAAGGATTATCCAAACCCACGGAGGCAAAGTGAAAAAATGAGATGAGATTTCCCCAACCCGACACGAATGCAGACAAGTGCCATGTTCAAGAGCGACATACTGCCGACGACAACGACGATGGTTCCATTTTTCCCCCACCATTTCTGGCGAGTACCCCAATTATTTTTGATAACAAGCTTGAAGGGGATAGCATATGTTTGTGATATAAGTCCGCCCTTCGGGCGAATCCATCCTAGTGCATTTAACGAGTCCTAGGAAGGAGAAACTCGGAGAACGTCATTTCGACGGAATCCAATGTCATCAGGGTTTAACGAGTCTGACAAAGGAAGAACTCGGCGTATTTTCATGTTTAGAGAGTTTGAAAAGACAGCGGAAAAGAAAACTCCACAGGTCCCTTTTCGTAAATAGTTCCCCAGATCCGAAAAGGTAGAAACCATATCCGGGAAAACCTCCTAGTCGCGATAGGCTAGGGTATTCCTTTTTCGTAATCAATCCATCCCAGCCCGAAAAAGGGTTAAACTTATACTGGGTGGATGTTGATTCGTGTCCATTTTAACGAGATCGAAACGACAAGGGCCTCGGCAATCTTTTCATGTTTAGAGAGTCAGAAAAGAGCTGAAAGATGACTCCAAAGTGACTTTTTCGTGTATTTACCGAGTCCGAAAAAGTATAAAATACAACTCGTTTTCACCGTTAAAGTCGTGGAAAGACCTGTTGCTGCACATACCAGGCAAGCGTAAAACCCATTTTCGACATAATATATTAAAATATTTGAGAAAAATAACTTTTAAAACTTGAAAAGTTATAAATATGCCAAAATGGTAAAAACAAAATTACATTTACTATTTACCTTGGTGAAAAGCAGCAGTGGTCCATTTGGTGTGCAAAACTTCTGACGGTGATTGCGACAGATCCGGTTTACCATTCAGATTCTCGTCTATTACAGGTAAGAGGTGCTTCCCTGTACTTCGTTTCAATCCGCTTTTTAATATTTTTCCCTCATGTATCAGCCCTCCATGGCCACTCTTTAAATTTTTAGGGCTACGCTCATTGGCGCGGGTATCGGGCACGGACCCGCGCCAATGGGCTTTTATATGTAAAGGTCTCGCGCCACCTGGCGCGACTGTTCACAAAACAGCCGCGCCAGCGGCCGAACCCAAATTTCTGCCCAAAAATTCGAGATTTTAACTAATTTGAATGAATTTTGAAGCCTAACAGAGATCTAATTAAGGGTTTGTGACCATGTGGATGCAGGAAATCAAGCAAAATAGTGATTGAGTGGAAAGAAAGAGAGCATGGAGAAGAGGATGAACAGGCCATAGAAAATGAGGCTTGCATGAATGCCCTCAGAAACTGTGGGCTAAAGAAGTTCTTCCTAACACCGTGCTTACGAGCTCAACCTGAGCTGCTCCAGTATCTAATCAATATTTGGGATGAACAGGAACAAGTGTTCAAGTTACGAGACAAGGTGTTGGAACTGGAGGTCTCTAATGTGTATTTTATAACCGGACTGTCTCGCAGAGGTCCGGTGCCCATCTTGACTGGGAGCAGACCATTCGGCGAGAAGATGGAAGAGGTGATGGCACGAGTGTGCCCAAGGGCACAAATGGGATCAGGGAGTAAAAAGGTGGATATCCACACCATCCCCGATCTGGCATTGAGGGTTGTCCTACATACCATCACGCGGGCTGCAGGGTTGCAGGCACCGCACGAGGCCATAAAGGCCCAACTCCTGCTGGCCTCAGAGTGCATGAGTCCCCTATTGTTTGACTGGGCTATAGCAGTAACAATAAACATGAAGAGATAGCTCACAAAATTCAAGCAAGCCAAGCTGAAACAGTTCGGCTACGGTTCCATCCTGGTATCGTTTATTCTGGAACGATTACCAATCTTCCAAGGCCAAGGGGCCATTGTAGCTGAGCCGATTCCACAAGATCCAAGAATGGCTCGCTGGGCAGCACTAATGCCCAGAGCTGGAGGAGGCCAACAGATGTCGTGGAGGCCGGAGTTTTTTGGGTGGTTGCGGCGCCAGTTGATCGTAGTGGAGGACTGGCCATATGCAGGAACCGATTTCACCGGAGACCCATATCTCCCACTGCCAGAAGGAGATGACTGGGACGAGGAGTTGGGTATGACCTCATCTCTTTTGATTTTTATGTTTTATGATTTTTTTGTTAATACACAATCATCCTAACACATTTATATGTATGCAGATGTGGGCCCCGAGAGACCAGCCGGTATGTCTCCAATCGCGCGGAGGACTCTTCTCACCCCTGATCCTCAGACAGAGGGCATATGAGGGGAGGAGTTGATCCAGAATCTCAAGGGTATTGCCCGAGGGATCCCGGACTATGCTCGGCTGGCGGATGTACCGATGGCGTACTAGCGACATACGGTGGGAGTACCTAGTCGAATCCACCGACTTCTGAGATGCTTAGTGCGTGCAGTTACATGTTATCATGAGCACCATGCGGATTAGACTCTTAGGGATTTTACCACACATATTTTTTGAGAGACGTGTCGTCTCTGGATGTAATAAGACGAACATGTATATTTTTTGATCTTATGTGATGCACACCGTGCAAACATTTCGACACACACACACACATATATATATATATACATATGAATATTTTAGATGGATCTTTTACATGTGATGATGTTTTCTATATGTCATGCAAATGTCTAATAAAAATTTAATCTAATGTATCAGTTACATAACAAACGGCCCAATGCGAAATGTATTCACACAATGTATCTACTCACACATTTCATTTTTATGCAAGCTTAAAAGCACACATGAACACACACATATGCAAACTATGCTTGAAATGAGGGAGACGGGCATGCCCCCCAGCATGGTGTCTCAATTTTAGGTGCATGCCCCCCAAGCTTCAGTCCATTGAAAATGGAGTGAAGGTTCAAAACAAAAAGGTGAATTGAACATGCTCGTGTTTCATTATTTTAACGAGGTTGACACCCTTAAAGGAACTATCCTCAAACATCTTGTTTCATTGTTTTTAGGAGCTCGACACAAGTGGAGGAACTATGCTCCGAGAACCTGGTTTCATTTTTTAAAGAGCTTGACACAGGGAAGAAACCGTGCTCTAACCGACTTACATCAAAACAAACAAGAAGGCGGTGCTTCCAAGAGTTCCACTCCCGGTGGAAGGAAAACATCCTGGAAGTCAGGACCCAATGCCCCCAGTACACTATGCACGACGGCGTCTTCACTGAGTGCAGGGACAGGGTAGGTAGACACATAGTTGACCTGTGGTGGAGCAGATACAACGGGTGAATAAAAACCAGGAGGGGGTGATGGCGGACCAGTCGCCACATTTGGACCAAAGAACGAAAGCTGATCAATGGTCATGATACGTCCTTCATGCGGAAAACAGGCCACACGAAAAAGGGAGGAGACGAGCGCTCCCATGGCATAGGTGTAATCGTGCCCCAAGAGCATATTGAAATCCAAGGGGCCTGGAACGACCATCACGTCCATATGGACGGTTTTACCTCCCAAAGTAACTGGTAACCTTGGAAGGATCCCCAATGGTTGACTCGTCCTTCTGTTAAAAGTCAACAGATTCTGCGTAACAGGCGCAAGCGGCGGTGATCCAAAATCTTTCCAGGTAGTTGAGGATAGAATACTAACAGAGGCACCTTCATCTATAATGGTGCTGGGTACGACCAGACCAAGAGCCTATACTGTGATCTCGAAAGGCACGTAAGACGAAAGGCGGAATCCTGTAAATCGACTCCAATCAAAGGAGGCGACCAGACTACTCGGAGGGGATACCATCGAATCGAGAAGGTCTTCCCCTGGTGTTACGGAAGAAGAAGGAGCATCCTCCATAACCTCCATCTCGAAGGCGGGAGGGATATCCTCCGGAGCCTCCATCATGGGAGGCGGAGGAGGAGCTTCTTGAAGCACAGGGACAGGAGAATCTTTCTCCAAGTCTGAAGAATCTGAAGAAATCAGAAGGACATGGGGGGTGTGAGATCCACTCTCGACAGAAAAGACCTGGTGTACCACGGACGGGGCCAGTTCAACCGATCCTATGACCAATGGTTAGTCAAGGATGGATTCGTGAGTTCGAATTTCTGAGGGAGTGGGAAGGACCAAAGATGACTCTTGACCAATCGTAGGATCAGCTGGCGGAGGACTCAAAGAAAGCCGATTATAACCAGGTGGAAGGCGTGGTGTAGAACTGGTTGGGTTGTCCAAAACTCGTTTGGCTTCATCCATATAAGGACAAAGGTGAATGGCATGGTGCCCTTCACACAGTTTACAGGGATTGGTGATCTTACCCTGCTTCTTAGGAGCCTTATCAGCACCAGTTGAAGACGTGCCCCCAACCTGGCTCCCGGAAATGAAAGACAACGGCGGACGGCTGGCAGACCATGCTTCGAGCACCTTGGGGATGCCAGGGCAGTCTCGAAGAAGATGGTCTCCCGTGCACAACATGCAAGGGAACTTGACTTTCCGTGGAGGGTTGGAAGGTTTATCAAGAGGAGATATTTCAGAAACAGTGGCTGCACTTTTAGCCTCTCGCTTATCAGACTTCTTCTTCTTTGTCTTCTTCTTCTTCTTCTTAAGCACCTGGTTACTCGAATCCAGGCTTTCACCAGGTGAAGTAGAAGATGAGGACACAGAAACAGGGGAAGAAGGGGAGAGGTCCACCTTGGAATCAACATGATGTTGTTCAGGTGGAGAAATTGATTGAACAGTAGCGGAGATATTCGGGACCACAGAGGTTGAAAACAACCAAACAGGCAACCCAACAGTTAACCCAGGAAGGGACAACGTTGCCATGTAAGGAGCACCAACATTCCCAAAAGGAGGAAAATGACCAGGATTCCCTTCTGAGGGGATTCCTTGGTTGGTAAACTCCGGAAAAGTTTCCATCCAGACTCAAAACCACACACGGGCCGAAAAAGAGTTAAGACACACGATCAAATGGTCAACAAGAAAAATCTAAGAGGGTGTGTAATCGTGGGTGATTAATTTTTACCACATTGAAAAATAAGAAACTTCACCGTTTCATGTTTTAAGAGTCGAGAAACGATAAAAAGGTGACTCTATCTCTTTCAGATTTGACACAAGCGTGAAAGGACAAGCGCTTGGCGATCTTTTCAAGTTTAAGGAGTCAGAAAAGATCAAATGACTGCTCAGGAATACTAGGCAAAAGGGTGTACCAAATAACCGTGAACTGCAATATACACCTTGGTTTCAATAATGAAAGAGAAATCAACCAAGGACTTTCCGTACGTGTAGGCAATCTCCCCGAATGCTGTGTTCGGTGTATCACGGGTATAGGGCGGCATAATCGACTTCCTATGGATAAAGGATTGAAACCTAGAGGGGTCTCCCTTTATATACGCGACGGTACGGGGAGCACAAGTCCGTAATAGCGCTGTCTAAAGCCAAAAGGCGAACGACAGCTACTAGGTTTTAAGACGCCGAAACACGTCTCTAGCCTAGACCTCTAAATGTGTTTCGTTAGATTTCAATGCTGCCTTAGTGTAAATTGAGTAGATTTTAAAGTTGATCTTCAATTACGTTTCAGTTTTCAGGCCCTAACGAATGTGTGGTCTCAAAAATTCCTAAATGCAAAGCTACATGCCACAGTCCATCATTTCGTTCGATGAAAACTAGCTACAAAAGAGTTGAGAGCTTTTACACAAACAAAATGATCGGAAGACAAACAATGATATCTCTAATGCAACTAATGAAATTGAAAACTTTTCATTCAAAACACTAATTACTAGTAAAATCGAAAAGACTTCAATTTGCACTAATCAACCAAAAGCAAAAGATTTTTTTTTTTTTTTACAATTTTCAATGTTTGATGGCTAGATGCACTTAAACAAACTGAAAACAAAGAGAAGAAATTTGAGAAACGATATTAAGAGAGCAAAACAAACAAATTTCACTCAATGACACCAACAATCAGATCTCAAATCGAACAAAGTTTCTCAAAACCGAGAAAAAGTCCCAAAGGTTCCAATGGACCGTGTGATCTGGGTCCAAAGCAAGACCAAACGAAATTTGAGTGCCGAGAAGAACAATCACTCAAAAATCGCAATAAAACAGTGAACAACTACTAAGAGAATGTGGAGGAACAATCAGAGGATTGACTGGACTAACAAAACACCAAAACTCCTAAGGAGGGCTCGATGCACAAAGCCACTAGATGCCCTAGGGCTTAAAACGTGAAATCGATGGAGAAAAGCAAACAACCAAAGGACGAAGGAAAATTCCCAGTCAAACAGGACTCCAACATACTCAGGTAGCTGAAAAACCAAAAAGAAATACACTGATCAGACCCAGAGAGCTCAGAACTGAGCAAACCCTAATGTCTCACAGGAGTGGCGCGACTGTGAGGTTGTAACTGGCGCCAGAAAGCAATTGGCGCGGGCAATACAAAAGCAACATGCGCCAATTGGCGCGACTGTCGAGCTAAAAAGCGCGCCAGCCGAGTTCCTCAGCCAAAAATAAAAAAGAACTACTCCAGAAGCAGATCAATGATAACTAAGTAAACCAAGAAGCAAAAAACAGCAAAAGAACCTAGCCCATAAGGCTAACCAAGAAAGGGAAACCACGAAACAATCAAAACGAGATGATCAAAACGAGACAATCAAAACTAGACGATCCCCAGCGGAGTCGCCAAATTGTTGAGGAGGTAAATCCCCTCTGCGGACAGAGGCGATCCCTACTAGCCCAGCACGGGTCTAGCAACAATCATCAAATGCTACAACGCAAGTTCCTAATTGCGAATAAATAAGCCAACGATGGAGGCCTACCTGGAGTCCAGTGCTATGATTCGTAGAAGAGACAACGTTCCCGTTCCTCAGCCTCAGCAGATCACGATCCCCATGATCTCCGTGAATGGACACCTGCACATGCAAGAAACAACACGAATACAAGCATAAAATCCAGAATACGCAACTATATATCAGTCAGAAAGGATATAACTCATCATTATCATAAGTGAAAAGTAGAGTGGAACCATAACCAGTAGTCATTCATTAATAAGCAATCGAAAGAGAGTACAACCAATGTTCTGACGCTGAGGTCTCCTTCGGAAGGGTCTCCAGTCGTGCACGTCTCGCAAAGCCTGCCAGGGATGGGACAAGCCTCTCTTAGAGTCTCTCGATGATAGTCTCCTTGCTTGAGTCGGCCTTAAGGGAAAAATGAGGGCTCTTGCAGCATGAAGGCTCTTGGGAATTTGGAGATTCAAAGCTTAGGCACTTCAAGACTAGCTTGCAATGGCAATGAGCAAGCTTTTATAGAAGGAGGAAGGGGAGTTGGGATCCCTATAATTATGGGATTGGCCCTATCATCAAGGAAGCTTCCATGAGAGGTGGCAAACCACTTCCCTTCCATGGAACTCCCGGAGCCAAACCTCCCAACTCAAGATAGATAGCAGTTTCTGAGTTTGTTGAAACAAAACTTCCGCCTTTCTTATTTAAAAAACACTCCTTAAATTGGTTGGCGCGACTATGACTCTGGGACAGAGCGCCAGTTGGCACGGCCTCTTTGTAGGATTTTCCTCATTGGCGCGAGTGATAAACTGGATACCCGCGTCAATGCAAAAAGGGATGTTTTTATGGTTTTTTCAAGGAGATGTCTTTAGGGCAATTGAAGCTCATGTTTAGAGGAGTGCAATGATAATGGTTTCAAGGCATGACATTGCTCACAGGTCACATGATGGGCCCTCTAATGTGCGGGATGGGGAATGGTAGGGACGGTGAAAAATTACTGTGTAACACTATCACAACTATAGAAAATCCCTTTTCCTCTTTTTTCTTCCAATTGTTGTGGTGTTAACCTTGTAGGTTGTGCAAATCTAGGAGTAGAAACACTTCCCTCTTTATAGAAGTGAGTGGTAGGCTTCCTTTTCACCATAATTTTACATTCAATTTTTCTAGCCAACCTGAATGTCTTCTCCAATGAATCAAGTTCCAAAAAGCGAACTTCATGTTGGATGTTATCCTTTAAAGTACCTATGAAGAGATCAATCTCGTTTTCCTCTAAAATATCAGTTACCATTATATTCAATTTTTGGAAGTCCTCAATGTGCTCCCCCACTAAACCCTTTTGTTTGAGATGTATCAATTGGCTAAAGAAGGTGTTGCTCTTTGTATCCTCATAATGTGCTATCATTTCCTCTGTAAAAATTGACCAAGTGACAATTTTTTACGAGAGAAAAGCCATCGATACCATACAAATGTATTTTGTTCTAAAGGTAAATTTGCAATGCGTACCTTTTGTATGTTTTTCACATTATTGAGATCAAAATATTCCTCCATCTGTAGTATCCATGTTACAAGATCCTTTTCATCAAACTTCCTCATATCCATTTTTGGAATATGGTGGTTCTTCCCTCCAACATTAGAGTTTATGAAATCACGATTAACATTTATTTTCCTCTACTATTTTTTCACCATTAGGAAACATTTCTTGTATCAACTTTGTCAAACCTTCCATGTCTGCTTTTAGATCATTCTTCATGTTTTCCATCTTAGATTCCATCCCAGCTTCCATGCCATCCATCTTAGCTTCCATGCCATCCATATTAGCTTCCATTCCATTCTTCAAACCATCCATCTTAGATTCCACTCCTTTCTTAAAACCATCCATCTTAGTTTCCACGCCTTTCTTCAAAAATTCCATGTCATTTTTTGTTGATCTTTGCGAAAGCGAAATTTGTTGCAATTGCTCTTGTAATTTTGATATGTCATGTTGCCATTCTTCGTCTTCATGAGTCATAGTAGAGCCTTCTAAAGGCTTAATGGGTGTTGAATTCTTTTTAGGGGCCATTTTAGAATCCAATACTGATATCTATTCTACAATATTCCCTTGGAATCAATTTAACTTGATTCTTCAAACAAGACTTATGCAATTCAGAAAAGAAAAATACACACCTTTTACTTGCTTTTGAAGAGCTTGATATTGAAATTGAATTATCTCTATAATTGTGGATCCTCAATATCTGAAATTAGGCCTTGTAGTAGCCCTTTGAAGCTTCTTTCAAATGCCATAGGTCTGACCTGATTTGGATTCTTCAAGACAAAGTTATGTTCAATCTCCCACAATGACCCAATTATGGACTGATTCAGTAGAGAGAACTTGTACGACTTCCCACGTGTCAATGTTTCCTCCTTTGGCTCTGAAATTGATAGAAAGAAAACTACAGTCTGTGTAATTACAGTCACTTTTTACAACATTCCAATCCGATGCTCAGAGAGAGAGCTATGAATATTTTTCCATGATCAGCTCTTTGAGATTAAATTCAGGAGCCTGAAAAAGCCCTAACTTCCACAGACCATATCTACAAAATATTGCGAACCAAGCTCTGAAATTTTGTGAAGATATTTCTCAGGATTTCTGCTTCGCACTCTAAACATTTCAGCTTTTGACCCTTTGTAGAAAAAAATTATAGCAAATATTCCACAATGACCTGTTTAGGTTAAATTTAGGAGCCTACAAAAAGACCTAACTTCCACCGAGCATATCTCCGAAAATATTGTGAACCAAGCTCTAAAATTTTGTGACAATGTCCTCAGGATTTCGGCTTCGCACTCTAAAAATTTCATCTTCTGAACCTTCGTAGAAAACAAGTTATAGCGAAAATTCCATGATGACCCGTTTGGAGCAGCGAAACCCAAGAATCCAAAGCTCTGATACCAAATGTTGTGAAACTAGCTCCAAAAATAGAAGAAAAGAGATATCAACGCCTTAGAAATAAGCCACTTCGAGGGGGAAACCTCCAATACATTACATGAATGAAAAATTCTTGGACGATACAAATTACAAAACCTCCTTTATATATATAGGAGTCCATGGGGCCACAATGTAATCCTAGTGGGGCTACAATGTAATCCTAGCCGACCTAACAATAATAATTTAAGCGCACAATAATAACAATATGGGGGTTATAGGGGTACAATAATAACAATAAGGGGGTTACACTAACAACAATAAGGGACTATACTAGTAATATAGGGACCTAACACTACGGGGAATTTAATTTAGCATATTGGCACAACTAATATTAGCCCAATATCATGTAGTATCAAAGCTAAAATACTCTGTGAACCTCAGAATAGAGAGGTTAAATTGTTTGGAGAAGCAGTGAACAAAGAAAATAAGATGAAGGGGGATATAAAACTCTTGGAGGGACATAGTTTTCAAAATCATATTTCGAGGATTCGAATGAGACATATAATATCCCGAGTTAGAGGATATTAAAGAAATTGTAGAATAAACAGAAGAATGATTAGTGCTAAGAAAATTTAATAGAATGAATTAAAAAATATTTTGGCACAAGTGACTTATGATTTTATTATGCTAACTTTGGTCATAAGGAATGTATGTTTGCAGATAGCAGAGAGAGGAAGTAAACAATAGTCATATAGAAAGTGAAATTGTGACAAAGGAAGAGGAAATTGTGATGAAACCCACTAGCAGGGAATGAAATTTTTGAGATGAGGACAACATGATTTATCAAAAGAGGAAGTGAAGCCTAATGAGCAATTGAAGATATATAAGCATAGCAGCGTTGGAAGCTGAAGAGCATAGGTTCTTAGGTTCTAGTGGAGATAATTAGTGGAAGGGAGATACCAAAAGGTTGACTTGGTATAGGTGAAAAATGAGATACTTATTACAGAGTTGGAGGAAGCTTACTGTAGCTCACAAGTGGACAAGTTGAGTTCACAAAAGAAAAATGAAACAATGATGACTATTGATAATCATACCAAGGGTTCAGAGAAAGCTCGCAATCAAAATGCCAAAATTTTTGGCATAAGGCAGATAAATGATGAAGGATTTGAAAGGGAAATGGCTGAGTTGAAATCAAAACTCAATAATATAAAGAAGTTACTATGAGACCATGGATATGGCTAGATAATGAAGAATAAGAAGGTGATATGGCCTTAATTGCAAGTAAAGTTGAGACAAAATATGTGTGATAGGTTGAAGAACGAAATCAAAGCAGTTGAGTGTGAGAGGGAAGTTCACTACTATGAACCAAAGAAAGGATCAATCCTTGGAGAGGACGAAAGTGATGAATATGTTGAGAAGAGACCTTTTGAGAGTCTCACAAATTGTTTGGAAGATCAGCATATGATGGCAGAATCATTTATTGAGGCTAAAGTGCATATTGATTTTAAATTTGATAATTGGTATGTGGATGAAGGAATTGTTACAAATGATGGAAAGAACAATAACTTTGTTCAATGCAAGGGTGAAGAATATTCACCGAGTGTTGTTTTAAAGATAAAAAGAGAACAAAATTTATATTCTCTTGGAAGAGGAAGGAAGGTAGAATTTTCTTGTAAAGGTAATTGAGGTGGAAACTATAATGAAGTGGGTAAATGCAGCTATGGAAGAAAACACTAAGGTAGAAAGGTTTTTATTTTTGGATGAGATACCTAAAACAGAGAATTTTCTTTTATATGATGAGGTGTCTGAGATTGATAATATTTTTAAACATATGTGTATAGATATTGAATATGTTGAGGAAGAATTTGTTACAACGAAATAAATTGGTGAAGATCTGATGAATGGCTTGGCAGTTCCAATGTTGCATAAGGAAAGGATGTTGGAAGCACCTATGGGAACTCCAATGTCTCATGTTTTTAAACCTAATGAGTGGTTTTTGTCTACAGGTCATGAAGAATGTAAGAAAAGGCAGACTCATAATTTTTTCATTTCAATGGGAAGGTATCCAGATATAACAAGTGCAAATAGTGGAAACTGTCAAGAAAATGAGGATATGCAAGGAACGATGAGTTGGCTTAGAGATGCTTCAGCTAATGAAGTACAAGAAACATTAGAAGAGGTCATGCATGAATTCAAAGGAGCAAGAATTGAGCTTGCAAAGAAATAAATGACAACATTTGAATGGAGGAAACCTTTCATAAAGGAATGAATTGTTTATGGAAAATTTGTCATTTTTGCAAGATTCAAAATGTGAATATGTTGGACCATAAAGACAACCTGAGTTTCCAGCTTAAGGGTATGCAACGGTGGATGCATATTTTTGTTGAGCATAAGTATAAAGAATCAGAAATGAAATTAGCCATACAAATTTCTTATGGAAGTCAACAACAAATAAATGATAGAAATGAGATAAAGCAACAGAAGACAAGGTTTGAAATTGGACTTGGTGAAGCATGGAGATTGATGAAGAAGACAACCATATGTTGTTTCCATGGAATGAAAGCACGGTCGGAAAAAAGTTTCCATGGAATGAAAGGGATTGCATTAGGGGGAAAATGAATAGGAAACAAAACAAGAAATGGGATCTTGGAAAGGACAATGTGAAACAAACATTACAATGGGATGGAAAGGAAAGAGCATATTGCGGCAGAGCAGTTACAACGTAAAGTATGGGATACAAGAGGATTTCAATCAGTCTATTGAAGCACATGGTTAGGACACCATGAAATGTTTCCACCTTGGGAGTATGATGCAGGGGCATCCAACCTCCAAGTCAAATACCTTTAACTAATACCTAGAGGGCTTTCATTTACTAAAGGAGTTGGGTCCCTAATTGTCAAGTATTTGTAATTTTCTATGTTTTTAGGAAGAAGGTAATATTGATGTAATTGGTATGGAATGAGATATTCTTATAATAAGAAGTATTAGGAGGTTGATTTAGTTATAGAAATCTTGGGATAGGATATATTTCTTGAAATTATTTTGTTGATCTAGAATATGTTTAGGAGCTTATTAATTGAGTGAATTGTGGATCTGAATTAATTCCAAATTGGGATCATTTTATATATTTTTTTAAATCAAAAGGAATTCATAGGGCGATCACAGGGATGAGAGAGAGTCAAGAGGATTCGAGTTCAAGTGTGGCCACGAGGCCAATAAGGGCCAATACAGTGAAATTTTGGCCAGAGGAGTTCCTTTTGTAAATTGTGTACATATATTCATTAATAGAGAAAGCACTATGATTTGACCATTGAATGTGTTAAATTGAGCCTTTGTGCATTATTGTGAATGTTTCCTATAATAATTGTTAGTCATATGTGATGTAGATGGAATGCAATTAAGCTTGGGAGGGAAAGAAATATGAAAATCAACCTGGGGTAGAATCGGAGTGGCGTAGTGGAAGTGCGGAGGAAAGAGATTTGTGATAGATGAGAATCATAGTGAATATGAAACTTAATTCATTGGAGAATTGTGAAATTTCGACACTTAACGACATCGAGGCAACAAAACTTAAGATTTTGTCAAGAAGAATTTTTCACATAACATAATTTTGGCTAATGTGTCATGGGAGGTATTCCCCAAAATATGGCAGAGGAAGCATATAAGGGAACACCGAGATGATTAGGCATCGGAAAAATGTGGTAGGAAGCTAACGTGTAATGCATCAGGATGATTTGGAACCATTATATTGGATAGCACGATGGAGAAGGACCCACAAGGACCTGGAAGCACAAGCCATTTATGCATTAATTAAAAGAGTGGGATAGCGTGGAATACATCCAACATGTCAAAAATCGAGGTGATTCAGAGTTTTTTAATTGGATGCGAAACTAACAAGTGGGTCGTGAGCATGATGAATCCTACCTGAAGCATGAGCTCTTCATGCATTATTTAAAAGGGTCATGGATGACAATTGGAAAAGGCTGGAGGAACAACAATTTACAGGAATAATTATCATTTCCTAGAGTCTGTCTCCTGAAGGATTTGATTGCATGCACTATTGGATGGGTCAGGGTGACCTAAGGTTGAGAAACGTGTCCCGAATGGATTAAGAGTTGTGCGCCAAAGTGAAAAGGAAAGACTAGGTCACAAGGCCTTAGTTGTGAATGAGTTGAGTTAAAGCGTCAAAAACTAAAATTTGGTTGTGAAGTATTGTTCCACCATTACAAGTGATTCGAGCTAAAGATAAGGAATTGAGGAGGATTGATTCATGCTTATGTGTGTGTGTACCATCATTCCATAGTCATGATTTAAGGCCATGTGATATATAATTTCCACGTATGTTATATTAAAGGATTTGAGGCCATGGTGGTCTGCCCTAAGTCTTGGGTGTATACATCTACATGTCTTGGATCTAGTGGTTTTATAAAAATGGGATTCAAACTATACTCTTGCGGCTCCTCCCAGTCAACTTGAAGTTAGTATAAAAGGGAATTAATTTCTCTTATTTGAGTTGAAGGAAGCACATTTTTGGCTTATGTTTGGAACTGTGGAGAATTTACGTGATCATATTGGCACAGTCTGCATTAGCCTAGCATCATGTTGTCAGGATATTTATGTGCTTACGAGTTATATAAGTTCAATTTGGTCTAATATTTATTTAGGTAAAAGTGTGTTTATTTATTATATATTAGTTGCATTATAATCCCGTGGTCACGATTTGTGTTAGACATAGAATCATTTGACGACTCATATTCTCCTTAGTACTAATGGCTATTAGTTTTTGGTTTAACACATGATCGTTCCATGATCTCTAAATAAAAAAACACGGAGGGTAATTGTTGATGATCCTCAAGTGGCCATATTCGTTGGGGTTGTGGAGTGTTTCCCTCTTAAAGGGTTTAAACCATGTAAAAATATTAGTGTGATGGTATTTGATATAGTTTTGTGAGTGGCTACTAAATATGTTCATCCTTTATGGAATACCCTATTTTCTCTCAAACATCATATCAAATCTTGTTTAAGGAGTTTCCCCCTTTGTTGATTGAGAACTTGAGCTAATGTTGCCACAATTTAGAGTTATGTTATTTTCATACATTTTTGGCCTCAAAAAATTGTTCTTTTATATTTGTAGCGTTGCTTTTAATTATTAACATCTTTAATTTTATCCAAAGGTGTCATTTTTCTCAAAATAAATTTGTTTCATCAAATCCAAAGGTATACAATCTGAATACACATTTTTTTAATTTTCTTTTACAAAGTTAATATTTTGATCTTTTGTTTGTATTTATACTTTGCTACTATTTCTAGTCTGTGTATGTGTTACACGTCATTTTGTCACCATGACATTTGATCGTCAATATGGATATATCATCATCCATACTCATGCTTCCTTAGAATTCAAAAAAATTATATTCCTTAACCAAGTCTTGGGAACTGGGAAAAAACTCTTAAAAACTCTTAAAGGTTGCTTGTGCGCTTTTTACAGTCACTTCCTGCGCATGCGCTGACTGGTTTGATGAATTTCTCTGTTTGGGAAAATAGATTCCCTACCTAGATCATTGTTTTTCTGTCATTTCACTCTAGAGCTACCAAGTGTCTTGTTAGTCCTGCTTGTTTGAGTGATTGTTTCTTGCTCATTTGCAAAAGGAAAACTTCTAGATAAGTGAAGTGTGATTTGTCTCAAAAAGTAGTCTTTTATGAAATTGTTTCTTCCTGTTAAAGTGAAAAAATATTTATTTTTCTTTCAACTGAAAGAAATCATGAAAGTACACTCATAGGTATCGTTAGTTAGATTATTAGTTAAGAGCTTTCATTCTTGAAAAAAAATTACATTTTTTAGGGTTTTTCTAGTTGTTTTTTATTTCGAAGAACTGAAGACTGTTTGCTAATAAAATTGTATATTTTGGCTTTGAATTAATGAATATTTTCATTACAAAGTGATATTGGTTATGCTTCAAAATGAAATTGATTTCTTGATGAAAAATAATTGTTATGGGATTTTTTAGGAAATTTTTACTTCTTTGAGTTCAAAAAATACTTCTACTTTCTCTTAAATAGGAATTCATCGAAAAAAGAATTGCATATTCATTGTTGATGCATTTAGATTGATTTTTTGAGTCGGTCACAACATCATTGAGTTTCATTTCCATACAGCTCTGTGTAAACAGCATCCAAATTAATACAGCGCTTAATAAAATTGATCTAGATATTTTTACATTTTCTAGGGTTCATTCCACCAATCTAGCTCACGACTAGTGCCTTGGAATAGGGAGTAATTAACTTTCCAAAGCAGATAAAACAAACGAGTAGCATATTGCAGTAGGGAAAACCCCAAATGTTTCAATTTTTCTCTGGGAAGCTCTTCTTAAATGACTCAAGCACGAGGTCATGTCAAACCCAGTGGAGTAACCGTACCTACTTCATTGGTAAAGATAGAAGATGTGCACATATTACAAACAATAAACCTCAGATTAACCATTGTCGAGGAGTCTGGGATCACTAGTTAGTAAACCTCATATTTACCATGTCGAGGAGCTTTCAAGGGGATTGAGCTTTGATACCCTTCCCTTACGTGTATATCGGGCCACAGATTGTTCCTCCAGGTTCAATTGTCTCAGTTGGTAACCTTAGTGGCTATAATCTTTAGGATTTTTCCCAAGGTGGCGGTGGAGGGAAGGTCCCACTGTACTTGGAGCAGACATTGACTAGACTCACTTGGACTTTCCGAAGGGTAGTCTTCACTTCGAGATGGCACAGTTGAATTACTTGCATCAGACTATTTCATTAAGCAGTTTATCAGGGTAACTATTCCGACCACTATCTTTCCACATTAATCTCTGCGAGGTTCGATTTCATCACAAACTAGTGATTTTATTGTGGAAACATATTGTTTGTGTGTGGATTTATTCTTAGATTTTGTAGCTCGTGTTCATTGGTTTGATTACTTCTAGAGGCCTTATGTGTGATTATTTTTACATTTTTTGATTTCGTGTGTTAAAAAAATTAACCGTGGCTGGATTACCGAGACATTCACATAGAATGTAGGGGTAACCACCTGAACATACACCCAATCAATTGGAAAAAAAATAAAATTGAAAGGGTTCAATCATGAGGAACTGGATCTTCTGAACAAGGAGAATCATCTATCATAATACATCTTGATTTCGAAGTTAATCAACCTCAGATAACTGAAACATAAAGAGATCAACCAGAAATTTCTGAATTAATTACAGTTGAATCAGTCACTAGTGAGTTTTTAGATACACAACTCACTAAAACTGAAATATATGAACCTGAGTCTGATTCCACTTCATCTTAGTCACCTTCGAATGTTATAGCCCCGACTCCTGGTCGTCCTCGTTCACCTCGAGTAAAGCTTCTAATCATTGAGGATCTTACTCCTACCATTATTAGCATTGAAGAAATCTTTGACGAAGAAGAAGAAATTGAAATTCCCTCTCATCAAGAATATTTAGATTTAAGGTGTAGTGAACCAATCTACCCTTTGTGTTTACCTTTTAGTCCCTTTCAACCGGATCCTTGATATCTCCAATTCACCGATTTTTTACATTCTTCTAGTTACGGACATCCACGACATTGAATCCCACTTTAATCTTTACCCGGGTATAGTAACATGGCTTCTAAGAGCATGTCTACTAAGTCATCCATGTTTTCTTCTTCACCAAAAAGATTTTTGTATGGTTTTCCTTCTGTTCCTGCTAGGTACCAGTTGCTTTTTGGGAATTTTTCAGGAGCATCTCCTTTATTTGAAACTTCTACTATGTCAACTAGCGTATTTGAGCCTACCACCAAACCTTTGACTAAGGAACATATATATATGTTTTACAGGAATACCCCTCAAGCTAGCTCACAAGGTGGCTATATAGCGCCTGGGGGGCAACAATGTCTTCAAGGGCAACAACATCTTCAAGGGAAACAACCTTTTCAAAGAGGAAAATCCTTTAATGTAACCTATCCAACGGTTGTAGGGCAGCATATTCCTGGTAATTATCAACCTTATGGTCCAATTCCTCAAACTGGTTATGGTCAACCCTATGCGTCACAACCCTCAATGGAAACTCCTTATCCAGGGATAAAGACTATGTGGAACCCCTTGTTTACTCAACGATATTTGCAACCTAACCCGCAAATTCCTTATAATCAACCTTCTCAGCCACTTGGACAATTTGGTTACACCCAAGTTCAACAACTTATGCAAGGTGCACTTCAAATTACCCTAAGGGCATTTGTGCCAAGTAGTCAACTAGATGGTATGAGTACTCCTAGTACTCCTATCCAATCTGTTGTGCAAACATATGTTCAACAACCAATTACACCTATCCCAGGAGTTCCCCAAGTTTCTATTGTTACGACCCTTCAAATGACTACGCCAACTGTTACACAGGATATCCCTCAGACTACTATCCATCAAACCAGACCTATAGTCCAGTCGATTCCTCAAATATCTTTGGGAAAAACTAGTACAATAGCTATGCAAACAAGTCAACCTTTTGTAGGTCAACCTATTCAAAGAAAACCCTTTTTAGGTCAACCTTTTCAGGGGCAACCTTTTACAAGTCAAAATCTTCAGGGACAACCCTTGGTAGGTCAACCTCTTCAAGTTCAATTTGTTTAAGGCCATCCATTTCAAGGCCAATTTCAATATGGAAAATTGGGACAAAATCCATCTCTTCAGAGCCAACCATACACTAGTTATACATTTCAGATACCAACTCAACCCCAATTCGGTATGGCTACCCCTCGATACCATGGAGGTGTGTCGATTCCAACTGCTCAAGCTATCCCAAGTTTTCCTAGATACCCTCCTCTAGGTACTAGATTTGTCCCTCAAGGTTATCAATTCGCTCAACAAGACCCTAACAGGAGGTTATATTTTATAGAAAATTTAGATTTTCCATACTTGTATTGGCTAACGAATGACCCAATTTACTATCTTCCGTTTTGGCCAGCCATTCCTACTAAGTTTCCCAATGACATTTCGAAATTTGAAGGAAAACCAGGAGAGGACCCCTCGAACCATGTTATGAATTATCATATGTGGTGTGCATCCAACTCTTTGTTCGATGATTCCATATATTTAAGACTTTTTCAAAGAAATTTTATTGTCTTAGCTGTGAAGTGGTACATTGAGTTACCATGAGGCTCTTTCAAAAATTTCAATGCCTTATCAACTGCTTTCCTTACTCATTTTCAGTTACCATTCTGTTATGATAATGGCACGAAAATTTTTACTTCCCTTAAAAAAAGTACATCTATGTACATTTCAGATCACATCCACGAAGGGCGGCGTAGATTATGTTTAGTCAAAGTTTTCATCCCAGATCAAATTCTAGATGAATGGTTTATAAAATCATTACTCCCTAAGATTATTGAAGATGTAGCTAAAGGAGGCGTTGTAACAGAAGAACAGTTTATCGCTCAAGCCCAGTATCTATACCTTGTTTACACACAGTCTGGTACTTTGTATGAAAAAAATCACGATTTACCTCGTCCAGGTCAACTTACTAAAAATCCTTTTGGTTCTCATGCCACAGACGGTGTAATCAGTACAGTTAATACATCAAAGAGTAAAAAGAAACAATCCAAATCTACTACTCCAATCATAACTTAACCTGAGTCACACAAAGGAGACTCTTCTCTAGAAACTTTTGTCGAAATCCATGTTGTAGACTCATCTACTGCCAAAAACAAATCATCCAAAAATAAGAATAAATGGAAGGGTAAAAATAAACAAAACAATTCTCCAAAATAGAGCAGAAAAAGCCGAACCATTTGACAAAAAAGTAAACCTCGTTATCCATGTCTTATCTGTGACAAGGATCACTACACAAAAGAGTGCATGTATCGAGCTGAGGTATATAAATTTTTCAAATATTCGCCCACACCCGCTATTCTTAAATATCCTTTCCCATGACAAGACAACAAAATGATTAGGTCTTCTTCCAATTTATCAACAGATATCCTGATGATGTCCCAGGTCATGGTTGCAACGCGATCTCAAGATTATGGATCTAAGATTCCTATAACTCGAAATGAAACCGAATCATCCAGTAAACCTCTGGTATCAACTCCTCCTATTTCTGAACCATTACAAATCGAGAAGCCTAGTCCTAATTTAGTAATTAAACCGCTTGCCAAAGGTGTACATCAAAAATCGGTTGTCAATCCACGTGTGAGAGCCGCTCATAACTACAATATTGTTGAAGATATGGCCATGTCACCTTTAGCAATGTCAACCCTCGAAGTGTTGCAATCTTGTCCAGCTCAAAGGAAGTTACTATTACCAGCTATTGGAGTGATTAACCCTCAAGATTCTAATATTATCGTCTTTGATCTCAAGAAATTTGTACCTAGACTTCCGCACCTTTTTTAGTCAAATCTAGGCGAGTTTTTCTCAAAGTGATTGACGAGGGAGCATCTACATGCATTATGTCCTTAGCCTGTTGGAAAAATCTTGGTTCTCCACCAATCAATTAGTCACCCACGATTCTGAAAGCCTTCAATGGAAGAGGTTTTTGTCCATTTTTATTACTCCAAGATTTACCCATAGAGGTAGAAGGAAAAGCCATTACACTTGAGGTGGAAGTCGTTGATGCCCCTCTTGACTACAACCTTCTGTTAGGTTGAAGTTGATCTTATTCTATGACCGTTTTCATTTCATCAGTATTTCGGTTAATCATGTTTCCTCATAAAGGAAATATTGTTAAAATTGATCAGTTGTCTTACTACACTTCCGATCCTACCTCTACGGATAGTATCCAACATTTTGGAAAGATGGTTATATCTTATGAAGATGTTGGGTAGGAATAGTGAAGGATTCCGCTCTTATGGTAACTTTTGATATACCTCCTCCTAACCTGCCTCGAACTATTTCCAATATCAAAATGATTACATCAAGCACAATCCCATTCGATGACCCATGGATTGTGCCTTCAAAATCTGAATTGGACTACTATGTCAATGAAATTTCTTTGAGTCCATATGAATTGGTATTTGTAGCGGTGTAATCACTTTATGAAATTTCATCAACCGATACTGATCAAGTGAATGTGGTCAGTGATGAGTCTTCTTCTCTACCAAGTTTAACCACAACATCTTTTTCTGATCCCTTTCAACACATATTTTCGAGTGATGAAAATATTTGGGAAATTTTGACATTGGATGAATTACCTTGGGATGATCTTCATCACTCATCCTATTTTATACTAGACCTTGATAGAGTTGAAAATGAATTTTCAACGATTTTTCTTATTAACTATGTTAAGGAACCTCAAAATCCTGTGTCAATCCTTCATTTAGATTCTTAGACAAATTTAGGAAACATTTCTGCATCAATTCCAATTGACATATTAATCAAACTAGGAATGACTGAAAACATTCATATAAGTGCTTCATGCTAAATTGACGAAATTAACATGTACAAAGCCATATTTCAGGAATTCTAAGACATTTTTGCCTAGTCTTATGAAGAAATGCCAGGAATTGATCCTAATTTTGTGATTCATGAAATTAAGACATACCCAGATGCTTAACCTATTAGACAAAGATTACATCCAAACCATCAGCGAAAAGATGTTGCTATTAAAGTTGAATTTGAAAAACTACTTCGTGCCATATTTTTTATCCTATTCCATTAACGGATTGGGTATCTAACATAATTCCAGTGACCAAGAAACAAGGAGCTATCAGAGTATGTGTCGATTATAGGGATATTAATAAAGCTTGTCCCAAAGACAATTATCTCACCCCTTACATCGACAAAATTGTTGATGATTATGTCGAAAATGAAATATTTTCTTTTATGGATGGATTTTTGGTTACAATCAAATAAACATACTCCCTACCGATAAGCACAAAACAACATTTATCTGTCCATGGGGGACATTTTCATATTGTAAATTACCTTTTATACTGAAAAACATTGGTGCAACTCTTCAATGAGCTATGTCTTACGCATTTCACGACATCAAACACATTATTCAATCATACATGGATGACTTACCTACTCATTCTTTGCACAAAAAAGATCATCCTACACATTTAAGTTCCATTTTTATGCGATATAGGCATTATAATATTCGTTTGAATCCACACAAAATACATTATTTTGTGTACAATCAGGACATTTTCTTGGTTTCATTGTTTCTAAAGAAGGCATTCATTTCGACCCTTTGAAGGTTGAGGCCATTTTCAATTTACCTCCTTCTACTCTTCGCCAACTCCAGAGTTTGCAAGGGAAATAAAACTTTCTACGTTGTTTTATCCCTAACTATACAGAGTTAAATAAAGGTTTCACTCAGTTATTAAAACAAGATGTTCCTTTTATTTGGGACGAGCTTGCCGATAAAGCTTTTGATGCACTTAAAAATGCGTTGACCCATGCACTTTTCTTGCATCCACCTAATTATCACCAAGATTACTTTTTGTATTTAGTTGCGTCTGATTCCACCATTGGAATGGTTTCAGTTCAAGAGGATGACTCCAACAATGAAATGTGATTTATTACTTAAGTTGAAACCTTACACCGACAAAGATCAAGTATTCGCATGTGGATAAATTGGCCATGGTATTTGTTCAAGTTGTCCAAACATTATGTCACTACAAAATGTTACACAAAACAACTGTGATGTCTAACTTCAACCCTATGATGTACATTTTGACGAAACAATTACTCAGGGGAAATTACTCTAAGTGGATAGTTATCCTACAAGAGTTCGATTTGGAATTTGAAAAATCAAAATCCAAGAAATCACTAGTCTTTGTTGAAATTATGTGTGACTTTCCCTACACTAAATCTAAAACTGTGGCAGAAGACCATCTTCCCAATGAATCTATGTTTTTGATCAGCACATTGGATCCTTGGTATGGAGATATAATTATATATCTTCTAACCCAAACCTTTTGGCCTAAAATTTCACGCTCTAATCAACGTAGTATTCAATACCAGTCTCAACAATACAATATTGTTGGTGACACTCTTTACCATCATGGTTTCGATTCTGTCTTTCGACATTGTTTAACTAAAGAAGAAGTCGAAAGAGTTTTAAATGAATGTCATTCTCGATCATGTGGTGGTCATATGTCTCAGTTTTCCACAGCCCAAAAGATATTTCACGTTGGCTATTTATGAGCGTCACTCTTCAAAGATTGTATCCTTACGGTTAGAAAATTTCATAATTGTCAGATTTTTTATCGAAAGATGTGTGCACCTTGTACTCCTCTTCACCTAATCATAATTTTCAGTCCATTTGCAAACTGGGGCATCCATTTCATTACATGTAACCCTCACTCAGTCAGGGGGCATGGGTATATTATTCACGATGTATATTATTTTACCAAATGGTCCGAGGTGATGCCTACATTTAAGGCTGACGACGACACTGCAACTATTTTCATATTCAATCATGTGATTGCTAGGTTCGGCGTCCCTCAAGCCATCATTATGGACCATGGTAGCCACTTTCAAAACATTATGATGACTGAACTTTCCGCTCAGCTCAGCCTACGCCATGATAATTCCACACTGTATTACCCACAGGCCAATGGCGAAGTTGAGGTTGTGAACAAAGTTTTAACCAATATGATTAAACAGATTGCAGGAAGTCCTAAATCAAATTGGAACACCATGATTTTTTTCGCACTGTGGGCATATCGTACCTCCGCAAAAACATCTACATGGTTTAATCCTTTTCAACTCGTTTACGGTCTAGAAGTTTTTCTACCTGTTGAATGTGAAATTTCGCACTAAAACTAGCCATTGAGTTATTACCAGCTACCTCTGAAGAGGAAAAGCGCTTCTTATACTTGGCACAGTTAGATGAGACTCAACGCACTGTTGCATTAGTTGTTGAAGCTCATAAAAAACGTGTTAAGGCACAATATGATCAAAGCGTTAACCCTCATATCTATTCAGAATGTGACCTAGTCTTAACATACAATCAAGCTCACGATAAACTAGGCACTGGTAAATTTGATCCAATCTAGCATGGCCCTTATATTGTTAAGCGTGTGCTTGCAAAAGGGTCCTATGAATTAGTTGATTATGACGGTGTCTCTTTAGATAAGCCCAGAAATGGTCTTTATCTAAAGATATATTATGCATGATTTATCTTGTGGATATCTTCATTGTATATTAATTACATTTTTAGGAAAAGTGTGCCTTAGATTAGTTATTTTGTTTAGCGAGTTTATACTACTTTTGTTACTTATCTTGATTACTCCCGATATTATAGATGTGGACATTCCCTCATACTTACATTGGCTTTGTTGATGGCACATGTCGTAGTACACGAAACCTATCTTCTGTTTTTGGGTTATCTATTCACTCACTAATCAGTTAGTTTCTATTCATGGGGTTTGTCACAGTCAAACAACGAACATTATTTGGAATAATATAGTGCAGTCATTGAGTTATTATTTGTTTCCATTGCATTTTTCATTCAGCGTTTGATTTTTAGGTTAGATTCACAACTCATTGTATTACATTTGAATGGTGTTTATGAAATCAGAAATCCATTATTGTTAATAATGTTTTTAAGGGCATGTCTCTTGGAAAGACAGTTTGATTACAATCAACACATTTCAAGAAAATTAAACACGTTAGCTGATTTTTTGGCTAATCAAGTTTTGAATAGACATTTGCAACGTTGAACGTAAATCAAAACAGTATTCAATCTATATTGAACAAGATACCCAAAGACCAAAAGTATTAATCATCATTAGGTCGAAATAGTTGTTTATCATAGTGTGTCAAAAAAATATACATCATCTGTGATCATAGGTCTCAACACCTTATGATCTAAACATACTGAAACAAAAAACAAAAATTCCATCTAAAATGACCATCAGTTATCCATGATGATGATCATGATAGCAGAGTATAGCACGTTCCACTCTACGCAAGTATCGCCTGAATGGACCAGGAACCCTAGTCACATGCCTATCGTATCTGAGAGGAAAATCACATGTCCCAGTCTCTGGGATATCTATGGTCAACCTCTCTAGATTATGTTCCAACTCTATGAGGGCCTCGGTCGCATCAGTCTATGGTGGAGCTGTTGCTATAGGATTTTCTTCTCGTATATCAAAAATACAAAGCAATGTTGATCGTGCTGGGCTAACATATGTGTTAAAAAAAATTTCATTATCAGTATTGGATGATAAAAAATCAAATAAAATTTATAAAACATAAAAACTCAAAATGAGACTTTTTACTTGACGCATCCCACTGTGCTCTAGGTGGGAGTGTTGTGTCGGGGTCACCCTTGAAATCAACCCTTGCATAGGGGAAGTCCTCAATCATGAACATATGGCTTCTCAGCGATACGAAAAACTGAGGTGTATATCAGACAACAGGACCGCCATTGCCACCATGGTGAGCCATCAATGAAACCCATCGCAAAGTGCGAGGAACTCTCGGTCCCTTAGAATCCACTAACAACTGCTGAGGTACAAGGAGAGGGATTTTCTCTAAGGCAAAAGATATGAGAATGGCACCAGAGCCGAAATTTTTCAGCTTATCATGATTTTCTTGCGTGAGTTATCCTTTCATATTGACAAGAAGTCCTTCCCACTAGTTGGATATTGTTCCCTTGGAACACTCAACATCTATTTGCATATGTGCTTTGGTAGCCACATGAGGAGTCGTGCTGCCACATAATATAGTGACTGTGAAAGTAATGATTCTGAGATCAAGTCATTCGATGGTCTTTATATCAATTCGACCATCCTTCAATTATGAATCTTGCGTGAAATATTGCACCATATAGGAAGCAGTGGGAAATCCTCATGGTCGTGTTCCAAACAAGGAAATGTATCTTCCCCTTCGGAGAAAACCGGTGAGGAAATAAATATCCTCTGTATCAATCATGAGCCTATGATCCACATTGATGAAACATTATGGTTCTCAAACTTTTGTGGTTGTCGTTAATTGCAGAATCCGGATTATCCACAGTATCATAAAACAATGGTTGACATTTCGAATCCCAACGGGGATCCATCTTCAGGACGAGAAATGAATGAACCAAATAGGTCATTAGCTCCACTTGGGCCTTCATTCCTGGTATAGACCAAAAACTTTGTATAGACCATAATTCTTTAACACTCGAAGCATTTTTGAGCTATCAATGGCCTCATTATCAAGTGATTCATGCTCACGTTCTCTCCACTCAAGCATGGTTGTTTCAAATTGCCTACAAAAAATCATTTAAAAACATTAGGAAGCTTTTCGGAGAACTTAGAGCAATTTTTTTAGAAAGAAAGCCATTTTTTGAAATCCCCACCGCACCTGCATGGTTTTCTTTTGTAGATAGTTCATTTTTGTGCATGATCTACATATAAAAACTGTGGCGGCACAATAATTTTTTGTGTTAAAAAATCATCGGGGTACATAGGTTCGATTAGGAAAACCTGCGCACCCATGAGGGTGGTTTCTAAAAACATTTTTTCTCCAAAAAAATTATAATCGAAGCCTAAAATGAAAAAGTAAATAGATAGAATGCAAGATAATGAAGGGATTAAATACCTAGAACTGACGGTTCGTGAAATGATTTATCGGTCCTCCTGATATCTACTTCAGAAGATCTATGGTAAAAACTCGTTTCCACTCCTAACATAGTTACCAATCAAATAGGTAACTGAACTGGTACCTACTTTTTTGAGGTAGCAAAAAAAACACCCAATTTTGAAAAGTGGTAATGCAGAATCACCCTTTTTTTAGCATATTTTTGACACTTTAATTTTATTTATTTATGAAGTATGAACATTTGTTTTAAAATGTTAGTGATTTTCATGCTAATTTTGAAAAGTGTTTATGGAGCATCAACCATTTTTATTTAGAGTGATGATTTTCATATTCGTAATAAAACATAAAATTAAAATTAAAAAACATGACAAAAAAATCAAATATATAAAATATATAAAAATAATTAAAAAAAACCAATAAAAATGTAAAAAAAAACAAAATTAACTTATAAAAATAAAAAATTTAAACAAAAATAAATAAATAAATAACAAAAAATTTCGAAAATTAAATTAAAAACTGGGGAAAATTTTCAAAAAAAACACATAATTTAAAGAAAAAAAATAAAAATTGAACCAAAAAATAAAAATAAAAAACATCAAAAACATTTTTTTAAGTTATTAAAAAAAACACATAATTAAAAAAAAAAAAAAAAATAGAAATTAAAAATAAAAAATAAAGTTAAAAATTTAAATTAAAAAAAAAAAAGAATGATGATGATGATGATGATGGTTATCGTCCGTTAAGACCAATGTCGTCTACTATCGGACCTTAAGAAATGAGAAAGAATTGAATTTTGATTCTTAAGAATCTTGTTTCTATGGTCAAAGAGAAAGGAAACAAATGCTCAGATTGCTATAGGTGGGTTGGCTTAATAGGTCAAGAAGACTGGAAGTGTGGCAGATGGTAGGGAATTGAGAGCGAATATAAGAGTAGGGAAGTCTAAAAGGAAGTGCTTTTCATCTTCCACCTACTTAAAATCGCAAATTCGACAAATTTTATCGTTCCAAAGAGTCTTGGGAATAGACCATTTTAAAAATAAAAATTTTAAAATAATAAAATAAAAATTAAAAAAAAAATTAAAAATAAAAATTTAAAAATATAAAATAAAAAAAAAAAAAAAAAAAATTAAGATTAAAAAACAAAAAAAAATTGAATAAAGCATTTTAAAATAATTAAAAAAAAAACAAAATCTAATATATATATATATATATATATCGGGACCTCCTATAGTACAAAGATTAGACTACATATCCTGAAAACTAATCCTGAGGAAAATTGGGGCCGTAGAAGGTTTTTGTTGAAAAAATACGAAGGCATGGAAGTTTAAAAAGGCTCCCTGTAGTAATTCACAAACAGGCGGTTCATATTCTCTTGAAAAACAGAACCGTAATTACAGGTCTTAAGGTTTAATTGTGCATGAACTCAGTTTTAGTTTTTTCCAAGGAAACACGGGAAGGGTTTTTTTAGAAGTACCGAAATTAATTGAAGACATGAAATAAGATTTGGGATTATCAAATTATCATCTACCTCAAATATAAATTGCGGCCTTGGTTGTTTTGCAGTACGAAATATATACATCCTGTTAGCCACTGATAAAATTTTGTCATACCAAATGGTGGCTAAATGATTTTGGAGCCTTCAAGAAATAGATTTTATTGCAAAAAGTGTTACCTCTTGAAGTCTCATGAAGACATCTGGTCATTAATCTTAAACTTTACTATTGTTTCCATTTCGTACTCTGAAAATTCTGCTATTTTCATAAGTCAAAACACTGCTGCAAAGACCCTTTTCCTCCTTCCACCACAAAACTAACCTTCACTTTTTACCTCTTTCTTCCATAAAATTCCTCTATTTTTTCCTGAGTTTCCTTCTTCCATTCATGAAAATCCACTTTGTAAGGTTTAAAACCCACTTTTTAGCCTTACCAAAACTCTCGAATCCCTTTAAAAACATTGAAAAATCATAAAAATTTCATGTTCTTTATTACAGGCTTTAGCCCCCTTGGCTAAACCCCCTAACCACTTCCCCACATGTGCCCTTGCCATAAAAACCAGGCGCTAGTCTCATCAGCGCTTATCGCATCGGAAATAAATCAACGAACGCAAGTCTTTTGCCATGTTCTGAAACTCCGATGCGATTAGCCTTTGGATTTAGAACCCCCGATCTCATTATCTTTTCATATAACCCGCGGGCCCACCTTTGGCGCTTAAAACCTTGTAATATTTCTTCCCCGACGTTCTTTTTCTTTGTAAAACCCAAAAACCCATTTTTCCAAAGTTTGATTTAAAAAGCTAAAGTCACGTGTTAAATGAAAAATGGTTAGATTAAAAATACCGATCGCGCAATCACATCGGAAAAATTCAAATGGGCTGATTGAAAAGGCCGCATCAAAACTTCCAATGCGATTAAGTCCCATATCCATAGACCTCGATCCTTTGCTTTCTTTGAAAAAAGCAAGTGAAAAATCCGAAACTCTTATCACATCGAAAAAGTTTTAATGGGTTGATTGAAAAGCCTAGGCCTGAAGGCCCGACCCCGATTAGCCCCTATATACATGAGCCCGGGGCCTATCGGAGGTCTATATAAAACCAGGCCCGCAACCAGGCGCCCACATTAGGGGAATTTTGAGGTCTAAAATGGGCCTCATAAGAAAAATGTACAACAAAAATAAACTTTATAACAACCAATAGGATTTAAGATGATGATGTCATCCATAATGGATGATTCACCATTTTTGGAGTAAAAAAGTAAAAATATTAAAAAATAATAAAATAATAAAACTACTTTTTTCAACTCGTATTTTAAACTTATCTCCCAAAATTTTTACTCAAATTTCGAGCGGGAGTACTCGTTGGATGCGGAATTTAATTCCTCATCCAAGGAGTACCCATGTTGCATACTTTCGATGAACTCTTCTACACGAAAATGAGAAATACATAAAAAACGTTATTGTAATCACGTTTTTTTATGTATTTCTCATTTTTCATGTAGCAGGGTTCATTGAAAGTATGCAACATGGGTACTCCTTGGATGAGGAATTAAATTTTGCATCCAATGAGTATTCCCACTCGAAATTTGAGTAAAAATTGTGGGAGATAAGTTGAAAATATGAATTGAAAAAGTAGTTTTTTCATTTTTCCCTCTAAAATTTGATGATGTCATCAAATCTTATTAGATTTTTTCCACTATTATTTTATAATTTCCTTAGGAGGCCCATTTTAGACCTCAAAATTCCCCTAATGATCGCATCGAAACTTTTCCTTTGGTGCGGTTTAAATGTTCACCACCGCCGATTGTGATGGCCCGATCGCGCAATCGCATCGGCCTTTTCCCCGATCGCGCAATCGCATCGGCCTTTTCTCTGATCGCGCAATCGCATCGCCTCACTCCCAACTGTCGATTGCGATTTCCCTCGATGTTTCACCCGTCGTCGATCTAATCTGCAGATCGATGGTCTGCAATTAATCTCATCGCAACTTTCAATCGGTGCAGTTGCTCGCCACCCCCGATTGCGATCCCCCGATTGTGATCTTCCGATTGGATCTGGACCGTCCACGTGTCCAAATCGGACGATCCAAAATCACTACATCTTATTCTTCTCCCCGCTCTCCTTTTTGCCTCTTCTACGCAGATCTCCAACCTTGGATGAAGCCATCCAACGACCACGCTCTCTCCCGACGCCCTCTGAAGTAGTTTACCAAATAAATGCAGGATTTTGTAATTTTTGTGTGTTTTTTGCAGGATTTAATGGATTTCGAATGTTTTAAAGGGGAAATCAAAACTAAAGGATGACGATCCTTCTGGATTTGTTTATTAAAAGAATCCATTTAAAGGTTTCAACACCACGCTCAGTCGGCGCATCATGAAGCGCTGATACCATAAAGAGACCTTCGCGGATCTTCACATCAACAAGACACCGTGAAGAGAAAGATAATTAAAGAGTATCAGACCGACAACAGAGAATCAAAGTGGAAAATTATTTAAAGACTGTTAACATAGCTTAGAGGAATTAAGACATAAATTTGACTGAATCAAGCATCTGATTCACGTTTAAAGGAATTTTGAAGACCAGAAGACAGAGATTAGGCTTAATTAAAGCCTAAAACACAGAATTCAGTATACAACAGGAATTTTAGGTTAAAATAAAATATATGTCAGTTAAAACAGCCTATGCTGCCACATCAGGGGCAAATTGAATCCTACAGCTACCGCAGAGCCACCTACAGCCTCAAAGTAATCAAAGGGAGGCCGAGTTATTACCAGACCAAGAGAATTTGCATCAATGCAGCCGCACAGTTAATTCCACCAAAGGAATTTATTATAAACTGTCAACAGAAGTTATGTTAAAGATAACGCAAAGCCTTAAAGTCAACAAATTCTTTCCAGCAAGCTTAAATAGTTAATGTAACTAATTAATATAGGAGAAATATCAGAATGTTCTCCATTGAGCCCCTCAAAGGCCGAGAGACAGCGAACTGTATTAATTCAACTTAGAAGATATTTATCCTTTTCCACCTCCTCATTCTTCTATAAATACTTCTGTAGAAGATGAGAAGTTGTTGGTTGTTGTTGAAGAAGAAACTGAAGTCTTGGAAACCTTGATGATGTTGTTGCATGCTTGTTCCTGAGAAGGCTCTATCATTGGATCCATGAGCTTGGCTGTTGGTGAAGTATTCTGAACTGTTTTATGTTTTCCCCTGTTTTCATTATGTTCCATAATTTCTTACTACAATAGGTTGAAAGTTTTAGGCTAAGAAATGACTCTTGGAAGCACCTTAGACCTGTTCATCCTTCACTGTTTCATGTTTTCTTCTGCTGAAGTATTTTAGAGTCTTTAATCTCTCTCTTTAATCTTCATGCTTGTTTATTTCCTTAATAGTTCAAATAGTTGGTTTCAACATGATTTATTATTCTCCCTGCTTGTCTGCTGCCACTTAAAAAATGTTATTGAAGTCTCCCTTTGAAGTTCTTTGCTTACAATGAATCAAAGAGGTCTGTTTTGATCTTTCCCTTTGTCCTCACTTAACAATTGGCTTAAAGGTCATTATAATTATGATCATAGATGTTTTATGTGTTCCCTCTTCTATGACTGTAATTATCAGTAAATATTTTATGTTTCTAAGTCCTTTAAAATAAATATTTGAGGAAATAGGGTGTTCCTCGAATCTTAGATTTCATTTTACAAGTTGTTTTGAAATCATTATTTGCTTAAAGGTGTGTTTTGTAGAATTTATGGTTAGCCTTGTCTATCAAAGAGCTCTTTATTGTTCAAATTATGCTTTCGAATTCCCTTTGTTGAGAATTAAACCTCTCTTTCCAAATCATTAATGTTCATCTCATTCCAAAAACAAAAGGATCCTGTGGCCAAGTTAGATTTTCCCTTTGATATCCCATATCCATTGATGAGTTTTTTATGACCTTTTCTTGACTCCATTGCCCAATGAACCAGATATTTCTCTGTCCTATATATCTTTCCTAGGCCTTTCATGTTCTTCTGTATCATTCCAACCAAACAAATAAACAAACACCTGCACTTAATAACTAGTCTAAAGCCAATATTCAAAGCACACAAGATAGACCTTCACAAACAAACTTTTGAGAGATCCCTCTCTAAGAATAGGAGGAATAGATCCTGTAACTCTAAATATTGGTTCTGATGTTGCCTTGTCTTTTGATTTTTCAAACTATCAAAACACGGGACACCAACATAATGGCGATCACGGTGGGACGCTGAGTAAAATTTTCAAAATTAAACACTCACTGTCTAGTATAACATAAGTAACCTTATTCAAGCACTACCTAACAAATGGTAATCACGATAGGACTTAATTGAATCAGTGACAAACTAAGTAACCCTTAGGATTCTTATAAAGACTTATCAAACCTTGAAGGATTCAGTTACCAAGCCATAAGAGTGAACTCTGTTTGTTTTGACACCCTAGCTAAGTGTTAAAGTCAGATTTAGGATACTCTCTTAACCTATAAGACCAAAATAACCCAGAAAAACCCAAAACATTTCAGTTTGGCTTCATGATAAGCATGGTGGTGGAAACATCCAATATCTTACCTTCATAAAAAACTAAAATTTTCCACCTGGCGACTCCACTAGCCCCAGTAGGCCTATTAATCATCTAGGTTCCCAAATCTCTTTAAGACTGTGTTAACCAGCCTTGAAGAAATTTTAGAAACCTAGTCCCATTTTAGACAAAACATCCTAAGAGGTGAAGCTTCCAAAAAACAGTCCCTAAAACCCCCACCTCTCTCATTTTTCAAAAGTTTTCTGGCTTCACATAGGATCAACACTAGATCCCATCCAGACCCAAATCCTCCTTTAATCGTTGAAAATCCTGAGAGAATTTTGTGGCACACTTCTAACTCTCGAAATTCAGCTGCTAATAGGAGCCTCTTAAGAACAAATTCTGTCCCTAAAAACCTTATGGTATTAGAGGATTCACACTTTGATTTACATCATACAAAGAACATCTTTAGAACCAGATCTCAAGGTGACTTAAACCAAACTGACCTTGATATTGCAGATTTGCAACAAAGCTTCAGTAGAGAAGCCTCACCTTCCACTCCTCCTGATTCCCAGCTTCTTTATCACTTTAGCCTTTTCCATAACAAGTCTGCTCAAAATCAGTTTTTTGGCCCAATTATTTCTTCCACTCCAATTCATACTACCACTGTGCAAAACACTCATGTTCAACCCACTTTCACTACTATAAATCCACTCTTATTTCCAGCCATGGCAACATGGTATGCCCCATTAGTGTTACCACAACCTCTACTTCCCTTACCAAATTATTACCAATCTAAAATCCCTCACTTCACTGGAAAAGAGTCTACAACAGCTCAACAACATGTAGATAGGATGGGAGATGCATTTGATTACATGGAGATAGAGGAAGAAACTGTGAAAATGAGGATCTTTGCTCAAAGTTTAGGAGGAGATGTAAAGAAATGGTTTAAAAACTTATCTCCTAATAGCATAAATGATCTCCCCGCCTTGCATCAAACATTCGTCAACAAATGGGAACTCAAATAGAATCCTCTCCAAATACTAGCAGAATATAGCAGCCTCAAGAGAAATCAAGGAGAGAGTGTTCCTGACTACTCCACTAGGTTCAATAGCGTTTATAATGCTCTTCCACCTCACATGAAGCCTCCTCAAGGCATGGCCTTAGTAAGATATCCCGAAGGCCTTGATGTGGACATGATGTATCAGTTAAGAGAGAGGGACTACTTAACCTTAGAAGACATGCAGAAAGGAGCTGTGAGCGTAGAAGCAAACATAATTGAGAAAAGAAATAGGTTGAGATCAGAGAAGAGGGTAACTTATAAAGATGACACTACACCCTCCACATCTAGCTCAAAGACAGAACAGATGTTGGAAGATATCATGAAAAGGATGAGCATACTTGAGAGAACACAGCCAAGAGACAATCAGAACAACTCCTAAAACAGAAATAGAAATCAGAATTATAGAAGAGACAACAATCAAGATAAGCAAAAAGAAAGTGACCAACAGATTAGACCTCCTTTTCAACAGAACTATGTAGATCAATATGAGGAAGATAGGGAGTTGGAAAGGTTGGAAGAATCTCATGTAAACTTGATTGGATCAGACAGTGGGGATGATGTTTTCCTCACTAAGGAAGAACAAGATTTCTTCTCTTATGATCAAAATACAAATACCTATGAAGATTCTAATGACTATAGATTGGGTTTTGAAAATGCAATCATGCAGGTACACAAACAGTATGATATTAGGAGCAAGGGAAGCATAGATAATTCAAAAGATAAGAACACTAGCACTGCTGTCAAGAAAAACGCAGAAAACCAGCCCAAAAAGACAGCAGAGAAAACCAACATTTTGGCCAAGAAACCAGACCTAAACAAATACAAAAGTGTCCAACCAATTGTTGAATAGAGCACCCCTAGCACTTCAGCTAGTGGTCCTAATAAAACTCTCCCAATTACCAGTCCAAACAAGGTTCAGCAAATCAAAGTTGCTGAAAAGAATTCAATTGAAAAAAAAAATGTAAATACATACAATTCAATTATTCCTTTCAGCCTTGAGGGAGAGATTGCTAAGATAAAAATTACCACCCCCCTAGCTGAACTAGTAACCCAAGAGGTGTACAAAAACCAAGTTTTGAAAGCTTTGAACTTAGGAAACGATACTGACACCTTAAACTTGACAGATGACAAACCAGAGTTGTTGTTTGGTCCAGAAGTTGGAGGAAAATACCAAGAAGGGGATGCCCTCCCTTCTATGTTAGCTTGAACATACATGAGAAAATTTTACACAATGCTATTTTAGACTCAGGAGCTTCACACAATCTAATGCCCAAAGTAGTGATGGAAAGCTTAGGCTTAGAAATTACTAAGCCATACAAAGACTTGTATTCCTTTGACTCAAGCAGAGTCAAGTGTTTGGGTTTAATCAAAGATCTGTGTGTTAACTTAGCCTAAATACCTGCTAAGAGTTTAGTCATGGACATAGTTGTAGCTGACATTCCCCCTAAGTACGGCATGCTCTTATCCAAATATTGGGGAGCCAAACTTCAGGGAAGCCTTCAAATGGACATGTCTTATGCCACCTTTCCCGTTTTTAACCAAAACAGAAGACTATACAGGGAATCCCACATGAAATACATGGTGAGCAACATAGACAAACCAAACAACTCTCCAATCTATTCTATTCAATCAAGTTTAGATTCCTTTATCTTATGTAACGAAGATGAAATCACTCAGCCAGATAAGGAAAACATGGACCCAATCAGTTCACCTGAACAATCAAATCCTCCCTTCAATCAAATTCAAAACATTACCAATCAACAACAACAAGAAAATGAAAATAGGAATGACATACTTTTGACCCTAAAATTTGATGGATCTTGTAATAAAACAAGTGCAGGAGCAGGTGTGTGGATTCAAAATACAAAACAGAGTTTTTCATACAAATTGGATTTCCCATGCACTAACAATATTGCTGAGTATGAAGCACTTCTCCTAGGCTTACAACTGCTTAAACAGTTAGAAGCCCAGAAGATATCAATCTTAGGAGATTCTAAACTTATCATAAGACAAATCAAAGGAGAATACTCAGCTAAAAATCCAAGACTTAGGGAATATCGAAACGCTGCCCTTGATCTATTAAAAACCTTTGAAAAGTATGAATTTATTTTCATTCCAAGAGAACTGAATCATCTAGCAAATGAACTCACTTTCAATGCCAGCAATTTCCATATACCTGAAATAAATGACCAACTCAATGTGAAGGTAAAACATAGGCCTGTTGTGCCTGACAACGAATATCACTGGCAAGTGTTTGATTCGGACAAACACATAGATGATTTCTTGAAATCAAAAAATGATTTCAGCATACCAACATCAGAATCTAGCCATAATGAAAACTATCCATATATCGAAGAAATCCCAGAAGCTGAAATAACACACTCTGCTGATATAAATCATTATGAGAATCCATTTGAAGCAAAGTTAATTGACAACGTGGACCAAAAATACCTGGAAGTTTTAGAATGTAAAAATGGTTCAATTCCAAGAGGTCTCTCACCTTTGGAACGCCTTTTCGACTTCAATGATGTAGCCAAAGAACCAAAAATGGAGCCTGTAGAAACAAACGTAGAAGAAAACAACATAGGCTCCCTAACACAAGCCAAGATGATTAAATTGTCCAGCACTCTTCCAACTCACATAAAATATCAATACATTGATCTGTTTAAGGAGTTTAAAGATGTTTTTTCTTGGCATACACAGATCTGAAGTCTTACGATACCAGCATCATTAAGCACAAGATTCCCCTGAAGGAAAATCAAAAGCCCTTCAAACAAAAACTAAGGAGAATAAACCCACTTTTATTACCTTTAGTTAGAGCCGAAATTGAAAAGATGCATGATGCTGGCATTATAGTACCAATTAGATTTTTAGAATGGGTATCAAACTTAGTTTCTGTTAGGAAAAAGACAGGGGAGATCAAACTCTGTATCGACTTCAGAAACTTAAACAGAGCATCCCTAAAAGACAACTACCCATTGCCCAAGATGGATCATATACTTCAGAGGGTAGTTGGGTAAAAAAGGATATCACTCTTAGATGGGTTCTCGGGTTACAACCAGGTGTTAGTGCTCCCAAGTGATCAAATCAAAACTGCTTTTACCACACCTTGGGGCACCTTTATGTATGTCAAAATGCCTTTCGGGTTAATGAATGCAAGGACCACCTTCCAAAGGGCCATGGACATAGCCTTTTCTGAAGATATTGGCTATTTCATAATTATTTACCTTGATGCTTAGCTGTCTTTTCAAAAACTGATGAAGAACATTTGACTCACTTAAGAAAAGTTTTTGAGAAGTGTAGGAAATTTCGCTTGTCATTGAATCCCAAGAAGACACTCTTTGGCCTCCAAGAAGGTAAACTTCTTGGACATATAATTTCAGAAGAGGGAATCAAAATAGACCCTACAAGGATAGATGGAATATTTCAGATCAGCCATCCAAGGAGCCTCAAAGAATTGCAATCTTTCATCGGAAAGATTAATTTTATGAGGTTCATTCCTAATCTTGCTGAGCTATTAAAAAACATTACAAACATGCTTAAGAAAAATGTCGGTGTAAAATGGAATTTACCAGCTAAACAATCATTTGAACTGGTCAAACAAGCTCTTACTCAAACACCAGTCCTGATTAGTCCAGATTTCACCAAAGACTTTTATATCTTTTCTTTTGCATCCGAGCATACCATAGCTGCAGTATTACTTCAAAATAATGACTTGGGGCAAGAACAACCAATATCTTTCTTTATTAGGGCCTTAAGAGATGCTCCTCTCAAATACAACATCATGGAGAAGCAAGCCTTAGCATTAGTGAAAGCTTTAAAGGATTTTAGGGTCTACATTTTACACTCTCACATAATTTCTTTTGTTCCACATACTGTTGTCAAGGACATTGTAAGTCAAGACCCTGATGGTAAAAGGGGAAAATGGATTGCAACTATTCTTGAGTACGACTTAGAGATCAGGCCCACCAAACTAGTTAAAGGGCAAGGATTAGCAAAACTTATGGCTGAGTCTAACTTACAAGCACTAGACATGAATATGGTAGATGTGTTGGAAGAAATAGAAGAATCTAATGCTCCTTTTATTGAAGAAACATTTCTAAATTCGCTTTGGTATGCTGACATTATTTATGTGCTTTTATATTTAAATGCCCCTCCTTCTTTGTCTAAAACTAAAGCTAGATTCTTGAAACAAAAGGCTTTGAGTTTTTGCATCTTGGATGGGGTATTATATTGGAAAAATGTTGTTGGAATTTTTCTTAAATGTTTACTTGAAGATGATGCAGGAAAGATCATGCATGAGTTGCATGAAGGAGAATGTGGAGTACACCTCTACTAGAAGGCCACAACAAACAAAATTCTTAGGTCTGGTTACTATTGGCCTACCCTTTTCCCAGACACTCAACAATTATTCATGTCTTGCCATAAATGTCAAATTTTTGATGGCAAGAGAAAACTCCTTCCCTTACCTTTACATCCTATCAGAGTTGAGGCACCTTTTCAACAATGGCGGCTGGACTTCATTGGGGAAATTCATCCATCCTCCTCGGCTCAACATAAGTGGATCCTCATAGCCACTGACTTCTTTACCAAGTGGATAGAAGCT
The DNA here is from genome assembly GCA_034641835.2 of Pinus albicaulis. Lineage (NCBI taxonomy): Eukaryota > Viridiplantae > Streptophyta > Pinopsida > Pinales > Pinaceae > Pinus > Pinus albicaulis. Next base: position 49,051,317 of record CM076579.1, read on the forward strand.
ATACCTTCCAGGAATACTAATGCAGGGGCATTAGACACTAGCCAGCAATGTAGGAGGTTTTTTCCACATGTTGTGGCTAGGAGGGTTCAGAATCATCAAAATTGTAACAGCTAGGTGTCAATACCTCATCTGACTGTATCATTTAGATTAGTCAAAGTTGTAGAAGTCGAATAGGTCAGTTAGTCCATCTGTCATGTTTCAGTTAGTTGAATTATTGTAATCAGGCTTTTGATTTTCTAAAACGGTCCTCACAGAGGAACCGAAGGGACGCATTGTAATGTATATAATTTGTATTCCTCGGATGTATAGAAAAGGAGAGAGGAGAAGAGGAAAAAAGAGAGGTTTCTGCAATAGAAACATTGTGTGTTAACAATTTTTTCCAGTTAAATGATTTCAATGCTCATTGGCCATCGAATTGTCTCGAAACCTTACCCGTGAAGAAATTGTTTAATTGTGAGGCGATTGTACACTGGTTCTGTGTGGAATCGTTGAATGTGGTGGTTGTATAATTCTGCATTTCTCTGTCTATTGGTTCCCCTGAATGGTTTGGATAAACTCTGCGAATTAAATTCCAATACAGTCCTCTATCTGTATTACTATGAATTTCCCCTCCGAATTATCGGAGCAACTCTATTGAAATAAACCCGAGTTGCGAACCTGAGATAAGACATACGAAGGATAACGCAAACCCTGACGTGAACCTTGGTTAATCACTGTACGCAAAACCACGGGTGGATTAGCAAACTCGGGTTGCCCATATCGCACCGCTTTTCTGGAGCAAGCGGTTTTCTCCAATCGTGAGCGATTCCATAGAGCCTTCGACACGTGGCCCAGGACGGAAGACCAAAACCGCTTTTCCCTCATGCCATCGCACGTTAAAGTTCGTACAAGGAAGCCGAGCGATATCGTCGGACACCGTCGATCTGGAGGGATGCCATCAGATGGTGGCTGTGGTCGGGAGATGATCGAATGATAATCTAAGGTACGGGCATTCATTTGATTGGGCTATTAGTCATGGAGGTGGGGCCTAGAACATATTAAGTGTGAAGGGTTGTAACCTTAGTTCTGTTGGCCACCTATAAAATTTGTCCCATCAAAAGGTGGCCAAAACATTTGTTCAGCCTCCAAGAGACATTTTTAGTGCTAAAATTTTATCTCTTGAAGCCTCTGGAAGCTCTCATGCCCATGTCTAAAGATCTTCACCACTGTTTCCCTTCAAGACTTAGAAATCTTGCTGTTGTCCTAGCCAAAAGACTGCAGCAAAATCCCCCTTTTTCCCCTTCCTGCACTCAGAAACTAACCTTCATCTTTTTCCATCATTTTCCTCTGTTTTCCATTTCCCTCATCTCCCCTTCATAAAATTTCCTTTGTAGAGTTTAAAACTTCTTTTAAAACTCCATCGAAACCCTCAATTACCCTTTGAAAACCATTGAAAATCATCTTTTTATTAATAAATCTTAAGCCCCCTTGGGCTAAGTTTTTAACCACTTCTGACCATATGCCTACACCCTGGGACCAAGCGCCAACTCTGGGGGCATTTATAGCATCGCAAATATCCAAGTGCACGTCTTGCCATATTCTAAAGTTGCGATGCGATGAGCCTATATACTTTAGAACCCGATGTGATCAGCCTCCTTTGTTATAAACTCCAGATTTCATGCTTTCTTTGAGAAAAACCAAGAGCTAAAGTCCCAGCGCCCATCGCATCGCATAAATCAAATGGGTTGATTGAAAATTCCATACCCGATCTCCCGATATGCGATTAGCCCCCTCCTCTTTAACCCCCAGTCACATTATCCTTCATATAACCTTTGGCCCCTCAATCGGGTGCCCGGCCACATAATACATATCCCGCCCGAAAAAAATTAAAAAACCTTATGTTATTCGAAACTTTGGGTTTTTTAATTATTTTATATTTTTTCCGCCGATCCGAAGTGCGAGCAATCTCCACCATTGAATTCAATCTACAGATCCGATGATGCAGAACCTATCAAACCCGGTGGACCCCGCCAGCCGTGCGCCGTTTTCCAAAAACCATATGGTTTTTATCGCACCTCCTTCGAGCGGAGGGCGTTTTTCGCCCAATGCCCAGAAATTCCATACATCGCGTGACACGCGTCTTGGACACTGTTTCGGAAACCACCGTCCATCGCGCATTATCGTTCGGACCAGGACGCCCAGCGATATTGCTCTGCGCTGTCCGATCTAGGCCCACTCATCCAACGGTGATCGCTTTCTGAAGCTGTCCGATGGTTAATGAAGATGCGCACACAATAACCGGGCTATCGTACATGCGGCAACGGCATCTCCGCCGTCAATCTGATCTGCAGATCGACAACCCACAATTCATCGCCCGACCTCTCCGTTTGACTTTCACACATAAAATCCCGACCGTCGATATCTGCGCGATCGACGGCTCAAATTCATCCTACTCCTCTGCCTCCTCGTTTAATCTCGACGGTCGATCTCTACACGATCGATGGCTTGGATTTAATTTTTCTTTCGCCCGTTCTACGATCTCTCCTGATCAATCCTGACCATTGGATGATGCCATCCAATGGCCCTGCTCTCTTCACATGCCTTCCGATGCAGTTAACCTATAAAAGTATGATTTTATAATAGTTTTTGTATTTTGCAGGGTTTTAAAACATTTTCTCGTGATTTTCAAAGAAGATTCAGAGGCAGAGGGTGACGACCCTCCCGTCTTCGATTCGTCAAAGGAAATCATCCACAGGGTGGAAATGCACGTTTTCTCAATGTTTCCTCAGGCATGGATGCCTTATAAACCCTGCGCAGCCCTGCACACCAACAAAAACACCATGAAAGGGGCACAGTCAAAGGGTATCAGTGCCGAAGACCAGAATGCATCAGAACAAAGGATTAGAGATAGTTTCACGGGGATTACATCTAAGATGCTTATCTAAAGCCTAATCCCCAAGTAAAACACAGTTTACAGAAAATCTAAAGGGTATTGTCAATAGGAACGCCTCCACCGCCACAAAATGAGGCAAATTGATCCCTTTAGTTATCACGACGCCACCTGTGCCTCAAAATATTCAATCAGAAGCTGAATTTATTGATCAGGCACCTACAGCCTCATAGAAAATCAAAGGCTGCCGAACAAATAAATACTAATCAAGGGTCTTATCTCCACAATTATCGGCAAAACTATTTTAAAGGTTAAATAACAGTCCAGAAGCAGATCTTTTCAATCATTAGGCCTCGAAAGACACAAATAGAATTATGAAGAAGAGTTATAAATGATTACATTCCCACCTTATGCCTTGCCTGGTTCCCAAAGGCCAGGAATTGCATTGATTACATAATTAATAATACTTGACCCCTGGGAAATCCTCCCACCTATTCATTCTTCTATAAATACTTCTGTAGAAGATGAGAAAATGTTGGTCTCTGGACATCTGAATGTATAGTTTCTAAAGCTACTAATGCCCTGTTTGCAACTTGAAGATACATAAGCCGATATGAGAATTTTGAAGTTGTAAAGACCCACCGGGCTTGCTGATTGTAACTAGTTCGACCATCAAATACAAGCTACTAATTTATGGGATCCTGATTTGTGTCAATGGTGATGTGTTCCTCACTGTCAATTGTTATTTTTCTTAATGTTTTCATTCTGTTCATTTTCTCTGATAAAGAGCAACAAACATAGAGCTAGGATTTACTCTCAATAGTACCCTACTCTTACTGAAAGCTTTATTGTCTATGTTTTCTTCATTTGAAAGTTCTCTTTGAAGAGTACATTAATGCAGGTTGGTTTAAAGGCACTTTCCTGATCTAAATTTCTCTTTGTCACTATTATCTGTGGTTTTCTTATTGAATATGCTGAAAGCAGGGTAGTTTAAAGGCACTTTCCTAATATTAAGCTTTTCAACTATTTTTTCTAATGTTTTCTAATTAAAAGTATTTCAATGCAGGCTAGTTTAAAGGCACTAACCTGATCTCAGAATACCTTTATGTTTTTCTTATTGAATATGCTGAAAGCGGGGTAGTTTAAAGGCACTTACCTGATCTTAAGCTTTCAACTGTTTTTCCTAATGTTTTCTAATTAAAAGTATTTCAATGCAGGCTGGTTTAAAGGCACTAACCTGATCTCAGAATATGTTTATGTTTTTCTTATTGAATATGCTGAAAGCAGGGTAGTTTAAAGGCACTTACCTGATCTTAAGCTTTTTCAAACTGTCTTTTAATGTTTTCTAACTGAAAGTACTTCAAAGCAGGCTAGTTTAAAGGTATTAACGTGATCTCATATTACTCTTATGTTTTTCTTTAAGTGCATGCTAAAGAAACATAGTTTAAAAGAACTTACTTGATCTCAGGCCGTTTCACTATATCTTCATTTGTTTGTTCTTCATTTTCTATCTGTTTCATTCCATAAAATCACCTTAAGAGATCCTTTGAAAAAAGTAATTCGCCCCATGGATCTTGCTTGAACCTTGCTATCCAATTAAAATCCTCCTATGACTTCATAGCCCAATGGGTTAAAGTTTTCTTTGCCTTTTCTATCAGCCAAATCATTCCTTCATCTGCAGACACCTTCACCCTTCATTTTTGAAACCGCCTTTGCCTTCATCATGTCCTTGCCCAACCAAAACAAATAAAACCCAAGCTCTTCATAACTAGCTTAATATCACAATTTCAGCTATTAAAGATCACATCTTTAAACTCATTCATAGAGAGATCCCTCTCTGGATTCAGGAGGGCTAGATCCTAGAATCCCAAAGTTGGTTGAAATAATTTTGCTTCTGCAGTTTTAGTCTTACCAATCTGCTAAAATTACAGATTCCTAACATTTCTGGCGACTCCACTAGGGAAGAAACCCAAAATCATTATCATTTTATCGTAACCATAAAAATCAGGGATTCAGTTCAAGAATAATTGCTATATCAAACCAGCTGAGCCACCAGCCACTAACATTTCTGGCGACTCTGCTAGGGATCGAACTACTTCCCTTAAAAACTTCATAAAACTTGTGAGTAAAAAGCAGCCTTTTCAAGCACTGCCAAAGAATGGTAATCATGATAAAACTTATTTGAATCAGTGAAAAACTAGGAAAACCCTAGGATTCTCCTAAGACTTTATCCAACCTTGAAAAATCAGTTGGCTTAGCCACAAGAGTAAACTGTCTTTGTCTCATAACCGTAGCTAAGTTTTGAAATAGAGTTAGGATATTCTTAAAAAACCACACAACTGAAAAATAACTCAGGAAACCTGAAAATATTTCAGATTGGTATTTAATAAACATGGTGGTGGACCATAAGACCTTTTACCTCTGAAAAGAGCTAAAAACTTCCACTTGGCGACTCCACAATCCTGAACAGACCTTAAGAATCCACTGGGAAGAACCCTTATCATTGTAACACCTTTCAAACTCAGTCACAAGGCTACAGGACTGAAATTTTTCCAAAACAGACTAGTTAACCTCTTAAAGATTGTCATTCCTGGTTGAACTTATCTTGTTTATTTTTGGGTCTGAAAAACACAGCATAGTGGCTTCTAGAAATATTCACACTAGAGCCTATCCTGACCCTGATCAACCTGAGATAGTTGATAACCCAGAAAGTATCCTTAGGAAGTCCCCTAAGATAAATTTGTCAACCGTTTTCAGATCACCCTTGAGAGCCAATTCTATTCCTGAAAATCTTTCAGCTCTACAACAATCTCAAGTTGACTTAGTAAATCCATTTAGAACTAGGTCTCTTGGTGATTTAGATTAGTTAGATTCTAAGTCTTCACTATCATCCCCACAAACAAGTGAACCTCTTGGTAGTAGAGAAACAACACCTCTTGATTTGCATTTTCTTCACAACTTAGGTGCCCCTCATCCAAGATCAACTCAGCAGTCTATTCCTGGTCCATCCACTTCTGCTCACCCTACATCCACTCTTCAAACCACCCCACTTCAGCCCACTGTCCCTCTTGTAAATCCACCTCCACCTCCTGCCATGGTCGCATGGTATGCTCCCCTAGTCCTTCCTGTACCACTAGTCAATCTTCCACAGGACTATCAGTCCAAAATTCCATTATATGATGCTAACAATGCTACAACCACATCACAACATGTGGATAAGATGAATGACTACTTTGACAGAAATGAAATTGATGATGATTCGGTCAAACTTATGTTATTTTCTCAAAGCTTAGGGGGAGAAGTGAGGAAATGGTTCAAAGGTTTAACCCCCCATAGTATCCATGATCTACAAGCCTTCCATCAAACATTCTTAAACAAATGGGAAGTAAATAAAAACCCTCTCCAAGTCCTTTCTGACTATAAAAATCTCCATAGAGACACTGGGGAAAGTGTGCAAGCTTATTGCACTAGATTCGATAGTGTGTATAATGCACTTTCCCCAGAACTAAAACCTCCACAAGGCTCAGCTTTAAACAATTTTCCTGATGGGTTTGATCCTGAGATGGCCTATCAGCTGAGGGAGAGATATTTTGCAACTCTTGAAGATATGAAAAAGGGTGCTCTTTCTGTGGAAGTCAACCTAATGGAGAAGAAAGAAAGAATGAAAAATAAAAAGAGAGTATCCTTCAGAGAGGAAAATGTCCCTTCTACTTCCAACTCAAAGATGGAAAGAATGATGGAGGAGATGATGAAGAAAATGAGCATCCTTGAGAGAGCACAAGCAAGTCAAAACCAAACTGCTCCTCAAAACAAGAACCAGAACCAGAATCAGAATTTTAGAAGGAACCAACCTCCAAACAAACCTAGGGAAGATGATCAACAGATCACTCCTCCCTTTCATCAAAACTATATAAGTGAGGTGGAGGAAACAAAGGAGATAATAGAGGAAGATGATATCAACATGTTGGGAGTAGATAATGATGACTTTGAGATTCATTTTGATAAGGAACAAGGTTTTCATACCCCTTATGATAACAACAAAGATGATAATGCAAGTTATTTTCAGGACATGGAAAATGTCATCATAGAGCCTCAAAAAGAATATGGCCTTAGAAGAAAAACCAGTCAACAAACTCCCAACACCAAAACCTCTGACAAATCTTCACAAAACAGCACTACAACCAAGCCTAAAATTGTCAAACAAAAGGATAAAACAGTAGCTGTGAATTCTGATAGAGATAGAGAGAAAGGCACTCAAAACAAAGAAAAGCAGAGTGCGGACGTTAGTAGTACTACCACTTTAGCTAGTACTCCTGTTAAGACCATTTTGTCAAAAACGAGGAGAACAAATCAGCAAGCTAATGTTGCTGATATACTGGCAGCTAGTAAGGCTGAGACAAGTTCATCAAAAAACCAGATTCTTTTCAGCCTAGAGTAGGAAATTTCAAAGATCAAAATCTTTGTTCCCTTGACTGAGTTAGCTGCCCAGAATGTATATAGGACCCAAATTTTGATGGCTTTAAATATTGAGGATAATAATGAATCAGTCAATCTTAATGATGACCAGCCAGAGCTCATTTTTGGTCCTAAGATTGAAGGCATATATCAAGAGGGACCTATACCTCCCTTTTATGTGAGTTTTAATGTTCATGACAAGATCCTGCATAATGCTATGCATGACTCTGGAGCCTCGCACAACCTTATGCCAAAGGTGATAATGGAAAGGCTTGGATTAGAAATAACCAGACCTTACAAGGATTTATATTATTTTGATTCAAACAGAGTAAAGTGCCTTGGCCTAATCAAAGACCTTTGTGTGAGTTTGACCCAAATCCTATCCAAGTGCATGGTGATGGATGTTGTGGTGGCTGATGTGCCTCCTAAGTATGTCATGTTATTGTCAAGATCATGGGGTGCCAAGCTGCAAGGTACCATACAGATGGACGAGACATATGCCACTATTCCTGTTTTTAGCCAGCTCAGAAGACTGTACAGAGAGTCACACATGAAATTCATGGTCAGTAGCCCAGAAAAGCTTGAAAATTCTCCCATTTATTCTGTCCATACTGACCTAAATTCATTTATCTTTTGCAATAATGAATCCACAAAACAGTTAGAGCCAGAACATAGTGACTCAGATAAACAGTTAGAGACCCCAAATCTAGAAATAAATGTAGTTCTAGATATGGAAGAAAACGGGAGAGAAATTTTGGAACAACACATTGAAAAAATAGACCAGAGTGAACAAAGACAAGAGGGCAAACAACAGACTGCCCCTCATGCTCAGCTCCATGAAAAACCTGAGAAGGTGAAACAAATACAACTAAGTACCGAGATTTCACAACAACCCTTGAGCGCGTTGGTTGAAGGGGACAATAACCAAGACGAAACCGAAAATAGTCCTCTCTGGAGTATGTATTTTGATGGGTCATGCACTAAAAACAATGCTGGTGCAGGTGTCTAGATTACCAACACTGAAAACAACCACACAGAAAACATTTCCCGCAAATTAAACTTTCAGTGTTCCAATAACATAGCGGAATATGAATCCCTTCTCTTAGGCTTACATCTATTAAAAAAGTTAGGAGCCACAAGAATTAATGTGTATGGGGATTCAGAACTAGTCATTAAACAAGTCAATGGGAAGTATAACGCAAATCATCCTAGGATTAGAGCTTATCGAAACGATGTCATGGACCTTTTAAAAACTTTTGAGGAGTCCAAATTGATTTTTGTTCCAAGAAAAAGAAATATTGTCGCACAAAATTTAGATTTTGCGGCTAGAACTTGCTTAATGCCATTTGAAACCAAAGACTGTACAACTCAAATTAAGTTTAGACCAGCAGTTCCAGATAATGAAAAATATTGGCAGGTCTTTGAAGGTGACAAACAGATAGAGTATTTTCTGTTGGGCAAGAATGAATTTGAGTCATCTGATTTGGATTCTAAATCCGATGAAAGTCGCCTAAACAAAAATTCCCCTGAAAAATAAAAACCATCTGGTCCCATAGAAATCAACATGTAAAATAAAGAACTTGACACTCATACTGAAGAATACAAGGACACAGAAAACGAAGACATTGATGTATTGTCGTCAAAAGACAAGAACATACCTAGGGGGCTAGCACCATTAGAAGACCTCTTTGATTTTAACGATGTAGCAAAGAATCCCACCGTAGAATACACAGAGTCTGAGGTCGAGGAATGCAACATAGGCACTGAGGATCAGCCTAAAATGATTAAATTAGCCAGGTCCTTGCCACCAGACATGAAAAGGAAATACGTTGACCTGTTTAAAGATTTTGTCGATGTGTTTGCCTGGAGCTATGAAGACTTGAAAGCCTATGATACAGGAATCATCTAGCACAAGATCCCTTTGAAAGAAAACCAAAAACCCTTTAAACAAAAACTGCGTAGAATTAATCCAATACAACTGCCTCTAGTAGAAAAGGAAATCAAGAAAATGTATGAGGCAGGAATCATTGTGCCTATGAGGTTTTCAGATTGGGTTTCTAACCTTGTAGACGTGAGGAAAAAGATAGGAGAAATCAGATTATGCATTGATTTCAGAAACCTTAACAGAGCCTCCCTAAAAGACAATTACTCTTTACCCAAAATGGAACACATTCTACAAAGGGTAGTTGGTTCAAAGAGGATTTCTCTGTTAGATGGTTTTTCAGGGTATAACCAGGTTTTAGTACTCCCAGAATACCAACTCAAGACAACTTTCACCACTCCTTGGGGCACTTTCATGTATGTGAAAATGCCTTTTGGATTAATGAATGCTGGGGCCACTTTCCAAAGGGCCATGGACATTGCATTTTCAGAGGAGATAGAGCACTTCATTGTAATTTACCTTGATGACACAACACTTTATTCCAAATCCGATGAAGAGCATCTAAAACATTTAAGAAAGGTCCTTGAAAAGTGTAGAAGGTTTGGGTTATCTTTAAATCCCAAAAAGACAGTGTTTGGCCTTCAAGAAGGTAAACTCTTTGGCCATATCATATCAAAAGAAGGGATTAAAATAGATCCAAATAGAGTTGATGGAATACTACAGATTATCCAACCAAGGAACATAAAATAATTGCAGTCATTTATTGGAAAGATTAACTTCTTGAGGAGGTTTATTCCCAACTTAGCAGAGCTCCTTAGAAACATGACTAATATGCTCAAGAAAGAAGTAGGAGTGAAGTGGACAGTAGAAACCAAAAAATCCTTTGAATTGGTAAAACATGCACTCACCCGGGCACTAGTCCTAATTAGCCCAGAATTTTCAAAAGAGTTCCTTATTTTCTCCTTTACCTCAGAGCATACTGTGGCTGCAGTCCTGTTGCAGAAAAACCCAGAGGGACAAGAACAGCCCATTGCTTTTTTCAGCAAGGCTCTAAGGGATGCACCCTTGAAATATAACATAATGGAAAAACAGGCCTATGTTATGGGAAAGGCCTTAAAGGACTTCAGGGTGTATATTCTACATTCCCACATCATTGCCTATGTACCGAATATAGTGGTAAAAAACATCTTGTCACAAAACCTAGATGGAAAGAGAGGTAAATGGATTGCTGCTATATTAGAGTATGATTTGGAAATCATACCAACCAAACTTATTAAAGGTCAGGGCTTAGCTCAACTAATGGTTGAATCTAATCTACAAGCCCTTGAAATTAACATGGTAGATTCCTTGGATGAACAGGAAGAATTACCTGCTCCCATTGTCAAAAAGCAGTTTCAAAACTCACCTTGGTACACTAATATCTTGTATGTGTTTGCAAATCTTAATGCTCCTCCTGATTTATCAAAAACAAAGGCAAGGTTTTTAAAATTGAAAGCTAGGAACTATTGCATTTTAATGAATGTTTATACTGGAAAAATGCTGATAGTTTATTGCTTAAATGTTTGCCTGAAGTTGATGCAGAGAGGATCAAACATGAATTCCATGAAGGAGAGTGTGGAGGTCATCTTTACTGGAAAACCAAAGCCAATAAAATCCTTAGAGCTGGCTATTACTGGCCCACCCTCTTCTAGGATGTCCATGAAATGATAGTTGCCTGTCACAAATGCCAAATTTTTGAAGGCAAAAGAAAACTTCTCCCTTTACCATTACAACCTATCACTGTTGAGGCTCCTTTTCAACAGTGGGCCCTAGATTTCATAGGGGAAATCCATCCTGCTTCGTCTGCCCAACACAAATGGATTCTCACAGCCACTGACTACTTCAAAAAATGGATTGAAGCCATACTTCTAGGAATGCCACGGATTCTATCATTATAAAATTCCTTGAAGACCATATCTTGTCTAGATTCTAATGCCCTAGGAAGATTATTACTAATAATGTTGCTGCTTTTTGTTCCAAAAAGATGATTGATTTTTGTCACAGGTATTAGATTACACTTGGTAATTCTACTTCTTACTACCCTCGAGGTAATGGGCTAGCAGAATCATCAAATAGAAGTTTGGTGAACATCATCAAGAAGCTGCTTGAAGAGAACAAAAAATCATGGCATAACAAGTTGGTGCATGCTCTGTGGGCAGACAAATTGACCACAAAAAAGTCCATTGGAATGTCCCCTTATCAGCTTGTTTATGGAGAAGATGCGGTGTTTCCTACCAGCTTAGGTGTACCAGTAATAAAATTAATCCAAGAAATACAGTCAGAAGAAGATAGCATGATTAGGAGAATCAGTCAGACAATACATCTCCAGCAGACTAGGGAAGAGGTTTACAATAGGGCTCAAAAGGTGCAAGAAAACATAAAGAAGCTGTTTGACAAAAGAACAAAGGCTTGTGTTTTCAATATTGGAGAGAAGGTACTCAAATGGGATTCCAAAAGAGAGGATAAGGGTAAACATGGTAAATTTGACAGTTTGTGGCAAGGTCCTTACATCATCCAGTCCACCGTTGGTCCTAATGCTTTTTTTCTACAAGAGTTAGATGGCACAGATCTATTTGGGGGTCCTGTCAATGGCAGGGTCCTTAAGCATTACTACTACTGAGTTCGATTTTAAAGCTTTAATTTCCATTATAAATACCATTTTCTTTGTTCAGTCTCATAAAAGAAAAAGCACAAAAACAATAAAAAGAAAAGAAAAGAGGGAAAATTGTGAAAACAAGAAAGGTACAGCCCCATACCAAAAAAGAGAAAGAAAATATGAAAGTGTGCAAGCTTAAATGCCACTCCTACATAACACACTTCTAGTTATTCAAATAGCCTAATCTTGACTAATTAGTTTTAAATTTTCTGCGATAGGATAGTGAATTCGATTTTCCAAACTGTTTAATCTTGATTTATCAATAGATAGTTTAGGATAGAAATTAAAGGTTCAAACATGATCAAAACCTGAACCTAAGTTTCCCAAAAGAGATGACTCAAATCTGTTTTATTTCCTGAGTCAAAATGATGTAAATCTAGTTCTAATTAGCTAAAAATCTGAACCAGAGGACAAAGAAGGAACAGCTCAAAAAGAGTCAAAAATAGAGCTGTAAAAAGATGAAGGAAGTGCATGAACTTTTAGATCTTAAGCCTTCATCATTTTTGTTTTAAAATTTTCTGCAAAATAAATGTCTATGTGCAGCTTGTTTTTATGCCATAGATCACAGCAATTCAAACAACTTAATCTTGACTTGACTGTTTTTAAATTGATGTTTTAGAATTTAGAGAATGAAAATCTTTTGGACAGTTTAATCCCAACAGATGGTAGATTAGGTAGAGAATCATCTGAACTCAACTGTTTAATCTGAGTTTAGGGAGAAATAAGGAGTAGAAATAGATTAGATCGCCTGCTTTCAAAAGAATAAAATGTTGTCAAAGAGTTTGCCAATCCAAGTGCACTCTGATGAAGAAAAAATGTTAGATCAGTAGGATTGGGTAGGTAGAAAGCTTGTTGATGAAGATCCATTGTTTTCATGGCTGCTAACATGTTTTCGGAGCAGAGTAAGATCATGCCAGCAAAGGAAGGACAACCCAATGGATCAGGCACAGGTCAGCCTCCCAAAGAATATAATGGATATGGCACAGGTCAGCCTCCCAGAGAATATAATGGATATGGCACAGGTCAGCCTCCCAGAGAATGCAAGTCTGAAGTTCTTGATGCATTCAAGAAGGCACCATCCCCAAGTGGAGCCACTATTGGCCACCTATAAAATTTGTCCCATCAAAAGGTGGCCAAAACATTTGTTCAGCCTCCAAGAGACAGTTTTAGTGCTAAAATGTTATCTCTTGAAGCCTCTAGAAGCTCTCATGCCCATGTCTAAATATCTTCACCACTGTTTCCCTTCAAGACTCAGAAATATTGTTGTTGTCCTAGCCAAAAGACTGCTACAAAATCCCCTTTTTTCCCCTTCCTGCACTCAGAAACTAACCTTCATCTTTTTCCATCATTTTCCTTTGTTTTCCATTTCCCTCATCTCCCCTTCATAAAATTGCCTTTGTAGAGTTTAAAACTCCTTTTAAAACTCTATCAAAACCCTCAATTACCCTTTGAAAACCATTGAAAATCATATTTTTATTAATAAAGCTTAAGCCCCCTTGGGCTAAGTTTTTAACCACTTCTGATCATATGCTTGCACCCTGGGACCAAGCGCCAACTCTGGGGGTGTTTATCGCATCGCAAATATCCAAGTGCACATGTCTTGCCATATTCTAAAGTTGCGATGCGATGAGCCTATATACTTTAGAACCCGATGCGATCAGCCTCCTTTGTTATAAACTCCAGATTTCATGCTTTCTTTGAGAAAAACCAAGAGCTAAAGTCCCAGTGCCCATCGCATCGCATAAATCAAATGGGTTGATTGAAAAGTCCATACCCAATCTCCCGATATGCGATTATCCCCCTCCTCTTTAACCCCCAGTCACATTATCCTTCATATAACCTTTGGCCCCGCAATCGGGCGCCCAGCCACATAATACATATCCCGCCCGAAAAATATTAAAAAACCTTATGTTATTCGAAACTTTGGGTTTTTTAATTATTTTATATTTTTTCCGCCGATCCGAAGTGCGAGCAATCTCCACCGTTGAATTCAATCTACAGATCCGACGGTGCGGAACCTATCAAACCCAGTGGACCCCACCAGCCGTGCACCGTTTTCCCAAAACCATATGGTTTTTATCGCACTGCCTTCGAGCGAAGGGCGGTTTTCGCCCGACAGCCAGCGATTCCATACATCACGTGACACACATCCTGGACACTGTTCCAGAAACCACCGTCCATCGCCCATTATCGTTCGGACCAGGACGCCCAGCGATATCGTTGTGCGCTGTCCGATCTGGGCCCACTCATCCAACGGTGATCGCTTGCCGAAGATGTCTGATGGTTAACGAAGATGGGCACACAATAACCGGGCTATCGTACATGTGACAACGACATCTCCGCCGTCGATCTGATCTGTAGATCGACGGCCCACAATTCATCGCTCGACCTCTCCGTTTGACTTTCACACCTCAAATCCCGACCGTCGATCTCTGCGCGATTGACGGCTCAGATTCATCCTACTCCTCCACCTCCTCGTTCAATCTCGACCATCGATCTCTGCACGATCGACAGCTCGGATTTAATTTTTCTTTCGCCCATTCTACGATCTCTCCCGATCAATCCTGACCATTGGATGATGCCATCCAACGACCCCGCTCTCTTCACACGCCTTCTGATGCAATTAACCTATAAAAGCAGGATTTTATAATAGTTTTTGTATTTTGCAGGGTTTTAAAACATTTTCTCGTGATTTTCAAAGAAGATTCAGAGGCGGAGGGTGACGACCCTCTCGTCTTCAATTCGTCAAAGGAAATCATCCACAGGGTGGAAATGCACGTTTTCTCAGTGTTTCCTCAGGCATGGATGCCTTATAAACCCTACGCAGCCCTGCACACCAACAAAAACACCATGAAAGGGGCACAGTCAAAGGGTATCAGTGCCGAAGACCAGAATGCATCATAACAGAGGATTAGAGACAGTTTCATGGGGATTATGTCTAAGATGCTTATCTAAAGCCTAATCCCCAAGTAAAACACAGTTTACAGAAAATCTAAAGGGTCTTGTCAATAGGAACGCCTCCACCGCCACAAAATGAGGCAAATTGATCCCTTTAGTTATCACAACGCCACCTATGCCTCAAAATATTCAATCAGAAGCTGAATTTATTGATCAGGCACCTACAGCCTCACAGAAAATCAAAGGCTGCAGAACAAATAAATACTAATCAAGGGTCTTATCTCCAAAATTGTCGGCAAAACTATTTCAAAGGTTAAAGAACAGTCCAGAAGCAGATCTTTTCTATCATTAGGCCTCGAAAGACACAAACAGAGTTATGAAGCAGAGTTATAAACGATTACATTCCCACCTTATGCCTTGCCTGGTTCCCAAAGGCCAGGAATTGCATTGATTACATAATTAATAATACTTGACCCCTGGGAAATCCTCCCACCTCTTCATTCTTCTATAAATACTTCTGTAGAAGATAAGAAAATGTTGGTCTCTGGACATCTGAATGTATGTAATAGTTTCTAAAGCTATTGATGCCCTGTTTGCAACTTGAAGATACATAAGCCGATATGAGAAGTTTGAAGTTGTAAAGACCCACCGGGCTTGTTGATTGTAACTGGTTCGAACATCAAATACAACCTATTGATTTATGGGATCCTGATTTGTGTCAATGTTGATGTGTTCCTCACTGTCAATTGTTATTTTGCTTAATGTTTTCATTTTGTTCATTTTCTTTGATAAAGAGCAGCAAACATAGAGCTAGGATTTACTCTCAACAGTACCCTACTCTTACTGAAAGCTTTATTGTCTATGTTTTCTTCATTTGAAAGTTCTCTTTGAAGAGTAAATTAATGCAGGTTGGTTTAAAGGCACTTGCCTGATCTAAATTTCTCTTTGTCACTATTATCTGTGGTTTTCTTATTGAATATGCTGAAAGCAGGGTAGTTTAAAGGCACTTACCTGATCTTAAGCTTTTCAACTATTTTTTCTAATGTTTTCTAATTAAAATTATTCAATGCAGGCTGGTTTAAAGGCACTAACCTGATCTTAGAATACTTTTATGTTTTTCTTATTGAATATGTTGAAAGCAGGGTAGTTTAAAGGCACTTACCTGATCTTAAGCTTTCAACTGTTTTTTCTAATGTTTTCTAATTAAAAGTATTTCAATGCAGGCTGGTTTAAAGGCACTAACCTGATCTTATAATACTTTTATGTTTTTCTTATTGAATATGCTGAAAGCAGGGTAGTTTAAAGGCACTTACCTGATCTTAAGCTTTTTCAAACTGTCTTTTAATGTTTTCTAACTGAAAGTACTTCAAAGCAGGCTAGTTTAAAGGTATTAACGTGATCTCAGAATACTCTTATGTTTTTATTTAAGTGCATGCTAAGGAACATATTTTAAAAGAACTTACTTGATCTCAGGCTGTTTCACTATATCTTCATTTGTTTTTTCTTCATTTCCTATCTGTTTCATTCCATAAAATCACCTTAAGAGATCCTTTGACAAAAGTGACTTGCCCCATGGATCCTGCTTGAACCTTGTTGTCCAATTAAAATCCTCCTATGACTCCATATCCCAATGGGTTAAAGTTGTCTTTGCCTTTTCTATCAGCCAAATCATTCCTTCATCTGCAGAGACCTTCACCCTTCATTTTTGAAACTGCCTTCGCCTTCATCATGTCCTTGCCCAACCAAAACAAACAAAACCCAAGCTCTTCATAACTAGCCTAATATCACAATTTCAGCTATTAAAGATCACATCTTTAAACTCATTCATAGAGAGATCCCTCTCTGGATTCAGGAGGGCTAGATCCTAGAATCCCAAAGTTGGTTGAAATAATGTTGCTTCTGCATTTTTAGTCTTACCAATGTGCTAAAATTACAGATTCCTAACAAGTTCTAAGGTTCGGTGGAAAAATAAAATTTCAGAACATATTTAACTCTACCATATAGTTAATCCGAGTTGGTGCCTGTTTTATATTGGAATCATCGCGGAGTTATAAGGGCTAATATAGTTGGATTTTTTCCAAAGTTGCTGAATGTATTTATTTATCAATTTTCTCTGAAATTGATAAATAAAATTCCCAAGAAAGTAAGAAGACCACGTGGAGGTGAAATAAGCTAATTGTGGGGATGCTAACAGAGCCACGATTACAGTTGACCATCTCTCCTTAGGGGCGACTTTCGGTTTTGTTGCCGTCAAATGCTAATGAATCTGTCATTATCAAGTTTCTTGAAACCAATATCCTATCCAGATTTGGTTGTGCCAGAAAAATAATAACAGACAATGTTGTTGCTTTTAAATCTAAGAATATGGTTGATTTCTGTTACAAATACCACATAACCTTGGGCCATTCCACTGCTTACTATCCCCAAGGAAATGGATTAGCTGAATCTTCCAACAAGAGTCTCATCAATATAATCAAAAAACTGTTGGAACAGAAACAAAAATCATGGCACAGTAAGTTGGTTCATGCCTTATGGGCTAATAGATTAACTACAAAGAAGTCAATAAATATGTCCCCCTATCAACTATTCTATGGTATGGACACGGTTTTTCCCACCTCATTAGGATTTCCAGTCATGAAACTCCTTCAAGAAGTGCAGATTGAAGAGAATGATATGCAGAGAAGAATCAACCAAACAATCCATTTACAGCAGACCAGAGAGGAAGTCTATGAAAGAACACAATTAGTCCAAGAAAATATGAAGAAGCTATTTGATAAAAGGACTAAGGCAAACAATTTCCAAGTTGGAAATGTTGTTCTTAAATGGGATTCAAGAAGAAAAGAGAAGGGAAAACGTGGCAAATTTGAGAACTTGTTGAAAGGACCATATATTATCCATACTGAGAGGGGTCACAATGCATTTTTCTTGAAATAATTGAATGGAGAAGATCTATATGGAGGTCCTGTCAATGGCAGGATGCTCAAGCATTACTTCTGCCAAGAATCTTAAGTTTCAAAGAATTTTATTTTTCATTGTAAATATCATAGTCTAACCATTTCATTCAAAGTTAGAAAAATACAAAATACAAAAACAAAGAAAGAAAGAAAAGAGGGCAGATTGTAAAAACAATAAAGGTATGTCCCCATACCAAAAAAGAGAGAAATAAGTTCTAAAAGTGTGCAAGCTTAAATTCCACTACTGAAAAACACACTTCTAGTTAGTCAAACTGCCTAATCTTGACTAATTAGCCTTTAAATTTTCTGCTGATAGGATAGTGAATTCGATTTGCCAAACTGTTTAATATTGGCTTATCATTAGATAGATTAGGATAGAAATAAAAGATTCAAACATACTCAAAATCTGAACCTAACATTTCAAAAAGAGAATGACTCAAATTTGTTTTGTTTTCTGAGTCAAAAAGGATAAAAATCTGGTTCTAATTAGCTCAAAATCTGAACCAGATGGCAAAGGAGAAACAGCTCAAATAAAGTCAAAACAGAGTTGTAAAAAGATGAAGTGCTTTGAATTTTTAGATCTTAAGCCTTCATCATTTTGATTTAATTTTCTGCAAATAATAATCTATGTGCAGCTTGTTTTTATGCCATAGATCAGCATCAAGTTAGACTGATCAATCCTAACTTGAATGCTTTTTAAATTTCTGCTTTAGCAATTAGAGAATAAAAATCTGTTAGACTGTTTAATCCTAACAGATTAGTAGATTAGGTAGAAAAGCATATGGGCTCAACTGTTTAATCTGAGTCCATGGAGAAATAAGAAGTAGAACTAGATTAGATTTTTTGCTTTCAAAAAGAATAAAATGTTGTAAGAGAGTTTGCCAATCCAAGTGCACTCTAATGAAGAAAAAATGTTAGATCAGTAGGATTGGGTAGGTAGAAAGCTTGATGATAAAAGATCCATTGTTTTTCCATGGCTGTTAACATTTCTAGAATAGAAGAAGATCATTCAATCAAAGAAAGGAATCCCAATGGATGAGGCAACTGATCAGTATCTCAGAGAATGCAGGTCTGAAATTCTTGATGCCTTCAAGAAGGCATCGTCCCCAAGTGAAGCCACTGTTAGCCACCGATAAAATTTTGTCATACCAAATGGTGGCTAAATGATTTTGGAACCTTCAAGAAACAGATTTTATTGCAAAAAGTGTTACCTCTTGAAGTCTCATGAAGACATCTAGTCATTAATCTTAAACTTTACTATTGTTTCCATTTCGTACTCTGAAAATTCTGCTATTTTCATAAGTCAAAACACTGCTGCAAAAACCCTTTTCCTCCTTCCACCACAAAACTAATCTTCACTTTTTACCTCTTTCTTCCATAAAATTCCTCTATTTTTTCATGAGTTTCCTTCTTCCATTCATGAAAATCCACTTTGTAAGGTTTAAAACCCACTTTTTAGCCTTACCAAAACTCTCGAATCCCTTTAAAAACATTAAAAAATCATAAAAATTTCATGTTCTTTATTACAGGCTTTAGCCCCCTTGGCTAAACCCCCTAACCACTTCCCCACATGTGCCCTTGCCATAAAAACCAGGCGCTAGTCTCATCAGCGCTTATCACATTGGATATAAATCAACGAACGCAAGTCTTTTGCCATGTTCTGAAACTCCGATGCGATTAGCCTTTGGATTTAGAACCCTCGATCTCATTATCTTTTCATATAACCCGTGGGCCCGCTTTGGCACTTAAAACCTTGTAATATTTCTTCCCTGACGTTCTTTTTCTTTGTAAAACCCAAAAACCCATTTTTCCAAAGTTTGATTTAAAAATCTAAAGTCATGTGTTAAATGAAAAATGGTTAGATGAAAAAGACCGATTGCGCAATCGCATCGGAAAAATTCAAATGGGTTGATTGAAAAGGCCGCATCAAAACTTCCGATGCAATTAAGTCCCATATCCATAGACCCCGGTCCTTTTCTTTCTTTGAAAAAAGCAAGTGCAAAAGTCGAAACTCTTATCGCATCGGAAAAGTTTTAATGGGTTGATTGAAAAGCCCAAGCCCGAAGGCCCGACCCCGATTAGCCCCTATATACATGAGCCCGGGGCCTATCGGAGGTCTATATAAAACCAGGCCCGCAACCAAGCGCCCAATCGCATCGGAACTTTTCCTTTGGTGCGGTTTAAATATTCACCACCGTCGATTGTGACGGCCTGATCGCGCAATCGCATCGGCCTTTTCCCCGATCACGCAATCGCATCGGCCTTTTCTCCGATCGCGCAATCGCATCGCCTCACTCTTGACTGCCGATTTCGATTTCCCCCGATGTTTCACCCACCATCGATCTGATCTGCAGATCGATGGTCTGCAATTAATCGCATCGCAACTTTCGATCGGTGCAGTTGCTCGCCACCACCGATTGCGATCTTCCAATTGGATCTGGACCGTCCACGTGTCCAGATCAGACGGTCCAAAATCACTACGTCTTATTCTTCTCCCCACTCTCCTTTTTTCCTCTTCTAGGCAGATCTCCACCGTTGGATGAAGCCATCCAACGGCCACGCTCTCTCCCGATGCCCTCTGAAGCAGTTTACCAAATAAATGTAGGATTTTGTAATTTTTGTGTGTTTTTTGCAGGATCTAATGGATTTCGAATGTTTTAAAGGGGAAATCAAAACCAAAGGATGAATATCCTTCTGGCTTTGTTTATTAAAAGGATCCATTTAAAGGTTGCAACACCACGCTCATTCGGCGCATCATGAAGCGCTGATACCATAAAGAGACCTTCGCGGATCTGCACATCAACAAGACACCGTGAAGAGAAAGATAATTAAAGAGTATCAGACCGACAGCAGAGAATCAAAGTGGAAAATTATTTAAAGATTGTTAACACATCTTAGAGGAATTAAGACATAAATTTGACTGAATCAAGCATCTGATTCACGTTTAAAGGAAGTTTGAAGACCAGAAGACAGAGATTAGGCTTAATTAAAGCCTAAAACACAGAATTCAATTATACAACAGGAATTTTAGGTTAAAATAAAATATATGTCAGTTCAAACAGCCTATGCTGCCACATCAGGGGCAAATTGAATCCTCCAGCTACCGCAGAGCCACCTACAGCCTCAAAGTAATCAAAGGGAGGTCGAGTTATTACCAGACCAAGAGAATTTGCATCAATGCAGCCGCACAGTTAATTCCACCAAAGGAATTTATTATAAACTGTCAACAGAAGTTATGTTAAAGATAACGCAAAGCCTTAAAGTCAAAAAATTCTTTCCAGCAAGCTTAACCAGTTAATGTAACTAATTAATACAGGAGAAATATCAGAATGCTCTCCATGGAGCCCCTCAAAGGCCGAGAGACAACGAACTGTATTAATTCAACTTAGAAGATATTTATCCCTTTCCACCTCCTCATTCTTCTATAAATACTTCTGTAGAAGATGAGAAGTTGTTGGTTGTTGTTTGATCACCAGTTGTAATACTGAAACTCTCTGAAATAAATACATAGTCCGTTGAAGTTGAAGAAGAAACCGAAGTCTTGGAAACCTTGATGATGTTGTTGCATGCTTGTTCCTGAGAAGGCTCTATCATTGGATCCATGAGCTTGGCTGTTGGTGAAGTTCTGAATTGTTTTATGTTTTCCCCTGTTTTAATTATGTTCCATAATTTCTTACTACAGTAGGTTGAAAGTTTTAGACTAAGAAATGACTCTTGGAAGCACCTTAGACCTGTTCATCCTTCATTGTTTCATGTTTTCTTCTGCTGAAGTATTTTAGAGTCTTTAATCTTTCTCTTCAATCTTCATGCTTGTTTATTTCCTTAATAGTTCAAACAGTTAGTTTCAGCATGATTTATGGTTCTCCCTGCTTATCTGCTGCCACTTAAAAACTGTTATTGAAGTCTCCCTTTAAAGTTCTTTGCTTACAGTGAATCAAAGAGGTTTGTTTTGATCTTGCCCTTTGTCCTCACTTAAAAAATTGGCTTAAAGGTCGTTATAATTATGATCATAGATGTTTTTAGGTGTTCCCTCTTCTATGACTGTAATTATCATTAAATATTTTATGTTTCTAAGTCCTTTAAAATAAATCTTTGAGGAAATAGGGTGTTCCCCGAATCTTAGATTTCATTTTAAAAGTTGTTTTGAAATAATTATTTTCTTAAATGTGTGATTTGTAGAATTTATGGTTAGCCCTGTCTATCAAAGAGCTCTTTATTGTTCAAATTATGCTTTCGAATTCCCTTTGTTGAGAATTAAACCTCTCTTTCCAAATCATTAATGTTCATCTCATTCCAAAAACAAAAGGATCATGTGGCCAAGTTAGGTTTTCCCTTTGATATCCCATATCCATTAATGAGTTTGTTATGACCTTTTCTTGACTCCATTGTCCAATGAACCAGATATTTCTCTGTCCTATATATCTTTCCTAGGCCTTTCATGTTCTGCTGTATCATTCCAACCAAACAAATAAAAAAACACCTGCACTTAATAACTAGTCTAAAACCAATATTCAAAGCACACAAGATAAACCTTTGCAAACAAACTTTTGAGAGATCCCTCTCTGAGAACAGGAGGACTAGATCCTGTAACTCTAAAGATTGGTTCTGATGTTGACTTGTCTTTTGATTTTCCAAACTATCAAAACACGAGACACCAACATAATGGCGATCACGGTGGGAAACTGAGTAAAATTTTCAAAATTAAACACTCACTGTCTAGTATAACATAAGCAACATTCTTCAAGCACTACCTAACAAATGGTAATCATGATAGGACTTAATTGAATCAGTGACAAACTAAGTAACCCTTAGGATTCTTATAAAGCCTTATCAAACCTTGAAGGATTCAGTTACCAAGCCATAAGAGTGAACTCTGTTTGTTTTGACACCCTAGCTAAGTGTTAAAGTCAGATTTAGGATACTCTCTTAACCTATAAGACCGAAATAACCCAGAAAAACCCAAAACATTTCAGTTTTCCTTCATGATAAGCATGGTGGTGGAACCATCCAATATCTTACCTTCATAAAAAACTAAAATTTTCCACCTGGCGACTCCACTAGCCCCAGTAGGCCTATTACTCATCTAGGTTCCCAAATCTCTTTAAGACTGTGTTAACCAGCCTTGAAGAAAGTTTAGAATCCTAGTCCCATTTTAGACAAAACATCTTAAGAGGTGAAGCTTCCAAAAAACAGTCCCTAAAACCCCCACCTCTCTCATTTTTCAAAAGTTGTCTGGCTTCACATAGGATCAACACTAGATCCCATCCAGACCCAAATCCTCCTTTAATCGTTGACAATCCTGAGAGAATTTTGTGGCAGACTTCTAACTCTCGAAATTAAGTTGCTAATAGGAGCCTCTTAAGAACAAATTATGTCCCTAAAAACCTTGTGGTCTTAGAGGATTCACACTTTGATTTACATCATACAAAGAACATCTTTAGAACCAGATCTCAAGGTGACTTAAACCAAACTGACCTTGATATTGCACATTTGCAACAAAGCTTTAGTAGAGAAGCCTCACCTTCCACTCCTCCTGATTCCCAGCTTCTTTATCACTTTAGCCTTTTCCATAACAAGTCTGCTCAAAATCAGTTTGTTGGCCCAAGTATTTCTTCCACTCCAATTCATACTACCACTGTGCAAAACACTCTTGTTTAGCCCACTTTCACTACTGTAAATCCACCCTTATTTCCAGCCATGGCAACATGGTATGCCCCATTAGTGTTACCACAACCTCTACTTCCCTTACCAAATGATTACCAATCTAAAATCCCTCACTTCACTGGAAAAGAGTCTACAATAGCTCAACAACATGTAGATAGGATGGGAGATGCATTTGATTACATGGAGATAGAGGAAGAAACTGTGAAAATGAGGATCTTTGCTCAAAGTTTAGGAGGAGATGTAAAGAAATGATTTAAAAACTTACGTCCTAACAGCATAAATGATCTCCCCACCTTGCATCAAACATTCGTCAACAAATGGGAACTCAAAAAGAATCCTCTCCAAATACTAGCAGAATATAGCAGCCTTAAGAGAAATCAAGGAGAGAGTGTTCCTGACTACTCCACTAGGTTCAATAGCTGGAAGGCGATCTGAAATGGTTATATCAAGTGCAAATATTCCTTATATTTTTTTTCTAATACATATCTACTGCTCATATATTTGTTCACAAGTATGAATAATTCACCACATCTACCAAAGATTTTCAAAGGTAGACCTAGCACAGTTATACTACAAAGCCTTTATGAGTATATAAATTCTTTAGATAAACGTAGGGAAGAAAGAGAAGTGAAGCTACAAACAAAGTTAGAAGCCATGCTGGAAAATAAATTTACATCTCTTAAAGACAAGATCCAAAAAAAAAAAAAACTATTGGAGAATAAAATGGAGACAATGGAGATTAGATTACAGGTAATAGAAAAAAAAAGCCAAGATACGAACCAAACATCCCAACAAGGAGATGTTGATACTTTAGAAAGTCTTAAAATGAAGGACATGATTAAAGAACTAGAAGAAAATTTTAATAACAATATCACCCTAAATAGTGTGGCAGGTAAATTAGATATCAAACCCATTAAAAAAGAAATGAAAAAATTGATAGAATTAGACCATGAGCTAACAAAAGGGCCTTGATCCTTATAATATTTGGTTTGAATAAGGACGCAAACGAGGAGACTTTAGCCGTGGCCCAGAAAGAATTACATAATATATTACAAATTGAAACAACGTGTCTCACAGAAGCAACAAGGTTGGGGAAATTAATTGAGAATAAAGGAAGGTTGATCTAGATAAAGGTGAGCTCTACTCACCATAACTATGACATACTTGGGGAAATTAATTGAGAATAAAGGAAGGTTGATCTGGATAAAGGTGAGCTCTACTGACCATAACTATTACATACTTAGTAAAACAAGTCTAAAAGGAACGAGAATATTTATAAATCAAGATCTCATTCCAGAAGATCAAGCAGAATTAAGAAAGGAGGTTCAAAAGGTAAAAGAAGCTAGGAAGGAAGGAAAATGGGCAATAATCAGAAATAGAAAAGTCGTTATTCGAGATAGAAACCAAAAATATAGTAATAAATAGCAATTTAACATGCTCCGGAGTCTTTCTTGGAACTGTTGGGGCTTTCCATAAAACAAAGGCCCTAAGCTAAGTTGGATCTCGAATGAAGTTGATATTATATTGCTAGTTGAAACTTGGGAGCACAAAGAATCTAAGGAACCTAACATAGATGTCTTTGTACTATGGTCAATCTGGAACAAGAAATCCTATCGTAGAGGCATTGGGGGTTGTTAGTCATCAGTATTTTTCACCTGTTGATGATGACTAGTTTTTAAAGCCAAGTTTTCTAGCAGCTAATCTCCAATTTGTCAAATTTTCCAACTGGAAAAAACCCATAAACATTTTTTCCCTCCTACATTTTCAATCAGCCCATGATGAGATAAAACCTAATTTTCAAGCCCTATCTAGCCTCAGTCATACAAACTGGTCCATCAGCTCCAAAGAGAATACTCCAAATCTGTCCAAAAATTCTCCCCTAAGTTAGGTAGTGGCGCTTTAAGCGATTTTCCCTTGGCAAACCATCCTCAAGCCAAAAGAACCTGTATCTATTATCAACCATTCCTAGATGACCTTCCTATTTTGTAAATAAATCTTGATTACACCCTTAGGTCGCGCCACTAAAAGACCTTAATGCCTCAGCAGTGCATATGCCATAGGTCAAACTGATATTAGGTGGATTTACAGTGTTTCAATGTCTTTTTCAAGAGTAGAGGTGTACCAGTGTTCCAGAAGACATTATTAAACTTAACATGAGAAGACAGCTGCTTCTCATGTGGTTTTGAGCCTGGAATGCAAGTACTGGACAAAGAGTTATTTCAATAAGCTCCTGCAAACACAGTCAAAAGGTTAGTGACTTATGAATAACAAGTAATACTCTACAGATACTGGTCAGGTTGCTTCTGATGTCTAAAGGTGCATAAGGGTATTTTAACAACATGATTACATGTCTCAGAAAATGCCCATCATGGCATATTGTCAATTTGTCACTGTTATTTGCTTAAGCATGAATAGGTAGTGAAAGGAAAGATGACACTGTTTGAAAGAAGATGAGATGGCATCACTGATAAAACCTCCTCCATACATGAGCAAAGGGTTGAATGACTGAGAAAACCTCCCCCAAACATGAGCAAAGGGTTGAAAGACTAAGAAAACCTCCTCCATACATGAGCAAATGGTCAGGTCATTGGTTGAAAACCTCCTTCATTTTACAAGCAGAGGGTTTGGCAATGTGATAAAGGCCTCCTTCATCTAATAAGCAGAGGGCTAGGAATAGAGGTATGGCCTCATTTAAAGGGCACAAAGCTAACAATGATGCAAACTGCTTGAAAAACTTGTTTAACACCTTGTCTCCAATAGATGAAGACCACTAACGCAGTAGTAGTGTCTCAAAGATTGATTATAAGGTTTCACTAGTTGAAGGGCAGAGTCTAAGTGCAGTGGGAAACAATTGAAGGCTTATGAATAGAAAAATGGTGTTAAAAACAAAGGGAAAGCAGTGGTGTTTTAAAAGGTGCTTACATGAGTTTCACTGTTAAAACACAGAATTGAAATACAACGTGAAACTAATTGGATGATTATGAATGGAGAAAGATTTTTAAGCAGTAGCCAAGGAGTGATGTGTTGATGATTCAAAGAAACCTTGCTCTTCATGTCTATGAAGATCTTGTTCAAAAAACTCATCAAAATGGACAAGAAGGTAACCTAAGCCTGGCCTCTGAAGGAGGCTTTGAAAATAGACACATAGAGACAGTATGTGTAAGAAAGGATGTGGCAAGTGTTTTGAATTCAGAAACAACACTCAAAGCAAATGAAGCATGCCACTGTCACAAACAAAGGCCTTTTCTTTATGAAAACATGTAAAATACATTGTTGTTGCATTTTATTGTAGGAGGGGTTTTTAAAGGAGTTCCTTTTGATAAACAAATGATGGTAAAACCTAGGTGAATACAAATGAGTTTCTTCACCCACAGTCAAAATAAAATCTCAAAGGGCACCTGACAGTTTGATTAACTCCACAGTGGGCATGATTATCATCAAAACACAAAGACAGAAGGAATTGTCAAAGTAAGTTTTAGAGTGGCGATTTATCTCCTTCCAAGATATGGCAAAGGATGCCTCACAAATCATTGATATGTCTTTGAGCAAGGTTTTTCCTTTAAGGGTCATAAATAGGAAAAAAGAGGCAGAGTTTATTCTTTAATGAGAAACATTGAAAAGGCAGTAGAAGAGGTTTGTTGTTTCTTAAAGAAACCTTTTTACTTCAACAAGAGCCATCACTATAGTGTCATTCAAAGGTCGACCGCACCACTTTGTCATTAACTTGAGAAAAGATGAGTCTCTGTTATGTTTTAAAAAGGACATTTGCTTTATGTATGGTTATGACCTAAAAGCCTTTTTTAAAAAAAGGGCATCCAAAACCCTTGCAAATAGATACGATGTTTGAGTTCATATAAGAGGTGGGGAGACCGTTGCAAAGCTCATTTTGCAAATTCAAAACTTACCAAGTGCTCCCCTGGCTGTTCACCGGACAGAGCAAGAAGTTTTGAGCAATTTCCAAGCTTTTTAAGACTTAAAGCCTGCGTGGCACACCTAGAAAAGCGCGCAGCGTGTTTAGCGGAGAAATTACAAAGGCTTTATATAGTTGCGCGGCGCGCCTGTAGCGTCGGTCACCACTGCTCGAAGGCCGACCCGACAGCTTACCCGGCGCAACGCTCTTCCATCTGAACATGCCACTCGCTCAAAGGGCCCTCGAAAATCATCTTTGGAGCTGCCAAATGATCAAAAAAGGCCCTTGAAAGGTTTTCAAGGTATTCTCCAGTCCCCTTGGTGCATTTGAAATTCTAAAGGGGTGTTGATACCATGTTTTTACAAATACTAAAACAGTGATTGAAGAGTGGAGTTCTTGCTAGAAAATCAAGGTGGTTTGTTACTGTGTTGCCAAAGATTGTTACAGTAGAAGGCTAGGGTGTGTTTATATCAATTTCAAAAGGCCTAAAGCTTCTTTCAAGCAAAGTGATAAACCATATACTAATGACAAGACAGAAAACACAGTGGTAGAGGTTTTCAAGTTGTTGTAAGGTGTCCTAACAGTGATAAAACATAATTAACCTCTGTTTGCAAAATCTAAGGTGAAACAGTGTTTATAAAGTGAAAGCAGTGTTCTTAAGGTGAAAACAGTGATCATGATGTGAAAGTTTTGTCGGTTCAAAAAGTGACCTCTCTGTATGGTAAAAAAGAAAACTTTGTGCAGCTTCCATAATCCAAAAATCAAAGTTTGTGATTGAAAGGTTTTCTCTAGATAACTTAAGGGTGTTTTTGTCTACCTTTGTATATAAACCAGTGAACAACAGAAGAGCATTGTTTGGGGAAGGGTGATTTTGTTTTTGTCTAAATACAAGGTTGTTTTGTTTCTGTCAAAACACAAAGGATCCTTGTTCAAATAACAAACCATAAACATTTCTTTTCAAAAGACTTTGCCCAAATATAGTGATAAGATTGAGTTTGTTTCATTTTGAAAAATACTTTTTGTTTGGCATAAATAAGGCAAAACAGTGATGGATAAGGAGGACAAAGGTGTGGTTGAGAAAAACATTTCAAGGGCCATTTGAGACAGCTTGGTTTTGCAAAGAACATTCAAAACAAAAATGCCTCCCAGGAAAGACAGTAGAAGTGGCCTTCACAGGAGGTTTGAGCCTGTTTCAACTGAAGAGGTAAATGCCCATCCATCAGTCCTGTTTAACTTTCATGAGGTTGGGTGTCTAGAGTTTTGTCAAAGGGTGCAGGAGGTGAAAAGCTATTCCCCTTTGACACATATTTGTGCTTTGAGATTTCAAGAGAAGCACTTTCAGCTGGCAGGCTTGGATTTTAAGTTCTCTCCTAGGTCCATTTCCAAGGCCACCAAAATACCTTATGTCAGAGAGAAGTGGTTTAAAAAAATCCACCTAGACTCAGAACATTACAAACCTTTTCTGAAGCCTGAGCATGTTGAAGAAGAGCATGAATATGAGCAGCAGCATGAAGATGATGATGAGCCACAGCATGATGAACAGGTGCAGCACAGTAAGGAAGAGCAGCATGATGAACAGGTGCAACACAGTGAGGAAAGGTGGCCTCATGAAGAAAAACACAGTGAGGAGGGCAGCCCTCAAAAAGAAATGCAAGAGGAAAGTTAAGGCATCCATGAAGAAACTCAAGACAGTGGCAAGAATGATGAGGAAAGTAAAAAGGGCAAAGAGCAAATAGAGCATGTGCTAGCTGCCTCTCCTAGCCAAGGGGCCATGCTCTCTTCTCCAAAAGTGGCCAAGCCCCGGACATCAAGGAAAAGGGTGCCTAAAGCTATAACTCCAAATGTTACTAGGGCCCTCTGAAGCAAGGAGAAATTGACCAAGAAGCCCATTATCGAATTTCCCAAGAGGAGGAAGACTAAAAGAGCCACCCAAAGCAAGGGAAAGGAGAAAGAAGAAAGCATACATGACAAGGAAAGGGACTTTGACATAATTCAAACCCAAAGTGATGATAGTGACAATGAATCTCGAATTCTAGAAACTCTCTCGATCAATAGAGAAAACCAAATTGATGCTTTGAGGACTGATCTAGAGAGGGCTAGAAACCTCAATCACTTTTTTCAAATTCAAAACAAACAGATGAGTGTCCATATGGCAGTATATGAGACACAGGCCATCAAATACAAAAAAGAGGCCTCCAAGGCACAAGTGAGATTGGAAGAACTCATGGGTGAGTTCGATGAGAGCGAAGATGAAGATTAGCCCAGGAGAAAGAGGCCAAGAACCATGGGGCTCAAAAGAGCCCTTGAGAAACAAAAGAAAGAAGAAGCTACCCTTCTCCAATCTACCCCTCTCACTACATTGTTCACCCAAGAGATAGAGAACAATTGAGAAGCATGGCTTGAGAGGGTAAATGATCACTTGGAAAAGAAGTTGGAGAAGGAAAATAGATATTTGGACCTTCAACGGAGGATGACTGGGCATTATAAGAAGCTAAATCAGTTTGCCCGGCGGAAATTGAAGGCCACACAGGAAAAACTCAAGGAGGCTCAAAGGAGGCGCCCGGCACCAAAATTGAAGAAAGACACCACAAAGCTCCAAATTTTGGCCTCAGCTTCACAGCATGTTTCTGAAAATCCTTGAGGGTCATGCTCACCAAATTTGGGCGAAATTCAATAAGTTTTGGTTTTTTTTCATTTTTGGGTTTTTGGCTAAAACTCATGGAAATCGCCATTTCAGTTTGGGGCATCCTCAAAGGATGAAAATGGTATCATTGGATGCCATAATTTCAGGGGCATATACTCAGAAATTTTTAGATCAATTGAAGATGATTTGCTTCTCCAAAATGGCGAAAAACACTCGCTTTTTCTACACTCTGCCCCATTTATCAGCAAGGTCTTTTTTTTGGGTTTTTACACACAGGTTAGTTTTTCATGAACTTGCAGTGGTCTGTTTGGATAAAAATAATCATTTTCATAAAACAGACATTTAGAGCTTTCCAACGAGTCGTCACGGGCCTCGTTTTGACATCGGGAAGGCCTCCAAAAGTTGCCGGCAAGTCAGAGGACTTTCTGCTGATATATTTCTTAAGTATTTTTGTAAAAAATGAACCTTTCAAAAGTGACTTTTCCTCATGTGCGTTTAGCTTTTTTTTGTACATGATTAGTTATGAAAAGTCAATATATTTTCCTTTTTTAGCATTTTTGAGATATTTTATTAGATATTTTGTGCCTTGGGCTTTGCAAAGCCTCAAGGACAAAATCAGATATTTTGGATAGGCCAATGAGATTGCAAGTTGAACTAGGAGGTTTTCCTCACTTTGGCATATATATTCCAAAGGATTTCATTGTAAATAAGGCTAAACTTGATGAATAGAAGAAATACATGGTTATACAAGCTTAGAAGAAACACTTGTTTCATGCTTTTGGATAGTTTCTTGGATGTTTTTGGATGATGAAAGAGGACTATTGTTGGATTCCATGACTTGGTAGAATGGTATAGTGTCTCTCTCTATGTTTTGTTTCCTAGTTTTCATTCATAATTTCATGTTCTTGCTTGCTATAAGACAGTAGAGAATAGATTTGAGACATGCCCTTGGAGGCACCTCAAATTTCCTGTTTCTTTATAGCTTCTATGTTTTCTTCCTTCTTAGTCATATCAAAGAATCCTTGATTGCTCTTTGATAAATGAAGAAATTGTTTGCTTGTTTCATTTATGGTTTTATGCATGCTAAGTATGATTCACGATATGCCTTGCTTACTCATGGCTAGTCATAGCTCCACCTCTGAAACCTTTCTTTGAGTGTTTTATTGTCATTTGCTGAACCAAAGAGGTCTTGTACTGATCTTGCCCTTTGCCTAAAACTATGCAATCTTGCTTCAAAGTGCCTAATAGCTTGAAATACTATGCTTAGGTGTTTCCTCATAGTGATTTGAGTTTTTTTTTTGTCTTAAATGTATTTCCCCAAAGTATGATAGCCATTTCGTAAAGTTAGAGAGTCATATATCTCTATGCATGGCTTGAATGTTTATTTCTATGCGTTGATCAGTTTATAGTTACATTTCTCATGATTAATGGTTAGCCCTACCATGTTTATGTGAGATATTAAACTATTTATGTTTGAAATCCTTTGTTTCTTCACAAATTTAATGTCCATCCCACTCCATTTTACCGAAATATCCATTTTACCTCGAATCAAATCGGCCCTTCAGGAACCTTGTATCACCATCTGAAAGCTTTCTTGACCTCTTCGACCCCATAGCCCGGTTGATCTGACATATTTTTACCTATCTTAGTCTTTGATCAGTTCATCCCTCACAACCTAAAAACCAAAACCAAAAACCTACTTCATAACTAGCCTAAAATCAAGAACACAATAAGCAAACACATAGATATCCCTTACACAAATAGAGAGAGCCCTCTCTGAGTCCAGGAAGGCTAGGTCCTTGGGCTCCAAAGACTGGTTTGATGTTACACTATCATTTGGCTTTCCAATCAGCCAAATCATCGCCACCCTAACATAATGGCGATCATGGTGGGACTTTGAGTTAAAACATCTTTGGTATCCCTTAGGATCTCTCAAAATCTCAGTCAAAATTAGAAAACTTAGGTATTGTCTGAAGAGTAGAAACTAGCTCCTTCACCATCTTAGAAAAATTTTGATTCAGTTATAGGAAAATCTTCCAAACCTCAAGGCTACATATAGGAAACTTGGAAAAACCCAAAAATATCTCTAGATTGGTGTTTATCAATATTGGTGGTGGACCATACACATATACTCTCAAAACAGCTAAAAATCCACCTGGCGACTCCACTAGCCTCCAGTAGGACTTACTACTTTTCTAAATCTTAGAATACTATCCGATCAGCCACCTCATCGCCACACTAACATAATGGCAATCACGGTGGGACTCTGAGTAACAAACAAACTTAGATTCCCTAAACACTCCAGCAACCTTAAGAATACTATCTGATTGACTTATCCCACCGCTCACTAACATAATGGCGATCACGGTGGGACTCTGAGTTAGTGACAATCTAAGGACACCTTAGAACTCCAGAAGTCCCTTATCTTCAATAATACCTACCATTTAGCCACCTCATCGCCACCCTAACATAATGGAGATCACAGTGGGACTCTGAGTAACGAACAAACTTAGATTCCCTAAACATTCCAACAGCCTTAAGAATACTATCTGATTGACTTATCCCACCGCTCACTAACATAGTGGCAATCACGGTGGGACCTTCTCAGTTAGTGACAATCTAAGTACTCCTTAGTAACTCTCGAAGTCTCAATCAAACTTAGAAAACTTAAGTGTTTTTTGAAGAGTGGAAGCTAGTTCTTTCACCATCTTAGCAAAATTATGATTCAGTTATAGGAAACTCTTCCAAATCTCATAGGCTAAACAAAAATTCAGAAAACCCCAAAACATTCCCAGATTGTCTTTTCCTAGTTGTTGGTGGTGGACCATAGCTACATCTTTACAAAAACAACCAAGTTCCACCTGGCGACTCCACTAGCCTCCAGTAGGCCTAAAAACTCCATAAAAAACCAAAAAATTCATAAACCATACCTTTCTGTTGACCCATCCTTTCAAAAACTTAAAACTTATGGTGCAAACTCTGTAATCAGTGACAAAATAAGTATAACTTAGCGATTCAGAAGACTTCACCTAAACATAGGAGATAAACAGAAATAATCTTGCAAATAGAACCATTAGCTTGTCCAAACAGCCTAGCAAACTTTTGAAACCAAGTGAATCACTCTTCCTTGCAAGTCTTCATCTCAAAGTTTGCTAGAAAATGTTTTCCCGAAATCATCTTTGATAGTGTTGGTGGTGGACCATAGTTCTCACAGAAATCCACCTGGAAACTCCACTAGTCCTCATTTTTGTTTTGACCATCCTTCACATTATTAAACCCCTAGAGAGGACATCCATCCGAAACAATCACAAATACTATCCTCTCTAAACTCTAGATTCGAAATATGGCTTCACAAAGAATCAGCACCAGATCTCATCCAGACCCAAATCCCCCTATCATAGTAGATGACCCAGAGAAGATTCTATGGCAAGCTTCCAAAACTGGAAATTTAGCTACCGATAGGTCCTTTCGTAAAGCAAGATCAATACCTGAGCACCTCCCAGCCTTGCAGGATTCCACATTTGACTTAAAATCAGCAAAAACCCTTTTTAGAAGCAAGTCACAAAGTAAGGTAAACTTTGACGATATTGAGCCCCTAGATCTGCCACAGAGTCCTAGTAGAGAAGCCTCGCCTACTACACCTCCTGACTTTCAGCTTCTCCATCACTTTGGCTCCTACCATCCCAGATCTGCTCAAAATCATATCACTAGTCCAAGTACATCCGCCACACCCATCCAAACCACTACTGTTCAAAACACCTCAGCTCATTCTACAAGCCCTCATTTTGTACATCATCCATTAGCTCCCGCCATGGCAGCCTGGTATGCACCCTTGGTGTTGCCACACCCTTTGGCTCCCTTACAAAATGACTATCAATCCAAAATCCCGCACTTTACCGGAGTTGAGACTACCACAGCTCAACAACATGTAGATAGAATTAGTGATGCCTTTGAATACATGGAAATAGAAGATGAGACCATCAGAATGAGGATGTTCGCCCAAAGCCTGGGCGGAGAACTCAAAAAATGGTTTAAAATATTAACTCCAAACAACATCCACAATCTCCCAGAACTTTACCAAACCTTCATAAATAAGTGGGAAATTCGAAAGAACCCCATTCAAATCCTGTCAGAATATAAAACTCTAAAACGGGAAAACGGGGAAAGTGTCCAGGGATACTGCACTAGGTTCAACAGTGTTTATAACGCCCTCCTGCCTCACTTCAAACCTCCACTTGGCTCAGCCTTATCAAAGTTCCCCGAAGGCTTTGACCCAGACATGACTTATCAACTAAGAGACAAGGACCCCCCTACCTTAGAGGAAATGCAAAAAGTGGCCATAAGTGCAGAAGCCAACTTAGCAGAAAAGAGAGCTAGGACTAGATCCGAAAGGAAAGTCACATACCGAGATGAGGTATCCACTTCAGCCCCTTCCTTAGATCCTAGAATAGATGACTTGGTTAGATCCATGGTGAAAATGTGGGAAAATATAAGTGAAAAGACACCTCTTAGGGACAACTAGCCAAACCCTCCAAACAGAAACCGGAACCAAAATTTTAGGAGGGAGCAGCCTCAAAACAAACCAAGGGAAAATGACCAACAAATTAGGCCACCCTTTAATGAAAATTATGTGGAATAAGATGAAAGGGATACAGAACCCATTGATGAGAATAATTTGAACCTTATAGGTTCTGATAACGAGAGTGGGGTTTACCTCACAGAAGAAGAACAAGCATTCTTCTCTCCAAATCAACATGAAACAAACTATGAAGATCCCGAAGATCCTGCCATAGATTTTCAGAATGCCATAATAGAAGCTCACAGGCAGTATGACCTTAGAAGCATAAAAAACCAAGACAACTCTAAGAAGGGTAGCTCGGACATTGTTAAAACCCCTGATACCATCTTAAAAAAAGCAGTGGATAGCAACAAAATCATGGTCAAGAAAACTGACCAAAATAAAGATAAATCTATTTAAACAAGTCTTGGCTCAGATGCTCCTAGTACCTCCACAAA
Source organism: Pinus albicaulis (assembly GCA_034641835.2). Classification (NCBI taxonomy): domain Eukaryota; kingdom Viridiplantae; phylum Streptophyta; class Pinopsida; order Pinales; family Pinaceae; genus Pinus; species Pinus albicaulis. The sequence continues at coordinate 49,086,304 of CM076579.1, forward strand.
GATTCCCGAGATGGCTATGTCAAACAAAATCCCGAAACAAAGTCAGCAAACTCAAAACATAGAGAAATTCATGGCTGAAAAAACTGAAGCAAACTTGTCTAAACTATAAGCACCCTTCAATTTTGAGGGAGAAATCGCCAAAATAAAGATTACCATGCCTCTCACTGAACTTATCGCCCAAAGCTCTTATAAATCCCAAGCGTTAAAAGTACTGAATATAGGAAATGATGCAAACACCCTTAATCTAGCTGATGACACTCCTGAAGTGTTGTTTGGTCCAAAAATAGAAGGGAAATTCCAAGAAGGAACCACTCTTCCTTTTTACATCAGTTTGAATATCCATGACCAAATCTTACACAATGCCATGCTAGACTCCGGGGCCTCGCATAATCTCATGCCGAAGGTTGTGATGGAAAGATTAGGCCTAGAAATCACAAGACCATATAAAGACTTATATTCATTTGATTCGAGTAGAGTCAAATGTCTAGGCTTGATCAGAGATATTTGTTTTAGTTTGGCCCAAATACCTACAAAACACCTGATCATGGACATAGTGGTAGCAGACATTCCCCCCAAGTACGGAATGCTTTTATCCAGAACTTGGGGAGCTAAGCTTCAGGAAAATATTCAACTTGATATGTCCTATGCCACTATTCCTGTGTTTAACCAAACTAGAATACTCTATCGGGAATCACACATGAAATATATGGTCAGTAGTCAGGAGAGGTCAAATAACATCCCGATGTATTCCTTGCATTTTGATCTAAACTCTTTCATTTTACACACTGATGAGAACATTGAAGAACAGTCAGAAGGATTTGAAACAAACTTAGAACCACCTCATCAGCTTCCCCAATTTTTCTATGATGAACTAGACGCTCAAAATTATCATGACCATGAGCAGCTGTGTATTGAGGAAAGAGAGTTTATTCCTTTTGAAACAAGGATAGAGCAAGAAGCACAAACCATTATGTACCATCAAGCAAATTGCTCAAACCTTAGGCAAACATCGGCAGTAACATCAGGAAAAATTTTCAAAACATAGGCCTTAAAAGACTTGCATATCACAAACCTCTTTGGAACTCAGGGACAGGGAAGCTTAATGTTCTTACCATACCTAAAGGATTTTCCATCACATAAATCTACCCCTTCAAGTTAAACCTTGACTGTAGCCATAACAGCTCCAAATCCACAAAAAATGTCTGAAAAACTTCTTATAAAAGGATATGATCACTGCAGTCCAAATATACTTGAGTTGTTTGAACTAGCTAGTATTCTGCCACTCCACCAAAGACTTAGAACCGCCAAAATTTGCAATCTTGTGAAAAATACTACTTCATGTAGGGAAAAAAATGAGAAGCACTATGCCACTGCCATCACTCCAGCAAACAAATTCGACAAAATAAAATACAAAAATATGGAACAAATAGTAGTAGTCAAAGGTAAAACAGTTGGTCATAGGATTTGTTTTGATTTTAGAAATACTAATACACACCCTTGTCACAGCAACTATATCCTTCCTGCCCAAGACCATGATATACCAATGATAAATGCTTTTAATCATGTGTATTTGCAAAATAATGTTTCAAGATATAGCCAAATAATTCCTTTACAAAGCAGACAGCTCCAAGAATTTTTCAAGTATGCTAGAAGTAGTTCCATTTTCAAACCTAGAATTGCAAAACCACCGGATATCAAAAACATGCTCCTAAAAGTCATGTTTCCAGTTCTGAATTTCTGCATTCTGGCATACCTTGATGATGTCATCATATACTTCAAAAATGGCAAAGAATATCTGCACTATTTGAAAAATATGTACAGCAAAAGAAGGAGTGGAAATCAGAAGTATAAAGAGGTAAAGCGGGAAGATACAGGGTTCTTTAGAAATTCCTGCATGAATCCTTATGTCATGTTTGAAAGAGAAAATTTTCCAAATGTTTCTTTTCAACAGCTGAGTGGACCAAGAGTGGTAGGATATCCTTATGAAGATAGGATGCCTAAGTTTCACCATTTCCAAGATTTCTGAGTTAAAACATTTTCAATCATTGTACATACCATTGTTTGAAAAATAAATCAAAAACAGAAAAATAGAAAAAGAGGGTGGTTTGAAAAATAGAAAGAAATCCCTATGTTCAAAAAATAGTCATTCGGAAAGCGCGCAAGTCTAAATGCCGCTACTAGTGCTCAAATGTCTTGTTCAGTTATCTAGCCTAATCATAACTGAACATGTTTTAAATTTATTTGCTGATAAGTTAGTGAGAGGAAAAGATAGTCAACATTGTGTAAGCTTGACTTATCAATGAGAGTAGATTAGGAAAAGATACTGGTTCCACATGCTCAAAACAGAACCAAAGAGGAAATCAAGGATGAAAAACAAATTGCGTATCCTAGCCTTGTTTTTCTAGTTTTCATTTTATGCAAAATAATAATTGTGTGCAGCTTGTCTTTCATGCCACAAGTACATGAAAAATCAGACTATCTAACCCTGATTTGGTCATTTTTCAATTTCATGTTTTAGATTAGAGAATAAAATCCTGTCAAACAGCTTAACCTAGACAGTCGATCTAGCATAGGTAGAGAAACGAATGAGTTCATTAGCTTAATCTGAACTCGCAGCCGATATAAGTGTAGAATTAGATAGTATCATTTCTCAAAAATATTATGTCAAAGGGTTGCTAGTCCATATGCACCCAAAAGAAGAAAAAATGTTAGGAAATATAGTGGGGTAGGTAGAAATATTGTTGATGCTAATCATGCTGTCAATTTTCAAAAATAGCATCGAGGAAAGAAATTTGTGCCAATGGATAAAGGCACTGGTCTTCAAAGAACCGAGATCTAAAATTCTGGATACCTCCTGAAAAGGAGCTACCCTCCCCAAATGGAGCCACTGTTAGTCATCATTATTTTTCACTTGTTGATGATGACTAATTTTTAAAGCCGAGTTTTCTAGCAACTAATCTCCAATTTGTCAAATTTGTCAGCTGGAAAACACCCATAAAGATTTTTTCCCTCCTACCTTTTCAATCAACCCATGATGAGATAAAACCTAATTGTCAAGCCCTATCTAGCCTCAGTCATACAAACTGGTCCATCAACTCCAAAGAGAATACTCCAAATCTGTCCAAAAAGACTCCCCTAAGTTAGGTAGTGGCGCTTTAAGCCATTTTCCCTTGGCAAACTATCCTCAAGCCAAAAGAACCTCTATCTAATATCAACCAGTCCTAGATGACCTTCCTATTCTGCAAATAAAGCTTGATTACACCCTTAGGTCGCGCCATTAAATGACCTTAATGTCTCAGCAGTGCATATGCCATAGGTCAAACTGATATTAGGTGGATTTACAGTGTTTCAATGTCTTTTTCAAGAGCAGAGGTGTATCAGTGCTACAGAAGACATTATTAAACTTAACATGAGAAGACAGTTGCTTCTCATGTGGTTTTGAGCCTGGAATGCAAGTACTGGACAGAGAGTTATTTCAATAAGCTCCTGCAAACACAGTAAAAGGTTAGTGACTTATGAATAACAACTAATACTCTGCAGATACTAGTCAGGTTGCTTCTGATGTCTAAAGGTGCATAAGGGTATTTTAACAACAAGATTACACGTCTTAGAGAAATTCCCATCATGGCATATTGTCAATTTTTCACTGTTATTTGCTTAAGCATGAATAGGCAGTGAAAGGAAAGATGACACTATTTGAAAGCAGATGAGATGGCATCACTGAGAAAACCTCCTCCATACATGAGTAGAGGGTTGAATGACTGAGAAAACCTCCTCAAAACATGAGCAGAGGGTTTAAAGACTGAGAAAACCTCCTCCATACATGAGCAAATGGTCAGGTCATTGGTTGAAAACCTCCTTCATTTTACAAGCAGAGGGTTTGGCAATGTGATAAAGGCATCCTTCATCTAATAAGCAGAGGGCCAGGAACAGAGGTATGGCCTCATTTAAAAGGCACAAAACTAACAATGATGCAAACTGCCTGAAAAACTTGTTTAACACCTTGTCTCCAATAGATGAAGACCACTAACATAGTAGTAGTGTCTCAAATATTGATTATAAGGTTTCACTAGTTGAAAGGCAGAGTCTAAGTGCAGTGGGAAACAATTGAAGGCTTATGAATAGAAAAATGGTGTTAAAAACAGAGGGAAAGCAGTGGTGTTTTAAAAGGTGCTTACATGAGTTTCACTATTAAAACACAGAATTGAAATACAGTGTGAAACTAATTGGATGATTATGAATGGAGAAATATTGTTAAGCAGTAGCCAAGGAGTGATGTTTTGATGATTCAAAGAAACTTTGCTCTTCCTGTCTATGAAGATCTTGTTCAAAAAACTCATCAAAATGGACAAGAAGGTAACCTAAGCCTGGCTTCTGAAGGAGGCTTTGCAAATAGACACATAGAGACAGTATGTGTAAGAAAGGATGTGGCAAGTGTTTTGAATTCAGAAACAACACTCAAAGAAAATGAAGCATGCCACTGTCACAAACAAAGGCCTTTTCTTTATGAAAACATGTAAAATACCTTGCTGTTGCATTTGATTGTAGGAGGGGTTTTTAAAGGAGTTCCTTTTGATAAACAGATGATGGTAAAACCTAGGTGAATACAAATGAGTTTCTTCACCCACAGTCAAAAGAAAATCTCAAAGGGCACCTGACAGTTTGATTAACTCCACAGTGGGCATGATTATCATCAAAACACCAGGAGAGCAGGAATTGTCAAAGTAAGTTTTAGAGTGGTGATTTATCTCCTTCCAAGATATGGCAAAGGATGCCTCACAAATCATTGATATGTCTTTGAGCAAGGTTTTTCCTTTAAGGGTCAGAAATAGGCAAAAAGAGACAGAGTTTCTTCTTTAATGAGAAACATTGAAAAGGTAGTAGAAGGGGTTTGTTGTTTCTTAAAGAAACCTTTTTACTTCAACAAGAGCCATCACTATAGTGTCATTCAAAGGTCGACCACACCACTTTGTCATTAACTTGAGCAAAGATGAGTCTCTGTTATGTTTTAAAAAGGACATTTGCTTTATGTATGGTTATGACCGAAAAGCCTTTTTAAAAAAAAGGGCATCCAAAACCCTTGCAAATAGATATGATGTCTGAGTTCATATAAGAGGTGGGGAGACCGTTGCAAAGCTCATTTTGCAATTTCAAAACTCACCAAGTGCTCCCCTGGCTGTTCACCGGACAGAGCAAGAAGTTTCGAGCAATTTCCAAGCTTTTTAAGGCTTAAAGCCTGCGCGGCGCGCCTGGAAAAGTGTGTAGTGTGTTTAGCGGAGAAATTACAAAGGCTTTATATAGTTGCGCAGCGTGCCTGTAGCGCCAGTCACCACTGCCCGAAGGCCGACCCGACAGCTTACATGGCGCGGCGCTCTTCCATCTGAACGTGCCACTCTCTCAAAGGGCCCTCGAAAATCATCTTTGGAGCTGTCAAATGATCAACAAAGGCCCTTGAAAGGTTTTCAAGTTATTCTCCAGTCCCCTTGGTGCATTTGAAATTCTAAAGGGGTGTTGATACCATGTTTTTACAAAGACTAAAACAATGATTGAAGAGTGGAGTTCTTGGTAGAAAATCAAGGTGGTTTGTTACTGTGTTTCCAAAGATTGTTACAGTATAATGCTAGGGTGTGTTTTTATCAGTTTCAAAAGGCCTAAAACTACTTTCAAGAAAAGTGATAAACCATATACTAATGACAAGACATAAAACACAGTGGTAGAGGTTTTCAAGTTGCTATAAGGTGTCCTAACAGTGATAAAACATAATTAACCTCTGTTTGCAAAATCTAAGGTGAAACAGTGTTTATAAAGTGAAAGCAGTGTTCGTAAGGTGAAAACAGTGATCATGATGTGAAAGTTTTGTCAATTCAAAAATTGACCTCTCTATATGGTAAAAAAGAAAAATTTGTGCAGCTTCCATAATCCAAAAATCAAAGTCTGTGATTGAAAGGTTTTCTCTAGATAACTCAAGGGTGTTTTTGTCTAACTTTGTATAGAAACAGTGAACAGCAGAAGAGCATTGTTTGGGGAAGGGTGATTTTTTTTTGTCTAAATACAAGGCTATTTTGTTTCTCTCAAAACACAAAGAATCTTTGTTCAAATAACAAACCACAAACATATCTTTTAAAAAGACTTTTCCCAAACACAGTGATAAGACTGAGTTTGTTTCATTTTGACAAATACTTGTTGTTTGGCATAAAGAAGGAAAAACAATGACTGATAAGGAGGACAAAGGTGTGGTTGAGAAAAACATTTCAAGGGCCATTTGAGACAACTTAGTTTTGAAAAAAACATTCGAAACAAAAATGCCTCCCAGGCAAGACAGTAGAAGTGGCTTTCACAGGAGGTTTGAGCCTGTTTCAACTGAAGAGGTAAATGCCCATCCATCAGTCCTGTTTAAATTTCATGAGGTTGGGTGTCTAGAGTTTTTTCAAAGGATGCCGGAGGTGAAAATCTATTCCCCTTTGACACATATTTGTGCTTTGAGATTTCAAGAGAAGCACTTTCAGCTGGCAGGCTTGGATTTTAAGTTCTCTCCTAAGTCCATTTCCAAGGCCACCAAAATACCTTCTGTTGCAGAGAAGTGGTTTAAACAAAGCCACCTAGACTCGGAAAATTAAAAACCTTTTTTGAAGCCTGAGCATGTTGAAGAAGAGCATGAAGATGAGCAGCAGCATGAATATGATGATGAGCCACAGCATGATGAACAGGTGCAGCACAGTAAGGAAGGGCAGCATGATGAACAGGTGTAGCATAGTGAGGAAAGGCAGCCTCGTGAAGAAAAACACAGTGATGAAGAGGTGCATCACAGTGAGGAGGGCAGCCCTCAAAAATAAATGCAAGAGGACAGTCAAGGCATCCATGAAGAAACTCAAGACAGTGGCAAGAATGATGAGGAAAGTAACAAGGGCAAAGAGAAAATAGAGCATGTGCTAGCTGCCTCTCCTAGGAAAGGGGCCATGCTCTCTTCTCCAAAAGTGACCAAGCCCCGGACATCAAGGAAAAGGGTGCCTAAAGCTATAACTCAAAATCTTACTAGGGCCCTCTGAAGCGAGGGGAAATTGCCCAAGAAGTCCATTGTCGAATTTCCCAAGAGGAGGAAGACTAAAAGAGCCACCCAAAGCAAGGGAAAGGAGAAAGAATAAAGCAATCATGAAAAGGAAAGGGACTTCGACATAATTCAAATCCAAAGTGATGATAGCAAGAATGAAGCCCGAATCCTAGAAACTCTCTTGATCAATAGAGAAAACAAAATTGATGCTTTGAGGACTGATCTAGAGAGGGCTAGAAACTTCAATCACTTTTTGCAAATTCAAAACAAACAGATGAGTGTCCATATGGTGGTATATGAGACACGGGCCAAATACAAAAAAGAGGCCTCCAAGGCACAAGTGAGATTGGAAGAACTCATGGGTGAGTTCGATGAGAGCAAAGATGATGATCAGCCTAGAAGAAAGAGGCCAAGAACCATGGGGCTCAAAAGAGCCCTTGAGAAACAAAAGGAAGAAGAAGATGCCCTTCTCCAATCTACCCCTCTCACTACATTGTTCACCCAAGAGATAGAGAAAAATCGAGAAGCATGGCTTGAGAGGGTAAATGATCACTTGGAAAAGAAGTTTGAGAAGGAAAATAGAGATTTGGACCTTCAACGGAGGATGACCGGGCATTATAAGAAGCTAAATCAGTTTGCCCAGCGGAAATTGAAGGCCACACAGGGAAAACTCAAGCAGGCTCAAAGGAGGCGCCCGGCACCAAAATTGAAGAAAGACACCTCAAAGCTCCAAATTTTGGCCTCATCTTCACAGCATGTTTCTGAAAACCCTTGAGGGTCATGATTTCCAAATTTGGGCGAAATTCAATAATTTTTGGTTTTTTGTCATTTTTGGGTTTTTGGCTAAAAATCATGGGCATCGCCATTTCAGTTTGGAGCATCCTAAAAGGATGAAAATGGTATCATTGGATGCCATAATTTTATGGTCATATACTCAGCGGTTTTCAGATCAATTGAAGATGATTTGCTTCCCCAAAATGGCGAAAAACACTTGTTTTTTCTACACTCTGCCCCGTTTATCAGCAAGGTATTTTTTTTGGGTTTTTACACACAAGTCAGTTTTTCATGGACTTCTAGTGGTCTGTTTGAAGAAAACTAAGCATTTTCAGAAAACAAACATTTGGAACTTTCCAACGAGCCATCACGAGCCTCATTTTGACATCGGGAAGGCCTCCAAATGTTTTCGGCAAGTCAGAGGACTTTCTGTTGATATATTTCTTAAGTATTTTTGTAAAAAATGAACCTTTCAAAAGTGACTTTTCCTCATGTGCGTTTAGATTTTTTTTGTCCATGATTAGTTATGAAAAGTCAATATATTTTCTTTTTTTAGCATTTTTGAGATATTTTATTAGATATTTTGTGCCTTGGGCTTTGTAAAGCCTCTAGGACAAAATCAGATATTTTGGATAGGCCAATGAGATTGCAAGTTGAACTAGGATATTTTCCTCACTTTGGCCTATATATTCGAAAGGCTTTCATTGTAAATAAGGCTGAACTTGATGAATAGAAGCAATACATGGTTATACAAGCTTGGAAGAAAAACGTGTCTCATGCTTTTGGATAGTTTCTTGGATGTTTTTGGATGATGAAAGAGGACTGTTGTTGGATTCCATGAATTGGTAGAATAGTATAGTGTCTCTTTCTGTTTTGTTTCTAAGTTTTCATTAATAATTCTATGTTCTTGCTTGCTATAAGACAGTAGATAATAGATTTGAGACATGCCCTTGGAGGCACTTCAAATTTCCTGTTTCTTTATAGCTCCTATGTTTTCTTCCTTCTTAGTCATATCAAAGAATCCTTGATTTCTCTTTGATAACTGAAGAATATTGTTTGCTTGTTTCATTTATGGTTTTATGCATGCTAAGTATGATTCACGGTATGCCCTGCTTACTCATGGCTAGTCATAGCTCCACCTCTAAAACCTTTCTTTGATTATTTGATTGTCATTTGTTGAACCAAGGAAGTCTTGTACTGATCTTGCCCTTTGCCTAAAACTATGCAATATTGCTTCAAAGTGTCAAATAGCTTGAAATACTATGCTTAGGTGTTTCCTTATAGTGATTTGAGTTGTTTGTTTGTCTTAAATGTATTTCCCCAAAGTTTGATAGTCATTTCCTAAAGTTAGAGAGTCATATATCTCTATGCATGGCTTGAATGTTTATTTCTATGCATTGATCAGTTTATAGTTACATTTCTCATGATTAATGGTTTGCCCTACCATGTTTATGTCAGCTATTAAACTATTTATGTTGGAAATCCTTTGTTCTTCACAAATTTAATGTCCATCTCACTCCGTTTTACCCAAAGATCCATTTTACTTCGAATCAAATCGGCCCTTCAACAACCATGTATCACCATCTGAAATCTTTCTTGATATTTTCGACCCTGTTAGGGATCTGTAATCAGCAAGATTGGAAAATTCCAATCACAGAAACAACATCGTTTCAACCAAATTTTGGATTCTAGGATCTAGCCCTCCTAAATCCGGAGAGGGATCTCTCCAATAAGTGCAAATATGGATTTGTCTTTGAAGTTTGGGGTAATAATATTAGGCTGGTTATGAAGACCAAGGGTTTGTTTTGTTTTTGGATGGTTGAGAATGAATATTTTTTGAGGTAGAAATTCCTAAGTACAAAGAGTTTCAAAGGTGAGAAGTTGCAAGTGAATAGAACAGCTAGGGCTAAAGAGATAGATATAACGTTGGTTTTTAGTCCATTGGACTATGGAGTCATAACAGGGCTTTAATTGAGCAACAACATCAAGAGTGATCCAAGGGGAAAGTCATCTACATCACAAGATTATTGAGATTTAAAATGATGGAATGGGAACAATAAAGTGTTGGAGGGGTGGAAACTGATAATAATTTCACAAGGGATTTATAGTCAGTCCAAACAAGAAAAGCCTCTTAAGTAACTGTTTAAAACCAACCAAGTGCAGGGCTAACCATTGACTTCTTGGGCAAGTTTGTATTAAAGCATCTTAATTGACAAACAATCCAGTAATCCACATAATTACCTTCAGAAAGTATGAAAACATATAAGAGAAGACAGAGTATAAACTTAAGATCAGATAAATTACTTTTAAACCTAGTCTGCTTTCAGTTAACACCAAGGGAAACTTTCAGAATCTGCCTTTTGGAGAATAGAAACTAGAAGCAGGGCAAACCATCACTTTTCTAGTCTAACTTTAATAAGAAAATAAGGAAAATAACTTTCAAGAATGATGTTTTAAGCAAACAGTAGGACGAGGGAACTCCAGCATTCCTAACTGCTTAAACCGTATTAAATCATTCTTAAATAAACAATTTGGAGGAAAACATTGAGATAAAGCTTTTCAGTCAAAGAAGGTTACTGATGTACAGTAGGTCCTAACTCTATAAATGTTGTTCTTTATCAGAGAATAGTGAACAAATGTGACATACATAAAGGAAAACAATGACAAAGAAGGGGCACTTCACCAGTGATATAGACCAGGATCCCAAGAAATAGCTTGTTTATTGATGTCAAACCAGTTACAGTACTCAGGTCCAATGTTTCAGTTCAGCAATCATCTTCACTATCCAGCCTAACAAAACTAACACAAACAGAGCTCCAAGGGCCAGTGAACACTATTTACAATTAGAAGGTTTAAGCTCAAATTTATTTCAAAGTTCTGCAACCAACAGTTTCTTATCTTCTACAGAAGTATTTATAGAAGGATGAGGAGGTGAGATCTGATAAAAGATCTCTCAAGGCAATTAATACAGATTCAAAACTTCTTGGCCTTTTGAGGGGCTCGATGAAGAAGTTTACAGGTGGATTGTTGTATTAACTGTTTTACATTTATGAATAAAACTCGGTGGAAGCTTTGTTTGACTTCGAGGCTCTGCATAATGTTTGGAGTAACTCTGCAGATATTTCTGCATTTATTTCCTTGCAGAAGTAACTCCCTGGCTGCGCTGAGGAAAAACATCTGATTCTGCAATAAGTTCAGCCTCTATTTGAATGCTTTGAGGCGACAGGTGGCATTTATAGTAGCTGAGGAATCAATTTGCCTCAAATGGGGCGGTGGAGGGCTGCCTACCTGTTTAAACACTTATGATTTCTTTTAATTGTGAACTAATTCTGGGAATTAGGCTTTTGGTAAGCATTCTTAGCCGTAATTCCAAAATCTATCTTCAATCTTCAGTCTGTTGTGCTATGTCTTCAAAACTGATACTCTTTAACTGTGTTTTTAATAAAACAGTGTCTTGTCGATGTGCAGAGCCACGCTAGGCTTCACGGCATCAATGCTAATAGAGCATCGATGAAAAAATGGAATAGAGCCCGGTGGATGGTTCCCTTCGATAAATCAAAGGCGTGGGAATCGTCATTCCCTGCCTTCGGCTTTCCTTTATTATAATGGAAAAACCATTCAAACTTGCAAAATACAAACGAAAATTATCAAATCCTGTGTTTTTTTAGGTTTAACTGCTTCAGAAGGCGGGGAAAGAGCGTGGATGTTGGATGAAAGCATCCAACGGTGGAGATCTGCGTAGAAGAGGAAAAAGGAGAGCGGAGAGAAGAAAAAGGCGGAGTAATTTTGGACCGTCCGATCTGGACACGTGGACGGTTCAGATCTAATCGAAAAATCGCAATCGGCGGGAGGAGGAAAGGGGTGCGATGAAAATCTCCGATGCGATTGCGCGATCGGGAGGGCAGAGGCGATTAAGCAATGGCCGTTGATCTAAGGACGATATCAACGGTGGAGAATGAATCGGGGGATTTGGCAATCGGGGGTGGACAAACAAATGCAGCGATTAAGAAATGCGATGTGATTTAAGAAATGCGATGCGATTTGAGACATGCGATGTGATTGAACGTTGGTCGTTTGATCGGCTATTGATCAATGGTGGGGATTAGCTTTGAAACGAACCAGCGGAAAAAACCCTTATAATATATAAAACCCAAATTTTAAAATAAAAACAAAGGTTTTTTATGGATCGGGGCGGAATATTTATATAAGGTGGATAGAAGCCCGACTGTGGGGCCGTTGGATATATGAAATTCAATGGGCCCGAGGTTTTATATATTCAAAAGGAGCTAATCACAATCGGAGCCTCGGGCTGGTCTTTCAATCAACCCATTTGAAATATTGCGATGCGATTGAGCGCTTCAGGACTTCGACGCTTAGTCCCAGGGGAAAGTCATATGAAACAAAAGGCGGGGGGGAATTTAACATATATAAGACCCAATTGCATCGGAAAGTTTGATGTGGGTCTTTTTAATCAACCCATTGGATTTCTCCGATGCGTTTGCGCGATCGGCTCTTTTCAATCTAACCATTTATATTAACACGTGACTTTGGTTTTTTAGACCAAAACTTTGGAAAAGTGGGTTTTTGGGTTTTAAAAAGGAAAAAGCGGACTAGGAATGGATTTTCATAAGGTTTTAAGTGCGAATGCGGGCCCACAGTATAGTTATATAAAGGCTAATCACATCAGAGTTTTCCAATACAAATCCAATCGCATCGGAACTTCGGAACATGGGAAAGACTTGTGCATTCGAAACTTTCTGATGAGATAAGCACCGGATATGTTTAGCGCTTGGGTTCCAGGGTATGGGCATGTGGGGGAAGTGGTTTTGAAACTCAGCCCAAGGGGGCTTAAGCCTTATGCAAAAACATGTATTTTTCATGAAATTTTCAAGGTTTTTAATGGATTTTGGGGGTTTCGGTATGGTTAAAGAGTGTGTCTTTAGCCTTGTAAGAGTGATGTTCATGAAGGGAAGAAGAGAAATCATGAAAAAAAAGGATTTTTATGGAGAAAAAGGGGAGCAAATAAAGGTTAGTTTTGAGTGAGATAAGGGGGGAAAATGATGGTTTCTCAGCAGTCTTTTCTCATGAAATCAGCAGAATTTCTGAGTATAAAATGGGAACAGCAACGAATATTTTGGACAGAGGCCTGAGGCCTTCAAGAGTCTTCAAGAGCCAACACTTTTTAGTAATAAAATTTGTTCTTTGAAGGCTCAAAAAATTCTTAGCCACCTTTTTCTATAACAAATATTATAGGTGGCTAACAGACCCCATAGCCCAGTTGATCCGACATCTTTTTACCTATCTTAGTATTTGATCAGTTCATACCTCACAACCTAAAAACCAAAACCAAAAACCTACTTTATAACTAGCCTAAAATCAATAACACAATAAGCAAACACACAGATATCCCTTACACAAATAGGGAGAGCCCTCTCTGAGTCCAAGAAGGCTAGGTCCTTGGGCTCCAAAGACTGGTTTGATGCTACACCGTCATTTGGCTTGCCAATCAGCCAAATCACAAGACCCTAACATAATGGCGATCATGGTGGGACTTTGAGTCAAAATATCCTTGGTATCCCTTAGTATCTCTCAAAATCTCAGTCAAAATTAGAAAACTTAGGTATTGTCTGAAAAGTAGAAACTAGCTCCTTCACCATCTTAGCAAAATGTTGATTCAATTATAGGAAACTCTTCCAAACCTTAGGGCTACATATAGGAAACTTAGAAAAACCCAAAAATATCTCTAGATTGGCGTTCATCAATATTGATGGTGGACCATACACATATACTCTCAAAACAACTAAAAATCCACCTAGCGACTCCACTAGCCTCCAGTAGGCCTTACTACTTTGCTAAATCTTAGAATACTATCCGATCAGCCACCTCATCGCCACACTAACATAATGGCGATCACAGTGGGACTCTGAGTAACAAAAAAACTTAGATTCCCTAAACATTCCAGCAGCCTTAAGAATACTATCTGATTGACTTATCCCACCGCTCACTAACATAATGGTGATAACGGTGGGACTCTGAGTTAGTGACAATCTAAGGACACCTTGGAACTCTAGAAGTCCCTTATCTTCAAGAATACCTACCATTTAGCCACCTCATCTCCACCCTAACATAATGGCGATCACGGTGGGACTCTGAGTAATGAACAAGCTTAGATTCCCTAAACATTCAAGCAGCCTTAAGAATACTATATGATTGACTTATCCCACTACTCACTAACATAGTGGAAATCACGGTGGGACCTTCCGAGTTAGTGACAATCTAAGTACTCCTTACTAACTCTTGAATTCTCAATCAAACTTAGAAAACTTAAGTTTTTTTTGAAGAGTAGAAGCTAGCTCTTTCACCATCTTAGAAAAATGATGATTCAGTTATAGGAAACTCTTCCAAATCTCATAGGGTACACAAAAATTCAGAAAACCCCAAAACATTCTCAGATTTTCCTTTCCTAGTTGTTGGTGGTGGACCATAGCTACATCTTTACAAAAACAACCAAGTTCCACCTAGTGACTCCACTAGCCTCTAGTAGGCCTAAAAACTCCATAAAAAACCAAAAAATTCATAAACCATACCTTTCTGTTGACCCATCCTTTCAAAAACTTAAAACTTACGGTGCAAACTCTGTAATCAGTGACAAACTAAGTATAACTTAGTGATTTAGAAGACTTCACCTAAACATAGGAGATAAACATAAATAATCTTGCAAATAGAACCATTAGCTTGTCCAAACAGCCTAGAAAATTGTTGAAACCAAGTGAATCACTCTTCCTTGCAAGTCTTCATCTCAAAATTTTTTAGAAAACTTTTTCCCGAAAGCATCTTTCATAGTGTTGGTGGTGGACCATAGTTCTCATAGAAATCCACCTGGACACTCCACTAGTCCTCATTTTTGTTTTGACCATCCTTCACATTAGTAAACCCCTAGAAAAGACATCCATCCGAAACAATCACAGATACTATCCTCTCTAAACTCTAGATTCGAAATCTGGCTTCACGAAGAATCAACACCAGATCTAATCCAGACCCAAATCCCCCTATCATAGTAGATGACCCAGAGAATATTCTGTGGCAAGCTTCCGAAACTAGTAATTTAGCTACCGATAGGTCCTTCCGTAAATCAAGATCAGTTCCTGAACACCTCACAGCCTTGCAGGATTCCACATTTGACTTAAAATCAACAAAAACCCTTTTTAGAAGCAAGTCACAAAGTAAGGTAAACTTTGACGATCTTGAGCCCCTAGATCTGCCACAGAGTCCTAATAGAGAAGCCTCGCCTACTACACCTCCTAACTTTCAGCTTCTCCATCACTTTGGCTCCTACCATCCCAGATCTACTCAAAATCAGATCACTAGTCCAAGTACATCCACCACACCCATCCAAACCACTATTGTTCAAACACCTCAGCTCATCCTACAAGCCCTCATTTTGTACATCATCCATTAGCTCCCGCCATGGCAGCCTGGTATGCACCCTTGGTGTTTCCACACCCTTTGGCTCCCTTACAAAATGACTATCAATCCAAAATCCCACACTTTACTGGAGTTGAGACTACCACAGCTCAACAACATGTAGATAGAATTAGCGATGCCTTTGAATACATGGAAATAGAAGACG
Organism: Pinus albicaulis; assembly: GCA_034641835.2. NCBI lineage: Eukaryota > Viridiplantae > Streptophyta > Pinopsida > Pinales > Pinaceae > Pinus > Pinus albicaulis. The sequence goes on from CM076579.1 coordinate 49,101,756, forward strand.
AGACCATCAGAATGATGATGTTCGCCCAAAGCCTGGGCGGAGAACTCAAAAAATGGTTTAAAATCTTAACTCCAAACATCATCCAAGAAGGGTAGCTCAGACATTGCTAAAACGCCTGATACCATCCTTAAAAAAGCAGTGGATAGCAACAAAATCATGGTCAAGAAACTGACCAAAACAAAGATAAAGCTATTCAAACAAGTCTTGGCTCAGATGCTCCTAGTACCTCCACAAAGATTCCCGAGATGGCTGTGTCAAACAAAATCTCGAAACAAAGTCAGCAAACTCAGAACATAGAGAAAATCATGGCTGAAAAAACTGAAGCAAACCTGTCTAAACTACAAGCACCCTTCAGTTTTGAGGGAGAAATCGCCAAAATAAAGATTACCATGCCTCTCACTGAACTTATCGCCCAAAGCTCTTATAAATCCCAAGTGTTAAAAGTCCTGAATATAGGAAATGATGCAAACACCCTTAATCTAGCTGATGACACTCCTGAAGTGTTGTTTGGTCCAAAAATAGAAGGGAAATTCCAAGAAGGAACCACTCTTCCCTTTTACATCAATTTGAATATCCATGACCAAATCTTACACAATGCCATGCTAGACTCCGGGGCCTCGCATAATCTCATGCCGAAGGTTGTGATGGAAATATTAGGCCTAGAAATCACAAGACTATATAAAGACTTATATTCATTTGATTTGAGTAGAGTCAAATGTCTAGGCTTGATCAAAGATATTTGTTTCAGTTTGGCCCAAATACTTGAAAAACACCTGATCATGGGCATAGTGGTAGCAGACATTCCCCCCAAGTACAGAATGCTTTTATCCAGAACTTGGGGAGCTAAGCTTCAGGGAAATATTCAACTTGATATGTCCTACGCCATTATTCCTGTGTTTAACCAAACTAGAATACTCTATCAGGAATCGCACATGAAATATATGGTCAGTAGTCAGGAAAGGCCAAATAACATCCCGATGTATTCCTTGCATTCTGATCTAAACTCTTTCATTTTACACACTGATGAGAACATTTAAGAACAGTCAGAAGGATTTGAAACAAACTTAGACCCACCTCATCATCTTCCCCAAGTTCTTTATGATGAACTAGACGCTCAAAATTATCATGACCATGAGCAGCTGTGTCTTGAGGAAATAGAGTTTGTTCCTTTTGAAACAAGGATAGAGCAAGAAGCACAAACCATTATGTATCATCAAGAAAATTTCTCAAACCTTAGGCAAACATCAGCAGTAACATCAGAAAAAAAATTTCAGAACAGAGGCCTTAAAAGACTTGCATATCACAAACCTCTTTGGAACTCAGGGACAGGGAAGCTTAATTTTCTTACCATACCTTAAGGATTTGCCATCACATAACTCTACCCCTTCAAATGAAACCTTGACTGTAGCCATAACAGCTCCAAATCCAGAAAAAATGTTTGAAAAACTTCTTATAAAAGGATATGATCACTGCAGTCCAAATATACCTGAGTTGTTTGAACTAGCTAGCATTCTGCCACTCCACCAAAGACTTAGAACCGCTAGAATTTGCAATCTTGTGCAAAATACTACTTCAAGTAGGGAAAACAGTGAGAAGAACTATGCCACTACCATCACTCCAGCAAACAACTTCGACAAAAGAAAATACAAAAATCTGGACCAAACAGTAGTAGTCAAAGGTAAAACAGCTAGTCATAGGATTTGTTTTGATTTTATAAATACTAATACACACCCTTTTCACAACGACTATATCCTTCCTGCCCAAGACCATGATATACCAATGATGAATGCCTTTAATCATGTGTATTTACAAAATAATGTTTCAGGATATAGCCAAATAATTCCCTTGAAAAGAAGACAGCTCCAAGAATTTTTCAAGTACGCTAGAAGTAGTTCCATTTTCAAACCTAGAATTGCAAAACCACCGGTTATCAAAAACATGCTCCTAAAAGTCATGTTTCCAGTTCTGGATTTCTGCATTCTGGCATACCTTGATGATGTCATCATATACTTCAAAAATGACAAAGAATATCTGCACTATTTGAAAAAGATGTACAACAAAAGAAGGAGTAGAAAACAGAAGTATAAAGAGGTACAGCGGGAAGATACAGGGTTCTTTAGAAATTCCTGCATGAATCCTTATGTCATGTTTGAAAGAGAAAATTTTTCAAGTTTTTCTTTTCAAGAGTTGAGTGGACCAAGAGTGATAGGAGATCCTTATGAAGATAGGATGCTTAAATTTCACCATTTCCAAGATTTCTGAGTTAAAACATTTTCAATCATTGTACATACCATTGTTTGAAAAATAAATCAAAAACAGAAAATTCAAAAACAGCAGAAAAATATAAAAAGAGGGTGGTTTGAAAAATAGAAATAAAGCCCCATGTTCAAAAAATAGTCATTCGGAAAGCGCGCAAGTCTAAATGCCGCTACTAGTGCTCAAATGTCTTGTTCAGTTATCTAGCTTAATCATAACTGAACATGTTTTAAATTTATTTGCTGATAAGTTAGTAAGAGGGAAAGATAGTCAACATTGTGTAAGCTTGACTTATCGATGAGAGTAGATTAGGAAAAGATACTGGTTCCACATGCTCAAAACAGAACCAAAGAGGAAAGCAGGGATGAAAAACAAATTGTGTATCCTAGCCTTGTTTTTCTAGTTTTCATTTTATGCAAAATAATATTTGTGTGCAGCTTTTCTTTCATGCCACAAGTACATGACAAATCAGACTGTCTAATCCTGATTTGGTGATTTTTCAATTTCATGTTTTAGATTAGAGAATAAAATCCTATCAAACATACTAACCTTGACAGTCGATCTAGCATAGGTAGAGAAACAAAGGAGTTCATTAGTTTAATCTGAACTCCCGACCAATATAAGTGTAGAATTAGATAGTATCATTTTTAAAAAATATTATGTCAAAGGGTTGCTAGTCCAAATGCACCCAAAAGAAGAAAAAATGTTAGGAAGTATAGTGGGGTAGGTAGAAATATCGTTGATGCTAATCATGCTGTCAATTTTCAGAAATAGCATCAAGGAAGAAAGAAATTTGCGCCAATGGATAAAGGCACTGGTCTTCAAAGAACCGAGATCTGAAACTCTGGACACCTCCTGAAAAGGAGCTACCCTCCCCAAATGGAGCCACTGTTAGTCATCAGTATTTTTCACCTGTTAATGATGACTAATTTTTAAAGCCAAGTTTTCTAGCAATTAATCTCCAATTTGTCAAATTTTCCAGCTGGAAAACACCCATAAAAAAATTTTCCCTCCTACCTTTTCAATTAGCCCATGATGAGATAAAACCTAATTTTCAAGCCCTATCTAGCCTCAGTCATAAAAACTAGTCCATCAGCTCCAAAGAGAATACTCCAAATCTGTCCAAAAATCCTCCCCTAAGTTAGGTAGTGGCGCTTTAAGCAATTTTCCCTTGGCAAACTATCCTAAAGCCAAAAGAACCTCTATATAATATCAACCAGTCCTAGATAACCTTCCTATTCTGCAAATAAAGCTTGATTACACCCTTAGGTTGCGCCACTTAAAGACCTTAATGTTTCAGCAGTGCATATGCCATAGGTCAAACTGATATTAGGTGGATTTACAGTGTTTCAATGTCTTTTTCAAGAGCAGAGGTGTACCAGTGTTCCAGAAGACATTATTAAACTTAACATGAGAAGACAGCTGCTTCTCATGTGGTTTTGAGCCTGGAATGCAAGTACTGGACAGAGAGTTATTTCAATAAGCTCCTGCAAACACAGTCAAAAGGTTAGTGACTTATGAATAACAAGTAATACTCTGCAGATATTGGTCAGGTTGCTTCTGATGTCTAAAGGTGCACAAGGGTATTTTAACAGCAGGATTATGTTAGGTCCCTATATCACTAGTATAGTCCCTTATTATTGTTAGTGTAACCCCCTTATTGTTATTATTGTACCCTTGTAACCCCCATTTTATTATTATTGTGCCCTTAAATTATTATTGTTAAGTCGGCTAGGATTACATTGTGGCCCACTAGGATTAAATTATGGCCCCATGGACTCCTATATATAGAAAGGAGGTTTTGTAAATTGTATCATTGAAGAATTGTGCATTTATGTAATGTATTGGAGGTTTCCCCCTCGAAGTGGCTTATTTCTAAGGCGTTGATATCTCTTTTCTTCTATTTTTGAAGCTGGTTACACAACATTTTGGAACAAAGACTATCGTCAGAAGTTGCAGCAAGATCCTAGTACATCTGATACATTTAGTTGGAAAAATTATTCCTTATGGTACAAATATAGCTTATATCTTTGTAAGAATTCCCATCTAAAACAAAATATTCTTCTGGAATTGCACACTTCTCCTTTAGGAGGACACTCGGGATTTTTAGAAACTTACCACAGGGTGAAGAAATAATTTTTTTGGGATGGCCTTAAATCTGATATTCAAAAGTTTGTGGCGGAATGTTTGGTTTGCTAGCAGAATAAAATGGAAACAATTAAGACCCCGGGACTTCTACAACCTTTATCCATTCCAAGTCAACGTTGGGAGGAGATTTCAATGGATTTTATCACAGGTTTACCTAAGTCCTAAGGAAAGAGTGTCATCATGGTGGTAGTTGATAGACTTACCAAGTATGCACACTTTTGTGCATTATCTCATCCATTTAAAGCAAGTACAGTTGCTACTACATTTATGGACAGAATTCAAAAGCTACATGGAAGCCTAAGGGTTATTGTGAGTGACAGAGATCCCATTTTTACTGGAAATTTTTGGACGGAGTTATTTTCTTGTTTGGGTACTCAATTAGCTCATAGCTCATCTTATCATCCCCAATCTGATGGTCAAACTGAGATAGTAAATAAATGTTTGGAAGGATATCTTCGTTGTTTTGTATCTGATAAACAAACACAATGGGTCAAGGGGTTACCTCTTGCTGAATGGTGGTATAACACTTCCTTCCATACTGCAGCAAAAATGACCCCATTTATGGCACTTTATGGATATCATCCACCATCCATCACATCATATTTAAGGGAAAATTCGAAGGTTCAAGCAGTTGAAGATCACATCGAGCATCAGCAAGAAGTTCTCCAACTCTTAAAGGATAACCTGAATTTGGCACAAAATCGAATGAAACAACAGGCAGATCAACATCGCAGCGAGAGAAGTTTTGATGTAGGAGATTGGGTATTTTTACCGCTACAACCATATAAACAAATGTCCCTCAAGCAAGCTAAGAAGGATAATAAATTATCGCCAAAATACTATGGTCCTTACAAGGTGTTGCAAAAGATTGGCACTATGGCATACAAATTGGAGCTTCCTGCTTCTTCACGAGTACATCCAGTTTTCCATGTTTCATGCTTAAAGAAGGTTATAGGTGAAAATCTTCCAGTTCAAACAATATTGCCAGAACTTGATGAGGAAGGAAAATCATATTGGAACCTGAAGCGGTCATGGAAACAAGAACTCGACAGCTACGGAATCGATCAATTTCAGAGTATCTCATCAAGTGGAAGAACTTACCCACTGAAGATTCTACATGGGAGGATGAGAATTTTACACAGAAGCACCCAGAGCTACTCAAGCATTGAGGACAACACTTTTTTGAAGGAGAGGGGCATGTTAGGTCCCTATATTACTAGTATAGTCCCTTATTGTTGTTAGTGTGACACCCTTATTGTTATTATTATACCCTCGTAACCCCCATTTTGTTATTATTGTGCCCTTAAATTATTATTTTTAGGTCAGCTAGGATTACATTGTGGCCCACTAGGATTACATTATGGCCCCATGGACTCCTATATATATGAAAGGAGGTTTTGTAAATTCTATCATCCACGAATTGTTCATTTATGAATGTGGCTGGAGGCTTTTATGCTCCTTGAAGTGGCTTATTTCTAAGGCGTTGATATCTCTGTTCTTCTATTTTTGAAGCTGGTTACACAACAGATTACATGTCTCAGAGAAATGTCCATCATGGCATATTGTCAATTTGTCATTATTATTTGTTTAAGCATGAATAGGCAGTGAAAGGAAAAATGACACTGTTTGAAAGCAGATGAGATGGCATCACTGAGAAAACCTCCTCCATACATGAGAAAATGGTCAGGTCATTGGTTGAAAAACTCCTTCATTTTACAAGCAGAGGGTTTGGAAATGTGATAAAGGCCTCCTTCATCTAATAAGAAGAGGGCCAATAACAGAGGTATGGCCTCATTTAAAGGGCACAAAGCTAACAATGATGCAAACTACCTGAAAAACTTGTTTAACACCTTGTCTCCAATAGATGAAGACCACTAACACAGCAGTAGTGTCTCAAAGATTGATTATAAGGTTTCACTAGTTGAAAGGAAGAGTCTAAGTGTAGTGAGAAACAATTCAAGGCTTATGAATAGAAAAATGGTGTTAAAAATAGAGGGAAAGCAGTGGTGTTTTAAAAGTTGCTTACAAGAGTTTCACTGTTAAAACACATAATTGAAATACAGTGTGAAACTAATTGGATGATTATGAATGGAGAAAGATTGTTAAGCAGTGGCCAAGGAGTGATGTGTTGATGATTCAAAGAACAACATGAAGATGATGATGAGCCACAGCATGATGAACAGGTGCAGCACAGTAAAGAAGGGTAGCATGATGAACAGGTGCAGCACAGTGAGGAAAGGCAGCCTCATGAAGAAGAACACTTTGGCCTATATATTCCAAAGGCTTTCATTGTAAATAAGGCTAAACTTGATGAATAGAAGCAATACATGGTTATACAAGCTTGGAAGAAACACTTGTCTCATGCTTTTGGATAGTTTCTTGGATATTTTTAGATGATGAAAGAGAACTGTTGTTGGATTCCATGACTTGGTAGAATGGTATAGTGTCTCTCTCTCTGTTTTGTTTCTTAGTTTTCATTCATAATTTCATGTTCTTGCTTGCTATAAGACAGTAGAGAATAGATTTGAGACATGCCCTTGGAGGCACATCAAATTTCCTATTTCTTTATAGCTTCTATGTTTTCTTCCTTCTTAGTCATATCAAAGAATCCTTGATTGCTCTTTGATAACTGAAGAACATTGTTTGCTTGTTTCATTTATGGTTTTATGCATGCTAAGTATGATTCACGGTATGTCCTGCTTACTCATGGCTAGTCATAGCTCCACCTCTGAAACCTTTCTTTGATTATTTGATTGTCATTTGTTGAACCAAGGAGGTCTTGTATTGATCTTGCCCTTTGCCTAAAACTATGCAATCTTGCTTCAAAGTTCCCAATAGCTTGAAATACTATGCTTAGGCGTTTCCTCATAGTGATTTGAGTTGTTTGTTTGTCTTAAATTTATTTCCCCAAAGTTTGATAGCCATTTCCTAAAGTTAGAGATTCATATATCTCTATGCATGGCTTGAATGTTTATTTATATGCATTGATCAGTTTATAGTTACATCTCTCATGATTAATGGTTTTCCCTACCACGTTTACGTCAGCTATTAAACTATTTATGTTGGAAATCCTTTGTTCTTTACAAATTTAATGTCCATCTCACTCCATTTACCCAAAGATCCATTTTACCTCAAATCAAATCGGCCCTTCAACAACCTTGTATCACCATCTGAAAGCTTTCTTGATCTTTTCGACCCCATAGCCCAGTTGATCCAACATCTTTTTACCTATCTTAGTCTTTGATCAGTTCATCCCTCACAAACTAAAAACCAAAACCAAAAACCTACTTCATAACTAGCCTAAAATCAAGAACACAATAAGCAAACACATAGATATCCCTTACACAAATAGAGAGAGCCCTCTCTGAGTCCAAGAAGACTAGGTCCTTGGGCTCCAAAGACTGGTTTGATGCTACACCGTCATTTGACTTGCCAATCAGCCAAATCACGGGACCCTAACAGGGGTATAGATTGTTACATTAGGAAGAAAATATCTCCCCATGCTAGGCTTTATAAAAGAAACCCTTAAAACCAATATATTTGGATAGATATTGCTAACATTAATGATAAAAAAACACCTACATAGAAATCTGTTATTTTTCCCCTATCAATTCTAACTTTTATAAGAAAAACAATTTAGATAAAAATTGTCCTTACAATGGTTTAGAGAATGATATTTCTAGCCTAAGAAATGAAGGTAATATCCTCTTAATGGGTGACTTTAATGCTCGAACTTCAAGCAACCAAGCTATTCTTCTAAGAAATTATTCCAACCCTAATATTCTTTGGTTAGACAAAGACAAAAAGAAGCTTTGAAGATCTAGGGGAAAATGTGTTTGGGTCTGAGCTAATTAAGCTCTTTAGTGCTCAAGATCTCATAATTTTCAACGGTCTAAAGAAGTGGTCCAATTCTAGCCAGATGACTTGTATCCATGGCTTGGTAGAAGCGTGGTAGACTATGTTATTTCTGATATCCCTTTATACAATGAAATCATAAATTTTGACATCTTAAACAACCATGAGCCTGACTCGGATCATAGACCTTTAATTATAACTCTCAATTTTGTCATGTATATAGATCCCATAGAAGATAATCCTTATAGCCAAAAGAACTTAATCTTTGATAGACATAAAAACGATCTTTTTCTAAGTGAATTAAAAATTAATTTGCTTCATTTATCTAGTATAGACAACATAGAAGACGTATATCATAATTTTACTAAAACCCTCTCATATTCTATTAACAAGTTCTCAATTGAAGTTTCAAGTAATAAAAGAAATAGCAAAACCAACCCTTGGTATTATAAATATTGTAAAAGTGTGAGGGGAGAAATTAAGGAAGTTTTTGATGAGTCTCTTAAAATTGGAAAAATAAAAATATACAAAGCCCTAACTAAAAGGAAAAAAATGGAGTATATTCAAAAAAGACAAGAAAATCTCTTACACCTCTCTAAGGTAGCTCCTAAGAAATTTTGGAGGCAGATTTTAACTAGAAAAACTAAAGATAATAATATAATTGATTTACACGACTGGAATTCCTATCCTAAAAAGCTTTATGAATCTCCAAATGTCATAGATAACTTTGAAACCCTACTCACAACAGAAGAGGTTTTCTCATTAGAAGACATAAATTTTTGGGTTAAGCACCTGGAAAATGGAAAAGCTAGTGACATTGAAGGTTACCATACAAAAATCTTAAAAATTGGACGTCTTGTCCTCATCCCTCACATCCACAAGCTTTTCAATCAAGCAGTCAAGCAAGGGTTCCCTAAACCATGGACTCAGAGCCTCATTATTCCTATTTTAAAAGTGGGGATACAAATAACCCCTCTAATTATCAGACAATTATGATTATCCCTCTCTTAGCCAAGTTATATGGTATTATTTTGGAAAATAAGATAAGCATTTGGCTTGAAAGTGAAGGTAAGTGGGCTAAAGGCCAAGTGGGTTTTAGAAGGCAACACTCAACAACAAACCACCTCATTATGCTTAGGACCATTTTGGAGGAATGTCATAATGATAAATCCAATATCTTTTGTTTCTTTGCGGACTTTAGAAAGGCTTTCGATATAGTGCCTAGAAATAACCTATGGAATAGATTAGAAGAGTGAAAGGTTCCTTTCGAGTTGATATTTTCCGTTATAAGGTTATACGAGAATGTAATTTCCAAGTTCAAGAGAAATGAGGGGTGTTCGAAAGATATTAAGTGTAATATCAGAGTTAAACGAGGATGCCCCCTCTCCCCTACCCTATTTGGCATTTACATTGACAAGCTAGAAGGTTGTTTAGAGGAAGCAACTTGTGCTGGCACAATCTTAGCTGGAATAGTCATCATCCTTATTCTCTATACTGACAAGATTGTTCTTCTGGCAAGGTGCCCATCTGATCTTGATAAGCAACTAAGACTTCTTAACGATTTCTTCTCTACCATGGGTATGACTGTTAACACTAACAAAACAAAAGTTATGATTATCAAATCCAAGAAGGACACTTACGCAAATTTTGTGTATGACAATAGCAACATGGAGGAAGTGTCTTCTTACAACTACCTAGGAATAGATATTCATCACAAGCTCAACTGGAACTATAGCATTGAAAAAAGGATTAATGGAGGGTGGAAAGCTTATTTTGGTCCTGAAAATAATTGTAAAGAAGCAAACCTTGTGATGTGGGATAAAAAGAAGCTCCTCTTTGAAACTTTAGTCACTCCTATTATCTTGTATGGATGTGAGGTTTGGGGTTGCAGCATCTCTAGAGAATCCTGGAGAAAGATTGAGCAAATCCAGAAGCGTTTTATAACGTATAAACTTAAAATTAAAAGAAATACACCTTATCTTATTATCCTTATAGAAGTGGGTCTTTCTCCTATCGAGAGCCTAGTGTTACACAACATTCTATCACTGTCCCTACAATCCCCATCTTGCACATTGGAGGATCATTTCTGTGACCAAAAAAAAGTTTCATGCCTTGCAAAGACCATCATTACATCCCTTGCCATGAGAACAACATTCCTTTTGTTGACAATTTCCTGGGCAGACCATCAGAAACACTTGTTTTTTCCTTGGCGCTAGTAGACCGTTATGTCCTCGTCCCAATGAGAAAGATTAACACTGGGCCCTGCACCCATTGGCGCTCTGTCCCAGTTAGCTACCCACGGCAACCTATTTATGGAATATTTTTTTAAAATAGAGGCAAATTTTCCGTCATAACAACTTCGTGGGCGAGTCATATGGAGTGGTTCGACTGAATAACCACGTCCTCCCTCCTTTGGCCTCTTGTTTCCACCTTTTGGGGAAACCTCCTAAGGGATAAGGCCTTCCTTCCACTATTGTAGGGATCCCAGCCTCCTCCTCTCCCTCTATAAATAAATCCATCTTCCATTGATGAGCTAGCTGAACATATCATAGCTGAAAGGATAGCTGAAATGTTGAAGAGATTCCTGCACATCTTGTTAGAAGGATAAAACAAAAGAGACCCCTTGTTGAGAGAGCTTAGGCTTGTGTCCTCATCCCGTCTGAATTCCCCGACGATCCATTGAGACGCGCTTCGATTGAACCTCGTTGAAGGAGGTTGCGACGTCAAGGCTCCAGTTGTAACTCTTTCTTCTATTTATACATATACATGACTATTGTCTGGTTCCCATCTTGCATTGTGTTTTATTTGATGCAATGTGCTTAACCCTCCTTGACTGGTTAGTTGATTATGAATGGATTCATTTTTTTGTATGCTGCTCTTGTTTGCTGATCTTCGTGCAGGTATCTAAAAACTGTAGCAGAAGGATTATGACCCGTCGAACTAGAGATCAAGAGGCCATCACCACCAGAGCCACGATAGCGTTGGACTCCAGGTAGGTCTATCTACCCTGTCATGTTCATTCATTAATTAAGGAACCTACACTTTAGCTTTTCCCTTTGTTGCTAGACCCACTCTAGGGCTAGAGGGATCGTCTCTGTCCGCAGAGAGGATTTACCTTACCAACAAATTGGTGACTCCATCAGTGCGAGTTTGTCGATTCCTTTCCTTTTAGGAGTTTGTCTCGTCAAGTCGACTTCAGTCATTTGCTTGCTTGTCTATCTTTATTAGATTTTTTGAGTGTCTGGAATCATTCTATTCAACTCCAGAGTGTCAAGATTGAACTCTACTCACTGTTTCTTCCCTCCTCCCATAGTTATCCGGCTTGGCGTGCTTTTTTTATGAACAGTCGCGCCAATTGGCGCAGGTTGCTTTTGTTGCAGTAGCGCCAACCCCTGTTTGGCGCGGATTACTGCCTCACAGTCATGCCAAATCCTGTAGGATTTATTTTGACCCTTTTGATGAGTTTTTGGTCAGTTGTGCTTGACTATGGCTTGTTCCTTCATTTTCAATTGGTCTTTTTTGAGTTGTTTTGACTACTTTAGACTTGATCTTCTCAGTTGTTCACATATTTTCTTATCGGTGAATTTCATAGCCCTAGGGTTCTAGGTTTCTTTCGCTCACTGAGCCTTATGAATTAAGTTCGAGTCTTTTTTTTTCTTGTCAGTTTGATTCCCTGATCAGTTTCTTGAGTCTTTCTTGATCCTTCGATTTTTTGGTTTGTTGAAAGATTACTTTGGTGATTGTTTGGCTCTCCATCTCTTTGTTTTCGAGCATAGATTACATTGCTCTTTTGCGTCATTTTGAAAGCCTTTCTTTGATTGAAAGAGTGTATCATTAGTTTGAGTGCATTTGTGTTTGTATTGCTTTGAATCATTCGTTTTGAGATCTCTACATTCATAGTGCTCTTAACTAGTGTTTGATTTTATTTTTGATGTAATTAGTGCGTTGTGTGCTTCATTCATTCAAAAAACAAAAAATTTGCATCCTTTCGTTTGCATTGGAAATGAAAAAATCTTTTTGCATAACTAGCGCTTGCATCTAGGAAAGAGTTTTTCGTTTCTTCTTTAGATTGTACTAGATGCATTAGGGGACTTCTTCGTATATTTTCAGTGTTTTCTACTTTCTGAAAGATCTCTATCCTTTTCGTAGTTAGCATTCATCGAATGGAAAATGGTGTTCTATTGCATATAGCTTGCATTTAGGAAATTTGAGATCAAATTCGGTAGGGCCTTGAAATTAAAACATTAATTCAAGATCAACTATAAAATTTATTGAATTAACCTAAGGAAGCATTGGAACCTAACGCAAACATTTTTAGAGGTCTAGGCTAGTGACGTGTTCCGGCATCGTTAAACCTAATAGTTGTCGTTCACCGCTTGGCTTTAGACAGCACTAGTACGGACTTGTGCTCCCTATACCGTCGCGTATATAAAGGGAGACCCTCATAGGTTCAATATCCTTTTATCCATAGGAAGCCGAGTCTGCCACCATGTAACCGTGATACACCGAACACAACATTCGGGGAGACTACCTGCATGTATGTTAAGTCCTTGGTCATTTCTCTTTCATTTGATCACCAAGGTGTATATGGCAGTTCACGGAAACTTGGTACACCCTCTTTCTTAGATTACCTGAGTAGTCATTTCGATATTTTCACGACTCATTAAAAAGAGAAGAGAACATCGAGCACTTGTCCTTTCACGCTCGTTTAAAATTGAAAGTGAATAGAGTCACATTTTGACTGTTTCTCGACTCTTAAAACATGAAACAACAAATTTTTGTTCCAGTGTCATAAAATTAATTACCCACGATCACATGCCTGTTAAAAGATTTTTTTTCTTGGCTTGTTTTTGTCATTCCTTAGAGTTTGGTCTTGAAGCCTTGAATTGGTTTTTCTCATTTTTTCCTTCCTGTGTTGAAATATTGTCACATTGGCGGAACCACCAGTTTTGTCGTCTTCTTCACTTCCTCCTAGTGGTAGTTCTTTTCCTGACGTTTCTTTCGAAACCCCTCAATCCACTAGGTCTGTCGAGGTTGCGCAGCCTATTCTCCCAAGTGTTCAACCTCTCGCTACTCGATCTCCTCATGAGTCAATTGAGTTCAATTGGCCTCCTCAGGGTGCTTGGTCTGATTTTGGGAGTGAGGAAGAATTCCCTCCTCTGACTTCAATATCACCTTTTATAGTTGTTGCTATACCTCCTAGTCCTCGTCGTCTTTTTGAGTATCTTACAGCTTCGTCAGACATGGATTCTTCAAGTCCTGACAGTAGTGGAGAAATTCATGTGTCCACAGGAGAATATTAGCTTTTCCCTAAAGATCTCCCCCGTGTCTCTAATCAATCTTCCCCTCCATTGGTGTCACTTCCACCTGGTTATCGGACTTTGAGTTAGATTATTTCTGTTGTTGCGTCCATAGCATCCTCTAGTACTTCAACTCCTCCAAGGAGTTTGGTCCTTCCTTCATTAGAAATGTCATCGTCGACACCTAGTTCGTCAGTCATTGTTACATCTGTCCCAGTCCAACCTACTATTTGTGTGGCTTCGTCTGCACCGGTTGTTATGCATCAGTCGTCAAGGTATTTTCACACTCGTAGGTCCATCTTTCTTAATCTTATGTGGCCTGTCAATCCTGGCCTGGGTAGATCACAACCCCGCGCTACGAAGGCTACGCCTGCTTCTAGTGTGGCTACAACTTCCTCTGCCCCTATGATTCCTGGAGGCCTTACTTTTGAAGAGTATCTTTTGGTTGTTCGGCAGCAGAACTCTTAGGGTTCTCAGTAGCCCCAAGCTCCTATCAATCCTCCACATCACTATGATGTCTACGGTAACCCTGTTTATTTGCCTCCTATTGATCCAAATCAGGTTGTTTATCTGCCTCCGGCTGATCCTTATCAGACCATCCCTCATCGAGGGTCGGTGATACAAGGACAACCCTCTGATCTACAAGGGAAACCCTCACAGGGGCAACCTTTGATCCAGCAAGGACAACCTTATGGTCCACAAGGACAACCCTTGCAGGGTCAACCTTCGGTCCAGAAACCCTACGGTCCTTCCGGTCAACCTCAATATCAATATCAACCAGGAGCATCTTACATTCCTAGGGGAAATATTTATCCACCACAGGGACAACCTTTTGTGAAACAGCAGCAGCCTTACGTCCAGCAAGGCCAGAACTTTGTGCAACAAGGACAACCCTACGGTCCTGCTCCGGGTCAACCTGGTCATCAGGCACAACTTGGCCCGTCGCAACCATCGGGCCAACCTCTTCCACAAGGGCAATGTGGTGGCTCTAAGTATCCAAGCCAACCTGCTCAGCAAGGACATCCTGCCCTGCCTCAGCAGTCGATTCAACCCGCTCAGCAACCGGTTCAACCAGCCCAAAAACCGGTTCAACCTGTTCAACCAGCTCAGCAGCCCATTCAACCTACTCAACAAGGTCCACCTACTCAACCTCAAGGCACTACTTACCCTCCTCAAGGTCAATATCAGGCAATATATAGTGTGCCCCAAGGTTTCACTTATTACCCTCAAAATCAATCCCAGATGGTGTATAATACACCTTAAAGCAATGCTTACATTCCGCAATATAATCCATACGTTGCTTAGCAAGGGCCTCAATGGTATGCTCAGAATTAGTATCCTGGTCCTCAACCCCAGTATAGGCTGAACTATTAGACTTAAAACCCCTATGGTCAAAATCCTTCGGGACAAAATATATGGGGGCCGAATTTCTCCCAGATAGGTTGGAATGTTAACACAGGTCCTTATCAAAGGCCTCTGATGCCTTTTAATCCTCAATTACCATTTCTTGCTACGTTGGGACTGCCAGATGTGTCAAATTTAATGAACGATCTGATTCTTCATAACCCGTATTGGCCTCCAGTTCCAACTAAGATTCCTGGTGATTGTCCTAAATTTGAGGGTAAGTGCGGAGAAGACCCCCAAGCGCATGTTATGACCTACCACTTGTGGTGTTCCTCTAACTCTTGGGTCAATGATTCCATCCAAATCCGTCTTTTCCAACGGACCCTTACTGGTGCCGCTGCAAAGTGGTACATCAAATTATCCCGTGGCATTTTTCAAGATTTCAAATCTTTATCCATGGCGTTTCTTACCCATTTTCAGTTACCAATTCGCTATGAGACTGGGACGCACCTCCTCACATCCTTGAAACAGGACCGAGCTACTCATATCTCAGATCATATTCATGAATGGAGGCGTCGTCGTCGCTTGATCAAGTTTGATATTCCTGATCAGCTTCTAACTGATTGGTTCACTACCTCGTTTGTCAGTCAAATCGCTAAAGACATAGCTATGGGGGCATGTGTAACCGAAGAACAAGCCATTGCTCATGCCCAGTACCTCAATCTCGTGTACTCTTAGTCTGGTATGTTGTATGATATCTTGCCTGATGCTCCTCGACCTGGAACTTCCAAAGCACCGGCGACGCAATCTATCGACGTTATCATTGGTTCCATGTCTCAAACTTCTAGGAACTCTTCTCCTCTGAATCCTGGGAAGCAAAATTCTAATCCTTCCAATGATACTGCTTCTTAGTCTACCCTGAATCCTGGTAAAACCGCGGAAGTCAACGCCATTCAGGCCAATCTAGTGGATAAGACTTCCAAGGGGAAAAATAAGGGTAAAGGTAAGGACAAAGCCGATACCTCGAAACCAGATTCGTCTTAATCTCGTGTTGATGATGGGTCACAGCGTACGTCGAAGTACTCTTGTTTGATTTGTGACGAAGAGCACTACACCAAGGACAGACCTCGACAGGCCAAAGTAAGTATATTTCTCAAAGGAACCCAGGGAACTACGGTTGCTCTCAAAGAACCTTTTCCATCACAGCAGACCCAGATGGTAGAGAAACCTCAACCCTCTGCCTGATTTGGCTCTCAGGTTTTCATGATGAACGGTTCTACATCCGTTTCTATTGCTACTCGGTCGAAAGATTATACCAGATCGCGTCAGGCAGCGGGGAAGGAGATCGCTGATGGTCCTCCTCCTCCACCTACTTCTGGCCCTCTTCAAATTGAAAGGCCCAGTAGTGAGCCCGTTTTACAGCCACCTTCCAAAGGTGCACTCCGCAAGTCTTCTTACAATCCCAACGCTCGAGCTGCTCAACATTACAATATTGTTGAGGATCTGGCACAGGCGCCATCTAGAATGTCTACATTAGAAGTACTTTAGAGTTATCCGTCTCAACGGAAGGCTTTGATATTTGCGATCGGCGAGGTTGATCCTGTTGATACTAGCCTTCTCGCTTTTGACTTGAAGAATTTCGTCCCATGACTCCCGCACCAAATTGTGCTCATTACACAAGTTGGTATTCATGGTCTGAATATCCATCGAGTGGTTGTGGGCGAGGGTGCATCTACGTGTGTCATGTCATCTGCCTGCTGGAAAGCCATTGGTTCTCCAGCTCTAAATTCATCACCAAATGCCCTTGAAGCATTTGATGGAAGAGAATCAAAACCTCTTGGTGTTCTCACTAGTTTGTCGATTACATTAGAAGGGAAGACTGTCAATGTCGAGGTTGAAGTAGTTGACGCCAAGATCAATTACAATCTTCTCCTCAGTCGCAGTTGGACTCACGCCATGCTATGCGTTCCGTCCACTCTATTTCGTGTTCTAAAATTCCCACACGAAGGAAAGATTGTTGTTGTTGATCAATTTTCATTCTTCACTTCTTCTTCCGAGAACAACGTTCTGTATGTGGATCAGATTCCTACTCCCTACAAGAGCGTAGGGTCGGGTCTCTTCAAAGATCCTGCCCTCATGGGTATTTTTCCTCTTCCTCCACCTCATACTATTCAGATTAATATGATCTCTCGATCTGACGACCGATTGATCATCCCTTCGCCTGAACAGATCGATTTTTTCAGATATTCGATGTTGTTGAGTCTGATTGAGATTGACTATTGTGAACTCATTTTGGCTTCAGAGCCTCCACCTTCTGATCATGATCCTTTGAGCATGTCTCTCGACACTTATTCTCAATCTCCTTGGCTCGGCAATTCGGATTCACCTGATCCCTTGAAATAACTATTTCCCTCCGATGAAGCCATCATGGAAGCTATGTCTCTCGAGGATCTTCCGTGGGATGATATTCATCATCATTCCTCATTCATGCCTAGTCTCGGGGCCATTTCTACGTGTCTTGAGAGGTTTGAATCTCAAGTTCCTTCTCCTCTGCTTCAAACGCCTATTCTGACACATGAATTTTTTTCGGAGGGTAACTTTAGTAACATTACCCAAACGATGCATATCAACATTTCTGTGAAACCAGGAATCGTCGAGAACATCCATATAGGGGTCAACTATTATTTCGATGAAGTCCAGATTTATACTAGTCTTTTCCATGAGTTCTGCGACGTATTTGCATGGTCGTACGAAGAAATTCCCGACATCAATCCTAGTATAGTGGTACATGAGATTCCTACCTACCCTGGTTCGAAGCCTGTTCGTCAACGCCTTCGTCCTGTGCACCCTAGAAAGGTTGTCACTATTAAGGGTGAAGTTGAAAAGCTTCTCAATGCTGGTTTCATCTATCTGATTCCCTTGACAGAATGGGTGTCCAAAATTGTCCCTGTAGATAAGAAGCATGGTACCATTCGGGTCTGTGTTGATTATCGTGACATAAACCGGGCTTGTCCTAAGGATAACTATCCTACTCCCTTTATCAATTAAATCATCGATGACTGCGTTGGGAGTGAAATATTTTCCCAGATTAACATCCTTCTGAATGATCAACATAAGACTGCCTTCATCTGTCCTTGGGGTACTTTCGCATATAATAAACTCCCTTTCAGCTTGAAGACTGTTGGGGCCACATTTCAGCGACCGATGTCATATGCTTTTCACGATATTAAGCACATCATTCAGCTTTATCTAGATGACCTTCCAGCTCATTCAGCCAAACGTAAGGACCACCCTGACCATCTTCGTCAGATATTTCTTCGCTGTCGACGCTATAACATCCGGTTAAATCCACATAAGTGTGTCTTCTACGTCGATTATGGTAGACTCTTGGGGTTTATCGTGTCCAAAGACGGGATGCGCCTAGATCCGCTCAAAGTTGAGGCTATCATTAATCTCCCCTCTCCATCCTCATTACATCAGCTACAGAGTCTGCAGGGGAAGGCTAATTTTTTACGCCGTTTTATACCTAACTATGCCAAAGTGGCTAAAGGATTCACGCGATTACTAAAGCAGGGTGTCCTGTTCCTTTGGGATGAGATCGCCCAGAATTCTTTCAATGCTCTGAAGACGCTGCTTGTCAACGCTCCTCTATTGCGTCCTTCGAACTATCATTGCAATTTTTCTCTCTATTTAGCCACTGCTATTAGCATGATTTCCATGGTTTTGTTGCAATATGATGATGACGGTGATGAGCATGTTATTTATTACCTCTCTCGTAACCTTCTCAATACCGAAACACACTATGCTGATGTCGAGAAGTTAGCGTTAGCTGCGGTTCAAGAAGTTCAATGTTTTCGTCATTACATCCTGATGCGTACTGTGACTATGATTTTTTATTGCAACCCTATGACTTATATATTGTATCGACAATGGTTGGTGGGGAAATACTCGAAGTGGATTGTCATCCTCCAATAGTTCGATTTGGATTTTACTACTGCCAAGTCGAAGAAATCACTAGTCTTTGTCAATCTGATCTGTTCCCTCCCCTCTGACTCCGCTCTGTTTGGTTCTGAGGACAGCATTCCGGACGATTCACTTTTTCTGATTAGGACCCTCAATCCTTGGTATGGTGATATCATCATATATCTTCAGACTTCCACTTTCATATTTGAGTTGACAAAGGATGCTCGCCGACGCATCCGCCATCAATCGCAACCTTATCGTATAGTCGGAGATACACTCTACCGCATCGGAGTAGATTCCATTCTCCGCCGGTGTTTGACTCTCGAGGAGGCTGAGAAATCCCTGAATGATTGTCACAGTGGCGCCTGTGGCAGTCACATGTCTAGTTATGCCACTACACGAGTGATTATTCATGTTGGGTATTTATGGCCCTCCATCTTCAAGGACTGCATGTTGTTCAAAATGTCATGAATGCCAGATCTATCAGCGCAAGATGCACGCAACACCTTCACATCTCCATCCTGTCATTACCGTTAGTCCCTTTGCGAAGTGGGGCATCGCTTTTATGACGTGTAACCCTCACTCGGCCGAGGGGCATGCCTATATCATCGTAGTCGTTGACTACTTCACCAAATGGGCTGAAGCAATGCCTACACTTGTCGTCGATGGTAAGAAAACATCTCAGTTCATTACCAATCACATCGTTTCTAGGTTTGGTGTCCTTGAAGCCATCGTTACCGATCATGGTTCCCATTTTCGGCATTATATGGTGGCATAGTTGACTTCCAGGTTGGGCTTGCATCACGACAGCTCAACGCTGTACTATCCTCAAGCCAATGGCCAGGTTGAAGTTGTGAACAAAGTTCTTGTCACCATGCTTCAACGTACGATTGGATGCAAAAATCAAACTGGCATCTCATGATATTTTTGGCTCTCTGGGCGTACCAAAACTTAGTTAAGGATGCAACCAGATTCACTCCATTTCAGCTTGTTTATGGTCTGGAAGCTACCCTTCCGATTGAGTGTGAAATACCTTCGCTCAAGTTGGCTATTGAATTGCTACCGAACACTTCGCCAGAAGAAGAGCGTCTTCTTTAAAGGTTGGATGAAACTCGCCGCTTGGCTGCTTTAGTCATCAAGGCACAGAAAAAGCGGGTCAAAGCTCATTTTGACTAGTCGGTTTCCCCTCGCTCCTTTGTAGAAGGAGACCTCGTCCTCCTGTATGATCAAGCTCATGATAAGCTAGGGGCGGGAAAATTTCAACCCATGTGGCATGGGCCCCACATTGTTAAACGTGTCTTGTGGAATGGGGCCTATGAGCTAATTTATTATGAGGGTCATCCTCTGGATCAGCCCAGAAATTGGTTGTATCTCAAAAAATATTATGCATGAGTCATTCGTGCATGTTTTGTGTACATAGGTGTTCTTTTAATTTTTGTACATTTTTGGCTTGGTGTGATTTGCAAGTGTTTTCCTACTTATTGGGTCGTTGCTTATTGTGCATATGTCTATTACCCCTTATGTCAGTTTCGCGGATGGTGCTTCCCGCAGTACACGAAACTTGTCTTCGGCAGCCTGGGTGATTTATGATCCTGTTGGTGAGTTGATAGATCTACAAGGTATTTGTCTAGGACGAACTACAAACAATGTCGTTGAGTATAGTGTTGTCATTGAACTATTAACCGAGGCAATTACCCTCGGCATTCGTGCATTGGTTGTAAATCTGGACTCACAACTTGTTGTTCTTCAACTTAATGGAAATTATTCAATTAGAAACCCTCAGATTTTAAGGTTGTATTTACGTGTTCATTTGCTGGAAATACATTTTGATTATATCACATATCAACATATTCCTAGGCGAATGAATGCATTAAATGATACAGTGGCTAACATTGTATTAGATAGACATTTACGTAATCTGTAAAATCATCATCGCATGAAAAAGATCCATATAGGAAAATAGATGTGTGTATATATATATCGAATGTTTACATGAGTGTGCATCATAAGTACAAAATATGTGTGTTTTTGTTACATCCTGAGACATCATCTCTCTAAAAAATGTGCAGAAGTAAATCCTAGGTGTCTAAGTGATGATCATGATAGCATGTCACTGCCCGTACGAGCTGCCTCAGTAAGCGGTGAACTCGGTTTGACACCCCTACAGTGTGTCTCTGATATGCACGAGGAACATCATCGAATCGCGCATAGTCCGGGACTCCACGAGAAATCCCCTCCAGGTTGCACATGATTTCCTCCTCGCCTCCCTCACCATGAGGGGCAATATCAAAGTCGTGAGGGATTCGCCTCGCTATCGGAGACATGCCTGCAGGTCTTTCTGGTCCAACATCTGCATAACACATGGATTTAATGTCAGAACATGCATAGCAAAAAAAATCATAATAATCATAAAAATAAAAATGAGTCTTACCAAGTTCTTCATCCCAATCTTCTCCTTCTGGGAGTGGGAGGTCCGAATCACCAGTGAAATCTGTGCCAGAGTAGGGCAAGTCCTCCATGAAAATCAGTTGTCGGCAGAGCCAACCAAAGAACTTCGATCTCCAGGACATCTGTTGGCTACCCCCTGACCTTGGCATCAGTGCTGCCCAATGGGCCATCTGTGGCTCCTGTGCTGGTGGTGTTGGAACTATCACTTCCTGTAGCTGGAAAATTGGTAGTCGTTCCAAGAAGAACGATACCAGAATGGATCCATATCCGAACTGCTTTAGTTTGGTCTTCTTGCATTTCGTCTGTTGACGTTTCATATTGATCGTCACTGCCTCTGCCTAGTTATAAAGGGTCAGTGTTAGACAGTCTACTGCAAGAAGAAGTTGTGCTTTTGTTGCTTCGTGTGGTGCTTACAATCCTGCAACTCGCGTGATGGTGTGTAGCACTACTTTTAGTGCCAAGTCCAGGATAGTTTGGATATCCAATTTTCCGCTCCCTGATCCTTTCTGTGCCCTTGGACATACCCTATCGATCACCGTGCTCATGTTTTCCATGGTGGGCCGAGTGCTGGTTAGGACTGGTGTTGCCCCTCTCCGCGACAGTCCTGTTATGAATTAAATGTCTGAAACATCAATTTCGATTTCCTGATTACGAAGAATGGTTTTTTCCTGATCCTCATCCCAGATACTGATCAAGTATTGTAGCAGCTCCTATTGAGCTCCGAGGCACAGTGTCATGAAGAATTTTTTCAGTCCACAGTCTCTAAGAGATTCCATGCATTTCTCATTGTCCATGGCAAGCTCGTCTTCTTCACTGTGTTCTTGTTCTTTCCATTCGATAACCATTTTGCCGCTTTACACCTAAAAACATGTTCATATGAACTTCATTAGCTAGATTGAAAGCTTAGAATTTGTGGAAATTGGGCTTTCTTACTTGCATCGTGAGCTTTAAAAGGTTTGCACGGTTGGCGCGACTGTTTGGGAAACAGTCGCGCCAATGGGCACGCCCCAGTTCAGAAAACTGGGCAATTGGCACAAGTCCATGCCCGATACTTGCGCCAACCGCCGTGCCCTACTTTTTACAAACCCCCGATAGAATTCCAAATTTGGGGTTGTAGGTAATGAAAGAGGAATTAAAATGCAGGGAAGGATCTAGGCTCTTACCTGGAACTGACGGATTCGAGATTGATTTGTTGGATCGCCCACAATCGTCGCCGTAAAATCACAGTCTAAAATGGGTAACTATTACTCCACAAGAGGTAAAAGTGAAAAGTAATTATTTTTTACCATTTTGGGCATTTAATAAATTTTCAGAACCCTAATTAGGTTTGAAGACATGTTTTTCGATGTTTTTCGATTATTACATTATGTTATTTCGAGACATGGGTTTTACGTTTGTCTCTTGTGCAGCGAAGAGTCTTTAATAAGATAGTGATGAAGTAATGAGTTGTATTTAATACTTTTTCAGACTCGGTAAAAACATGAAAAAGTCACTACTGGAGTCATCTTTCAGCTCTTTTCTGACTCTCTAAAAACTAAAAAGATTGTCGAGACTTTTGTCGTTTTGAACTCATTAAACGGCTGCGAAACGATGTCTACCCAGTATACATTTACCCCTTTTTCAGGCTGGGATAGATTATTTACGAAAAATGAATACCTTAGCCTATCGCAACTAAGAGGTTCTCCATGATATTGTTTTCTACCTTGTCGGATCTGAGAGACTATTTACGAAAAGGGACATGTTAGAGTTTTCTTTTCTACTTCTTTTTCGAACTCTCTAAACATGAAAACATGCCGAGTTTTTCCTTTGTCAGACTCGTTAAACCCTGATGACATCGGATATCATCACCATGACGTTCACCGAGTTCCTCCTTCCTCATTAGGGGAATTTTGAGGTCTAAAATGGACCTCCTAAGAAAAATGTACAATCAAAATTCACTTTATGAAACCAATCACATTTTAGGGGATGACATCATCCCTAATGGTTGAGGTGGCATTGATTGAGTTAAAGGTACTTGTCACATTCTCAATGGTAGATAAAAACTCATGGATAGGCATGGTAGTACTTTAAGTACTTTTAAAGTCAAAGTAAAGTACCCATAATAAACCTCATTTCACACTTTTTGAATAAAAATATATTATTGTCATTTCATATTTTTTGAAAAAAACAATGCATATCCCTATACATTTATTATATTATATTATTTTTATATAGTGTATTAATTACATATTATACAATTTAAATAATATAAATTTTAAGTAATAGCATATAATATAATTAAGAATTTATAAATTTATATTTATATTTTAATTTAATTTATTTAAGTACAAAGGACAAATGCATTATTTGTTCAATGATAATGACTTTTTCTTGAAAAGCTCATTCTTATTTATAGTCACATCAATACAATTTTTTTATTAATTTTATTTTGATACAACTTTTGAATTGAATTTAACTATGGTTACATGGATTGTTGTGCAAAAAGTGAATTGAAAATTCATAAATATTATTTTATTGGTTTAGCTATTATTTTATTATTTTCTTAGGAGGCCCATTTTAGACCTCAAAATTCCACTAATAAGGGCTCGTAAAATGTACTAGGGTGGATTTGTCCGAAGGACAAACTTACAGCGCAAGCATATGTTATTCTCTTCAAGCTTGTTTTAAAAAATAATTGAGGTACTCGCCAGAAATGGTGGGGGAAAATGGAACCAGTTTTTTAGTTGTGTCGGCAGTATGTCGCTCTTGAACATGACATTCGTTTGCATTCGTGTCGGGTTTGGAATATCTAATTTCGTCATTTTTGCCTCCGTAGGTTAGGGTAATCTGTTTTGACCTCTCATCTGCTCTTTGCCATGTCATCATGAACTCAGATCCCTTGATGTCAAATACTTCCAAATCCAGAGTCATGTCACTGATATGTTCAAGAGAAGTTTGCCTCTGCAGTTTTCAACCTTCCTCTGATTCTCTATTGGTCCTGATTCATTATCATCATGTTCCTCTGTCTCATGTCGATGATTTGGGAAACATTATGGCCCTCCTTCGACCGGATCACTTCCTGTCGACTTCAGTGCATTATCTAAGAAGCTGATCTAGAGACTCCTTTCCGGTACCTTGGAGCTTGCATGCCTCAATGGAAAGTTCTTCGCATTCGACGACAAGTCCACATCATTGGCCTTCGATCAAGTAATTCTGCGGGTGTTCGACGCCAGATCATTGTTCACATTCCGTGGATTGTACTTGTTGTACCTTAAGATCCATTGTCATTATTGGTGGTTTCTCTCATGCCTATTAACAACTCTCATCATTGGCTAGTAATCAGGTGACTTTCTTGCATGTTCAACTTCAGCTCACATATTTGCATGCTTGAATTTGTACTTGTTCGGGTCGAGATGGAGCGCAAGACCCTGGGTTTTGTCTAATAAGATCCAGGCTACGGGATATTATGGTTTATCATGACTTTATTACATGACTCATTTGATTGGATGGCTACGACCACAGCTAAGTCTATTTGTTGATCCTTATTGCTGGATGGTTGCATCCGTACCTCGGATCTCAGTTTTTATGTGCTCTATTATGGATGGTTGCGCCCATACCACATGTTCATGTATCAGAGATATCAGTTGTATTTGTAATTGAAGGTCTTCCGGCAGCGGTGTTTAGTTCGAACGGGTTCTCGTAAAGCATTTCACCCCTCCCTCTCTTTTGGACCTCATGCTTTCGGGAGCATTTGTTACACATAATTTTGTCACTGTCCCTGCAATCCCCATCCCACACATTGGAGGATCATTTACATGACCAAAACAAAGTGCCATGCCTTGCAAAGACCATCATTGCATCCCTTGCCATGTGGACAACATTCCTTCTGTTGACAATTTCCTGAGCAGACCATCATAAACACTTGTTTTTGCCTTGGCGCTAGTAGACCGTTATGCCCTCGCGCCAATGAGGAAGATTAACACTGGGCCCCGCGCCCATTGGCACTCTGTCCCAGTTTGCTACCCGCGCCAACCTATTTATGGAATGTATTTTAAAATAGAGGCGAATTTTCCATCATAACAACTTCGTGGGTGAGTCATCTAGAGTGGTTCGACTGAATAACCACGACCTCCCTTCTTTGGCCTCTTGTTTCCACCTTTTGGGGAAACCTCCCAAGGGATAAGGCCTCCCTTCCACTATTGTAGGGATCCCAACCTCCTCCTCTCCCTCTATAAATAAAGCCATCTTCCATTGATGAGCTCGCTAAACATATCATAGCTGAAAGGATAGCTGAAACGTTGAAGAGATTCTTGCACATCTTGCTAGAAGGATAAAACAAAAGAGACTCCTTGTCGAGAGAGCTTAGGCTTGTGCTCTCATCCCATCTGAATTCCCCGACGATCCATCGAGACGCGCTTCGACTAAACCTCGCTGAAGGAGGTTGCGACATCAAGGCTCCAGTTGTAACTCTTTCTTCTATTTATACATAGACATGACTATTGTCTGGTTCCCATCTTGCGTTGTGTGTTTTATTTAATGTAATGTGCTTAACCCTCCTTGACTGGTTAGTTGATTATGAATGAATTCATTGTTTCGTAAGTTGCTCTTGTTTGCTGATCTTTGTGCAGGTATTCGAGTAATGTAGCAGAATTATTGTGACCCGTCGAAGCAGAGATCAAGAGGCCATCACCACCACAGCCATGACAGTGTTGGACTCCAGGTAGATCTATCTACCCTGTCATGTTCATTCATTAATTAAGGAACCTACACTTTAGCTTGTCCCTTTGTTGCTAGACCCACTCTAGAGCAAGAGGGATCGTCTCTGTCCGCAGAGAGGATTTACCTTACCAACACCTAGTTATGACTAGGCTCCTGTTGTATAAGCACAAAATCAATAACATGGGAGACCATAGACTTCCTAAGCTAGCTTCAAACTCTAGCCAAAACCACCTAAGGCTCAAACGAGGTTGGTATAAAGATACCAAGGCTTGGTTAAACCATTGGGAGATTGACGAAAATGTTGCATTGCAAAATATTAATAACATTAAAAATATTGTTACTTCTAATTTTAAAGAGAAAATGTGGTGTGAGAAAGATTTTGAGGCTAAAAGTAAGATATTATCAGGAGGTCATCAACCCTACTCTAGAATATCAAAAGTATCTCCCTGTTTTAACTAGCTCAAAGAAAAAAATCAATATAGCCAAGATAAGAAAACTCTCATTAGTTCCATAGTGAAACAGGTCATTGGGCAGTTCCCAAAACACCATGGGTGGAAAGGATCTGCAAACTCTGTGAGAATATGAACATTGAGGATGAAAATCACTTCCTCTTAGAGTGCCCTGTGTACACCCACATTAGATCTCAGTTTCATAATATTTGTTCCAATACCGACTTTCCTAGCCTTTTAACATGTCAAAATTATAGTGAGCTTGGGACGCTTCCCTCCAATCTCTTTGAGCATAGGAGTACAATTTTAAAACAAACTAAATAATTCGTTTCTTTAGGTCCGATAGACCAAAGTTTGGTCTCAGCGGACGTTAACCACCACCACCATCATCATCATCATCATATTTAAAAATAAAAGTAAAAATAAAAATAAAAAACATTTTTAAAATTCAAATTTAAGCAAATTTAAAAATAAAGAAAATAAATAGCCTAAAAATATAAAATTTAAAAAAAAAAAAAAATTAAAAAACAATATATATATATGTGTGTGTGTGTGTGTTGGGAGGGGGGCGGGCGCACATGACCTCCTTGACCCATGACCCTAACGCATTAACCCCCAATTTTGCAATAAATTTAATAAATTTTTTAATTTATTTAAATTTAATATGATGATGATGATGATGGTTATTTTTTTAATTTTGTTTTTTTTTAATTAAACTAAATCTAATATTTTTTATTTAAATTTAATTTTTATATTTTACATTATTTTTTTTTTCAGTTAATTTGTTTTTTAATTAATTTATTTTTTCCATTTTCCATTTTTAATTTTTTTTTAGATTTTAATTGTAAACATGTTTTTTTTTTTAATTTAGCTATATATTTATTTATTTATTAGATTTTAAAATATATTTTTTTAAGTTTAATTTTTTATCTTATTATTTTTTTCTATAAAATATAATATATATTTTTTTAATTTAATTTTTATATTTTAAATTTAATTTATTTTTTAAAATTTATTTATTTTTTTAATAATTTTTTTTTCAATTTTTAATTTTTAATTAATTTTTAAATTTTTTTATTTTTAATTTAAATAATGTTGTGATAAATCTAAGACTTTTGTGATCCATAATTTAGAAAAATGTCTTTCGGATTAATCACATCATTAGGATTTGACGTTTCAAACCATCTAATGTGGTTCATCTTCAGGACAAGGTGAAAAAGATAATCGATCTTAATGAATAAATAGTGTGGATGCATCAATGCCTGGATATAGTTGGTTAAGACTAGTTGTTATTAGTTAGTTGTTAGCAAATTAAAATATTAATTGTTAAGATTCTTAAAAATTAACAAATATAGAAATTAAAAATGATTAAAATTTTATTAATTTATATAAATATGAAGTTTGGGGTTACAATATATCCAAAAAGTCATAGAGGAAGATTGAGATGATTCAAAAGCAAGTCATAACCTACAACCTTAAGATCAAGGGAAATACTCCCTATCATATCCTCTTGATCGAATCTGGTTTGTCCAACATTGAAAGTACGACTATGTTTAGATATCCGATGTATAAAAAGAATCTTGACAACATGGAATAAAAAAGGCTCCCTAAATTTGCTTCTAACAGTAGTCAAAACCCTCACCTTCGCCTCAAGTGGGGGTGGCATAAGGATGCCTAGTCTTGGCTCAATCATTGGGGAAATAAGGAGGAGCTCAGTATGGGAAGCAAAGATAATATCAAAAATACTATTACCTCCAAGTTTAAGGACAAGCTATGGGAGGATCAAGAGCTGGAGGGTAAAAGGAAGCTAAGATACTATAAGGAAATTATCAACCCCACACTTGATAATCAGAATTATCTCTCTGTGTTGTCCAGCAATAAGAAAAAAATGAACATCGCTAAGATATGACCTAATTCCCATGAGCTTCGGAGTGAGACTGGGCGATGGTCTATTCCCAAGACCCCTTCGAATGATAGAATCTGTCAGATTTGCAATTCTAAGTAGGTGGAAGATGAAAAACACTTCCTTTTAGACTACATTCTCTCTCAATTCCCTACCATCTAACACACTTCCAATCTTCTTGACCTATTAAGCCAACCCACCTATAGCGATCTTGGAGCACTTATTTCTCTTCTCTTTGACCAAGAAAACAAGATTTTTAAGAATCAAACTTAGATTGTTTCTCCTTTCTTGAGGTCCAATAGATCGCATTGGTCTTAATGGACAGTAACCATCATCATCATCAATAAAAGAAATTAGAAATAAATAATTTATTCGAATCGAAGGGTTAAAAATTTAATTTTAATTTATTTTAATTAAAAAAAAAATTAATACATATTGTTTTTATTTTGATTTTAATTTTTTTAATTTATTAAAATTTAATATAGTTTTTTAAAGTTAATTTTTTTATTTTAAAATTTAACTTTTTTTAATTTAATAATTTTTTTCTTTTTATTTTTAAAATTTAATTTGTATATTCTAAATTTATTTTATTTTTTAAAATTTATTTGTTTTTTTTTATTTAGTTTTTTATTTTGTTTTTGTTTTTTTAATATATTTTCAAATTTTAATTTTAAAAATGTTTTTTATGTTTGTTTTTTTCTTAAATTTTCTTTTTAATTTTTTTTAATTTAAAAAAAATATAATAAATTTTGTTTTTTTTTTCAATTATTTTAAAATGTTTTTCTCCATTTTTAATACAAATTTTTATTATTTTAAAATTTTTGTTTTTCAGTTTTTGGGTTGTTTTTTTGCACATAAAAAATACTTCCATTTTTAAAAAATGTTGAAAATTCACCTCAAAAAAAAGGTAGAATACAACTTATCATTTTCGGGTTGTTTTTTCATGGCTTTTTAATGTTTTTTTGTTAGAGTTCTCGTTTGACCGTGCGAAATCAAAAGGTAAAAATGACTTTCTATAGATTTTCATAAATACAATAATAATATTTTATTTGTTTTGACCTTTAAAGTTCAAATTTAAAATATATTAATCATGATTGAGAACAAATTATTATAATTTTTGAGTTTTCTGTGCAGAGAACAGGTTATGTTTAAAAAACGAATCATTTTGATGACAGAGTAAACTTTTATCACTTTTTAGGATTCGAAAAATACGAAAAAGAGAAACATGTAGTCTTCTTTTAAGCCCTTTTCAAACTCTCTAAACATGAAAAGATTGTCGAGCACTTCATTATTCGAACTCGTTAAAATAAATGAACAGCTGTCTACTCAGTATAAATTTACCCTTTTTCCAGACTGAACTAGACTAATTACGAAAAAGATATACGTTGACTAAGCATAGTCAATAGAGTTCTCTCCTACATAATTTTATCATTTTTCGGGTTTTAGATACTAAAACTTACGAAAAAGAACATTATGGAGATTACTTACGTTTTTCTTCTGACTCCCTAAAACTGAAAAACACCAAGTTAATCTGATGTTGGACTCGTTAAAAATAAATAGTGCAGGACTCGTCGATTACAACGGAACCGAACCACTCCTTATTAGGGTTCGTTAAAATTACTGAGATGGACTCATCCCAAGGATGAGCTTACACAACAAACAAATGTTATCCTCCTCAAGCTTAACAAAAATAAAGAGGTACTTTCCAATAACGGTGAGGGGGAATTTGAGAAAAAGAATCCATCTTTTATACTTGCTTTAAAAGCAGCATGTCACTTTTGAACACGACACTTTTTCACACTCGTGTCTAGGTTGGGTAATCATTTTGTCTTACAGTTAATCAAACCTCATTGAAAGTCTCAGCCAGTTTTTGGTATTATCTTTAAGTCAAATGCTTCCAAGTCATTTAAAGTGTCGTTGTGCGTTCAAGGGAAAGTTCAACTTCAATTCATTATTCATTGCAAATATCTGTCTCCATTCGCATTGACCATCCCTGAATTAATCCTTGCAAAATATTTCTTCAAAACTTAACATAATGGTTTCGTGTCGTAGGCCCTCCTGCGATGGATCACTTCCTGTCAACTTCAGCTCATTATCTAGGAAGTTGTTCAAGAAATCCTATCAGTACTTTGAAATCGGCATGTCTTAATGGCAGGTTTCTCGCCTTCGACGACAAGTTTTTATCATCATTGGCCTTCGATCGAATGACTCTATAAGTGTTCAACTGCAAATCATTCATTCACATTTCATAGATTGTACTGAGGTACTTTGAGAGCCATTGTCATTATTGGTGGTTTCTCTCACACTAGTTAACGGTTTTTATCATTGATTGGTATTCAAGTAGTTTCTACCATGTTCGACTTCAACACAATCAATCGCATGGATAGATTCGTACTAGTTCGAGAAACGGAATTCAAGACCCTGGATTTAGTTTCAACCATCCAAGCTGCGAGCAGTTATGTATTAATGTTTTAGTAGACTAAATCATAACAGATGGTTGCGTCCATACTATGTCTACTATTGATGTGACCTATATGTACCAGAACATATAGTTAGTTTTTCTCTAAGTATGGGAATGCCTACCTCAGTAATGATTATATATTTTCATTGAATGTTTCTTACAAGTTTTCAACCGATGTCTCCAATCCAATCCTTGGGATGATAAATCACTTATCTCTTGAAAAATTTTCTCAGACTTCGCACTTTAGGGGGCAATCTGTTACATGTCATTTTGTCACCATGACATTTGACCGTTAATATGGATCTATCACCATCCATACTCATGCTTCCTTAGAAGTCAAAACATTTATATTCATTAACCAAGTCTTAGGAACTAGGAAAAAGCTCTTAAATACTCTTAAAGGTTGCCTGCGCACTTTTTGTGGTAACTTCCTGTGCATGCGTTGATATTCCTAACCTTACTTGTGGACATTTGCGCTATGTGTTCCCATAAAACTTGTGCACCCCATTTAAAAGAAAGTAAAAGTGAAAATTAACTTCTCGAAACATAGTTGGGTGCATATTCCTCCAACTAAAAGCCCCTTGAGTCGTGCCAGTTCGAGCTATATCCCTCCAATCATGGAACGTATCCCCTTGGATCAAGGAACCTAATCCCTCCATTAGAGGATCTCATCCCTCTATTGGTGGATCTGAAACCTCCTCAATTTCTCCTATAAATTGAGCTGAAACTTCAGGGTTAGGGGTAGATTTTACTTTGTAGATTGTACATTGTACATAAGGGTTCACTGAAGATAGACTTATGCTAGTCATTCTAGAGAGGAAAGCTTGTCAAACCAAGGAGCATGATTGTGAAGGCATACTGGAGAAATATGTAAGAAGTCAAGGCTCAGGTTGTAAGATTACTCTTTATATTCTTGATAATACATATGGATACTTTTTCTCATTGTGTTGTTTTTAGATTCATTAAAACAATGATAATTCTTATTCTCCTTGATCATTAAGTTAAATTGGTGTTTGGATTATTATATACTGCATGTGTTTTTTATTCTTTGCATGTTTGTGATTGCAGGTTCTTCTCAGCAATTAAGGACTTTTTCAAGAAAAAAGGCAAGGTCTACATCAAACATCTCGTTGACAGGCAGGAACATTACCTTCTCTTTTCTAAGCTTTGATAATATGAATGCTAATAGTTTAAGAAAAGAGTTATTCAGGTGGTTGTTTGTTTCTAGTTATCTGTTGGGATACTAGGGAGATCGCTTTTGTCCATAAGAGGTATTTATCCAGAAAACAATATACTCTTTGTTATACGCTTTATGTGATATTTTAAAATCATATATAGAGTAGAAAGTGTTTTCTTCATTACATACACTCTTTACCATGTGCTTTGTGAAATTTTGGAAAATAACAAAGTTTCCAACTTAACAAGAAACGAGAACTCTAGCACAAAATACTCCTATTTTTTGTCAAAAAAAAGCATGAAAAAACACCCAAAAAAATGAAAAGTATTGATGTTGTATCATTTTTTTTAGCGGGTGGATAAAATTTCAACATTTTTTCAACAATGGTAGTAAAAAACAAATTATTTTGTGCAAAAACATGAAAACCACCCTATAAACAAAAATTCAAATTACATCAACGGTTGTTGTTGTCTTTTTTTTTTTTCTTTTTTTTACATGAGGAGTTAAAATTAGCAATGATGTTAAAAATAAAATATCATGACTCCAAACAACTTTAAAATCCAACAATTTGTACCCATGACATTAAAATAAAATGTCACAAGTTTGAAACAAAAACAAAACAAACAAAAAAAACAATTTTCAACCATAGTGTTAAAGATACAATATCACGACTCTAAAAACCTTAAAATTTGATATTTTTCAACCATGGAATTAAAACCAAATATGATGAGTACAAAAAAATCATGCCATTATGGACCAAATATTATGCACGGGAAAAAACTTTAAAAATGAACACCTAAATCAAAAATTCATTACACCAAGAGTAATTTTTATTTTAAATGCTAAAAGTATATCTCTTTTGTAATCTTAGCCTAAGACAAATTGCCTCGTTGCAAAGAAAACTTTAAAAACAACCATGAAATTGAAGTATCCCCTTTTTAATAGGGCATTAAAATTGCAATATTTTTAAAAACAACCATGAAATTGAAGTATCCCCTTTTTACTGGGGCATTAAAATTGCAATATTTTTTAACTATGGTCTATCAAATCATAACAATAAATAATATCATGACAATATCACCGTATAATTTAAACATTCAACATTAATTCATAATTTTTTTTACTTTTAATTAAAATATCAATACAAAGTAAATTGAATTAAACAAAAATTATTTCTCAAAGTTATTGTTGCATTGTGGATATTCAAAACAAATGAATTTTCATAATTAAAACATACAATCCAACAAACATAGAAATGTGTAATATTTCTTTCAAAATTTTACTTTAAAAATTGCTCTGATACCATTGTAATATTTATTTTAATTAATTTTTTTAGGAAAACGCTTCGGAAAAAATTGTTGCAAATATCTCTTTAAAAAATGGCACAATTTCGTACAATTAATACCAACACAAATGAAATTGCAGATATAAAACCCAAAAATGTTGCAACACCAAATACACACAAGAAATAGCAACAAACTCGACGAAATTAAACCTTATTATATTAGCTAGATTCTGGGAACCTATTAGAAACATCAACAAATATTTGAATGGTTGATGATAGCTCCTCTCGAGTAGAGCTCTCAACTCTCCATTAAATCACTGAAAATGAAGCCCAAATTGGAGATTTGGGTGATCCCCACTTCAAACCCACAAATCTACTCCAAATATGCTCACCAACTAAAGTTGATTAAGCTCTACGAGAATTATGAATGAAATATCTACAATATTGAGTTGGGATTTCGTCCAACAAACAAAGAAACCCAAATATTTTCATCCTAGGTCTCTTTGAACTTGAAAACTAAGTTCTCCAAACCTTTCTCAAAGAAAATATTCCAAATCCGAAATATCCCAACGACTTGTTTTCCCCTCGTTTAAAGATTTGATGGATCTTTCTTCACCCTTCTAGAAGCACTTTAATTTTATTATTTTATTTTCATTCTAGAGTTCCTGTTTATTTTATTTAGGCGAGTCTTTTTATTTTATTTTATATAAGGCACTTTTAATCCCAAAAAATTATTAATCTGCCTCTATGATACCTCTGGCCACTAAAATTCAGTGTTTATCATCTCATCTTGTAGATCTCTTCAGATTGATTCCAATGAGCTATTACACTAAGGCGTTTCTGTTGAATTCTTAGTTAAACTGAGAAGAGGGGGGGGGTGAATCAGTTTAACACAGACATGAGCTTTTTAAATTTTTCATCAGCTTATTTACAGCTTACTTTTATAACCAACCTTAGTATATGAACAGTCTTAATATGTTGCAGCAAGTATTAAATTAATGTGACGTCAAACTTATTATGAGAGAAACAAACATTAAGCAGATTTGGTAAATCATTTCAGCACACAGGCAACACAGATAGAGACAGCAGATACAAGTGGAAACCCATAAAGGGAGAAAACCACATCTTATTATTGTTGTGATGCAAAGGCAAGCTCCAACTCCCTCTCACCACTATTTTTCTGCAGGCACCAACCTAGGGAGGCTCCGACCTCAGTTACGCAGCTATCGCGCACACGCAGGCTCCACCTCTTTCAGTTTTCCTACGATTTTCAACCTACGGGCTCCAGCAGGTGGTTCTGGCGCGTGTCAGCTTCAACCCATTGAGAGCTCAACTTCTCATTGTCATCTTGTGATTTACCTCAGATATCAGCTCTGTTTTGTAGCATCTCTTTCTGCTCCTCTCTTCCTTATCTTCTCTGCCTCAATCTTCTATACTTTACATCCTCTATCCTTACTCTCTCTAACCTCTCTATGCATATCAAGTTGATATTATATATAGAGTTCATCACATGACTGTTTGTATTCCACACAGAATTTGGAGTGAACAGCCATAACTCTTTGGCTTCTGTCTTCTCATTCCTTTGTCCAACTCATTTTAAAATTATAACCATATGTACAAATTTCCATTTTATAGTGGGATTTTTATTTTCCTTAGGATACTTGCCTTTGCATCACAAACAATATAAAACAAATAAAACATTTACATTTTCAGTTACAGTATATAAACTTAACTCAGCCCTTGGCTTGCTGGTTTTGTCCTTTCTGTCGCTGTCATGCAACTGTCCTGTATACCTCTGTTTACTGTAACTCTATGCACCTGTGCGTGTATACTTGTCAAACCCACATTTTCATTCCTGTGCATATTCACCTGTTCACTGCAATTGTGTACCGGCTGTATATATATATGTATAACTGATTTACAAATCCATGGCCCAAATAACTTCACAATATGGCAATATTTACATGTGGAAGCTTTCCTTATTTCATGGTTCAAACCATAGTCAATTTCATTTCTCCAACTCTTAATCGAAGGCTAACTTCACTTTCCGAATTTTCGAATTCACTATTCGATTCCTGCACGAACTTGAGCTCTCACACATGATTATCTGAATACATAGATATATTCGGTCACAGCATTATCAACTCACATTAAAATTTCTCTGTGCGTTTAAAAATGCATCCCAAAAATTGCCTCCACTACAAATCTACAATTCTGGAAACTCACAATAATCTCAATTGACAATTTCAATATTGTGCGGAACCTTCCTTTAATAAGGTTATAAACCCTCAAGCATATACAATGTTATTTTAATAAAACCCAGCCAATGTTCGAATACCCTTGCATACATTGACTCAACGTTCATTAACAAACCTTTTACATTCAACTTTACAGCTTGGTTTTGGTTCAACCAACCTCGCAATATATCACATAAATCAAACCCTGTAATATATCACATCTCCTAAGTTTGGATTAGTGGATTTAATACCATGGCATCCAATGATATCATATGAACCTTCACGTATTATTCACACACTGTATATATACAGCCCCAACTTGATTACAAATCAACTGTCAACAATAAAACAATATTGGACCCACGCATACATACCATTTCATCCGACGGTCGCAATCTCGTCGCGCCCCATCCAACTGATCTGACAGTAATTAACAAGTGTCGCATAGATTAAAAGCACATAATCACAAATGTAGCCCCTCAATATACATATTGCCCAAGACTTGACCCTGCATTATGCCCTTTTCATCCAACAGCAGAGAGCACGCCACCTTTCCCATGTGATCCGACGGATATCGCTTGTCTTAGATGCACGAACAATAATGCGTGATGAGAGCGGTTTCTCCAGACCGCTTGAGGCCACGTGTTAGGCAGTCAATGGAATCGCTCCAAATTCTTGAATACTGCTCACCCTACGAAGGCGGTGCGATCAAAAAAGAAAATATGCCTTTACTGTTCACTCCTGCAAAGTTCCACTGCTTTCTCCCTCAGGGTTCCGTCCACCTTTATTATTTATGAATTCCGCTCTTCGCCTTCAATGAAACTTGATTTCGTCCACACACAGCTTCGGCCTCTGCCTATTTCAACAATACGCATCTATGTTTCACTTATGCCGGTTAAACGATGAGAATGGGAATTGCCTCCAGTCGAATTTCATCGGGTTCAATTCAACACAAGTCCAATCTGCGAATTAAGCTTAGAGGTAGTCAAGGTCGACTCCCCTGTATTCCAGTCACCTTACAGAGTTCATAATAACGCGAGGTTCAAATTGTAGTCAATAGGAAAGCTTGACATCAATTCATGGGTTAGAACAGAGTATCAATCAAAACCACCAAAATCACAATCAAACTAATTACACAGAGCTCATACTGCTCATAAATTCCACCTAGTTAATTTGTGTTCCACCTAGATTTCAACTACTTACACATACAACTCAATCAATGAAAGTTCGTATCAAGCTACAAGGATTCATCAAGAACACATTCCTTTATCACCGGAATGGCGACGGACTTTGCAACAATCACAGTCTTAATTACACCTGCATCAGCCCCAGTTGCTGGTGTACTCCTCCACACAATTGGCCCTTCTCCTCTACTCCTCGTCTCTACTACGCTCCCATGCAGCCTATGTGCAAACTCTCTACAGTGTGCCCTTATGGTCAGCTTCATACCCTGTTATGCTTTATGACCCGTTCTTACAAATGTACTTCTCCTCTCCGTTTTCTCTCGTTGTCCTTTGCCATCAATGACAAATATTTCCAATGTACTTCCCTTGGCATTGATGGCAATATACTTCCTCTGTTTTCCTTTTAGGCCCCTTCCTTCTGTTGCTAGCTCTTCCTCCCCCTTTGACATCAATGGCAAGGGGTTGCACATTTCTTAGTGTAGATTCTATCCTTTAATCCTTTTTTTTTATCCTTTTTCAACATTTCTTGCATTTCCTCTCTCTTAGATCTTCTGACTTTGTACCCTGCTACTCCAAACTTTGGATTAAATCTAAAATACTGACCTTTTAGCCTTTTCATTGACTCTTTTATGCTAGATGTATTCTTTTCGTAATCCTTTGATCCTGAGGACCTCTTTCATGCTTCCCTTGTTGGCTGATCTCCCCCTGGAATGATATTTTCGTTTCTGTTCTCCCCCTGAACCTGTGATTTCTCTTCATATCAAAGAGTAGCATCTACAGATACTACCCCTAGTCTATCTCTCAAATATTCAAATGGTTCTCTGGCAAGAGGTTTGGTAAATATATCTGCTGTTTGTTCTTTTGTTGGTACATACTCCAGCTTTACTACCTTCTGAGCCACTTGTTCTCGGAGAAAGTGATACTTGATTGGGATATGTTTAGTTTTTGAATGAAGCACAGGATTTTTTGATATACTTATAGCACTTGTATTATCACATTTGATTGAGATAGGTTCATCAATGCTTACCTTCATGTCTTGGAGGGTTTGCTTCATCCACATGACTTGTGTACAACATGTTGCTGCTGCTATATATTCTGCTTCTGCTGTAGACAAAGAGATAGATGTTTGTTTCTTGCTTAACCATGCTACCAGACTTTCTCCTAAATAGTTTGCACCTCCACTTGTGCTTTTCCTGTCATCCACACAGCTGGCCCAATCTGCATCTGTGTATGCTGTCAAAGTGAAGCTTTTGCCTTTAGGATACCAAAGTCCATACTATGTTGTTCCTTGTAGATATCTGAATATTCTTTTGACTGCAAGAAGATGAACTTTTTTAGGTGCTGCTTGATATCTAACCACTAGTCCTACTGCTAGCATGATGTCTGGTCTTGATGCTGTCAGATACAGTAGACTTCCTATCATGGATCTGTAAAGTTTTTTATCTATATCAGCAGATCCATCATCAACACACAGCTTGCATCCCGTGATCATGGGAGTTGACACAGGTTTGCAGTTCTCCATTTTGAACTTTTTCAACATTTCTTTTAAGTATTTTTCCTATGAGATGAATGTACCTGTGTTCTTTTGCTGAATTTGAAGTCCTAAGTAGAAACTGAGTTCTCTAATCATGGACATCTCAAACTCTGATTTCATCTCCTCAGCAAACCCTTTTGCTAGTTCATCTCTGTTGCTTCCAAACATAATGTCATCAACATATACTACAACAATCAGGAGTTCACTTTCATGGGTTTTTATGTATAGATTGTTGTCTACTCCACCTCTCTTAAAGCCTTGTTTTTGCAAATACTGATCCAGTCTTGAGTACCAAGCACGAGGAGCCTGTTTCAGTCCGTAAAGAGCCTTCTTCAGTCTACACACAGTTTTCTTTGTCTGTTAAAGAGAAACCTTCTGGTTGTTCCATGTAGACTTCTTCTTCTAGATCTCCATTCAGAAGCAGATTTCACATCCATTTGATATACCTTTAAGTCTTGGTAGCAAGCAAAGGCCAGAAACATTATGATGGCTTCCATTCTGGCTACAGGGGAAAATGTTTCATCGTAATCAAGTCCTTTGATTTGTGTATATCCTTTGCAGACAAGTCTGGCTTTATTCCTGATTACCTGTCCTTCCTCATTCATTTTATTTTTGAATACCCATTTTGAGCCTATGACATTTTTCTCAGTGGGTCTAGGAACTAGTTCCCAGGTATTGTTTTTCTCAATTTGGTCCAATTCTTCATTCATAGCATTCACCCAAGACTTGTCCTTGCTAGCTTCTTCAAATTTCTTTGGCTCTATTTGTGATAACATGGCTATGTATACCTCTTCTGTCTGTTCAGTTAGTTGCCTCCTTGTCTGGACCCCTACTCTTTTGTCTCCAATGATCTGATCTTTAGGATGGTTCTTCTGAGTGTATCTTGAGGGGGCTTTCGAGCTTAGTTCAACATCTTCTGTTGTCTTGCTTGTTTCATCATCATCTTGGTTTTCTTCTTCATGACTGTCTGATGGACTGCTGCAGTCTGTATCTCTTGTATTGTTTTGAAGTTCTTCATCAAATCTCACGTCAATGCTTTCTACTATTTTCCGAAGAGTCTTTTTGTAGCACCTGTACCCTTTACTTTTGGATGCATATCCTATAAATATCCCTTCATCTGCTCTTGCATCAAATTTCCCAAGATTTTCTTCATTATTCTTTATGTAACACTTGCTTCCAAAGATTCTAAAGTGCTCGATTGAAGTTGGTTTACCATGCCATAGTTCATGGGGAGTCTTGTCACTGCTTGGCCTTAAGTGAGCTTTATTAAGGATATGCACCATTGTGTGTATTGCTTCTGCCCAGAAGGTTTGAGGAATATTACTCTCTTGCATCATGGCTCTGGCAATTTGTTGTACAAATCTGTTTTGTCTCTCTGCTACTCCATTCTGCTGAGGTGTCCCTGCAATAGTAAATTGTTGCTTTATCCCATGTTCATTGCATAGATCAACAAAGTCATAATCTGTGAATTCACCTCCTCTGTCTGATCTGATGCATTTTAGTTTGCATCCTGTTTGATTTTCTGCTAATGCTTTGAATATCTTAAATTTTTCCAGAGATTTTGATTTATTCTTGAGGAATGCAACCCATGTCATTCTGGAGAAGTCATCAATTATCAGCATGAAGTAGGATTCTCCACTTGAAGTTTTAGTTCTTGCAGGTCCACACAGGTCCATGTGCACAAGCTGGAGTGGCCTTCTTGTTGATAACTCATCTTTGGCCTTAAATGATGTGCGGGTCTGTTTGCCCAATTGACAAGATTTGCATATGGTATTAGAAGGCCTTTTTATTTCTGGCATGTCTCTGACAACTTTCTTCTTGCTTAGTCTCATGATGTGATCGAAGTTGAGATGTCCCACCCTTTTATGCCATAACCATGACTCCTCAAGTTTGCTAAGATGACAGGCTTCATCTTCCTCTTTCACAATGTAAACATTACTCTCTGTTCAAACTCCTTTGAACGGAGTCTTACCTGTGGTGCTTGATCTGACTTCACAGTCTTGTGCTCTGAAAAGAACTTCGCAGCCTTTATCACATATTTGACTGACACTCAGCAAATTTGCTTTCAGCCCATCTACAAATAGTACATTTTGGGCCTTTCCTCTGCCATTGTCTAGGCTGACTGAGCCTTTTCCTTTTATTTTTCTTGATTTATCATTGCCAAAAGTAACATTGCCAGATTTCTTTTCATCAAGAGTTATAAACTTGCTTCTGTCTCCAGTCATGTGTTTTGAGCAGCCACTGTCCAAATACCACTGGCTTTTCAGGTCTTGAGCAGTTAGAGCCAAGTCACATTTATTCACCTTCTTTATCCACTGGAAGCACCCTTTTGTTTGGTATCTTTTGTGAGATGATGAACTACATCTTTTGAGAGGACATTTGGAAGACATATGTCCAACTTGATTGCATACACAACATTTGATCATAATTTTTGCAGAATTGTGAGTATGAACAAAATTTCTTTGATTCATAAACCTCCTTGAGGTGTTGAACATCAATCTTTGTCCATATTTTCTACACTCAATGATTTTATGGCCAAATTCCTTACAATAAAAATAGTAACCATAGAAACTATTTGCATACCTGATGTAAGGTTGTCTTCTCCATTTGTTTGCTTGAGACAGTCTCTTGACTGTTTGCATCTTTTGCTGGTTTGAATTACTCCTCTTTGCATGACAGTATGCAGTAATGTGTCCCAGCTTGTGGCAGACATAACAGGTGGCATTCTTCATAGGAGGGAAGAATCTCCTTTGATGGCTTCCAAATTTGACATACTCAGGGGTATATGATCCTTTTTCTGTTGTCTTAGTATTTATTACATTCTTTGTTACTAGAGGTTTCTTCTGATCTCTGTCTTCCTCATTACATGTTTCTTCTTTTACAGGAATTGTTTGAGTTGCTTCATCATTCTTCTTTGCTTTTACAAAAATAATTTCTCTGTTTTCCTTTTCTTTGCTTTTACTTGATTCTCCTTCATAGCCTATTCCAATTTTTATCATAGGATATCTTTGAGCATCCATAATTTCGTTCAAATTACTAGAGCTTGTTGTTTGAGAGGAATTTGTAGACACTTTCCTCTGAGCATTTTCTAATTTCTTACTCAGACATACAACTTCTTCTTCCGGCTTCT
Source organism: Pinus albicaulis (assembly GCA_034641835.2). NCBI lineage: Eukaryota > Viridiplantae > Streptophyta > Pinopsida > Pinales > Pinaceae > Pinus > Pinus albicaulis. The sequence goes on from CM076579.1 coordinate 49,143,128, forward strand.
CTTGTTCTCGAGTTTTATCCTTGATTTGCTGAAGTAACATGTCTTCTGTATTCTTGGCTTCTTCAAGCTCTACCTTCAGCTGCATGAGGACTTCTGAATTTTTCTCTTCTCTTACATATCTGAGGAGAATGTCCTTTTGTTTTCTGCACTTCATTTTGAGTCTGTCAATCTCCTCCAGAGCACTTCTTAGCTCCCCCTCAAGGCCGACTTCACCTTCTTCTTCTTAATCTTCTAGCAGGAATCCTTCAAGTTCTTCTATGGCCATCAATAAAAATTCAGAGGTTTCTTCTTCACTTGAGGGTTCATCTGAGTGTTCAGATGTAATGTTGTCTTGTTGAGCATAGAAGGATTTTCTGCTAAAATTCTTTCCTTTCTGCCAGTTCTTTGATGTATTTTTATCTGATTCTTGAGCCCGATTCCTTACTTTCTTGTGAGGACACTTAGCAGCATAGTGTCCAACTCTTCCACAATTAAATCATTTGAAAGAAAGTTTACCTTTGTATTTACCTGAGCCTCTATCCAGTTTCTTGACAAATTTTGACTCTTCTTCATCCGAGCAAGAGAGTATGTCTTCCTCTTCTTATTTATTATTTTCTATTTTAAAGGTTGCCTCCCTCATACTCGGCTTCTTCTGTGGGAGCCTCATCTCATATGCTGTTAGATTTCCAAGTAGTTGGTTCATGGTCAAGGTCTCCCAATCAGTTGTTTCTTCTATTGCAAACACCTTGGGATTAAACCTGGATGGAAGAGATCTTAGAATATTTTGCACAATTATATTTTCTGGTATGGTTTCTCCTAGTGCTTTCATATTGTTAACAATTTCTGCAACTTTTAGGAAGAAGCTGCCAACATATTAATCATCATTCATTTTTAAATTTTCAAACTGGGCTCTATATACTTGAATTTTGGCAGTCTTTACATTTTTATTTCCCTCATGGATATTCTCTAGAGTGTCCCACATGTCTTTAGCAATTTTACTGTGCATTATTTTGATAAATTCAGCCTCACAAAGTCCACTTAAGATTGCATTCATGGCCTTTGCATTTGCTACAAATTCTTGTTTAGCTTCTCTTTCTGGGTCAGTTGTCTTTGGGGCATATCCAAATTCTACAGCAGCCCATACCTCTATTCCTAGAGACATTATGTATGCTCTCATTCTGATTTTCCATAAGGCATAATTAGTACCAGTGAAGAAAGGGGTTTTATTGGTTGAGCTTCCTTCTTGACTAGCCATCTTGGAGGCCTAGGATCTCCTTTTAGTGGTTAAACTGGTATAAAAGGAACCTGCTCTGATACCAATTGTTGAATTCTTAGTTAAACTGAGAGGGGGGGGTGAATCAGTTTAACACAGACATGAGTTTTTTAAATTTTTCATCAGCTTATTTACAACTTACTTTTATAACCAACCTTAGTATATGAACAGTCTTAATATGTTGCAGCAAGTATTAAATTAATGTGACATCAAACTTATTATGAGAGCAGCAAACATTAAGCAGATTTGGTAAATCATCTCAGCACATAGACAACACAGATAGAGACAACAGATATAAGTGGAAACCCATAAAGGGAGAAAACCACATCTTATTATTGTTGTGATGCAAAGGCAAGCTCCAACTCCCTCTCACCACTGTTTTTCTACAGGCACCAACCCACAGGAGGCTCCAATCCTCAATTCTGCAAGCTACAACTTGCAAGGAAGCTCCAACTCCCTTCAATTTTCTGCAGGCACCAACCTACAGGAGGCTCCAACCTCAGTCAGCTACAACTAACAGCTATCAAGCTTCAACTTGATAGGGAAGCTCCAACTTCCTCAATTTATCAAAAGAAATGTTTGTTGATTTACCTCAGATATCAGCTTTGTTCTGTAGCATCTCTTTCTGCTCCTCTCTTCCTTATCTTCTCTGCCTCAATCTTCTATACTTTGCATTCTCTATCCTTACTCTCTCTAACCTCTCTATGCATATCAAGTTGATATTATATATAGAGTTCATCACATGATTGTTTGTATTCCACAAGGAATTTGGAGTGAACAACCATGACTCTTTGGCTTCTGTCTTCTCATTCCTTTGTCCAACTCATTTTAAAATTATAACAATATGTACAAATTTCCATGTTATAGTGGGATTTTTCTTTTCCTTAGGATACTTGCCTTTGCATCACAAACAATATAAAACAAATAAAACATTTACATTTTCAGTTACAGTATATAAACTTCACTCAGCCCTTGGCTTGCTGGTTTTGTCCTTTCTGTCGCTGTCATGCAACTGTCCTGTATACCTCTGTTTACTGTAACTCTATGCACCTGTGTGTGTATACCTGTCAAACCCACATTTTCATTCCTGTGCATATTCACCTGTTCACTGCAATTGTGCACCGGCTATATATATATATATATATATATATATATATATATATAACTGATTTACAAATCCATGGCCCAAATAACTTCACAATATGGCAATCTTTACATGTGGAAGCTTTCCTTATTTCATGGTTCAAACCATAGTCAATTTCATTTCTCCAACTTTTAATCGAAGGCTAACTTCACTTTCCGAATTTTCGAATTCACTATTCAATTCCTGCAGGAACTTGAGCTCTCACACATGATTATCTGAATACATAGATATATTCGGTCACAGCATTATCAACTCACATTAAACTTTCTCTGTGCGTTTAAAAATGCATCCCAAAAATTGCCTCCACTACAAATCCACAATTTTGGCAACTCACAATAATCTCAATTGACAATTTCAATACTGTGTGGAATCTTCCTTTAATAAGGTTATAAACCCTCAAGCATATACGATGTTCTTTTAATAAAACCCAGCCAATGTTCGAATACCCTTGCATACATTGGCTCAGCGTTCATTAACAAACCTTGTACATTCAACTTTTCAAATTGGTTTTGGTTCAACCAACCTCGCAATATATCACATAAACCAAACCGTGTAATATATCACATCTCCTAAGTTGGATTAGTGGATTTAATACCATGGCATCCAACTATATCATATGAACCTTCGCGTATTATTCACAAGCTGTATATATACAGCCCCAACTTGATTACAAATCAATTGTCAACAATAAAACAATATTGGACCCACGCATACATACCATTTCATCCGACGGTCGCAATCTCGTCGCGCCCCATCCAACTGATCCGACGGTAATTAACAAGTGTCGCGTAGATTAAATGCACATAATCACAACAGCTCAATATATATAGTGTTCAGCACTTGAACTTGGCGTTATGTCACCCTTTTCATCCGACGACGGAGAGCACGTCGCCTTGCCCCGTGTGATCCAACGGATATCGCTTGGCTTAGATGCATGAACGATAATGCGCGATGAGAGCGGTTTCTCTAGACTGCTTGAGGCCATGTGTCAGGCAGTCAATGGAATCGCTCCAAATTCTTGAATACCGCTCACCCTACGAAGGCGGTGCGATCAAAACCGGAAACTTGCCTTCACTGTTCACTCCTGCAAGGTTCCACTGCTTTCTCCCTCAGGGTTCCGTCCGCCTTTATTATTTATGAATTCTGCTCTTCGCCTTCAATGAAACTCACTTCTATCCACACACAGCTTCGGCCTCTACCTATTTCAACAATACGCATCTCTGTTTCACTTATGCCGGTTAAACGATGAGAATGGGAATTGCCTCCAGTCGAATTTCATCGGGTTCAATTCAACACAGGTCCAATCTGCGAATTAAGCTCAGAGGTAGTCAAGGTCGACTCCCCTGTATTCCAGTCGCCTTACAAAGTTCATAACAACGAGAGGTTCGAATTGTAGTCAATAGGCAGGCTTGACATCAATTCATGGGTTAGAACAGAGTATCAATCAAAACCACCAGAATCACAATCAAACTAATTACACAGAGCTCATACTGCTCATAAATTCCGCCTAGTTAATTCATGTTCCACTGAGATTTCAACAACCTACATACATATAACTCAATCACCGAGGTTCGTATTGGTTACAAGGATTCATCAGCAACACATTCTCATCACTGAACGCGCAGACAGACTTTAAACAAATCACAGAGTCTTAATTACACCCAGCTCACAGGTTACAGGTATTCTCCACACAGAATTGGCCCTTCTCCTCTACTCTGTCTCTACTACAGTCCTATGCAGCCTATGCAGCTCTCTATGCAGGTCTCTTTTTGCTGCCTTTGCTACCTCTCTTTTTGCTGCCCTGTCTCTATAAATGTACTCTCCCTCTGTTCTTCTCTGTTGTCCTTTGCCATCAATGACAACATTTCCAACAGTTTCTCCAAATAATCGACTTCAAATAACACGTTTAGTGTATTTAATTAAAATATGTTTGATAATAACCCCATTTTACAAGAATCATCATAATACAATGGAACCGAGAATGAACTATGTGGAATTGACCTTGATGATGAAATATAGCAAGCAAACCCTGTTGGACCCCATAAAACTCCTCTGAAACCCTTCAGCCCCACTGATGACATAATCTCGCTCAAGTGACATGGTTGACACAACCATAGAAATCCACCCTAATTGCACCATAAGGGAAACCAAAACTAGGGATATTACAAGTCCTCCCACCTCGAGATTGCTTGCCCTCAAGAAATCCACATGTGTCAATTGTAAAGGGATATGTACATCATGCCTCTGTGCCACCCAATCATGAATGGATCCCACGATACCTGGATCCTAAACTAACCTCTGGCTCATCATGCCACCAATAGATCCACCTAGATCTCAATGACACCTTAGTCATCCATTATCTCCCATGTCCCATGCCTCCAATTATACTCTATCCTTGTACATAGTCCCTAGATATGGGTGTTTCTCCATAAATTATCCATTCGGTAGGATACCAACTCATCACTTCTCTCCAATCCATCATCTAGCATGGACCTTGTGCATAAGGCCCCATACAAGAGTCAATCTCATGATGTTGATGCTAGGCTAGTGAAACCAGAATGTTGATGAAAATTTGGCATCTATCCCATTTCCAACTGGAGCATCTAGTAATCTCGATGTCTAAAGAAATTTGTTGAGTTGTAATGCTAACTAAAAATTCATTTCCAAGTCTAACCCATTCCACAGGGTACCAACTCAATATCTCTCACCATTCAACCCCATGGGAAGGATCGAATACATGAACACACATACACGAAACAAGTCCACTATGCCAATGTAGCACCATGCTCAACTCATGTTGCTTCACCTGGTCAACCCATAAGATCCATCTAGAAAACTTTGCCCCTCTCCAATGTAAAGAGGTGGGTTGATAGTGTTGTAAGCCTTGTCTATTTACTTCTAAAAAAGGTTACTCTCAAACTCCAGAATATGATCCCCTGTCTGTTGATTTTTGGTAGCATCGGAAGTGCTAAGTCTCAAATTTGTGGAGAGGCTTAGGCACTGGTATTCCAAAGAACCCAGAAATTGTTTGTGAAAATTTCACTCAGGTTATGTTTTATTGTAAAAATTAATTATTTTAATGGGGACCCTAAGTCTAAACTTAGGGAAATTAAATAATTAAAGGGTATTAATAAAACAGAGAGAGAATGATCTAAAAAGCAAAGATCAAGTCATGTTATAATCGTGGCCATTGATTAGAGATCTAATCGTGGTCGTTGATTTCTCAACAAGAAGATTATAAAGGAAGGCTTGAAGGTCATCATTTGGAAAGACACACCGAGTGAATCAAATGATCGAATTCTTCTAACGGAGCAAGTGCTCGGACAAAGATCAGATCTAAGTGATTCCAGTTGCAGTGAGAGGCAAAGATAGTTATTGCTCGAAGGATCTTCTCCGGGACCAAGAATACATAACAGAGAGGCACCAAGACCAGCAGAGGAAGCAGTGTAGCCTCCAGAGGGTGTGACGCAGACCCCAGAAGAGGTGACGCAGGCCCACACAGGGCCCACATAGCGACTGCGCAATGCTTTCGAGAGACAGTCTGAGATTTGCTGGATGTCGAGGTTTTTGAGTCGAGGGATGAAACTCGACTTTCTGAGAGGCAGATCGATTCAGAAAGAAGGTGACGCAATCCACAGAAGTCCCCACGCAGGCCTACGCATCTACTGCACAGAGGCAGCGTAGAGGGAGTTGGGGTTTCGCCAGTTCAGATCTAGAACAACCAGAACTGCAGTGTCAGGGAAAAATCACTATATTTTTTTCTGTCGTGATTTCTCTCTACTGGACAACCAGCGAGGCATTTAGAGATTGTATTCAGAAACTGTTGCTTAATAATACAAATTCTCATATATGTTGCACCAGTTTTCCCGCATTGAGTTTTTCCAGGGACTTTCGTTCAAAAACAATGGTGTCCTATGTGTGATTTATTCTTTGCTTAGTTTCCTTGTTTCAAAATCATAAAGTATTAAGTGTAGGCTACTTCAGTAATTCACTTCAATAATTCATGAGGAAATATGAATTAATTTTGTAATGTAATTTACATAATAGGAGAAGTAAATTCAGTTAGTTGCAGTAGGATTCCTAAGATTGTCGGATCTAGGAATTTTCACATGGTATCATAGGATTTGATGTGAAACAGGAAGAGCAGATATGAGCACTCAAGTGAAGGCCAAATTACTACAGCAGCAACAGATCTAATCCCCAAAGGGATTGTGCAGTTCTATCCAGGCGAGCTAATTTTTCGAGGTTTTCTCTCTCTGAGTGAGTCGACGGAGAGGTAGGACTTCCGATTTGAGATTTTTCCGAGCCAGAGGAAGCAACGTAGAGCCTTCACACAGAGCCAGAGGGATGCAGTTTTCTGCAAGCATTTGTTGGGCAGAGAAGCGTTAGAAGAAGAAGAAGAGCACATAGCAGGGAATTTTCCCTAAGTGAGTTCCTTGCAGAGGGATTCAGCATTTTTCCAAGATCTGAGCAGCAGATCCGGGCAGCAGATCTATGAACTCCACAAGGAGTGCGTAAGCCTGCCTAGTGTTGTGCAGAGGAGGAAGAAGAGGGAGCAGTTCGACAGTTTTCGACTGAAATGGCATCTCATGGACTAAGAGATCAAGACCAGTAAATAACCAAATCCCTTCTAGATGAATATGATCTCAAAGCGTTTGTGGACAATGTGGTTGTTGTAACTACGGATCTAGATCAGAACAAAAAGTACAAGTCTGATACGGCAAAGGCCAAGAGACTAATCCTTGATGGTGTCAAGGATCACATAGTCTCACATATAACTGGCAAGAACACCACCAGAGAGATATGGGAGGCCTTGGCTCTGTTGTATGAAGGAACTTCCGAGCAGCGGAAGATGTACTTGGAGAGGAAGCTCTGGATTATCCAGATGCATAAGGGGGAGGCCATTGCTCCATTCCTTGCGAGACTTCACGATATTCGAGAACAGTTGGCAGTTGTGGGATCAACCACAACTGCAAAAACTATTGTGAGGCTAGCCCTTAATGCAGTCACGGAGGAGTGGCAAGTTTTTTTCCAAAGTATTTTGGGCAAGGCTACACTTCCTAGTCGGGAACAGATGTGGGCAGCACTTCAAGAGGAGGATCTAAGGAGAGATCTAGTCAAGTGCAAGCTTGACGGCAGCAACATAAGCGGATCGAAGAATCTGGAGGAGGAGGAGATTGCAACCCTCGCATCAAAGGGGTAGCAATGGCAACAAAGACAGAAGAGGGATGTCTCAAAGGTGAAGTGTTTCAGATGTGGTGAGATGGGTCACTTTGCATCACACTGTCCTTTGAAGAAAAAGGAGAAGGATGAAAAACATGATCCTAAAGTTGCACCACGAATATCGAGCAGGATGAGTTTTCCATGAGCGCCCACGCTTATCCAAGAGAGAATTGGGGCCACATAGAACTGTCGTTCATCTTGAACTTCAGTTGGGCATGATCCTTGAGGAGCCCACCTCTTGGATCACAACCTTGCTACAGTTGTCCTTGATCAGCAGTAGCAAGATGGAGGAGTTTTCAGTGGGAGTCGAGGAGTGATGGAGCGACAATTGCAGCAGCAGTGCAGTGCAGCGTAGTGCAAAGCAGCAACAATGCAGTGCAGAGTAGAAACAACGCAGTGCATCAGAGCGATAGTGTAGTAGCTATCAGTGGTCAAAGTCTTCAACACCGAGATGCATCCACTGAACACTTGTTCAGTTTTTGTTGTGATTTCAGTTGCTTCTCTCAGCCACTGAGTTGCAGTGTTAGCAGTGGCAGTGCAAGCAGCATAGAAGATGTAGTGTTAGCAGTGGCAGTGCTAGAAGCATAGCAGATGCAGCATTTGAGAGGGAGTTGTAGTATGGATGCAACAATGGCAGTGGCAATGGCAGTGGCAGCAATGAAGTTGCAACAGCAGCGCAATGGCTGATGGACAGCTTGTCAGACTTCAGCAACGCAGAGGATGCTTCAAGGTCATAGCAGTATGCAGCAGGCATAGTGTTAGAGCACTTTCCTTGCTAAGAGGGAGTGTTTATTTTTGGTAGCATCAGAAGTGCTCTAAGTCTCAAATTTTGTGGAGAGGCTTAGGCAAAGGTATTCCAAAGAACCCAAAAACCGTTTGTGAAAATTTCACTCGGATTATGTTTTATTGTAAAAATTAATTATTTTAATGGGAGACCTAAGTCTAAACGTAGGGAAATTAAATAATTAAAGGGTATTAATAAAACAGAGTGAGAATGATCTAGAAAGAAAAGATCAAGGCATGTTATAATCTTAGTAGTTGATTAGAAATCCAATCTCAGTTGTTGATTTCTCAACGAGAAGACTATAAAGGAAGGCTTGCGGGTCATTTGGAAAGACACACCGAGTGCATCAAGTGATCAAATTCTTCTAATGGAGAAAGTGTTAAGACAAAGATCAGATCTAAGTAATTCCAGTTGCAATGAGGGGCAAAGACAATTATTGGTCGGAGGATCTTCTTTGGGACCAAGAATACATAGCAGAGAGGCAGCAAGACTAGCAGAGGAAGCAGTGCAACCTCTAGAGGGTGTGACGCAGGCCCACGCAAAGATTGTGCAGTTCTTTTGAGAGATAGTTCGAGATTTGCTAGAGATCGGGGTTTCTAAGCCGGGAGGGCTGAAACTCGACTTTCTGAGAGGCAGATCAATTCAAAGAGGAGGTGACGCAGTCCACAAAAATCCTCACGTAGGCCTACGCATCTACTGCGCAGAGGCAACGCAGAGGGAGTTGAGGTTTCACCAGTTCAGATCCAGATCAGGACTTACAGTGTGAAGTAAAACTCACTATATTTTTGTTTGTCGTGATTTCTTTGTATTGGATAGCTAGCAAGGCATCTAGAGATTGTATTCAGAAACTACTACTTAATAATACAAACCCTCAGATTTGTTGCACCGGTTTTCTCGCATCGGCTTTTTCTGAGGACTTTCATCCAAAAATAATGGTGTCCTATGTGTGATCTATTCTTTGCTCAGTTTCCTTGTTTCAGAATCATAAAGTATTAGGTGTAGCCTGCTTCATTAATTCATGAAGAAATATGAATAAATTTTGTAATTTAATTTTCATAATAGGAGAAGTAAATTCAGTTATTCGTAGTAGGATTCTTAAGATTGTCAGATCTAGGAATTTTCACATTGTCTACCAAGTTAGGGACGTTAGTTGTTCCCCAATGCTAGACAACTTGGCCGCTAACTTGGCACACACAACTCCAAGCTCCTCAAGTTTACTGATCTATTGCAAGATGGTGCCTCAGAGTGTCTAGGTCTTCTTCATCGTCATAAGATATGTCCTAGAATGCTCCATCTTCCCTTGGTGGCTATCATCTAGAAGTCATGTAGCCCTGCTAGATGTCTTAGCACCTACTTGCAATTCAACGATGGTTGGTCTCAAGGGTGAATACTCAACCATCTCATCCATCACTATCACTTGAGACTTCAAAGGGCTCTCCAAAAGAGGAAATTCATGATCTTCATGACGCAAATCTGAGTCATGTGTCTCCTTGTGATCATGCAAGTCAGAGTGCCCCTCAGGCATCTCCTTGCCAATGATGGACCCTTCAACCATTTCTTCAAGTTGCTAACCTAAATTATTTTTCATTTCTCACTCTCCTTCAATTTTTGCAACCTCATATGTTTATTTGTCCTATTTAAATCCACACATGTGATCTGGTGTCCAAACTTCCTGACATGTGAAACGACACCAAACTTCCTGACATGTGAAACAAATATGCTCTCTTCTCATTTGATTTGTGCTCTTTCTTGGTAGTTCCTAAGATTGCCTTTGCTTTGGCACCTCATCCTTTCTAGATCTAAACGCTCAAAAAAATCTTCTCATGAAATTTCTTATGAGATGAGGGTTGGCACCAATAGCTACGAGTTGTCTTAATGACTCATCCAACCTTTGTTGGCCTTTGGCCAAGTCACTCTAAATCCTTGATGGATCATCCATGTGCAAATTTTCAAATTCCTCCTTTGCCAATTCTTCTTTTCTTAGCCTCTGCTTAGCAAAATATTATCTTTCTTCAAAACACCCTACCATCTATGACATAGATCATCGGATATTAGATTCATTAAGCCTGATACTAATATGTTTGTTTTATTTTAGTGTTTCACGTTTGATCCTACGAATTTACATACATGTAACACTTGAATTCCGAGGGCAGAGAGCAACTAACAAGAATATGAGATTGACACAACATTGATAATTCGATGGATACATAGACTCAAACATGCCTGGGATAAATTTTAATATGATTAGGTGTCTGAATTGAAGTTGTCGCTTTGACCTGGTCTTTGAGGGGTTACTCAGGTGATGCACCAAACTAAGTGTATCCAACAAGAAACACACAACATGCAATAAACTGAACTTGTGAACAAATGTCCTCACTAGACTAACTGATCTTGTTAGAGATGGTCTGATTTTCTTGCTAATTGTCACAACCTCAAATGATGGCACACGGTGTAGGTTCACTACATTCTTCCACCTCTAAGGCCCTTCAATCCTCATTAGGTACCCCACCAGCACATATTTGATCCCTTTCCTTCACAATGTCACCATGAATGGGAGCATAGCCACCTTAATTTGCATGCAGATTCCTCCCAATGGGTGGATCGACTCACCACTCCTTACTCAACAATTTGTTGGATTCAAGCTCAAATAGCGAGACATCTTAGAAACTCAACTTCCAGGATTATTTACTCGTTCTAGGCAATGTGGTTTTTTGTTCTCTCATGTGTCTTGACCCTCAATTCCACTCATTTGATTTGGAGTGGAGAAGAAAGTTTTTCCCATAAGAAAACGTGTTGTTAACAACAAACTCGGCCTTGCAGCCGCCACAATGCAGTTAATTCATCCTCTGCGCTCAACCAATAACTCAACCCCTATTTTGTCTCACACACAACTCTCGAACTTGATCACGTACAAGGGCATATCATTCTCCAAATGCTCACAACATCAAATCCATAAATACCTTAGCCATCACTCTCCATCGTTTTACACTACTAAGACTCAGGGATTGATGTGACACTTCATTCAGCGTCCAAATCACTCATCACACTCTCATAAGCGCTTTTCTCAGCCAACACGACTTCCTTGATTACGCTACAGGATACTTGATTAATTGTCATTCCAAGGAATTGGTCCAATATTTGTCCAATAACCGCTACAGGAACCCATGTGTGGTCAATGGACTCGGGCCCAATATATTAATTCAAACCCTTGAAATCACTTCGTCCCCCAAACTTGTATTAACTCAGCCTGTCGTACGATAAAATGGACTTACTTTGAGGATAGATTTGCCACCAATATTGTTTCCTAAGGAAGGAAATGGGAATTTAGTTTTTGAAAAATAGATCAACTCTAAGCTTCCACGATTGACTAGGATGCATAGGGTTTCCCAACCTTCACAAGATGTCGCCTTATATAAAACTAGTTTGTTGATAGAAAATTCGATCTCATGGAGAGACTCGACCTTCACAAAGTTATCACTTTGACTTTAATGGAATTTTGACCAAGAAATGGGTGTGGCTTGGTCTCCTCACCAGGTAAATCATACCTGCAATAATATTGGGCCTTAGCCTCTAAGAAACTCGACCTACAATAAAAATCCTTTATGCAACAAATACGACCTAGATTCGGTACCCCACGATGGATATAACTCGTCCCTTAAGAAAATATTATTTTGTCCCCTTAAGCTTTACAATTTGGCACTCACGGCAACACGTTAATTCTTGGCTTGCTTGAGAGTACAATTTTGGTCTTCCCTTCCACAAACTTGACATCAATAAAATTAGAAAATTTTGGCAAAAGAATCTGGTTTCGGAAAAATAATGATTTTGACTCCTGCAACAATTGATAAATGTAGCCCAACAAATTGACGAGAAAACCCTCAAGCTATTAGAAAAACCATCTTTGATACCATTGTAATATTCCTTTCGTAATTTTGATTAAAAAAATTTCTTTATAATATTCTTTTAATTAAAAAATTTAGGAAAATTTGCCACAAAATTCTCTGAAAAAGAAATGGCACAATTTCGTTCAAGAAATAACGCACAAATAAAATTTCATATATAGAAGCCAAAAATGTTGCAACACCAAATACACACGAGAAATAGTAGCAAACTCGGAAAAAGTTATCCATATCATATTAGATAGGGTTGTGAGAACCTATTACAAACAACTAGAAATATTTGAATGGTTGGCAATAGCTCCTCTCAAGTACCTCCCAACCTTCCATTAAATCATTAGAAATGAAGCCCAACTTGGTGATCTAGGTGATCCGCACTTCGAACCCACGAATTTACTCTAGATCTGCTCACCAAATGATGTCGATGAAGCTCTATGAGATTTTTGAATGAAATTTCCATGATAGTGAGTTGGGGTTTCGTCCAACACTAAGAAATCGAAGGGTTTTTTCATAGGGCTCTTTGAACCTGAAAGCCAAGTTCTTTGAACCTTTCCCAAAGAAAATATTCCAAATCCAAGATATCCCAAAGACTTGCTTTCCACTCTTTTTAAGATTTGATGGATCTCTTCATCCTTACATAAGCATTTTAATTTTATTATTTTTTATTATTCTAGAAGCTTCTCCCTTTTATTTTATTTAAGTGACTCTTTTATTTTATTTTATTTAAGGCATTTTTAATCCATGAAAATTTATTAATTTGCCTCTATGATTCCTCTAGCCACTGAAAGTCACTTTTCATCATCCCATGATGTAGATCTCTTCATCCCAATTCCAACAATCTATTACATTAAGGTGTTTCTCCAAATAATATGCACCAAATAACACCTTTAACGTAGTTAATAAAAGTATGCTTTGATAATAACCATGTTTTATGGGAATTTTCGGAATGCAGCAGAACCAAGAACGAACTATGCAGAACTAACCTTGATGATGAAATATAGCAAGTGAACCCCATCTGACCCCATAAAAATCCTCCAAAGCCCTCTGATCCCACTGATGACGTAATCTTGCTCATGTGACCTGACTCAATCTTTGTCTTCTTGGCATGTATCTTGATGTGGAAAAGCTTGGTCATTTTTTTTCTTCCTATAGTTGAAGGCTACTCAAACTCACCTCCTTCTACACTGACATATAAACAATCTTCTCATCCACATTCGAGGTGCTTTCAATTTGGTTGCTCGAATCGGTGGCCATGAGGTTCATCATTATTTTCTTTATTTGTGTTCTTCGAGTTGATCTCTAGATGCAACTTCCACCACTTCTCCATTGAATGTGTGTCAATGTTACAGTGGTTACAATGGTTATTAGGATATTTGCATTGATGTCTTGTGGTTGTCGTCTTTTTATCTCTTCCCCCTTTCCACTTCTTTTTTCCCTCCTTAGAAGTGTCTTGTTGTTCTTTCTGCTACAATCCACTTGATTGCCCTTTCTCCAGGCCTATGTTCTACAGGTACTGTGCCTGTACACAAGCCTCGTCCACTAATATGGGCTTGAACAACATCACTTGCTTCCTTAGATGGTTGTGTAGACCCCCCATATACTTGAGGAGTACATTTGGGTACTTTAGGTAGATACTCAACATTATAGCCATCTTTCTAAATTTTGTGGTGTATTGTACACTCTGCCCCTGCTTCTGCTTGAAGTAGTGCCACAGGATCCATTGGTCCTTTACATACCCAATAGGGTAAAATTGTGACCTTATGAGGGTTTTGAAGTCCTCCCACTTAGTCACTAGAGGATCTCCCTCCAACCCAAAGATCTCTGTGTGGTTTTCCCACCAAGTCAGTGTTGAAAAGTGTAACTAGGTTCGGTCTTCCTAAATGTAATTTAGTCACTATGTAATGTACTTGTCAAAAGAATGAAAAAGAAACTTTATTATTATCACAATGACTTATTAAAGCATGGGTTTCATGCTTGGGTAATCATTTTTATTAGTTAAAGTCCCCATTGTGGACTTCTAGGATTATTATTGATTCATGTACCTTTTATAAGACACTTCTTGGGTTTTCGAATCATGTAAAAAGAATTATTTTTTAATTAAAAATGTATTATATCACCTCCACACCAAGTCGACCTTAAGGAGATCAAGTCGACCTCACCAAAAGGGTTTATATTGAAGCAGTTCAAATTCATTTGGACACACACTCACTCAAAAGTTCGATATCCACGAAGAAGTCGGGAAAAAGTGTGAAGTAGGAGAAGTGTTAGTCAAGGTTGTCATTGATGTCAATATGGCATCGTTGGAGATGGCAAATATTCTTGTGATGCATGAATAACCATTTCGTGATGTTTCCCTAACCTCATGCAAACCCTAGACCCTAACCCTAATCCTAGATGTATGTGAAAACCCTAGACCCTAACCCTAATCCTATATGTATGTGAAAAACCTAGACCCTAACCCTAACTCTAAGTCCAACCTCAAACCCTAATTCTTAACCTATGAAAGCCCTAGCTCTAACATGGTTGAACCATAGATATGTTGAAGTACCCTAGATGAAGAGTGAAAAAACCTAGATGCATATACTACATGAAAGGATAAAATCCTAAACATTAAAATGTCAATGCAAGTCCCATATCTATAATATCCTTGCCTTATTGAAGCATGCCCATCATATACATGAATACCTAAACCCTAGCAAATATATCTTTATCCAGGGCCTTTATTATATAAAAATAAATACACTATTAAAATGAACTAAACATTAACCCCAATACCTCAGCTACACTAAACATAATACATATCACATATCAAATATGTGGACTCTAAAAAACGTTGGATGTTGCATGGACGTTGACGCTTCATATTATGCTAAAACGATTGGGCGTTGCAAATTTTATATCAACTCCACCGAACCAGTAGTCGTCTTTTCTGGTGAGCTTGCCCGTCGACATGATCATTCATACGCCCACGATCAACTATAAATGTAAACCATCGAGCTTCAGCTAAGGGTATCGATTCCGGTCAATATTAGAACAAGGAACGTAAGGTTCAGAATTCGGAAAATTCGTCGACCGAATCTTTTTTAAAATCTTGAATCTGTCACCTGTGAAGAATCTAATCGGATTTATCACATATTGAATTGCGGACCTGTTAACAATTGAATAGACTTGAATCAACTTCGAAATTGTGGCTGTAGTGTGTCGATTTCTTTCAGAGTTCGATTTTTGTGTAGAATGACCTGCGGATCTGTCGAGAACAGATCTCGGACCTCCAGCAAATTTCAAGAGTCAGAGAGATTTGTGGGTAGTGAACCAGTGACTGTTGAAGCTTGGACTTAGCTTAGACAAGAGAGTTTTTTGTGGCTCGAACAGATCTGTGAAGGAGGCCTAGTCTCAGGCTCAGACCTGTGATAGGCACAACTGTGGAGAATTCGGAACAGTGATCAGTCACCTGTGTTAACTTGGAGTTACAGTTATTTGTGGAGATAAAATCTGTGAAAGCTCAGAATAGCAGAGGCTCGGATAAGGAGCTCCACCTGTAGCTTACCATTAAAAGAAACTCAAGCTCGGATTACTGCCTAGAAGCTCGGAGATCAGACATCGAAATACACTTGTGTGAAGACCCAGATTTACATCCTCGAACTAGATTTTTGGTTGCAGCATTGTTGGCTCTGATATCTCATTGCCTAGACCAGTGATAAAAGGTGTGAGAACTGAGATATATTTGGACTATCTGTGGAGTGAAGATAGCTACAACACCTAAAGTCGGATATAGCCACAGAACATCTCAGGATAAGGCTCGGACATCCTTCAGCAGTTTGGATCCTCTTTAAACAGTGGGTTTGACCTATACCAGTGATACAGTTCAGCCTTCTAAACCAGTGACACTTTGGAGGGTTCAATATAACAAATCAGTGAAGATACATTTGTGGAAGAACTGTGATGACATCATCTGAGTTACTGTGACCATGTAATGAAAAGCAATATTGAGGTCCATTCAAGAATCCTTAGAAGGATTATTTGGTGCAAACCTTGAAGCTTAGTGCAGCTTATTAGAGACAAGCCTTAGTTGATCATTGAAGAATAATTTGAAGAAGCTATTGAAGACATCCTTGAGCATTGTT
Organism: Pinus albicaulis; assembly: GCA_034641835.2. Taxonomy (NCBI): domain Eukaryota; kingdom Viridiplantae; phylum Streptophyta; class Pinopsida; order Pinales; family Pinaceae; genus Pinus; species Pinus albicaulis. Next base: position 49,159,551 of record CM076579.1, read on the forward strand.
GAAGACTCCCTTGGAAATTTCTTGAAGTAGCCCTTTAAGAGGCTTAGAGCAGGTGTAGAGCTTGGGCTACCTATTGAAGACACCTTGAAGGTCTTATAGATATTGTTGGAGACCATGATGCGCTGAAGCCCTCATGGAGTAACTTTGAAGATCTTTGTTTGGGTGACATGAAGAGCAGCAGTGACACCTTCTAAGACGACAAGGTTGTCATTGATGAAGTGATTTGGAGAAGGCAGTGATGAGAAAAATATTGTCAGGGCTCGCCGCAGAATATATTGGGAGTCTTGTCAACTTATCTTGATAAATTGAAGTTGAGGGTTGGAGCCTCATAGAGACAAGGTTGATGTCTTGGAATATAGGGTTGGAGCCCTACAGGTTGGTGCCTCAAAGTGACAAGGTTGGAGCCTTGGAAAGTCCAAGTGGGCGCTTGGCAAAATACAGGTTGCATCCTGCGAGATTGCAGATTGGTGTCTTCATCTAGGGTTGGAGCCCTACACATATATTGTACTTGATTTACTAAGATTAATAAAAGTATTTATTCTTATTTTTCATTTTGTGTTCTAAATATAAGTGATCTAACTGGTAAAAATAACAATTGAAAAGAAATTTTGATTCACCCCGCCCTCTCAGTATTTCCAACAATCGGTATCAAAGCTAGTACCTTCACTCAAAGCCTAACAGCCTTAAGGTTGATCCTTAGAACACAAATGACAATGTCGAGGAAGAAAGTATCCAATCCTTCTAAAGATGTATCTTCCTCAACTGTGAGTATGTGAAAATTGAAGACAATCAAATTGGGAAAATTCCATTGTTCAATGGAAACTTTGATATATGGAAGATGAGAATGAGGAATTTCTTAATGGCTCAAGGTGTTGAAGTCTCGGAATCAGTGATTACTAAAAAATCAATGGAAGAAGAATCCAAGGAATATAATGCAAGAGCGAGGAAAGCAATCTTGAGTGGCCTATCAGATCCTATAAAGGCCAAAGTGGAGAAATGTTCATCGGAAAAAGGTATGTGGGACAAACTTCAAGATCTTCACTCGAGAGGATCATTGACCATGACTGCTAGTCAAGAAGATGATGGAAAGCAAGAAGGAAATCCAGAACCCATTAAGGAAGCTGAAAACAAGAGTGAAGACATCGAGGCCAAGGAAGACCTAGAAGATGAAGAAAATAAAGATGACTTCGAAGAAGATCTCATGGCGAAGCTTGTAGCTTCCCTAGAAGAAATAAGCAGTTTGAAAAAGGAGAATGAAGAGCTCAAGAAGCAATCACAAGATGGTGACAATAACCTTGACAAGACAAGGAAGGAAGTTGATATTTTCAAGCTTTAAGTAAAAGAAAGGAATGAGGAGCTCACCAAACTTAAGGAGGAAATGCATCAAAACAAGAAAAGGCACCATGAATAAGTCATAACCATGACAAATCAATTGGATAAAGCAAAGAAAAAGGAAGACACTTTGACAAGCCATCTTGAACAAAGACACAAGGATATGACAAAAACTTGAAGCAAAAATTGGTCAATACAAGGAAGATGTCTCCTCCCTTATATCTCGGTTGGGAGAAGCAAAAAACAAGCACAAGGAGTTGAAAGGGTAGTGGAAGCTTTGGTACTCCTAGAAGGACAAGTTCATGAAGCTAAAGAAGATAAAAAGGTTATGGCATGTCAACTAAAAGAAAAAGATGAAGAGATTTTCCTACTAAGATCAAATTTCATCTCTGTAAAAATCGATGTAGAAATTTTAGACCCCACCCCGGTTTTCAATTTCACCTTATCACTCCCATAAAATTAATTGCCCTTTCCCATAGTCATACATTTAAAATTCTGAAAATGAAAACTTTCTGAAAACACAAATTCATGAATTTCACAGTGCTGGAAATTGCAGAAATAAAACACAGATAATATTTCAACCACACACAGAAAAATAACACGTTGATTTTTGGTCAATATGACCCTGGAAAAACCCCCTACAACTCTTGGGGAAAACTAGTTCGAGAGCTCTTCTTTATTTCTGAAAAAAAATTTTACAGTGAAACAGAAATTACACAAAAAATTCCAGCAACCAGAAAATACAACTTATCTCATTTTCCATGCTTAACCTCTGCCTCGGAAAATGTGTCAAACAGTGAAAACAGAAATAGCCTTGAATGTTGTACGGATTCCTTGTTTTCCGTGCCCAGAAAAACAGCATTAAATTCTATTGTACGGGCTCCTCGATTTGCGTGCAAAGGGATAACATTAAATGATGTAAGGTATCTGCCTCAATTTTTGTGCCCAGGGACAGGAGCACGTTGTACGGACTGCCTCAAAAAACAACAATAACTCTCCTTCGAAATCTGTGCCGGAACTGTTGTATGGTTGCTTAGGAATGCATGCCAAAGCCGTTGTACGGTTTTGCCTTGAGAAACATGCCCAAATCTGCCTTGAACAATGTGCCAACCTTGTTGTACGGATTTGCTGAGTGTTGCCTCGGTATATGTGCCAAGGTTCTACTCTTCTTTTTCTTCTCTACTCAGAGATTCTCCTTGCTCTCTTCTCCTCCTCTCTCAATTAGCTCATGAAAGAATGAATGACCTTTTCTCTTCATTTCCTCCTTTAACTTAACCCTAAGTGACTTTTGGGGAATCCCTAAATCCAATAGCTGAGATAGCTTTAGATCAAGGGTTGAGAATAAGTGTACATTTAATTCTCACTTTCTAATTTTTAATTCACCCTACTTAAATAAAGACCCACTTAGCCTTTTATTTCCATAGTCACTTTTTCACTTTCTAATTTCACATTGACTTTAATGAAGTCACTTTAAAATTAGACTTTGTAACTTTATCACTTATAAAGTCACTTTTAAATTATATTTGACTTTACCACTTATAAAGTCACTTTTGGAGAAAAAGATAAATACATTTGGACACTTTTCCCTAGGCCAAAGATCAAAGCCTTAGGGAACCACTTGTCCTCTGGTACCCAAATTTTAACACTCCCTCTTACCGAGGAAAGTGTTCCTCACCACTCCCATCTTGTCTATGAAGTAGACATGCTTGCCCCGTGGTACGGCTTTGGTCAGATTGTCCACTACTCAAGCTTCACAGCTCCCTTCTGAACAAAGTCTCCGATGAAATGATATTTGATCCCAATATGCTTCGACCTGTCATGAAATACTGGATTCTCCTTGAGTTTAATGCAAATTTGATTATCACAGTAAATCACTAAAGGTCTCAACGCTTGACCAAATAAGCCAAACAACATCTTGTGAAGCCATATGGCCTCACAACTAGCCAAACTAGCTACCATGTACTATGCTTCCGCTGAACTCAATGCAACTGACTGTTGCTTCCAGCTGAACCATGACACAACTGCCGAACCCAACTCAAAACAACACCCTGAGGTGCTCTTCCTATCAGAAGCACAACCTGCCCAATCTGAATCAGTGTACCCTACCAGTCTCACTCCATATTCCTGTCTATAATCTAGATCATAATCCACTGTCCCCTGCAAGTAACTCCTCGACACCACCTCCCAAACATCGTTCTTCATGATAGAAGAATACTCCTCCTACATGGCCTCTCTCCAGACCTGCTGGCTAGCTGCTTCCTCATAGCTAGAAGGCTCGGAGTCAACGATGCTAGCAACCAATGCCATATAGCTACAGAACCGCTCAGGTGGTTTGCTCTCTCTAACCTGTCTCTTCAGCCCAGCAACAGATGTGGCCTCTCTCAAGGTGTCCTGAAGCCACTTGGGCTTCCTCTTCCCTGAACACACTTTTCCCACCGGAGTGAAAGAATCCTCATCCTCATCAGAAGCCTGAACTCTTGAAGGCTTGCCAACCAACCTCATGCCTGAACCTGTGCCTGTAGATGCTGAAGTACCGTGTGAACTGTACATCAATGGACTACCCTGTGAAATGCTCTGTGGACTGCTCTGCATGTTGCCTGAAGCACCATCCATCTAACTCTTTGAGCGACTGCTCACTGATGGACCTGACATTTTAATCGATGTACCTCCTAATCCCTCCCTCTAACTAACTCAGCTACTCCTGAGGGTCTGGTGAATCCAAATACTCTAACTCCCGTGACGTCCTGAAAGCCCTATCCTCCTCGAACTTCACATCTCGCCTGACAAAAACTTTCCTCCTCACAGGAATATAAATTCGAAAGGCTTTTGAGGTCTCACTGTAACCCACAAAGATGTCCTTCTCTACAGTGGGCTCTAGCTTGGTCCTCTTCTCCTTGGGAATATAGGAGTATGTAATGCACCTAAAGATATGGAAGTGACCAATATCAAGCTACTTCCTAGAAAAGGCCTCCTCTGGAGCCACATGCCCCAAGGCACGATGTGGACTCTTGTTCTGCAAGTACACAGCAGTGTTGTAGGCCTCTGCCCACAAAAACAAAGGTAACCCCTAATCATGAAGCATGGCTTTGGCAGCCCCAACGATGGATCTGTTCTTCCTCTCTGCAACCCCGTTCTGCTAGGGGATGTAAGGAACTGTGAACTCCCTCCTGATGCCTACCTCCGCACAATAATCAACAAACTCACCAAGGGTATACTCCCCTCCATTGTCTGACCTAAGGGACTTGATCTTCCGACCTGTATTCTCCAAAAGAGCTCTGAACTCCTCAAACCGCTTAAAGACCTCACTCTTGGTCTTCAAAAAATAAATCCAGGTCTTCCTGGAGTGATGATCAATGAATAAAACATAATACTCATATCCACTCAAGGATACATGAGACATCTCACTGCTCATATCGGTATGAATCAAATCAAGAATCCCTGTCGATTTGTTGTCACTGTTGGGAAAAGGGGATTTGGCAAACTTCCCCATCGCACATCCTCTGCATGTATCAAGTTTATCAGAACTGAAATCTGGCACACCTGTGGTGATCTCCCGCAATGTCATCAAGGCCCCATGATACATGTGCCCCATCATGCGGTGTCAAATCTCGCACAACTCTGAACTGCTAGCTCTGCTGTCGGTACTACTACTCAATGCCATAAGGGGCTGGAAAGAAAACTTGTACACCTTGGCATGGCACACACCAATCACTCTAGCTGAATCAGCTGGAGCGCCCCTGGATATATAAGCACCTGTCCTCTCCTAAGCAATACCTCATACCCTCTGTCCTCCAATGCTGAAACAGATATAAGGTTCTTCTTCATCCCTGGCACATATAGAACATCCGACACTTTCAAGGGAGGTTTGGGTTCCCTATCAAATGTCAATGTCCCCACACCGACTGCTCTAACAATGTTGTCCTCTCCGAGTACTACCTCTATATCAGTCCCACTCTCTGAAAGCTCCGAGAAGTACTCCTGGACTCCTGTCATATGACGAGAAGCCCCGCTGTCAACATACCAAATACCTGAAGATGCTTTGCTAGTATAGGGAAGTGCACACTCCCTCTCAACTTGTGTGGCAGGTGATCCTGCATTAGTGGACTCAAAAGCAATGAACCCAAACTCTCGGTCAAAGCTCTCCAAGAAGTCCTCTATCTCTGATGATGCTGCCATGGTCTTGTCCTTTCCCTTCTTCTTCTCCGGACACACAACTGTATAGTGTCTCAACTTCTAACAATTCCAACATTTAACTTTGGAATAGTCCTTCTCCTTGTTCACCTGCTTACCTTTACCTTTTCCTTTGTCCCCACCACCACTTGTGGAAGCTTGCTTCTTTCCTTTGCCCTTCTTGCCCCTTGCTAACAATGCTACATTGTCATCCTCTTCTACCTGTTTGGTTGTCCCAAGATGGTTTTTTCTGATTTCATTCTGAATGCAATCATCCCATAACCTCTCCCAGCTGGGAAGGTTCTCCCGTGCAACAATTCCATCCACAAAACTCTCCCAAGTCTTGGGAAGACCATTCAATGTAATCCGCACCAACTCAATGGGTGGAATGGTCTCTCAAACAGCAGCCAACTCATCTCTCACAGAAGTGATCTTTGTGAGGTACGTTGTAACACCATCAGTCTTAGCCATTTTAATGGCCTTCAGCTTCTCCCTTAGGACCATTTTTCTATTTTCATTGGTGCTTTGGTAAAGATATGTCTTTCCTCTCACATGAGGAATGATATGGTCTTCAACACCATCCAGAATCAGTCTTTTTCCCTTGGCATTCTTCTTGTTAAAATCAGCCAACTGAGCAGAGTCAGCAGGCGCTGCTACTGGGTGCTATGTGATGTGAACTATTATGCCCCAGAGTTCTGCCTCCTCAAAGATGCTCGGAATTCTCTCCCTCCATGCACTATAGTTACTCTGCACATCCAACCTATCCTCCACCCTCAAGCCCAAAGACATGTTTGTTGTCCTAACAAACTGAAGTTTTCAAATCTATGGTAAAGGTTCAGTTTTCTGTGTGAAAATAGCTTGCTGTGAATTTCACTTGTTGTCCCAAACTGCACTTTTCAGCCACCAAAGCTCTGATACCATGTAGAAATTTTAAACCCCACCCCGGTTTTCAATTTCACCTTATCACTCCCATGAAATTAAATGCCCTTTCCCATAGTCATACATTTAAAATTTTGAAAATGAAAACTTTCTGAAAACACAAATTCAGAAATTTCAGAGTGCTGGAAATTGCAGAAAATATTTCAGCCACACACAAAAAAAATAACACGTTGATATTTGGTCAATATGATCCTAGAAAAACCCCCTACAACTCTTGGAGAAAACCAGTTCGAAAGCTCTTCTTTGCTTTTACAGTGAAACAGAAATTACACAGAAAATTCCAGCAACCAGGAAATACAACTTATCTCTTTTTCTGTGCTTAACCTCTGCCTCGGAAAATGTGCCAAACATTCAAAACAAAAACAACCTTAAATGTTGTACAAATTCCTTGTTTTTCATGCCCAGAAAAAACCGCATTAAATGTTGTTGCACGACCTCCTCGATTTGCATGCAGAACAGCAATAAATGTTGTTGTACGACCTCCTCGATTTGCATGCAAAGGGACATCAATAAATGTTGTATGGTTTCTACCTCGAATTCTATGCACAGGGACAGTAGTACACTGTACGGCATGCCTCAAAAACTGTGCCTCAAAAAATAGCAATAAATCTCCCTCGAAATTTGTGCCATAACTATTGTACAGCTGCCTAGGAATGTGTTCCAAAGCTATTGTACGGTACTGCCTTGAAAAACATGCCCAAATCTGCCTTGAATAGTGTGCCAACTTGCTGTACGGATTTTCTATGTTGCCTCGGTATGCGTGCCAAGGTTCTGCTCTTCTTCTTCTTCCTTGCTCAGAAATTCTCCTTGCTCTCTTCTCCTCCTCTCTCAATCAGCTCATGAAAGAATGAATGACATTTTCTCTTATTTTCCTCCTTTAACCCAACCCTAAGTGACTTTTGGGGAATTCCTAAATCCAATGGTTGAGATAGCTTTAGATCAAGGGCTGAGAATAAGTGTGCATTTAATTCTCACTTTCTAATTTTTAATTCACCTCTCTTAAATAAAGACCCACTTAGCCTTTTATTTCCATAGCCACTTTTTCACTTTCTAATTTCACATTGACTTTAATAAAGTCACTTTAAAATTGGGCTTTGTAACTTTATCACTTATAAAGTCACTTTAAAATTAGATTTGACTTTACCACTTATAAAGTCACTTTAGGAGAAAAAGATAAAATACATTTGGACATTTTTCCCTAGGCCAAAGATCAAAGCCTTAGGGAACCACTTGTCCTCTGGTACCCAAATTTTAACAATCGAAACACATGAAGTAACAAGGATGATGGAATAAATGAAGAACCAACTAGTTATGAAAGGTGAAGACTATGAAAAGTTGAAAGGAGAAATTGTCTCTCTTAAAAAGGAAGTTGACATGCTGAATAAAAACTTGAAGAGTTCTCAAACCCTAGATTACATCCTAAGTCTTCAAAGATCCCCCCTTGCTAAATCAGGTCCTGGCTATGCAGCTGAATCCTCAAGGAATGATGCAAACCCTAATGTTTCAAGCAACAAGGATGTGGAGAATCTAGAAAGAAATATTGATGCCCCCAGTCCTAGCAAAGACAAGGAAAAGAGTCAAGATGAAAATGGAAGACACCCTACTCCAAGAAGATATGATGAAGTCTAGGATGCAAGAGGCAATAAATTTGATCAAAGAATCCCAAGACAAAATAAATTTGGAAGTACATCAAGGCAATCTTCATCCTCCATGTACAAAAGTATATTTTTTGGTTATTGCAATTCTTGTACAAATTTTGGGCACATTACAAAGGATCGTAGGGCATACCACAAGGACAAATATAATGGTCCCTGTCAGCTCCCTAGAAGAAACTTTGCAAGAAGAAGTCATGATTCCTCATTCATGAACAAGATGGAATTCTTCAATTGCCATAAAATTAGACATATGGCAAGTGGTTGTAACTTGACTTGGGTCCCTAAACAAGCTAAAACCATGACTACCAAGCAAGAAAAGAAAGTTACTCAAGTATGGAGAAGGAAGCAAAGTGGATCTGAAAGTCTCTTGACACACTGCCAGAAATTTTGATGATGAGACTCTGCCAAAAAGGAGACCATGAATACTGTTATGGGGAACTTCTGATTCAAGACCATTCTTGCAGAAGCTACGCCTGAAGGGCCCTATGAAACCCTTCATGAGTCACACATGGACAATCATCTTTTGATAGATCATCTCTCGAAAGAAACTCCATTGAATAACATAATCCTTTACTCATCTGATGGATCATTATTGAAGATATCTTCCATTTGATCACAAGGCAACAATCTTTCAGGAGCAAAAAGAAGTAATAGTGGAGTTTATGAAGGCAGGGTGAGTTGAAGAACTATCATATCTATGAAGAACTATCATTGATGAAGAAAATACGATAAAGAGAAGCAGCTTGATAGGGGGAGTACTTGGGCACCCCATTTGCCATTGATGTTAAAGGGGGACAGAATGTTGAGAGGGCAGGAATATTTCCATCAATGACAAAGGGGGAGATTGTTCGTCAAGGTTATCTTTGATGTCAATATGGCATTGTTGGAGATGGAAAATATTCTTGTGACGCATGAATAACCCTTTCATAATGTTGACCTAACCTCATGCAAACCCTAGACCCTAACCCTAATCCTAGATGTATGTGAAAACCTTAGACCCTAACCCTAACTCTAAGTCCAACCTCAAACCCTAATTCTTAACCTATGAAAGCCCTAGCTCTAACATGGTTAAACCATAGATATGTTGAAGTACCCTAGATGAAGAATGAAAAAATCTAGATGCATATACTACATGAAAGGATGAAATCCTAAGCATTAAAATGTTAATGCAAGTCACATATGTATAATATTCTTGCCTTATTGAAGCATACCCACCATAAACATGAATACCCAACTCCTATCAAATGTATCTTTATCCATGGCCTTTATTATATAAAAATAAATACACTTTTAAAATGAACTAATCCTTAACCCTAATACCTCAGCTACATTAAACATAATACATATCACATATCAAATACGTGGACGACGTTGCATGGACGTTGGACGTGGACACTTCATATTATGCTAAAACGATTGGACGCTGCACATTTTATATCAACACCACTGAAACAATATTTGACTTTTCTGGTCGGCTTGCCCATCGACATGACCATTCATATGCCCACGATCAACTATAAATGTAAACCATCGAACTTCGGTTAAGTGTATCGATTCGGGTCAAGAAAATAACAAAGAACATAAGATTCAGAATACAGAAAAGAACGATAAGTTCACAACTCATGAACTCAAGAAAATTCATTGACCAGATCTTTTTTCAAATCTTGAATCTCGGATTATCCACAGTGTAATAAGAATCATGTCGACGTTTCAAATACCAACGAGGACCCATCTTCAGGACCAATTTCTGAAATTAGTCCTGAAGATGGATCCTCATTGGGATTCGAAACGTCGACATGATTCTTATTACACTGTGGATAATTCGAGAATTTCTCTTACAAATGATAACCACAGAAGCCTAAAAACTAACATTTTGAATCTGCCACCTATGAAGAATCTATTCGGATCTATCACCTATTGAACTGCGGGCCTGCCAACAATTAAATAGACTCAGATCAACTTCAAAACGGTGGTTGTGCTCTGGCAATTTCTTTCAGAGTTCAATTTTTGTGAGGTATGACCTGTGGATCTATCAAGAACAGATCTCGAACCTCCAACAAACTTGAAGAGACGATTAGATTTGTGGGTAGTTAACCAATGACTCTTGAAGCTCGTACATAGCTTAGATAACAGAGTTTTCATAGAAATTTGATAACCCATTGCGATTTTCAGTTTCTCCTTATTTCTCCCATAAAATTAAATGCCCATTTCCATAACTATACATTCAACAAGCTGGAAAAATAAATATTTTCTGAAAACACTAATTCTGGAAATTTCAAAATGCTGGAAATTGCAGAAATAAAAACACAAAAATATTTTTAGCCACACACAAAAATTTGACATGCTAATTTTTGGTCAATATGACCTTGGAAAAACCTCCTACAACTCTTGGGGAAAACCAGTTCGAAAAATTCTCTTTATTTCTGAATATGTTTTTATAGTGAACAGAAAAACACAGTAAAAAATTACAGCAACTTCACAAATGTACTTATCTCAAAAATCGTGCACAAACTTCGCCTCGATTTTCGTGCCAATGTAAAACAGAAATTTACAGAGAAATGTACACCATTAAATGTTGTACGGACAACATAGAAAACTATGCCGGAACATCTATATGGCCTACTCGAAAACTGTTTTGTACGGCTGCCTCAAAACTGTTGTACCACTGCCTCGATTTCTGTGTTGTATGGCTGCCTCAAAACTGTTGTATGGTTGCCTTGGTTTCTGTGCCTACTTTTGATGTACGGACCTCGAAAACAATGCCTCCTTGTTGTTGTACGGACCTCGAAAAATGTGCCAATATGGCAGCAATAAATGTTGTTCTCCCTTCCTCGATTTTCGTGCTGACTTGCCTTGAAAACTGTGCTCTTGCTTTGATGTATGGATTTGCTAAATCTCCTTGCTGCTTTCCTCTTTCTTCTCACTGCTCAGAAATGTCTCCTTTGCTTTCTCTCCTCTCTCAATCTGCTCATGAAAGACTGAATGATCTTTTTCCCTCTTTTCTTCTTTTAACCTAACCCTAAGTGACTTTTGAGGAATCCCTAAATCCAATGGCTGAGATAGCTTTAGATCTAGGGCTGAGATTAAATGTGCATTTAAATCTCACTTTCTATTTTTTTAATTCACCCCACTTTAATAAAGACCCTCTTATTCATTTATTTCCAAAGTCACTTTTCACTTTCTAATTTCACATTGACTTTATTAAAGTCACTTTAAAATTAGACTTTGTAACTTTATCACTTAAAGTCACTTTTAAATTAGATTTGACTTTATAACTTATAAAGTCACTTTAGGAGAAAAAGTGAAATACGTTTGGACACTTTTCCCTAGGCCAAAAATCAAAGCCTAAGAGAACCATCTATCCTCTGGTAACCAAATTTCAACAGTTTTTTGTGGCTCGAACAGATCTGTGAAGGAGACCTAGTCTCAGGCTCGGACCTGTGATAGGCACAACTATGAAGAATTCAGAATAGTGATCAGTCACCTGTGTTAACTTGGAGTTACAGTGATTTGTGGAGATTAAATCTGTGAAAGCTCATAATAGCACAGGCTCGGATAAGAAGCTCCACCTGCAGCTTACTATTAAAAGAAACTCAAGCATGGATTACTACCTAGAAGCTCAAAGAGCAGACATCGAAATAGACTTGTGTGAAGGCCCAGATTTACATCCTCGAACCAGATTTTTGGTTGCAGCATTGTTGGCTCAGATATCTCATTGCATTGACCATTGATAAAAGGTGTGAGAAATGAGATATATTTGGACTATCTGTGGAGTGAAGATAGCTACAGCACCGAAAGTCGAATCTAGCCACAGAACATCTCAGGATCAGGCTCGGACATCCTTCAGCAATTTGGATCCTCTTTAAACAACGGGTTTGACCTATACGAGTGATACAGTTCCGCCTTCTAAACCAGTGACACTTTGGAGGGTTCAATATAACAAATCAGTGAAGATACATTTGTGGAAGGACTGTGATGACATCATCTGAGTCACTGTGATCATCTAATGAAGAGTAGTATTGAGTTCCATTGAAGATTCCTTAGAAGGATTATTTGGTGCAAACCTTGAAGCTTAGTGCAACTTATTGGCATGCAAAATTTTAGGGGCTAATATTCGCAGGTGGGCTAATTTTCCATAATTTTTCCTAAAAAAATATTTGCCAATTTCCATTTTTTATAAAAATGATTCGCCTAATTTTTACAATATAAAATTATTTTACATTAAAAATCATGAACATTATATAGAGAGTATATATAAAATCATTACAAATTTGAATAATTTTACAAATACATCAATACACATTTTATAGTTTTCATATTAGGGACTAGTGAGATTCGCCAATTTTTTAAGCTTCAAGATAATTTTCCATCCTTAAAATTTTCCCAGCTTATTGGAGACAAACCTTAGTTGATCATTGAAGAATAATTTGAAGCAACTATTGAAGACATCCTTGAGCATTGTTGACGACTCCCTTAGAAAGTTCTTGAAGAAGCCCTTGAAGAGGCTTAGAGCAGGTGTAGAACTTGGGCTACCTATTGAAGACACCTTAAGGTTCTTGTAGATATTTTTGGAGACCATGATGCGTTCAAGCCCTCATGGAGTAACCTTGCAATGGCGACACCTTCCAAGGCTCGCTACAGAAAAATATTGGGATCCGTGAAAAATCATGAAACTTATCTTGACAAATTGAAGTTGAGGGTTGGAGCCTCATAGAGACAAGGTTGGTGCCTTTTAAGATAGGGTTGGAGCCTGGGAGATTGAAGATTGTTGTCTTCATCTAGGATTGGATCCCTACACATATATTGTACTTGGTTTATTGATATTAATAAAAGTATTTATTCTTATTGTTCATTTTGTAATCTAGATATAAGTGATCTTACTAATAAAAATAATAATTGACAAGAAATATTGATTCACCCACCCCCCCTCCCCTCTCAGTATTTCCCTAGGATTATTATTGAATCATTGTACATTTTATAAGACCCTTCTTGGGCTTTCGAATCATGTAAAAAGAATTATTTTTTAGTCAAAAATGTATTATGTCACCTCCACACCAAATCGGCCATAAGGAGATCAAGTCGGCCTCAAACAGGGAAATTCGACCTCACCAAAATGGTATATATTGAAGCAATTCGAATTCATTTGGACACACACTAACTCACAAGTTCGATATCCAAGAAGAAGTCAGGAAAAAGTGTGTAGGAGAAGAAGGTCAACATAAGTGTGAGTTTGGCCAAGGCTACTCTCTCTCGTGTGGCCTACTTTAGGAGATAAAAGTCTTTTATCAAGTCGAAGTTGTTGATGCTGCCAGTTGCTTCCTACTGCTGCCAAGTCGAAGTTGTTGGGTCGAAGTGTTGTTGTTGCTACAAGATCGAAGGACTGGATTAAAGAGAGGGTTGACTTGGTGTGGAGGAGATATGTGTCTAGGTTGAAGAGTCTCAAGAAAAACTATTGAAGGAAGAGATTTTGACTAGGTTTTCCCCGAGTAGAGTGCCTACATCTTGTGTCGCGTGTTTTTGTGATCTTCATACACATAATTTGGTAATTGCTTGATGAAAGATAATATAATAAAGTAAAATAAGCCAACATAATTCACAAGTAATTATCAAGAAAGAAGAAATAAAACCCTAATCTACTAGCATTGATTTCTCAACATGGTATCGGAACTAAGGTCAAGGAAGATTGAAGATCACTTTGTTGGCTCAAAGGAAATTTCTACTCCCTCTGTGACAAGCTATATGAGAAAGGGATTCAATATTGCAGGAATATGGATTAAGAATATCTTCCACTACTTATTTAACAAGGTCAAGAGTCAAGGTTCTTGGTTGCTCTTACAATTCTCTTAGTGATGATAATGCATGGATTCTTGATAGTGGAGCATCAAGACACATGACAGGAGAAAGCAACAACTTCACACTCTAACAAAGGAACCATCTTCTCATATAGTGGAATTGGGAGACAACAAAAGCTATGTTGTTAGAGGCCTGGGATCAACATCTTTGAATCTAAAAAATGGAGCTAAGCTACATCTCAAGAATATACTATATGTTCCAGGTTTGAAAAAAAAATTGCTTTCTATTCCTTGTTAGAAGATAAAGGCGATAGAGTTACATTTGTTGACGGAAAAGTTTTGGTTTGGGGAAAAGAATCAAGTATCGATAAAGCTAGGGTTATTGGAGTTTGTGAAGGAAGCCTATACAGAGTTATTACACCACCTCCTCAAGCTTTGGTTCATATGGAAATCAATCCCATTGAGCTATGGCATAGGATATATGGCCATCTACATTAGAAGGTCATTCCTAATCTTAATAAACTAGTTCATGGCATCCCCAATATCGAATAAGATCGTGAAGGAGTTTGCAAGGGATGCTTTTTGGGTAAACATACAAGAAAACCATTTTCAAATAGTGAAACAAGGTCTAAAGAAATAGTAGACCTCATTCATTTTGATGTGTGTGGACCCAAATCTGACAAATTACTTGGAGGCCAACTTTACTATGTAACATTCATAGATGATCATTCTAGAAAGACATGGCTCTACCTTCTCAAGAAAAGGATGAAGTATTTTAGAAATTCAAGGAATTTAGATTTGAAGTGGAAACCTTAACTGAAAGAAGAATAAACACTTTAAGATCTGAAAATGGTGGGGAATACACTTCTAAAGAATTGATTGCATATTGTAAAGAAGCAGGAATTAAGAGGGAGCTCATTTTTCCCTACTATCCCCAACAAAATGGGGTAGCTGGAAGAAAGAATAGGTCAATTGAAGAAGGCATTCGAACAATGCTCCTTGATCAAGACTTACCAAAATTCTTATGGGGAGAAGCAGCAATGACAACGGTATACATTCAAAATAGAAGCCCTCATAGAATTCTTGAGAACATCACACCTGATCAATCATTCACAGGAAAGAAGCCGAGTGTGGATCGTCTTTGAATCTTTGGGAGTCTTGCCTACATCCATGTTCCAAAAGACAAGTGAAAGAAGTTAGACTCTATAAGCATCAAAGGAATCTTCGTTGGCTATAGTCTCTCTTGAAAAGCATATAGAATCTACATCAAGGAAGGAAGACATATTGAAGTAAGCAAGGGTGTCATATTTGATGAGAACCAAGCCTACAAAAGATCCAAAGATATTCTTATTGATTCTGATGACGAAGACATACCTATATTCGAAGAAGAAGAAGTACACCACGACAATCCTACTACTATTCAAGAAGAAGAAGGGCCAAGTGAACCTATTCAACCTATGGTCATACCAACCACTAGGAAAAGGCCAAATTGGTTAAAAGCAACCCTTGAAGACACTGAAGGACATGAAGCTGCAAAAGAAACCTTTAGAGAAAGCAAAAGGACGAAGAGATATCCTGGATATGTTGCATATATAACAAAACTAATTGAAGTTGACCATCTACATTTGAAGAAGTTGTTCATCAAGAGGTTTGGAAGAAGGCAATGCAAGAAGAGTATCAATCCATCATGAAGAATGGGGTTTGGGAAATTGTTCGTATACCTAGTGACAAATCAGTTGTCACTTCTAAATGGATTTATAAGATCAAGCATGTTGTTGATGGAAGCATAGACAAATACAAGGCCAGATTTGTTGCAAGGGGTTTCTCTCAAAAGGAAGGCATAGATTATGAAGAAACCTTTGCACCCACTGCAAGCTATACTACTATTAGATCCTTGGTTTCATTGGTTGCCACCATGGGATGGAATATCCATCAAATGGATGTGAAGACAACATTTCTGAATGGGACCATTGATGAGGAAGTATACATTGAACAACCCGAAGGCTTTGAGGTAAATAATAGAGATAGTCATGTATGTCGACTCAAGAAGGCCCTATATGGTTTGAAGCAAGCTCCTAGGGCATGGTATGCAAGAATGGATGCACACCTTCTAAGAATTGGGTTCGTGAAGAGTTTTATTGATCCAAATCTCTACATTAAGGTGGAGGATAATGAGCCAGACATTATTCTACTATATGTGGATAATTTATTCATCACTGGTGTGGAGCAAAGAATTCGAGAGTGCAAGAAGATGATGGTAGTTGAATTTGAGATGAAGGATCTAGGACTAATGCACTATTACCTAGGTCTGGAAGTATGGCCAAAACCTAGGGAGATATATTTGGGGCAAGGAAAATACATCATCGAGTTGCTGCGGATATTTAGGATGATGGATTCCAAGCCCGTGACTACTCCTATGATCACCAACCTCAAGAATTCGAGGAGCTCTGACTCAAGTCTCGTGGATCCTACCTCCTATCGAAAGTTGGTAGGCTCTTTGATGTATCTCGTAAACACTAAGTTAGATATATGTTTTGTTGTAAACACTCTTAGCCAGTTTCAATTGGAGCCCCGTCATGATCACTGGATAGCTGCCAAGCACATATTGAAAAATCTTCATGGCACTATACATCACTGCCCAAAGTATGATAGCAACTTCAAGCTAATTGGCTTCACAGATTCTTATTGAAGTGGTAGTGAGACCAATGGAAGAAGCACTACAGGAGGATGCATTAGTTTGGGAGTTGTTATGGTCTCATGGATGAGTAGGAAACAAGATCTCGTTGCATTGAGTAAGTGCTAAGGCTAAATATGTGGTTGCATGTGAAGTAGGAAAAGAGGTTGTATGGTTGAGGAAACTTCTGATAGATTTTTTTGAGAAGCCTCTAGGTCCTACTTGTAATCAATTGTGATAACCAGAGTTGCATCAAGATTTCTGGAGATCTCGTGTTTCATGCTAGGACGAAGCATATCAACAATAAGTTGCATTATATCAGGAACTTGGTGCAGGATGGGATCGTGAAGCTGGAGGAGTATGTTCCGACAGATGAAAGTCTCTTCCTAATAAGAAGTTTGAATATCTTAGGAAAATGCTTGGTTTAATAGATATTGTTGATCTTGTTGATAAAAAATTGGAAGAGATTTGTTGAGACTTTGTGAGTGAAGAATTTCCTGGGAGGACATCAGGTCAGCGCTATGTATTGATGTCTAGATCACGAAGTAGGGAGGGTGGCGTTGGTCTTGAAGCTCTGACCTCGAATATGCACCTGGATCCCTGGGTTGATGGTTAGCAAGTAAGCCTGATGGTACCTAGAGAGGTTGAAAGCTTTAATCCATCTTAGTCCAACCTCTCCACTTGAATAGATTGCCCTGGTCAGGAATCTAGTCCATGGGATTGTGGTGCCTAAACTCTTCATAGTTCATATAGTTTGAGATCTTCCTTATGAATTAGGTTCGGTCTTCATAAATGTAATTGAGTCACTATGTAATGTACTTGTCAAACGAATGAAAGAGAAAAAATTTATTTTTATTACAATGACTTATTAAAGCATGGGTTTCATGCTTGGTTCATCATTTTTATTAGTTAAAGTTCCCATTGTGGAATCCTATGATTATTATTGAGTCATTGTACCTTTTATAAGACCCTTCTTGGGCTTTAAAAAGAATTATTTTTTAGTCAAAAATGTATTATGTCACCTCCACACCAAGTCGGCCTCAAGGAGATCAAGTTGGCCTCAAAACAAGCAATTCGACCACACCAAAAGGGTATATATTGAAGCAATTCGAATTCATTTGGACATACACTCACTCACAAATTCGATATCCAAGAAGAAGTCGGGAAAAATTGCGAAGTAGGAGAAGAAGGTCAAAATAAGTGTGAGTTTGGCTAAGGAAGAAGAGAAGAAGAAAATTGAAATTTTGGTCTATCTATCTCTCTCTCGTGTGGGCTACTTTAGGAGATCGAAGTATTTTATCAAGTTGAGGTTGTTGTTGTTGTCAGTTGTTGCCTATTGTTGCCAAGTTGAAGTTGTTGTTGTTGCCAGTTGTTGCCTATTGTTGCCAAGTCGAAGTTGTTGGGTCGAAGTGTTGTTGTTGCTACAAGGTCAAAGGTCTGGATTGAAGAGAGGGTTGGCTTGGTATGGAGGAGGTCTGTGTCTAGGTTGAAGAGTCTCGGGAAAAACTATTGAAGGAAAATATTTTGACTGGGTTTTCACCTAGAAATGGGTTTTGCCCTGGAAGAGTGCCTACATCTTGTGTCTTGTGCTTTTGTGATCTTCATACACACATAATTTGGTAATTGCTTGATGAAAGATAATATAATAAAGAAGTAAAAGAAGCCAACATAATTCACAAGTAATTATCAAGAAAGAAGAAATCAAACCCTAATCTACTAGCATTGATTTCTCAATTGTCAGGGCATGGCCCTCTAATTTTAGTCACACAAATGAAATATTTTGTTCCTCCTCTATATTATGAACACTAAAATACACTTATAGTTGTTGCAACCAGTGATTTAACTTCAAAGAGTCGATATCACCTTGATACGGCTTGATATCGACCTTTGCTTCCATTTTGAATAGGGACTGTGAATGATTCACGACACTCAAACTGGGTTGAACTTTTTCGGGTCCTTTCTTTGGTCGGTTCTTTGTTTCTTCTCGATCTTCTAATCTCCACTTTTATTTGTCCTCTGCATTAGAACCCCCATCTTCTCCAAATATCTTGGGTTTATTGCTCTGGGCCGACATGAGGAGATTCATATTACGGCTTATATCTGCAACTTGTCCTTCCGATCGCGAAAACCTCTCCTTTGTAGGATCACGAGGGTCATTCATAGATTCATCGGCCATGATTAGGGTTTTACAACTTTTGGACTATTCGATCTAGATCCCCCTACAAATATCCACAATATACCCAAAGAAACCTACGTTAATACCAATGTGATCCATAAACTGTTGTCAATATTCCACTGGAAATTCGTCAAAACAGATATGACAAAATTATATTTTAAAATCCAAAATCTACACTAGTGGGATTTTATTTTCTCTTTAGATTTTTGAATTTGTAGATTATTGTTAATTGTGTATGCATGCAAATTAAAATTATGCAGAATAAAGGATAGTGAAATAAGATCTCAGAACCATGATTTGACACAAGATATGACCTGGGAAACCCTTTTGAGAGAAAACTCAGTTGGAAGATGAGGTCGCTTTTCTCTCTTTCTCTAAATAGAAAATGGTTGCGAGTACAAAGATGTATGCCTATGGCCTGTGGGCTACTACAGTGCAAAAGTCCTCTCTGTGTGCTCTATCTCCTCTACCTCTTGGCTATTTTTTCTCATATGTGGAACAAATGCACTCGAAAGAATGGAACTCCTTTTCCTCCTAGTGGTCTGATTATAACACATCCTAATAACCTACTAGTGGTTAGGTTTGACTACCTCAACTTTTAATCGAATTTACAATATGGACTTGTCTAGAGTCTTCTTCATCATAATCACGTGGCTAGCCCTTTTTCCATGAATAATGGGGGTTGACAAGGTCTCCTCTCAAATTATGGTGGTGAATACAGGAAGGTCAACTTCTGAGTGGCATAACTTTCACATGCGGAGTCCAATTGAGGTGATTCTTACGACATTGGAAAGGTCTTTGTGTGTAGAATATGAAACTATGGTGTAGTGCCAAAGCGGAAAAGTTTTACCTCCAAAAAATGTCGTTTAATGCCTCAAAACGCTCCCGGAAAGCATCAGACCCCAATTTGCCAGATTGGTCCCCACCGGTAAAAAAGATCATGTGAGTTGATTCATCCACTAATTCCAGTCTAAAAGCAATTGAGCTGGATGACAAACAATATAATGATCCAATTAGGATCATAATTGGTCATTAGAAACCCAATATGAAACAAATAACCTTTATCTCTTTAAGGAAGTGTATGTTAGAATGAAAACTAGTCATGACACTCATGAAAGTGGCACGTTTGTCATCCTTAGATGTCCCCCTAACATTCTAGATCGAAAGTTCTAGCTTCGTGGGAAGCCAAATCAGGTCCCTGCTCAAGGACTGCAAAAGTGTTTTTAATAAGGATAGCCTCAGCGGGGGTGCCATCCAAAGAGCAATGAAAACCTATTGAGTCTATTGGTGGAACACATTTCGAGGCAATGTTGTTACTAACTATTGAAATATGTTGGCAAGTTGACAACACCCTTTGTAAATGGACATCAGATTTATCTCCAACACTCTGGTCAATACTTGTGGAAATCCATTGAGGCATACTACTCTTGCTTATGGGCACAGAACTGGCACTCTTTGTTTTGGTCCTTCTTTAGTGTTTTTCCCTATTTTGCACCTACCATCCCTAAGAATATTTGAATAGTTTTGAAAGTGTTTCAATGGTCTTTTCAAGTGTTATAAGAACTGGACCGAATCAAAACTGAACCGGCTAGTCTTACTGTTTTTGAGCAAAAATCAGTCTGAATCGGTGCCATGAACTGGAAAAGGAAAAGGTCATTTCGGTATCAAACTGACATTTTTTCATATAGCCGAAAGATTTCATACAATCTGACTAAGGACCCTTGGAATGCAATTTTTTAAAAATAATAATAATTTATGAGTGGAGTGGCCTAATATTCACCCATAAGGCCCTATTAATGCTATGTAATTAATGGTAATATTAAATTTTCATCTTTTTACTTAAATTTTTAACATTACTATTAACTATTTCAAGATGTTTAAGAGTGGTTTCAACCTCAATGGATTTCAAATGAAGAAAGTAGAATTTTAGGATCACACCCAAAATCCAACAAACTTAACAATTTAGGATTTCAAGATTGGGGGATTGCAATGTTTCCATTGGACTCTGTCATGTATGAAGGTATGGAACTAGCATTTAATGAACAGCACCAACCCCTCTATCACCTCAATGTTGGTGGCACTAATTATTCAACTCCTCTGTCATGGCCCTAGTAAAAATGTGCACATCAGTCAAACAAAATCTTGATGTTATCCTGAGAGAAGACATGAATTAAAGAGATCTATCACTCCTAACATCCAAGGTTGAGAAAGAATATCTTAATGGGATGAATTGCTACACAAATGGACCTGGAGATCAGTACTCTTTGCAGAATCAATCCGAGTCTAGTATCTCCTAGAGCTGGTTGGTCCAGCAGGATGGTGGGATCAATCATGGGATCTAGAACTAGAGCTCCTCAAAATTCTCATGGATGTTAGTTGTCCCATCTGGGGGGTCAAGAAGAAATCCAAGGTCTTATTGGTCTGTATCGGATGTGGTATGAGCCTCAGCCTGTCTGAGGGAAAAGCCTCAAGCAAGGGCCATGTCAAGCTCACTAAAACAACCTCGAGAAGACAGAACATCCAGAGTAAACAGTTATGGCACCATCCAAGACAAATCAACAAACAAATAAAGGCCACCAGCAGAGAATAAATGCAGCAAAATCATGTTAAGACAACATTAGTCTATTCAGGTCCATGGTGGCCATCCAACCTCCTTTGTCTTCCATCAGCTACGATTTTTCAATTCCAGCAATTCCTGTAACTGATTCCTTACATTTGTCTGTGGTTTCTTTGCGCAATGTGGCATTGACATTAATTGTTTTTTCAAGTCTGGAATCCCCAGTTGCAAGGCAGGGACATTAGAAATATAGCTGATACAGTATCTCCACTTAATGCTGCAATAAAGCTAGTTTCTCGGAAAAATATCCCCTTCTACAAGGCTGCCACTTCCAAAAATAAGGATAAATACTTCAAACAGGACATCCTTTCATTGATAGATGCAGCAGAAAAGTTTTAGTGGGGTGGCTGGGAATATAGAAACATACAAATTCCAGGTTGCATAATATAATCTAGGAACACGCATGAAAATTTAGAAGTTGCCAATTTTTTCAATTTCTTGAAAACTTCCATAATGAGAACAAATTCCACGTGCAATAGATATTTCAAGAACATGGGACCAATTAATCCACCATAGAAAACCTAAATCATGTTACCATGGTCCATGTATTGCGGATCATAGAAATTTTACAATGTTATGAGAAGATACGAGCTACCAAATGTTGGTTAACTTCTTGCCAATTGTGAACTTTGGTGATGAGGGGGTGTAACGAAACGTCACCAATTTTGCACCAAGGATAGCTATTATGATAGTCGAAAAGAAGAACTTCAATACCATTTTCTGCACAATCCAATGCATATCTAGGATTGTCATCTATCAGAATCTGTGCTCCAAATGACCTGCACAACATTAACAACATCATCTATCAAGGCAATAATTATGAGATAGAAAATGAAATTGATACTACAGTCAAAATTAGGAGACACAAAATCAATTTTAAAATATTAATTCTATTCAAAACAAGGCTATGCAAGTGGATATGCTGGCACTCCTTGACAGTGTAAGGAGGGGCAATCCAAATGTTCATACATTGGCCCACTGAAATATGATTATTTGATCTATTGTTTTATGTGCATTAATGAAATATAAGATGCACTGCTCCCAAAAAAACAAGGATACGCGTGAACTAAAGAAAGCCTGTATAGTCCAAGACTCCAAACCATTAAATCATGACATCAATAAAAATTCAGACCGGCTATTTTTTAGATTTTCTCGTTCTGTCCATGTTGAAATTTTGAACCGAAAAATAGCAATTCTCATTTTCCTAATGAGGTGATAATGCACCCTATAGAAAGTTTCAATCAGATGTGTGACAGATGTGTGATTGGATCCTTCTACCTCTTACATGGTAATGTCTTTCTTAATGGATGATAAGGTGATTTCTTTTCTGATGATGATTTTAAGAACACTACCATTAGATGGTCACTTTTATAAAACTATGGATCTAAACATAAAATCTTGCAAAATGGGCAAAACAAAAATATCGAAACTCCCAAATAAACATAATGGAAGTAAAGCATCACATCGTTCAAATTTTTTATCAAAATACTAGAGGAATCTTTTCAGAAGAAGAGAAGGAAAAGTTAAAAATATTTTAAGAGTCCAAAAGGAAGATGTTGGATTGGGAGGAATCCAAATGGAGGATGAAAGGCAGATAAGTTTGGTTGGCAGAATGGGATGAAAAAAACTATGTTCTTTCAAAATTATGCAGAGTATAGGAAAAACATTAATATAATATGAGAAATGGGAAAGGACAAAGTAAGAAGGTTTCTGTAGATCGCTGAGATCAGGATTTCCTATTTTCAGAAGATTTATCAGCAGCCTCCTAGGGCTCATATAGAAGAGATAATCAAATGACTTCTTTCTTTCCCAGGCTTATTGAGAAGGAGAAAAATGAAGAACCAACAGCCAAGGTAACTAGATAAGAGTTTCAAAATTTAAATCAGTATTGAAATCTTTTCAGAAAGCAAAAAGCCCAAGCCCTGATGGGTGGACAATGGAGTTCTATTTAGGAATTTATGATCTGACGGAGAAGGATCTATTGAGGGTGATGGAAGAATCTAGGGCAATGGGGAAGGTACCACATATGATCAATTCTACCTTTATTGCTATAACATCCCAAAGAATGATAGCCCTGACTTCTTCAAGGACTTCACAGCAATATCATTGTGTAATTCAGTTTACAAAATAATTGCCTAAATTATAACAGACAAGTCAAACGCTGTCATTTCTAAATCCATATTTAAGAACAGTTTGGTTTTTTACATGAAAGATGGATACATGATGCTGTGGGGGTGGCAAAGGAATGAATTTATACAATTAAAACTAAGAGGTTGCCTGCCATTGTTCCACTGGATTCATCCAAAGCGCATTACAGGTTAAGTTGGTTGTACCTAAGGCTAATGCTCATCTAACAAAAGTGGTACACAAGAGACTCCAAAAGTCATCGCAATTTTTTTGGTTAAGTGGTATATGCATGGGTTCCTAAAGAAAAATGAACCAAACTCTGCACAAAGTCCTAGAAAAAGATGCTCACGGGCTATAGTGAAACAATAAATCTTATAAGCTGGTCGATGTTAAGACTAACATGGTATGTCTTAGACATGATGTGGTAGTTGATGAAAGAGCAGGGTTGTCCCAAAAGAAATCAGATCCAAAAGTTGCTGAAAATAAAGAGGATATGCCTAGAAAGACCAGTTTAATGGATGGGCTAATCCAAAGGAAATCAGATCTAAAAGTTGTTAAAAATAAAGAGGATATCGCTGGAAATAAAAGGTCCATGGATGGCACAAATCAACAAAAGGTAGGGATCACCTTTCAAAATGATTACCATGAATTTCTTAGCAAAGAGGATGCAAAGACAATATTTTATATAGCTCAATCAGTAGGAAATCAACATTGTTTTGCAACTGCAAGAGGGAAAGAAAAGATCAAAATGGTGGCACAGCACCTACAAAGATGCCCATTTGGATGAACTACCAGATATGAGTCACAATGTTAGACCAAAAAGAGCATATGCTTCAATGAATTATAATGATAATGCTCATTGGGATAAGCTAGCTGGTGAGTCAAAAAGATAGACCAAAAAGAGAAAAAGCATCCAATATGATGAATTATACTTTGATGGCTAACCTTCAAAACTCTTTTGAGCCTCAAGATTATGAAGAAGCTGAAGTAAGTCCAAAATGGGAAAAAGATATGCAAGCCAAACATGAGACTTTGATGAACTACCAAACATGGCCTCTCACAGAGCTACCTCCAAGAGAAAAACCCATTGATTGCAAATGGATTGATAAAGTCAAGTATAAGGAAAATGCAATGCTTGACAAGCATAAAGCAAGGCTGGTTGCAAAGGGCTTTGCTCAAAAGGAAGGGATTGGCTATGAACCTTGAGGAAACATTTGCTCCTACAGCAAAAATGGGTACAATTCACTTGGTTACAGTCATGGCAGCATCGTTTGGTTGGAAACTACATTAGATGGATGCGAAGGGTGTTGTCCTCAATGTTGATCTAGAGGAAGACATATACATGTCCCAACTGCAACAAATTTCAGGTTCCTGAGAAGAAGCATCTAATATAAAAATTGAAGGAAGATCTTTATGGGCTGAAGCAAACTCCCTTGGCATGATACATTAAAATTGGCAGATATTTGAGAGCACGGGGATTCAAAAGATGTCATATCTACATTAAAAGCAAGAATAGTGATGTAATTCTAGTGATATATGTTGATGATATCATCATCTCAGAGAATGAGGCAAGAGCAATTTCCAAGATAAAATCTGAGTTATCTTTAGCTTTGCACATGACAGCTTAGGCCTCCCACATTATTGCTTATGTGTAGAAGTATGGTAAACATATAATCCCATTTTTGTTTCATAAATAAAATATGCCAAAAGTTTGTTAAATTGTTTCAGGATGGTAGATTTCAAAATCTCATCTGCACCTACAGAATATGGACTAAAATGTTCAGTCAAGAATGATTCAAATGAAATCAATAGATCAGTCTACATGTGTTGGAAACCTAATCTGCTAAGGGTTAGTGTGGAATGTGAACAGTCACCGGAGTCCAAGAGACCACTTGGTATGTGGATACCAAGGGTCACAAGGAAATGTATACATGTACTTATTGTGAATAATACATGTAATCAACGTTTATCTTACCTGCTGTCTTCTCCATGTGTGTGTTTAACATGGTATCAGAGCGGGCAAATTTTGGCACTGCTCCAAGTTTGAGCCACTAGTTTTTGTGGTATTTTTGTGCATGTCAGCTCTGCCATCAGTCTTGCACTTCTGAGCCAAAATTGGAGCTGAAGTCTCTTCCCTATCTGAAATAGAAAAAATGGGTGTTCTCACTCATACTCGGGTCTGTCACCTGTCTCTGCACCTAATTATAGTATGTCAGCGAGCAGAGTGACCGTTGTTTCTTAGATTCCGAATTGCACCACTAGAACTCTCCGCTGGAATCTTCTAGTGACCTTACTCCTCACCCGACCTATGCATTCTCTTGACATGCTCAAGAAATGAATTTTCAAATTCTTTCGAGTTAGCCATCAACAAATCCGTCGAGGTTTTGGCCTAAAACAAACATTTGGCGCTCGTGGCCCTTTGACATACAGTGGCATTTGAACCAGTCATCATCCCTACATTGCCTCTCGGACCAGTACAATAAAGAGAGTTGCGGTGATGGGGACCATTCTGTGGTTGTACACTGCGTCCAAGAGGAGATCAAGAGTTTTCGAGTGCGTTCAACGTAGACTTTTAAATTTGGGAAAAGTTCCTAAATGGCATCCACTGCGTCAGCCCTCATGGCTCCCCCATAGTGCCGCTCGGTTAAGCATAGCAGTAAGAGGGCCTTTATGATAAGCATTTGATAATCTCGTAGCTTCCATTATAGTTATATTTCAACATCACGTCATTGCAGTGTGTCAGCCTGTCGATGCCTCTTCATTAGCCCGTTTGCTTATATTGATTTTGGCTCTTATTCTCCGACCTTCGTTAGCTACAAACACCAGTGCAGAAGACAGACTTGAATTTTGCATCGATCACCATCTCTTCTAGTGTTACAAGGGCTTCCTCAATCAAGAAGCTCCCAATTGGATCCTGAGAGGCAGATGCAGAAGTACTGACTGACGTTTGGGCACTCTCTCCGCATTTCAGATGCTTCTTGATCTTTTGAATCAAGCTACTGATATTTCTGCTCATATCGTAACCAGCAAAAATCATTGAAACTGGGTATTGTGCATTTTCGCACTAGTGGAAGTGCTTGTTTGAGAAGGTCGTGCTTGTCTGAGAAGTGCATTGGTCTCTTGGTATGTCGACATATTGAAGGAACGTTGGAGCTACAGCTGGAAGTCAAGAACACGATTTACTTTCTGGCCTGGTCGTAGTTTTTCTCTCACGATGACAATGGTCCTCTCTCTCTCAAAATGCAAGTCGTGTTAAATGTTAAGAGTTGAGTGCATTGAAGTTGAAACAAGTCGTGGACTGTAAATGGTGTGTTGGTTCGTTGATTTTATATGCCATTGTTTTTTCTAAGTCGTGGAATGTATATGGTTTGTTCAATGTTGATGTTATACGCCCAGGGTTCTTGTTCCTTGTATGTATATCTAACCAATAAGTGTGTTGAAACCTAGTGTGTGCATTGACACATATTCCTATGCACTGGTGTTTCATTCATATAGTTGAACGATCACGCATATTCATATGCTAGTGTTGTCATATGCTTTGAATAGGAGATTACGTTGGTCAATATTGTATGTATGTCATATGCCTAGGTTGTTTCATATTTACGAACTGCATTAGCATATATTATTCGATTGCACAGGTTGATGAGTTGAATTTTGGAGCATATTCATAAGAATTGAAGAGTGTAGAGAAGCATTAAAAAAAGACTGTAAGTTGCAGTGATAGTTTAAAAAAAAAATTGTGTAATTTGTAGCCAAAGATATTAATTGTAAGGATGGAGAAAATGGCTAGGATTGATGAAGTATTAGAGTTACTCAATACTCTGATACACTCTACTATTGACAACACAATCCAAATCAGCAAAGACTCTCTCTGACATTCGGGCCTGTCTACAATATGCGCAAGAAAACATTGAATTTTTGCAGCGTGAATCACAGCTACAGCAAGATGAGTTACATAAAAGACAACATTTTGAACTTGCTTTTGTTCAGAACAATCCCATTTTTTAGTTTGAAGTTGACTCTAATCAGTGGCCATAAATTTTTCAGATCACTAAGCCCAATGCAAGAGCAGATTTGCATGCAGAAGTAGATGTTCAGTCTGCACTTCCCAAGCCCATCATCAAACCTTGAGAAGAGCCTGTCAGCAACAGGAACAAAACTAATCTTGGATATGACAAGGAGGTGTCCTTTCATACTCCAGGTTATTCAAAACCCATCAAATTTCAAAGTATTGGATTTCTTCATCACAGTTCATCTTCCTCTATTCCTGCTCTTCCTTCACAATAGATTATCAAATGTCAACATTGTGACAGAGTTGGCCATGTGAAAGATCATTGTTTTGAACTCCATCCGTGCAAGCATTGTGGTCAGTACACTCATTCTTCAAATAGATGATTCAAAAACAAGCCTCCTACAAGAACAAGATTCACCTTGGATGGATCACTTCTTGGTAATGGGCTTCAACAGCCAAGAAGATATTTCGCTCATACAACAGGATTTGTTCTTGAATATTAAGAATTCTTGCAATTGAGTTTTCTCCATCATCTCACCTTGTATCTGACGCGGGGGGGACAGGGAATGATAGTCATCTAAAATTTCAAAGACCCAGAAGTCGTTTGGAGAAATTCCACCCGGAGTGAAAGTTATTCAAATAATTAATTATTTTTAATGGAGCCTAAGTTAAAACTTAGGGAATTAAAATAATTAAAGCTAATTAATTTAAACATGTGGGGAGAAGCTTCTAAGTGACAAGGATCAAGTCTAATTTAATCTTAGTCGTTGATTAAGGATTAGATCACGGTTGTTGATTTCTCAACAGGAAAAGTATAAAGGAAGGCTTGAGGGTCAGTTGGAGAACACACAGTAAATCTAGAGATCAAATTCTTCTGACGGAGCAGTGCTCAGACGAAGATAAGATCTAAGTAATTCAGTTGAAGCAAGGGGCAGAAGCAGTTATTGGTCGGAGGACCAAGAGTAAATAGCAGAGAAAGGGCAGCAGAGACAACAGAGGAAGCAATGCAGCCACCAAGAGAGGTGATGCAATCCCCAGAGAGGGTGGCATAGGCACACGCAGGGGCAGTGTAGAGCATCCGAGAAACAGTCCAGATTTAGCTGAAGATCGGGGTTTCTAAGCCGGGAGGGTTGAAACTCGATTTTTTGAGAGGCAAATCAGCACGGAGAAGGGGTGATGCAGTCCTCAACCAGACCCACGCAGACCTCCACATATACTGCGCAGAGGCAACGCAAAGGCAGCTGGAGTTTCACTAGTTTCTGATCTGGATCAGCCGGGACTTGCAGTGTGAGTTAAAACATGCTATTTTATCTGTCTGCTGAGGATTTTCTTTGTTGGGGGCACTGGATTTTGGCACCCTAGTTGTACTCAAAATACTGCTACTTAATAATACAAAACCTCAAATCCATTGCACCAGTTTTCCCACATTGGGTTTTTCTGGGTACAATTGTCCAAAAATAAGTGTGTCCTTTGTGTGATGTCTGATTTATTTTTCAATTCTTGATCTTTATATTGGTGTA
Organism: Pinus albicaulis; assembly: GCA_034641835.2. Lineage (NCBI taxonomy): Eukaryota > Viridiplantae > Streptophyta > Pinopsida > Pinales > Pinaceae > Pinus > Pinus albicaulis. The sequence goes on from CM076579.1 coordinate 49,188,565, forward strand.
GGTTGCAGTGTATTTACATTAATATTTTTATTGAAGTATTCAGAAAAATAACTTGTTAATATAAACACAAGTAGATAATGTAAATCAGTTTTTTTGCAGCAGGATTTATGGTTTAGATTAGAAATTTTCACATGGTATCAAAGCGCGATTGCAGATCAAGAAGAACTGAAGCCATCGGCAAAAGGACAGAAGAAAGTCTGCAGCGAGAAAGCAGCTGTCCCGAGAAACAGCGCAGTCCTAGGCCAGAGAGGCAGAGGAAGGGTGATGCAGTCACCTGGGAAGGCTCACGCAGAGCCTGCATCAGCCTGCTAGGGTGACGTAATCTGCAGAAGGCAACACAGTGCCTATTGGGTCAACACAGAGGCTGTGGAGTCTCAAATTTCTGGATTGTTGTGGCTAGAGGTGTAGTACAGTTTCTTACTGGAGTTGTTGGTGGGGCACGGATTTTGTTGGCGCAGAATAGTATCTAGTGGGGCTGAAGCAAAGTAGAGGGAAGCAGTTCCTCAGAAGATTTCTTGCCAAGAAATCTAGATCTAGTGTTGAGCAGCAGCAAATCAAGATCAGAGAGGAGTGTTTCGACATCTGTTGGCAGAAGGATATCCATGAAGGAAATCGAATCTCAGACGGAGCGTGTTCCTTAGAGAGTTACTAGAGCCAAGAAATCCAGATCTGAGTTTTGTTGGGGCAGCAGTGGAAGAGGGAGAAAGGGACTTGTTCGACACTTAGTTGAGCAGAGATGGTCGTGAATGGACTGAGGGATCAGGATAGGTTGGATGGAGCATCAAACTTTGTCATCTGGAAGGCCAGGATCCTAACAGTTTTGGATGAACATCGAATCAAAGATCATGCCTTGAACACTATTGTTGTTCTGGTTTATGTTGATCCTCCCAAGAAGTACGAGAAGGATCAGGCAAAGGCAAAACACATGATCATGGACGGAGTCAAGGATCATGTGCTTCCACATGTTTCTGAGAAGAACACAGCAAGAGAAATGTGGGAGGTCTTGACCACTAGGTACCAGGGATCTTCCATTCAGTGGAACATGTTGCTTGAGAAGCAACTGAGAGTATTTCAGATGCAAGAAGGGAGAAGAGATTGACCCCTTCCTCATTAGATTGCAAGGGATCCAAGATCAGCTAGCTTCCGTAGGGGCTAAACTAGATGTTGGGCTTATGGTCAGGGGTCAGGATTGCCTTGAATGCAGTCACTGAAGACTGGGAAACCTTTGTCCAAGGCATTATGGGCAGGGCAGCTCTTCCAAGCTGGGAAGAGATGTGGGCAGGTCTTCGACAAGAAGAGCTCAGACGGTGGACCAAGGCAGGAAGCAACAACAAAGGGATCAAAGTCCAGAAGGAGAAGGAGGACGATGCGGCTCTCACATCTAAGGGACAACAAGGGTAGTTGAGAAGGAAAAAGAAGGACCTCTCGAAGGTCAGATGCTTCAAATGTGGAGAACTAGGACATTTCGCCACGCAGTGCCCTCTGAAGAAGAAGGGCAAGGAAGAATCTGACTCGAATGCTGCTCCAACTCAGGCAGATGAGGATGATGATGATAGATGTGCCATGAGTGCTCATGCTCCTAAGAAGTGGGGCGATATGGAGTTGTAGATCAACTACATTGAGGGGCAGGATCCTTGAGGTGCCCAAACTCTTAGATCACATACGGTTACGGGAGCCCTTAGTGACAGTATCAGAATGAGGGTGTCAGTTGATGCAAGGGATGATGGAGCAACAATGGCAAAGCTAGAGTGCCGAAATCCAAAGCAGCGCAAAGTAGAGCTAGTAGCACCACAGTGCACAGTGGTGCAAAGCAGCAACAACGCAGTGGCATCAGAGGGTCAGCGTAGACTAGCAACAGAGGTAGTTCCAGCATCAAGGAGTATTCAAACTAACCAATATGTCAATTTTGGGAGGCTTTTGAGTTGCTTAACTCTCAGCAACTGAGTTGTAGTGCAGCAGTTAGCAGTGGTCGTGCTACGAGTAGCATGATGTAGCATTTTGAGAGGGAGTTGCAGTACAGATGTAGCAGTGATAGTGGCAAAGTCATGGGCAGCAGTACAAATAGCAGCAGCGCAGCAGATGAGGGGCAGCAGGCTGAGCATAAGTAGCGCAGAGGACTGATGTCATGGATCAGAGTGATGCTTCTGGTGATAAGTGTTACTAGAGCACATTCCTCGATAAGAGGGAGTGTTGATTTTTTGGTAGCATCGGATGTACTCTAGCTTTGAAATTTTGTGGAGGAGAGAGAACACATGAGATCTCCAAGACCCAGAAGTCGTTTGGAGAAATTCCACCCGGAGTGAAAGTTATTCAAATAATTAATTATTTTTAATGGAGCCTAAGTTAAAACTTAGGGAATTAAAATAATTAAAGTGAATTAATTTAAACATGTGGGTGAGAAGCTTCTAAGTGACTAGGATCAAGTCTAATTTAATCTGAGCCGTTGATTAAGGATTCGATCACAGTCGTTGATTTCTCAACAGAAAAAGTATAAATGAAGGCTTGAGGGTCAGTTGGAGAACACACAGTGAATCTAGAGATCGAATTCTTCTGACGGAGCAGTGCTTGGACGAAGATAAGACCTAAGTGATTCAGTTGCAGTGAGGGGCAAAAGCAGTTATTGGTCGGAGGACCAAGAGTACATAGCAGAGAAAGGGCAGCAGAGACAGTAGAGGAAGTAGCACAGCCACCAAGAGAGGTGACGCAATCCCCAGAGAGGGTGACATAGGCCCATGCAAGAGCAGTGCAGAGCATCCGAGAGAGTCCAGATTTCGCTGAAGAACGAGGTTTCTAAGCCGGGAGGGCTGAAACTTGATTTTCTGAGAGGCAAATCAGCGTAGAGAAGGGATGACGCAGTCCTCGGCCAGACCCATGCAAGCCTACGCATCTACTACGCAGAGGCAGCGCAGAGGTGTGAAAATTCTACTACAGTATATTGGTTTATTTCCTCCTACTTGATTAAATTTATACAAGTTATTTTCAGAAATTAGATTCAAAAAATCCGAAAATAAACACAACTACACCCTACACATGGAGATCATTTACTGAATAATTCACTCATGCAACAAAGTGACACATGGATTTTTGGAAATTAGTCCCCGGAAAAACCCAAAGCGAGAAAACCGGTTCAGCAGATATGAGGGTTTTATTATTGAGTAGTTCTGAGTATAAAAAATTTGGGTTCCAACCTTGGAAAACCCGACAAAGAATAAAAGATATAAAATCTGCAGCTAACCTGAAGATCTAGTGTCAAATATCTGACTAACCCACACCCTCAAACAGGATTTTCAGGACTTAGCCTAGATCTGGCCCTAGAAACCCTCAGCGTCAGCCCTGCTAGCCTCAAATTGTTGAAATTTCGTTACCGGAGGACAGGTGGTTCCTTAAGGCTTTGATCTTTGGCCTAGGGAAAAGTGTCCAAAAGATTTTAATTTTTCTCCTAAAGTGACTTTATAATTTTATAAAGTCAAATCTAATTTAAAAGTGACTTTAAGTGATCAAGTTACTAAACTCTAATTTTAAAGTGACTTTAATAAAGTCAATGTAAAATTAGAAAGGAAAAGTGACTTTGGAAATAAATGACTAAGTGGGTCTTTATTAAAGTGGGGTGAATTAAAAAATAGAAAGTGAGATTTAAATGAACATTTAATCTCAGCCCTAGATCTAAATCTGTTTCAGCCATTGGATTTAGAGATTCCCCAAAAGTCACTTAGGGTTAGGTTAAAGGAGGGAAAGGAGGAAAAGGTCATTCATTCTTTCATGAGCAGATTGGGAGAAGGAGAGCAAGAGAGCAAGGGAGATTTCTGAGCAGTGAGGAGAAGGAGGCAGCAACTTGGCACACATTCCAAGGCCATATTTCAGCAAGACCGTACAGCAGAGTTTGCACACAGTTCAAGGCAGATTTGGCACGATTTCCAAGGCAGAATCCGTACAGCAGCTTGTGGCACGTTTTCCAAGGCAACCGTACCATTTTTTGGGCACAGATTTCGAGGGAGAAGCTGCTGTTTTTGCTGCACGCTTTTCTAGACAGGCCGTACAGCCTGTAGCTGATTGCTGGCACAAAAATCGAGGCAGATTTCCGTACAGCAGCATTTAATACAGCTGCACGCATTCCAAGGAGGCCGTACAACAGCATTTATTGTTGTTTTGCACGCAAAAAGAGGAGGTCGTACAGCAGAAATTAATGCTGTAATTTATGGGCACGTTTTTCAAGGAAATACGCACAGCATTTATTGCTGGTTCAGTTTTACTGTCTGCACATTTTCCGAGGCGGTGGTTAAGCACGGAAAACGAGATAAGTTGTAAAAGTTTACTCGCTGATTTTTCTGAATATTTCTCTCACTGTAAAAAGCATTTTTCAGAAATAAGAAGGAGCTCTCAAACTGGTTTTCCCCAAGAGTTGTAGGGGGTTTTTCCAGGGTCACTTTGACCAAAAATCTGTGTTAAAATGTATTGAATGGCTGTTTTGAGTTCGCTGATTTTTATTTCTGCATTTTCCAGCATTCTATAAATTTTCCAGAATTTGTGTTTTCAGCAAAAAATATTTTTCTGTTGTTGAATGTAAGGATATGGGAAAGGGCATTTAACTAAAAGGAGAAATAAGGTGAAACTGAAAACCGGTAGGAAAAATGAAATTTCTAGATGGTATCGCAGCAGTGTTGCTAAAAGTGCAGCTTTGGGGACAAAATAAGAAGAAAATACATGCCTTGATTTTCACCGTAAAAATTCCAGCAAGCTGATTTTTCACAAACAGCAGATTTTTACCTTTACTACAGCAGTGTTATTTTTCAGTTTTAGGACAGCAAGATGTCATTGGGACTGAGGGTGGAGGATAGGTTGGATGGGCATTCCAACTACAGCATTTGGAAGGAGAGAATGCAGAGTATCTTTGAGGAGGCAGAAGTCTGGGACATTATGGTACATACCACACAGAACCCTGTGAATGTGCCTACTGATGCTACTCAGTTGGCAGCATATAATAAAAAGAACAACAAGGGTAAGAGATTGATTCTAGACGGAATCAAAGACCATTGCATTCTTCATGTGAGAGGGAAGAGAAATGCTCATGAGATGTGGACAGCATTGTCCAATCTCTACCAGAGTACCAATGAGAACCGGAAAATGGTCCTGAAGGAGAAGCTAAAGACCATTAAGATGGGTAATGATAGTGCAGCTGGATATTTCACAAAGATTACTAATGTGAGAGATGAGTTGGCAGCGATTGGAGAGGCCATTCCACCCACTGAGTTGGTGCGGATTGCAGTGAATGGCCTCCCCCGTTCATGGATGAACTTTGCTGATGGGGTTTGTGCACGTGAGACCCCTTCCCACATGGGAGAGGTTTTGGGATGATTGCATTCAGATAGAGATCAGGAAAGGTCAGCTTGGGGCAGCCAAGCCAGTTGAGCAGGATGAGGATGTAGCACTGTTGGCAGGACGCAAGAAAGGCAAAGGGAAGAAGCAGGCTTCCACAAGCAATGGTGGGGGCAAAGGCAAAGGTAAAGGTAAACAGGGTAACACACAGAAGGACTATCCCAAGGTGAAGTGTTGGAATTGTCAGAAGATGGGACACTATGCAGTTGTATGTCCGGAGAAGAAGAAGAAGAAGGGGAAGAACCAGAGCATGGCAGCATCAGCAGAGGTTGAGGACTTTGCAAATCGCTTTGACCGAGAGTTTGGGTTCATTGCGTGTGAGCCCTCTAGTGCAGGATTACCTGCCACAGAGGTTCAAAGGGAGCATGCATTTCCCTCGACTAGCAGAGCATCTTCGGGTATCTAGTATGTGGATAGTGGGGCTTCATGTCATATGACAGGAGTCTGTGAGTACTTCTCAGAGCTTTCAGAGAGTGGCACTGATATAGAGGTAGTACTCGGTGATGACAGAGTTGTTAGAGCAGTTAGTGTGGGAACACTGACATTTCATAGGGAACCCAAACCTCCCTTGAAGGTGTCAGATGTTCTTTATGTGCCAGGGATGAGGAAGAACCTCATATCCGTCTCAGCTTTGGAGGATAGAGGATATGAGATATTATTCAGGGGAGGACAGGTGCTGATATATCCCAGGGGCGCTCCAGTTGATTCAACTAGAGTGATAGGTGTACGCCATGCAAAGGTGTATAAGTTTGCATTTCAGCCCCTTTTGGCATTGAGCAGTAGTCCTGACAGTAGAGCTAGCAGTTCTGAGTTGTGTGAGATTTGGCACCGCAGGATGGGGCATATGTATCATGGAGCCTTGAGGACTTTGCGGGAGATCACTACAGGTGTTCCATATTTCAGTACTGATCACTTTGATACTTGCAGAGGATGTGCGATGGGCAAATTTGCCAAATCCCCTTTTCCCAGCAGTGACAGCAGAGCGATTGGGATACTTGATTTGATTCATTCCGATGTGAGCGGTCGGATGTCTCATGTTTCCTTGAGAGGATATGAGTACTATGTTTTATTCATTGATGGTCACTCTAGGAGGACTTGGATTTATTTCTTGAAGACCAAGAGTGAGGTCTTCAAGCGGTTTCAGGAGTTCAAAGCTCTTGTGGAGACACAAACAGGTCGGAAGATCAAGTCCCTGAGGTCGAACAATGGAGGAGAGTACACCCTTGGAGAGTTTGTTGACTATTGTGCGGAGGCAGACATTAGGAGGGAGTTCACTGTTCCTTACAACCCCCAGCAGAACGGGGTTGCGGAGAGGAAGAACAGATCCATCGGAGGGGCTGCCAAAGCCATGTTACATGATCAGGGGTTGCCATTGTTTTTGTGGGCAGAGGCCTGCAACACTGCTGTTTATTTGCAGAACAGGAGTCTGCATCGTGCCTTGGGGCATATGACTCTAGAGGAGGCTTTTTCTGGGAAGAAGCCTGATATTGGTCATCTTTGTATCTTTGGGTGTATCACATACTCCTACATACCCAAGGAGAAGAGGACCAAACTAGAGCCCACCGTAGAAAAGGGTATCTTTGTGGGCTACAGTGAGACCTCAAAGGCCTTTCGGATTTACATTCCTGCACAAAGGAAAGTTGTCACAAAGTGATGTGGAAGTTTATCATGGCACAGGGCCTTTGTGAGGTCAGATGGATACGAGAGTTAGAGTATCCGGATCGGCTTGCATCTCTCGCGCGAGCACCGAGTTAGTCACAAGGATCCAAAGGCGCAGGAGAGGATCCGAGGTACATCTATGATTTATGTCAGTCCGTCAATGAGCAAGTGGCTCGCCGTAGCCGAGGGGTGGTGTCGGTAGCATGCGTACAGTTACATCAGCAGCTTCACTAGGGATGTCCACCGATGGACAGCCTACACGGTGACTCCCGCATCTATAGGTTCGGGGGCAGGAGGACAACAGATGCATGCTCGCGGAGTTCGTGCTCCCCGACATGATGATGAGGAGGAGGAGTTTCATTCTCCAATGGGAGAAGTATGCTCATGGAAGAGGAAGCCCAAGTGGCTTCAGGACACCTTGAGAGAGGCCACATCTGTTGCTGGGCCTAAGAGGCCGGTCAGAGAGAGCAGACCACCTGAGAGGTTTTGTAGCTATATGGCAATGGCCACCAACATCCTTGACTCTGAGCCTTCTAGCTATGAGGAGGCAACTAGCCAGCAGGTCTGGAGAGAGGCCATGCAGGAGGAGTATTCTTCTATCATGAAGAATGATGTTTGGGAGGTGGTGCCGAGGCCTGAGGGAAAATCCGTGGTTACTTCCAGATGGCTTTACAAGGTAAAGCATGCCGCAGATGGCAGCATTGAGAAATTCAAAGCGAGGTTTGTGGCTAGAGGGTTCTCCCAGGTAGAGGGAGTTGATTATGAGGAGACCTTCGCTCCCGTGGCTCGATATACTTCGATCCGCTCCATTATATCGATAGCAGCAGAGATGGGTTGGAAGATCCACCAGATGGATGTGAAGACCGTATTTCTCAATGGCTTCATACAGGAGGAGGTGTACATTGAGCAGCCACAGGGCTTTGAGGTGCATGGGAAGGAGTCCCATGTGTGCAGACTGAAGAAGGCCCTTTATGGCCTGAAGCAAGCTCCCAGAGCTTGGTACTCCATGATAGATACATACTTGCAGAAGATGGGTTTCACAAAGAGTGAGGCAGATCCGAACCTTTACTATATTGTGATAGGTGAGGAGCCTCTCATTCTGGTGCTGTATGTAGATGACTTGGTCATTACAGGTGCAGAGAGACTCATAGAGCACCGCAAGAGAGATCTTGCGGCGGAGTTTGAGATGAAGGACATCGGCTTGATGCATTACTTTTTGGGTTTGGAGGTGTGGCAGGAGGAGGGGCATTTCTTCCCGGGGCAGGGGAAGTATATTGTGGATATCCTTGGCAGATTCCACATGGAGGATTGTAAACCCATGTCGACACCGATGATCACCAACTGGAAGAAGCTTCATGCTTCGGATTCCGAGTTGGTGGATCCCACATTGTACAGACAGCTGATTGGTTCTTTGATGTATTTGGTCAACACCAGACCAGATATTTGTTTTGCAGTCAACACAATGAGTCAGTTTATGTGTGAGCCTAGGAAGGTTCACTGGGTGGCTGCAAAACACATTTTGCGGTACTTGCAGGGGACAGTGGATTATGGTCCGGACTACAGGCAGGGGGATGGAGTGAGATTGGCAGGTTACACTGATTCTGATTGGGCAGGTTGTGCTTCTGATAGGAAGAGCACTTCAGGGTGCTGTTTTGGGTTGGGTTCGGCAGTAGTGTCATGGTTCAGCCGAAAGCAGCAGTCAGTAGCATTGAGTTCAGCGGAAGCAGAGTATATGGCAGCCAGTTTAGCTAGTTGTGAGGCCATCTGGCTTCGCAAGATGTTGTTTGGCTTATTTGGTTAGCCGTTGAGACCTTCAGTGATTTACTGTGATAATCAGAGTTGCATTAAACTCACGGAGAATCCAGTATTTCATGACAGGTCAAAGCATATCGGGATCAAATATCATTTCATCAGAGACTATGTTCAGAAAGGAGCTGTGAAGCTTGAGTTTATTCCCACTAATGAGCAGGTTGCAGATATTCTTACCAAAGCCTTACCATGGGGCAAGCATGTCTACTTCAGAGACAAGATGGGTGTGATGAGGGACACCTTCTTCGGTAAGAGGGAGTGTTGAAATTTGGTTACCGGAGAACAGGTGGTTCCCTAAGGCTTTGATCTTTGGCCTAGGGAAAAGTGTCCAAAAGTTTTTAATTTTTCTCCTAAAGTGACTTTATAATTTTATAAAGTCAAATCTAATTTAAAAGTGACTTTAAGTGATAAAGTTACTAAAGTCTAATTTTAAAGTGACTTTAATAAAGTCAATGTAAAATTAGAAAGGAAAAGTGACTTTGGAAATAAATGACTAAGTGGGTCTTTATTAAAATGGGGTGAATTAAAAAATAGAAAGTGAGATTTAAATGAGCATTTAATCTCAGCCCTAGATCTAAATCTGTTTCAGCCATTGGATTTAGAGATTCCCCAAAAGTCACTTAGGGTTAGGTTAAAGGAGGAAAAGGAGGAAAAGGTCATTCATTCTTTCATGAGCAGATTAGGAGAAGGAGAGCAAGAGAGCAAGAGAGATTTCTGAGCAGTGAAGAGGAGGAGGCAGCAGCTTGGCACACATTCCAAGGCAGTATTTCAGCAAGTCCGTACAGCGGAGTTTGCACTCAGTTCAAGGGAGATTTGACACAGTTTCCAAGGCTGAATCCGTACAGCAGACTTGGGCATGATTTCCAAGGAGGCCGTACCATTATCTGGGCACAGATTTCGAGGGAGAGGTTGCTGGTTTTGCTACACGCTTTTCTAGGCAGGCCGTATAGCCTGTAGCTGATTGCTGGCACAAAAACCGAGGCAGATTTCCGTACACAGCATTTAAGGAAGCCTGCACGCATTCCTAGGTGGTCGTACAGCAGCATTTAATGCTGTTCTGCACGCAAAAAGAGGAGGCCGTATAGCAAAAATTAACGCTGTAATTTCTGAGCACGTTTTTCAAGGAAATCTGTACAGCATTGATCGCTGGTTCAGTTCTATTGTTTGCACGTTTTTCGAGGTGGTGGCAAAGCACGGAAAACAAGATAAGTTGTAAAAGTTTACTTGCTGATTTTTCCGAATATTTCTCTCACTGTAAAAAGCATTTTTCAGAAATAAGAAGGAGCTTTCGAACTGGTTTTCCCCAAGAGTTGTAGGGGGTTTTTCTAGGGTCACCTTGACCAAAAATCTCTGTGTTAAAATGTGTTGAATGGCTGTTTTGCGCTTGCTGATTTTTATTTCTGCATTTTCCAACATTCTGTAAATTTTCCAGAATTTGTGTTTTCAGCAAAAATTATTTTTCTGTTGTTGAATGTAAGGATATGGGAAAGGGCATTTAACTAAAAGGAGAAATAAGGTGAAACTGAAAACCGGGGTGGGAAAACAGGAAATTTCTAAACAAATGCCACTGCGCTGCACCAGAAGGGATTGCGTCACCCTTGGAAGGGTCTCACAGTCTCATGCTGGCCCTAAAAGACCATCTGCGTGATTTCTGAAGCCTCCCAATGCCTCTACGTTGTCCTGCGTAGCACCTGCATAGCAGCTGCGCGGCACCAGCATAGATGCTTCTCTGCGTTATCCCTGAGCTGCTCCTCTTGCCTCTTGTTGTCTCTTGGCTCTTGGAATCATATCATTCCCTCAGCCAATACTGCCCCTCACGGCAAAAAATTCCATTGGAAATTCTTAGCAAACGCACCCTACAATCCCAGATTTATTCCTCAGTTCTACAGAAATTATGTGTCTCAATTGACCCTCGAGCCTTTCTCTTATACTTTTAATTGAACCCTTCAACAGTCGAGATTAAATCATCCATCAACAGCTGAGACTAAAAGACTACTTGATCCATGTGACTTAAGACAATTTCATCACATGTTTAATTAAATTCACTTTAATTATTTTATTTTCCTAAGTTTAAACTTAGGAAATACATTGAAATAATTAATTAATTTCATATCTCCTAAACCAGATGAAATTTCTCAAATCAATTTTTCGATCTTGTAGATCTATTGTACTCTAGTCCCTCCACAAAATTTGGGAGCTAGAGCACAACTGATGCTACCCCAAATATACAAAATCTCAACATGAGGCAGCTCGGGTTTCACCAGTTTCTGATCTGGATCAGCTGAGACTTGCAGTGTGAGATAAAACTCAATATTTTATCTGTCTGTCGAGGATTTTCTTTGTTGGGTGAGCCGTATTTTGGCACCCTAGTTGTACTAAGAATATTGTTGCTTAATAATACAAACCCTCAAATATGTTGCACCAGTTTTCCCACATTGGGATTTCCGGGAACAATTGTCCACAAATAAGTTTGTCCTTTGTGTGATTGTCTTGTGTATTGCTGTAGGTTGCAGTGTATTTACATTAATATTTTTACTAAAGTATTTAGAAAAATAACTTCTTAATATAAACACAAGTAGATAATGTAAATCAGCTTTTCAGCAGTAGGATTTTTGGTTTAGATTCAGAAATTTTCACAGAAGGTCTCCCTCTTCAAAGCATTAAGGAGCACTTCCTCTAGCAAAAGACCTTAGCTTCTTGCCACATTTGGCAGAGTTCCAGGAATTGCACAAAGTGTTCCAGTGTTGGTTGTGTTGACCACTCTTTGTCAACGACCCCATAGCAGTACACCTCTTTTTTCGCAAAAGGGATCCATCATGTTCGAGTGTTCGTGCCATTCAGATTTCATCATTCAGTCCACAGTTTCATAAATGATGTAAACTCATTCTGCATATCTATAATGTAAATGATCTTAGAAAGACCATCATGTATGTAACATCCTAGGTAAACCTAGCATTTTGGTGATGATTTCTATCATAGGAGTTTTTTCATCTCACTGATTCATTTGTCTCTAGACACAAATGATCGGCAGAGCTTTTCCCCTCCAACCTTACCCCAAAGCTAGGGTGGGTTTTGTCGTCAAGGTACTAAGTGAGTGCTAGTGTTTTTTATCAAGTCTTTGTAAAAATAATCTGGGAATGGTCCTAGCTAATTAGCTATATCATTTTATTACAGATTGTTGGGCCTACTAAATCATATTTTGAGTCGCGTAATTGGTTAGATTATTGAGCGTCTATTATGAACGAGTGTTCCCCTCATGGGTTTAAAGTATTAATCTTATGTAAAGAGGGTTGGAAAAATAATTAATCCTCTCATGAGTCAATTAATTAAAAAAAATTCCAAATTAAATTAAAATCCTAAGTCAAAATTTTAATTAATTTTATGTTCTAGGTAAAATTAAAATTCTTTAAAGGCAAAATTCGTCAGTCTCTAAAAAATTGATTTTTAAAGGTCTCGGGCCAAGGGAATATTGAAAATTTTAAGAAATTTTGGACCCTTGGGCCTTGGTAGTTAAGTCAAAGTCAATGTTTTGAGGTAATTAACTCAAAATTATTATTTTTGAGTTAATTAAAAAGGAATTAAATGCAAATTTCGAAATTCCTCAAAAAATAATAATTTTGACGGTCGAGATTAAAAGATAATCAAATCATTTTCGATGGTCGAGATTACTTTGACGGGGATCAAGCGAACTAGCCGTTGGAGATTTTGCCTATAAATTAGAGGTCAGTGTCAGTCTTTTGATCATCCGATCTTTTGATCATGTCTAGCTCTCAAAGCTCTCCTGTACTACTTTCTGGAATAATACAAACGAAGTCTTTGGGGTTTTATTTGATGGTCATTTTCCTCTTCGGCATTTTATGGTAAACATGTTTTTTATATTTTGCCGGTAATTATTTTAATGACTTGTTGATTAATAGCTCTTGTAGAGTAATTTATTGCACATGTATCTTACTTAAGTTACTGGATTTAGAGGAAGAATTTTGATTGGATTGAATTAGCATGTATCTCTAATTCTTGAAAATTTCATTTTTATCTTATTTCTATATTGATTTAACAGATTACTTTTAAGTGTGCATAAACCTTTCGGATTTAGAATTTGGCGTTTGGGGAAGTCCTTGGCTGGACCAGCTGACTCTCAAGGAAATAAGATCTGAAGAGCCCTCTGGATCTAATTTCCCAAGCTTATCTCAAGTTCTCTTTTGCAAGTTTTTTCTAGGGCTTGTGCCTAAATACAAAATCTTATCTTAACTTTTATTGAATTTGAAGTTAGATCTAGCTAGTAGGAGCCTTAGATCTTCAGATCTGGGAGCGAAGTCGGACTTACAGTCCTCAGATCTGACAGATCTGCAACTCTTGTGCATAGATCTGTGAATACATTGTATAGATCTGTATTTTTAATAGTGTAAATATTTAAAAAATAATTTTAGTTTTCTGATTTCTAACTCATGTTTTCAATTTTAGATTTTTGTATATCTGTTTGGGTTTATGGGTTTTGGTTTTTGGTTTTGTGGAGGTGACTTTAATATTCCCAATTAGCTTTCAGCTAGTCGGAATATTAAAAAAAAAATTTGCTTCTTAGTTAGAAGAATAAGAGGGTAGGGAGACCCATAAATCTCCTTAGTAGGAATAAAATCACTCCTAATGTGAATGGAGATCATCAAAGTAGCTGGATAAAGCACCCTTATGTGTGAATAGGGGATGAAGCATGTGGAATGGGTCAACTTTGATCAGATCAACACCGTTGGTATGGATGAAGTGGACATTCAATGAGGGACAGCGCAGTTTTGGAGGGAGATTCCTTGCATGGAAGTCGTGGCTTTAATGAGTGGGGCCCAAGGTGAGGAAGCTCACCAAGCATATAAGGAAAGGGACGGCAACCATGGAAAGCATGTTTTGATTATTATTTTGATTATGGTCTATTATGACTTGTTGCTCTCTTCAGTTGTTAAGTAGAGACAGCAGTGCTGTTTAGCACAAGGGTGTTCCCGAGCGGGAATCCCACCTTCATCCTCAGGGGACTACGAGTGCCTACTCAGGAGAATTTATTGGGCTACATTTCCACATTCCGACATCAGGCCAAGCTACAGCTTTCTTCTACAGCGCAGTTTCTGTTTAGAATTGTGTTGTGTTGCAGGGTGCAGCAATGGAGGATTTGATAAGGCCATTTCTGAGCTAGTTTTCAGTGGAGGAAACATTCCTTCCATTGGGAGGACAGCAAGGAAGGTCTTTGGTCATTATTGCTACATTTGGCACCAGGCCAAGTCACCATCATCCCCTACAACGCAGTTTCAGTCTTTGACTGCATTATTTTAGGGAGGAGTTGCAGGGGTGGTTTCAGTGCATGATTTTGGGAGTTAAATCTTCAGTGGAGGGATCAGCGTTTCACCTGGAGAGTCTATTGGAGGAGAGCCACATATTTCTACATCAGCTTTAGCCATATCGTCCCAGCTATTTTACTGCAGTGAATCTTCAACCCTAGGGCTTTGGTTCACCATTTTGTATCTTGTATATTTCCGGAAACCCTTTTTGGGTTATCTTGGAAAGGTGTTAGAGGGCCTAGATCTCCATTTCCAGTATTGTATGAGCATTGTATTATTAGATCCATATATTCATAATTTCTAGTAGCAGTGTTACTCACTACGTCTACGCTATATTGGCTTCAGTATTTTGTGTAGCAGCTACTTTCCATGCTTTAGTGCTTTTTGGTGTTGGAGGCTTCTCTTGCCTAGCTTTAGGGACTTGTTCTCCAAGATATTGTACTCATTCATTGCTGCTATACTTAATACCATGGATCTATCTTTGGCTCATGATTGATGTATTGAGATTTTCTGCTAATCTCCATTATTGTGTTCAATATTGTTGTTTTTTCTATTTTGGGATATTACAGTGGGGTATCAGAGCATAATCTTGGCTCACCCTATGCATTCAGCCCATATGTCATCAGAAGAGAGAGATCCTCTCACAGACAGAGACAAGAGGTATCTCAAAAGAAATTGGAGATATGATTATACAGATGATAGAGGAAACAAGGGGAAAACTCCCATATTAGGAGAAGATGAGGAGAAGGAGTTTCCCAAGCTTCTTCTTCAAACAATGCAAGATATTGCAAGAGAGATCAAGGAGATGAGGATGGATAGACACAAGGAATTCTCTAAAGGGTTTCTACATGGAGAAGGCTCCAGCATTTCACATCACTAGCATGATCAACCAGTGAAGCAGCAGATTTCCCAAAGCTCTACTATGCCTACATTCTTAGCAGTGGGAAATGGAGGGTTTCAAGAACAAGAAACTCATGAAAATTATTTTCTTGAGTCTGAGTCTCAATCTCATAGATTCAAAGGTCATTTGAGCTTCCAATAGTTTTGTCAGATCAAGAACAATAGGAGACCCCGGCATCACAATAGAGGTGGAGGATTCATATAAAACAATGATCTTTATCGGACTATGGGTAGCTTCTTCTTACCTGTTTTTGATGGGTCATGCAAATGCACAGCCAAATCTTGGGTAGAGAAGCTATACATCTACTTCCAGTTGAACCAAGTACCAGAGATGGAAGCCATCAAAATAGCAGCGCTGCACCTTCAGGGTGAGGCACATGATTGGTGGTTTCATGGTCTTTCTACATTGGGGCATGCAATTGTGAATGCATATTCAAAGTTCACCAAGAGGTTGGTGGAGAGGTTTGATCGAAGAGACCCAGAGCAACCTTTCATTGAGCTAGCTAAGCTCAAACAGTCAGGTAACACAGAAACTTACATTTCTGAAACTTTCTGTTATGGTTCCTAACTTATCTCTAGCTAGGAGGGTCTATATGTTTATTGATGGACTAGCAAAACCTCTACATGGGTTGGTTAAGTCAACCAAACCAACTACCCTTCAAGATGTTGTTGAAAGGGCTAGAGATCTACAAGATGCCTTGCCAAGAACAAAGGAAACATTTCAGCAAAAGCCCACTTTTCCATCAAAGGGAAAAGATGGGAAGGCTCATCCTTCAAAGGAGAGCCAAAACAAAGTACCTCTTAGTGATGATGTCCAAAGAGACTTGAAGAGAAGGAAGCTTTGCTTCACATGCCAAGAATCATGGGTACCCGGACATAGATGTGCAGCAGGGAAGGCACACTATATAGAGGTATTTTTTGATGATGAAGAGGAGGAAGAGCAGGAACTAGAAGGAGGTCACAACACTGGGATAGCAGGAGAGGATCCACCACCACCAGGAGGTGGGAATGGAGCATTTGCTCCAAATGGAGGGGCCCTTGCATCATTAAGGGGAGTACCCAAGTACTTGACCTTGAGAGTTCTAGGTTCCATTCAGGATTAGAGGGTTTCAATGTTGATTGACAGTGGGGCTACCCTCAACTATATTGATGCCCAATTAGTGCAGAGGAGGGAAATACCCATCGATGAATTTGAGGGGTTTTCAATTTTGGTTCCAGGAGCTAGAACCATGCAGTATGTTCCAGCATTATCTGTCACCATGGGGACATATACATTGACTGATCACTTCTTTGTGGTTGACATCCCTGACACCAATGTGATATTGGGTGTGCAGTGGTTGATTACTTTAGGGAAAGTCACCACAGATTGGGAGACCTTGCAGATGGAGTAGACAGACAAAAGGATTAGTAAGCATCAGGTGATTAGGGGCATGCACACTTATCCCTCTCAGATAGCTTCCACACAGAAAACAGAGTTGGATTTGCGCAGTGGAAGCAAGGACCTAACAGTCGATTCAGTTATGCAGATGACTTTGGCCTAGATACATTATTGTCTAGAGGCATTCCACCTGGGAGGCCACCAGATCAGGAGTTGATGAGAGATGTCTCACAACAGGTTGCACCACTCATAGATTTAGGAGGGGTGAGGACCTTGGGGGGACTTGGTACAGCGCAGAGAGTCTTGGGTAGGCTCAAGGAGGAAGGAGACATTCTCCCAATATCAATATTACCCACTTTTACCAAACATCTTGTGCTGAGAGAAGATGTTTCAGGGATGGAGGATGGCACCATCATGATGCAAGGAGACCACTCCATGGCTTTGGAGAATCAGAAGATACTTCCACATAGGGAGGAATCTTCCACATATGGTAGAGGTTGGTGGTCACTCATGCATACATACATTGGCCAAACTCAGAAGATTTTGGATGGGTGATAGCTTCTTATGGAAGGCTAACCTCCAAAAGCTTCAACCTTCACTTGAGCATGAGCAGCTACAGGAGGAGCGGCAGAGGCAGGATAGCAGCATCCCGGTATATGACTTTAGCATGGGAGATGTCAAAGAAAAGGGCAGCCACATGATAGGTGCTTTACATTGTAGATCAGCAGTGTTGTCATTATGAAGTATAGATCCTTATTGGAGATCACAATTGTTGGTGGAATACTCCAAGGATCTCTTTTCATGCAGGATACTTGATGGCCAGTTATCAGATGGGAGATATGTAGTGAGAGATGGGGTCATCTATTATCAGAGTAGGATATTCTTGACTAGAGCCTCAAAGCTCAAGGAGAAGCTGTCACATGCAGCATATAAGTTTTTTCTCTCCAGTCACACTGATGCCATGAGAGCATATCACACTATCTTGGAGAGATTCACTTGGGAAGGCTTCAAGGAGGAGATGCACCAGCATATCAGGAGATGCATGGATTGTTTGGAGATTGAGGAGAGACATAACTCTTTAGCAGAGTTATCACAAACACTTCCTTTCTCATTGGGAGTGAGAGGAGACCCATCTATGAGCCACTTCACCAGCTTGCTCAAGGTACATGGTAAGGATTGTATTTTTGTGCATAATGATTCACTAACTGAATGCATGTATTCCTTTGCCATTCATGTACAAAACATTGCTCCAAAAGGGGGCACTCTTTTCTTTAGACTACATGATGTACTTGGAGCCATAAGCAGTGATGAGGATGCCCACTCCCTCCAAGAATTTGGGGATATGATATATTATTCAAGGTGTGCTCAATTGGCACCACACATCATTCACCTTCTCCAAGTGTGTCAGAGGATTGGGGCAGCAAGCAAGTGGTTGGGAAACCACTCTGTTGTCACACAGAATGTCTAGGCACCGCGACAACGGCTCAAATCGGGGGCTGTCACCCTGATCCCCAATCTCTCTATCTAAGCAGTCTCCTTGCACGCTAAGGGAGGTGGACCCTAATGAAAATGAAGAAGGAGAATTGGTTGGAGACCAACCAATTCAGGAGACACAGCTAGATAACCAAATACTTGTTAAAATTTACGAGATTTTATAGATCCAATTAGATTTGAAACTTTAAAACCAGTGCCTTATGGAGTCAGAATATCCCGTTATAAATTTAAGATCAAGTAATTGATATGTAACTGCTACTATGAAAATCAATCAACCACAATAAAATTCAATAAAACACCCTCACAATTACGCATTAACAATGTTTGACGAAGTTACGCAATTTATCATCACTTGAAATATTCCCAAAGTTGATTTAAACAATTAACTACCGATTTCAAGTAATTTAAAATCACAATTAAAGATAGCTCAATGATCACCAACCACAGCTAATCACCAACCATTTAAATTTGAAACAAAATGCTATCATGAGAGTACCATCAAATTTAAATGCCAAATAATTCCAATATTTCCGAATTTATGATATTCCAAATAATTCCAATTCAGAAACCTATAGTCAAACTTAGAATATATTTTTCAGCAAGATTTCAGATCTGAAATATAAATTGCAGCAGTAATTTAAACCATAGATCAGCAAACAAATGATGCCGACACCAATGCCCAAAATGACTAAAAATAGTAAAAATTGATGAACTTGAAGAAAAATCAATTTTTAGGGCTTGATTAAGTGAAATTTCAGATCTGATATTTTTATTTCAGCAGTGAAACAGTGACAGATTAGCAAGAAAAAACTGCCCATAATAGCTGCCAAATACTTCCAAAAATAGCAAAAATATATTAAAACTTGAAAATTTCAATTTTAAGGCTTTAAGAGAGTTTGATTCAGTAATTTTCATAACTGATAAGTTTATAACAGCAGTAAAATGATAACAGATCAGCAAACTGAAAATACTGAAAATGATCCCCACAATGTCTAAAAATAGTAAGTTTTAACAAAAAATTAAAAATTCAAATTTTTTAGACCTTATTTAGGATATGCATCAAAAATGTTCAAATCTGATTTTACATAGTTATGCAGAATTTCCAACTAGCTTCAAAATCAGATCTAGGCAAATTTAAAGATGCCCAAATGGTCAAAAATTCTGAAAATGAAGATTTTACAATTCTAAACAATTTTTACCATATAAAATGTGTTTTTAGGGCCTAATTATTTGTAATTTGCTTGCTATAATAAAATCTGCAGAAAATAAGAGTTTAGAAATCAAACCCTTAGCCCAAGGCTTTGAAGATCCCATCGTTGAAAATTCTTGAAATTTTAGGATAATGTTGCCGCTTGAAAATTAGAAATTTGGAGACCAAAACCCTGTAAAAATAGCTTCAAAAGCCTATACTTCCTCAAGGGTCTAGATCTGGCTCAGACTTGAAGTTTTCCTTGGCTGATTTTTTCAAATCTATTCCTGCAAACAAATATTGAGCCCAAATCTTGCACTCCAGGGTCTAGATCTGGCTCAGATCTGAAAATTTCTTTGGCTGATTTTTCAGATCTAAAGATTTCCTTGGCTGATTTTTCAGATCTAAAGATTTCCTTAGCTAATTTTCAGATCTAATTCTGCACAAGTGAAAAAAAGAAACCCAATACCCAATATGTACAAAAATAGCAAAAATCCTAAAAACCCAAATGTTAGAATTCAAAATTATGTTACAAAACTTCAGATCTACACATGTAAATTACAGATCTATACAATATATTTACATATCTATACACAAGAGTTGCAGATCTATCAGATCTAAGGAGTATAAATCTGACTTCACTCCCAGATCTGAAGATCTAAGGCTCTTACTAGCCAGATCTAACTTTAAATTCAAAAAAATTAAGATAATTTTTTTTATTTAGACACAAGCTCTAGAAAGACCCTGCAAAAAATATTCCGTAAGATAACCTTAGAAATTAGGAAACAATGGGTTTTTTCAGATTTATGAAATCTGAGAGTCGGCTAGTCTAACTGAAGACTTCTCCAAACGCTCAAACCTTAAAAAACGATCTCTGCACACTTAAATCCAAATTTAAAATTGATAAAGATTAAAAAATAAACATGAGACCTTTTAGAAAAATAGATAACTAATCTTTCCGTTAAATCAAAATGCTATTTTAGAAACCCAGAAAACTGCACAAGATACCTGTATGCAGATTAATCCATAGAGGCCATCAACCATCAAAAGTCAATAGAAGTAGCAAAGTTTAGAGACAATATCACCACATAGATCTGGAAAAGGAACACCAAAGTTTGTAACCCCAAAGTCTTTATGTTTTATTGATCAAAAAATTACAAGAACTTTTGAAAACAAGAGCACGATCCAAAGATCGGATGATTGAAAGACTGACAAAGACCTCTAATTTATAAGATAAAATATCTAATAGCTAGTTCAGTTGATCCATGTCAAAATAATCTCGACCGTCGAAAAGATATAATCATCTTTTAATCTGGACCGTCGAAATTATAATTTTGAGTAAATTCGAATTTATCATTTAATTCCATTTTAATTAACTCAAAAATAAAAATTTTGAGTTAATTACCTCAAAATTTTCACTTTGACTTAACCACCAAGGCCCAAGGGTCCAAAATTTCTTGAAATTCTCAATATTCCCTTGGCCTGGGACCCTTAAAAATTTATTTTTTAAGGACCCACAAATTTTGCCTTAGAAGAATTTTAACTCACCTAGGACTTAAAATTAATTAAATTTCTGGCTTAGGATTTTAATTAATTTGGCCAGAAAATTTAATTAAATGACTGAGATGAGATTTAATTATTTTTTCCAACCCTCTTTACATAAGATAAATACATTTAGACACATGAAGGGGGAATACCCATTCGTATAGACCCTCAAATAGGTACTCAATTCTGCGACTCAAAACATGATTTAGTAGACCAAGCAGCTTGTAATAAAATAATCTAGCCAATTAGCTAGGATTATTCCCAAACTACTTTTACAAAGACTCGATAGAAAACACTAGGACTCACTTAGCATCTTGATAACAAAATCCACCCTAGCTTTAGGGTAAAGCTGAAGAGGAAAACTCTACCAATCACTTGTGTCGAAAAACACAAGCAAATCAGTGAGACAAAAAACTTCCTAGGATAGAAATCGTCACCAACATACTAGGTTTACCTAAGTTGTTACATACATGGTGGTCTTACTTAGATCATTTACATCATAAACATGCAGAATGGGTTTACATCGTTCATAAAACTGTCGGTTGTCAATGGAATCTGAATGGCGCGAACACGTCAAACATGATGAATCTCATTTAAAAAACATGGGGGTGTACTGCTATGGGGTCGTTGACGAAGTGTGGTCAACACACTCATCATCATATTCTGAGACAGTTAGGAGTAAAACTATGCTGGTTGCACTTGAGGGACCATTATCCTTCTCCGGTATTACATATGGTAGCTAGTATGACTTTGATTTTGATTCCATATGTTGATGATGTCCTTATCATTATTGTGGGTATGATTGGAGGGATGACACATGGGTTGGGTTTGCCCATTGGAAATGAGATTCTCCACATTTCTTATGCCTCATGCTTCAGGGAGAACATTGGGCAATACATGATTGCTACAGTAGACCTCTTGTTTCCTTATGGGATGAGGCATTTGGTTAACTTGAGCACTTGGCAGGAGCATTTCATGGATGGATTGATTGGAGGACACTTGGTTCATGGAGGGATCTTATCTTATGGAGGTGTCCCAAGGGAAGGAGGAGAAGTTTTGCAGCACTCACCTTTACAGTTGATTGAAGACAAGCAACATTTGGGAGGGGAGAACTGTAATATTCCCAATTAGCCTTCAGCTAGTTGGAATATTAAATTTTGTTTTTGCTTCTTAGTTAGAAGAATAAGAGGGTAGGGAGACCCATAAATCTCCTTAGTAGGAATAAAATCACTCCTGATGTGAATGGAGATCATCAAAGTCGCTGGATAAAGCACCCTTATGTGTGAATAGGAGATGAAGCATGTGGAATGGATCAACTTTGACCAAATCAACAGCATTGGTATGGAGGGAGTGGACATTCAATGAGGGACAACTCAGTTTTGGAGGGAGATTCCTTGAATGGAAGTAGTGGCTTTAATGAGTGGGGCCCAAGGTGAGGAAGCTCACCAAGCATATAAGGAAGGGGATGGCAACCATGGAAAGCATGTTTTGATTATTATTTTGATTATGGTCTGTTATGACTTGTTGCTCTATTCAGTTGTTTGGCAGAGACTGTAGTGTTGTTTAGCACAAGGGTGTTCCCGAGCGGGAATCCCACCTTCATCCTCGGGGGACTCCGAGTGCCCACTCAGGAGAAGTTATTGGGCTACATTTCCACATTCCGACATCAGGCCAAGCTACAGCTTTCTTCTACAGCGCAGTTTCTGTTTAGAGTTGTGTTGTGTTGCAGGGTGCAGCAGTGGAGGATTTGATAGGACCATTTCTGAGCTAGTTTTCAGTGGAGGAAGCATTCCTTCCATTGGGAGGCCTTCCATTGGGAGGCCAGCAAGGAAGGTCTTTGGGTATTATTGCTACATTTGGCACCAAGCCAAGTCACCATCATCCCCTACAGCGCAGTTTCAGTCTTTGATTACGTTATTTTAGGGAGGAGCTGCAGGGGTGGTTTCAGTGCATGATTTGGGGAGTTAGATCTTCAGTGGAGGCATCAGCCTTTCACCTAGAGAGTCTATTGGAGGAGAGCAACATATTTCTACATTAGCTTCAGCCATAACGTCCCAGCGATTTTGCTGCAGTGAATCTTCAGCCCTAGGGCTACTACAGTTCACCATTAGTATTTTTTTGGTGTATTTCCGGAAACCCTCCTGGGTTGCCTTGGAAAGGTGATATAGAGCCTTGATCTTTATGTCTAGTATCTCTTGAGGAATATATCAATTATTTTATATCATTCTATGTTCCCATGCTGTAGCTATGTTCACTATGACTGCGTTGTAGCAGCTCTTCGGCATTTTGTATAGCAGCAACACCTCACTTTTGAGATTGTTTGATCATTGGAGGTTTGTTTGCTTATATCACATGATTTGTGTCTCAGTATTTTGTGCTTATTTGCTGCTTATATGATTAATGTAATGGATCCATATTGGTCTCATATCTTGATGTAATATTATTCATTGTTATTCCCATTTTTATGTGCTATATTGTTGCTCTCCCAATTTAGGATATTACAGTCACATTTGAGAGTTTTCAAACATTTTTTTTGGATCCGAGACAGATCTAGGCCCTGGAGGATAAGATCTGATCTCAAGATCAAGATTTTTCGCAAGGATATTCAAGTTAAAGTTTTAAAAATCTGTGTCTCTGGGTCAAATTAATTGCTGGACAGAAGGAAAATTTCGAAAAAAAATTATGCACCAGTTGTGCCTGCGTTTTCTACTTGTGGGCTTCCTTTCTTCCTGCAATCTTCATCGCTACTTATGCTCCCTTCTGCGTAAGCTCTGGCCTCCTCACGCAGTCCTTCCTCTTCCCCTGCTGCCTTCATCTCCCTTGTCGGCCCTTACCCTCGACTCTTCTATTCTCCCTCTGCTCGTGCAGCTTCTCCATGCATCATTTCCTTTTGCAGCCCTATCCATTTTCGAGCTCCCTTCCTCTCCTTCAATCTGTTGTTTTCTCCCTTCACGTTACCAGCTACCGTCATCCTCATCCCCTCCTCGTTATAGCTCTACGTGCCCTCTCCTACCCTCGTCCGCTTCCTTCACATCACTATTGTCCTCATCCCTTTACCCCAGCAACTCCATCTCCTCGCAGCCCTTTCTGCATGCCCTCTCTTGCCAATTCCCCTTCCTGCGTAAGCTGCCATCATTTCCTCATCGTTCCCAGCTTTCATTCCTTCACGTATTCCTCCTCCGGCTCTTCTTTTTTCGACCTGCATATATCGAAATTTTTTATGACATTCGATTTTAAATTTTTTTTTTAGGTTTGACTTTTGACATTTAAAAAAAATTCATCATTTCATTTTTTTAATTTGTATGAAGGTCTTGGATTTGTATTAACATTTGAATTTTTGTTTTTTTTTTTTTTTCATTTTCATTAACTTTTAACTTTGTAAAAATATTCAAAAGTTTCAAAAAATTTAATTCTAACTTTAAAAAACTAAAAAATCAAAGACTTATTTGTTTTTATTAAACTTTTAACTTTAGTCTATAGTTTAATCTTTTAATTCTTTGTTGTATATAAAATTTGGAATTTTTTTTTCCGGAGTGAGATTTCTTTTTACATTGGGGTTTTGAGGCATTTGAATTTTAGGCTTGGCAAGGTATGTATTTATTTTGTGGAAGAATTTCTATATAGTTGACATGATTTAATTTTTAATATCCCAAGTTTGACTATAAAGAAAATTAATTTTTTTTTTTTGGATTTGCATTGTTTTAGCAAATCATTTAATCCATAAATTATTTGACGAAGTGTTTATTTAGCATTGAAAATTTTATGGTATTTCTTGATGATTAATTACTAAGATTTAAGTGCTAGTTACTTTCATATGCTATAGTTGAGTTTGATGATCATTGGCATCTAAATTTTAATGTTTTCTATCGATTAAAATCGTCTATCCTGTAATTAACTCTTGTTTCATTTTCTTTAAATATTGGATGTTAATGTTTGAGAAATCTTTTCAAGTAAATGTGATCGATATCTTTCTTGAGCTTTATTGTGGATCTGTGACAAATTGTATCTCTTTTAATTGAGTAATTTTTGGCATCTTCATAATTGGCACTCTCGCTTAAATACTTAGTGGTTGAATTAGACAATTTGTAATCTAAGTGTTTCGAGCTTTTAACATCACCTCTCATCTTTGAAGCTTTCTTCATCTTGCACCGTCTTCTAATCATTCTCCTTGCATTCTGCATTCTAAGTTAGCATTGCATATAGGGTAGTTATTCATCCAAGCAGCAGTTTCTCATCAAGTACTTGGTTGTAAGTTCCTTAGCAAGATGGTTGACACCATAAGGCATTGGTATCAATCATTCAAATTCAATCAAATCTTAAAATCTTGCTAGATCTTTTACAAGTATTTGGTCGTTTAACTATGTCTCCCGAACTGGTTGGTTCCCAACTAGTTCTCCTTCATTTCATTTCCATAGGGCCTACCCCCATTAGCCTGTTGTAGGGAGACAACTTAAACAAAGAGATTGGGGATCAAGGTGACAACCCCCGATCTGAGTCGTTGTCGCAGTGCCTAGACATTCTATGCGACAACATTTTTTGGCGTCGTTGCCAGGGATAGAGTTTTTATGTCCTTGGTCTTAACGACATTTTCTAATCTTCTAATCTTTTTTCGCCATTCATTAGCCCATCACACGGCATAAGATTTTATGGTGTCATTTCATCTCTTCATCTTTTCATCATCGTATCTTTCATCGTATCACTAATCATTTCATATTCGCTATTGCGCCTTTAGCACCTAGACATTTATGTTGGTTTCCTGTTTAGGTGGCGACTCCACTTATTCATCCATTTACTCCCAAACAAGAATCTCTCCCTGATGTCCATATGTTTCTCTCGACTAATTTTTTGGTTTTAGAATTAGATTCATGTTCAAGTGGCTACTCCAATTCTTTCATTTCTTACAAGAATTTATGCTAAGAAGCTCACTTCTTGTGGACCTCTTGACTTTTTTTGAACAAGGATCTCTTTCTCTAACATCTACTTGGCCTTTAAGCAAGTCATCATGGATGAGACTCTTCATGACATGCTAGAAGAAGCCATTCGTAAAATGCCTTTGTTCTCGGGTGGAAATTTAGCTACTGCTCAAAAGCATCTCTTGATGGTTACTCATATAATAAATAGATATTGTCTTCCTTCACAATAAAATCATGAAGATATCAAGATATGTCTCTTTGGCTATTCCTTAAAAGGTGATGCTATTGATTGGTTTCGAAATTGTCCTGAGGAGTCTTTTATTATTTACAACACATCATCAATGCTTTTAAAAATAGATATATGAAACAAGGTGGCTCGTCTTGTGCTCCCAGTACTATGCAAAATAATGAAAGTGATCTTGTAGAGAACTCAACTATCAACAGGAGATTTCAAGACAATTCTCAGGATGAATCCACTTGTACCACGACAGCACAAATCCATGATAGTGGTGAATCAAAAACAAGTTGTCAAATCAGTGTTGACAACGATAAGCATCTTGTTAACGAATTGATTTAGATGGTTAAGGATATACAATTGAATCAAGCTCAAATAATCAAAAATACAAAGGTTAATCACGCTCAGCTTATTAAGGATATGGAACTTAACCAAGAAATATTAACAGTTGATCATGCCAGGGAAATTGATTCTGTACAGAACAAGTTATTAGCCTTAGAGGAAAAGATAACAATCATGGAATTCAATCACTCCAATCAAATGACTGCCATGGAAGAAAAACATATTGAAGAAATGACAATCATGGAATTCAATCACTCTAATCAGATGGCCACCATGCAGAATCATTTGATCACCATGGAAGCAAATCATGAGAAAGAGATGAACTATATGCAAAATTGCTTCATGGCCATTAAAGCGAATAATGATAAAGTGATAAAAAACATGGAAATCGATCAGATGTCCCTTCAACACAAGTTGTCGACTGTTGAAGAGATTCATACGAAGGAAATCAATGTTGTAAAGGTTAAGCATTCTAATCAAATGACTGCTATTCAGAATAAGTTGGAAAAAATGGAAAGATCACACATGCAGAATTTCCAGCCCAAGTCAAAATTCTCAACAGATCATAGGCCTCCCAGTTTGTTGAACCAAGCTCCATCCTATTATGAGGAGACCATTTCTTCCATTGAAAATTGGTTGATTGAAGGCGGCCCAGATAAAAGCAAAACCGAAGGGAATCAGGTTAATACATGTAAAGTTAATCCATCACCCTTGACAGAGCAAATGCAGAATGAAGAGTGGCATGTCACACATATCTGGAATACTTCGTCAAGTTCCCAAGCAGAATGTTCCACATCATCAGCAATACTGCCTGCCACATGTTAGAATCCTGTATCTCACAGTATCACAAGGTGACTGATTATTTCTTATATTTTTCATACTGAAAATAATATTCCATGACTATCATTTATTTTAAGAAAAAGAAAGGGAACTCCTTACTATAGAGAGATTCAAAGGAATCAATCTACCTCTGTAAATTTTTGTAGATGTTCTATGCTTGATGCAACTTTACTTTTTATCCCAATATCAGTCAGCAATCACATAAACAATAAAGTAAAATGCTGATAAAACATACCAGTAGATCGACAAAAGACAAGCCAGAAATATATAAGTGTGTTGGTGCATTACGGCGGCCAACAGGATGCTTCAACCAACAAAGTCTCATTATGGTCAGCCAACCAGCAATGTCACACAACCCTCTAGGACAGCCAAAACGGTCAACTCAAAAGTCAACCCAAAAGTCAATGATGTCAGTCAACGCAAACAACAGTAGAAGTTAGGTCAATGCAGAAAGTCAAAGTCAATGTCTAGCCTCAGGAATAGTGCCAAAAAATGTGGATTTGAAAGATCAAAATTCTGGGAGAGTTTCAGGTCCGTTTGACCTTGCATTGACCAAAGTCAATGCTAATCAAAGTTGCTGCAAAAACCCTAAGCCGAAAACAGAAAAGAGTTGTTGCTGAAATTTCCCACATATGGAGAGAAGAGCCTCCAAGGTCATCGAACCAATCAGATGAGGAGAGAGAAATGTGTGAGGATGAGATGAGTGAAAATGTCCTCCAACGTTGACCAATTTATATCCATCAGTGAAGGTGTGTGACACCACTGCTGGGGCACAAAACCTTAAGGCCGACCTGCACATACTTTGAATAAATTCAAAATAAATGTTCTGCTCATCGAATTAAGATGATATTTAGATTGATCTTGCACCTCTCCGAAAGAGGAGTCCAATAAAAATATTGGCATCTTCATTTGAGCATCACAACATGGAGTTTGGACCTAGTTGTCAAAAATTAACACTCCCTCTCAACTAGGGAGAACTCCATCCACCTGAGCAATCCAAACATTGTGTGTCATCCCGCCGTAACTTTCTTTGCTGGCTTCTTTATTTTAGAACAGAAGTGGGTCAGTCACAAAGACATCATTCTCGGCTGACAGATTCAGCCCAAAGCTCCATCGGTGTCGACACGGACTTACAGTCCACCATACCAAATCTTTCCAGAAGCTTCACAATATATTTTCCTTGAGAAAGGAAAATCTCGCCAGGTCTCTGCCAAAACTCCAAGCCCAGGAAGTAATGCATCAGTCCTAGGTCCTTCATCTCGAACTCAGCAGCGAGCTCCCTCTTGCACTGATGAATGAGAGGGTCAGCACCTGTCAGGAAGAGGTCGTCCACATACAGCACCAGAATGAGAGGCTTTTCTCTATCAACCTTGAAGTAAAGGTTCGAATCAGCATTACTACAAGTGAAGCCCAGCTTCATCAGGTAGTTATCTATCCTTTCGTACCAAGCTCTAGGTGTTTGCTTCAGCCCATAGAGGGCTTTCTTCAACCTGCAAACATGGGTGTCCCGATCCTGGACTTCGAACCCCAGAGGTTGCTCCACATACACCTCTTCCTTTATCGCACCATGCAGAAATGCGGTCTTCACATCCATCTAATGAAGACTCCATCCTTGCGTAGCAGCAAGGGCTATGATAGATCAGATGGTGGTATATCGAGCCACAGGTGACAATATGTCATCATAGTCTACGCCTTCCTTTTGAGAGAAGCTCGCAACGAATCTTGCCTTGAACTTTTCAACACTTCCATCAGATCCATGCTTGATCTTGTAGAGCCATTTCGAGGTGACAAGTAATTTGTCCTCCGGTCTCGGAACAACATCCCAGACATCATTCTTCATTATGGACTCATACTCTTTGTGCATAGCATCCTTCCAAACTTGATGCTTTATGGCTTCCTCAAAAGATCCAGGCTAAATAGTACTCATAGCTGCTAGATACCCTTGGTATCTATTCAGCTTCTTGCTTTCACAGAATGTCCCCCTTGGGGCCATATGTCCCTCGGCATCCTCGAAAGAGTCCCTGAGCCATGATGGTCTCTTCCCCATTGAAGGAGGTGGATCAATAGGATCCATCGGTCCTTCAACATCGGGCATTGTCTCATCCTTTGGTTCTTCTTTATTTCCAGACCTTGCTTCATGATCTTCCTTAGATCTCAGAAAATTGACTACTTTCCTCATGGAAGCATCTTCGTCAAAGGTAACACCGTGCCATATCTCCACTTCCCTTTGACCAGGCACATAGACTCTATAGGCCTTCGAGTTTCGTTGTAGCCCACAAATATTCCCTTCTTCCCAGAAGCATCCAGCTTGCTCCTCTTCTCCTTCGGCACATAAAAATAAACAGGACATCTAAAAACTTTAAAATGTGAGACGTCAGGTTTCTTACCAGTGAAAACCTCTTCGAGAGTTTTGGAGTCCAAGGCAGAATGCGGGCATCGGTTTTGTATGTACACAGCAGTGTTGCAGCTTCTCCCCACAAAAACTTCGGTAGACCTTGGTCACATAACATGGCACGGACAGCTTCCACAGTGGTCCTATTCTTTCGTTCAGCAACGCGATTCTGCTCAGGAGTATAGACAGTTGTGGTCTCCCTCTCGATGCCAGCTTCTCTGCAAAAGTTCTTGAATTTGTGCGTCTCATATTCAGTGCCATTATCGGTCCTCAATATTTTGATCTTCTTCCCTATCAGATTTTCCACCAAGGCTTTGAAGGTACGGAACCACATGAAAGCTTCATCCTTCTTCTACAAGAAGTATATCCAAGTTTTGCGAGAGAAGTCATCTATGAATGTCATATAATAAGAACATCCTCCCAAGGATGTCACGGGCAGCATACCAGACAGATCATAATGTATCAATTGCAAAACATCAGATGTCTTTGTGACACTTGAGGGGAAAGGTCCCTTTGTATGCTTTCCTTTAGCAAAACCCTGACATACACCTTCATGGTTATTTGAGAACTCGGGCATCCCCGTCACCACCTTCCTTGCTTCAAGAAGGGCTTTGTAGTGAAGGTGTCCAAACCTTCGGTGCCATAGTTCAGTCTGTCGGATAGTATCACACGTCATCACTCCCAGTGGACTTCCTCCAACGTGGTGGAGTGTATCAACTCTAAACCCAATCGTGATAGCTTCCTTGAAGCTCTTCTTCCACATGCGCGTCTTCCCATCAATGAATGCCACATTGAGACCTTTGTCTTCCATGGCCGATATAGACACAAGGTTCTTCTTCAAATTAGGTACATAGAGTACATCCTACAAGCGGAGGACTTGACCTTGAGACAAGTGGAGGGTCACAATCCCTGTCCCTTTCACGGGATATGTGGCATTGTCTCCAAGGATAATTTCCAGATTAGTATCCTTCTCAACCATATCATAAAGTGCTTCTTTGAACCCAATGATGTGCCTTGGGGCACCACTATCTATCAACTAGACATCCATAGTGTCGGGTGGAGATGCAGTAGAGAGGGCAGATACAAGAATGAATTCGTTTCTTTTATCAACAACATTTGATTCCTCATACCTGGAATTTCTCGACCTTTTGAAAGGTTGACCATTTCCGCCGGAGGAAGACTTCCTCTTCCCCTTGAACCTGTTTTTCCTTTGATTGCCATTCCTCCGGTTGTTGCTATTGTCATCATCATTGAGAGAATCCTTCTTGAAAGGGCATTCTCTAGCATAGTGACTTGGCTTGTGACAAGTGTAACACTTGCCCTTCTTTCTTTGGGCCCCTGCTCTTCCTTTGTTCCTTGGACCACCAAAGTTCTTCTTAGAGTGAGAAACGAAGGCAACATTTCCTTCATTTTCATATTCCTTCATCCTTGTCTCTTCTTGTATGCATCTCGACAATACTTCGTCAAAATCAGGTATGACATTATTATCGAGAATGGTAGTGTTGAATAAATGCCATTTGGATGACAGACCTCCAAGTGCGCTGAGTACCATCTCTTGATCAGCTATTGTCTCCCCAATAGCAAGCAGATTATTCCTGATCTCGGTCAGCTTCAGAAAATATGATTGAATAGACTCATCCCTGCCTTTCTTCATATTCTTCAATTGGTTCTTGAAGAATAGGACTTGATTCGCATTGTTGGCCTCGAACATGTGGACCAACTTATCATACATCTTGGATGTGCCCAGCTTAGAGAAGTAAGCAACCAAACTCTTATGAATTGAATCCCTAATCATCAGCTTTGATTTGATTTCCCCCTTCTTGTACTTTGTTTTGGTAGCAACAGTTGCAGTGGATGGAGGATCTTGGATTTTACCGTGCACATAGTCCATGACATCTTGGTCTTCCAAATTAAGATCCAATGTCATCTTCCAAGCATGGAAGTGATCCTTCCTAGTCAATTTGTCATCAGCCTTAAAGCCATTGTAGTTTGAGGAACCCATCCTCTTCTTCGATGATTACTACAAACTAGGGCTTTGTCTTCACCTCAGCTCTGATACCATGTAAATTTTTGTAGATGTTTTATGCTTGATGCAACTTTACTTTTTATCCCAATATCAGTAAGTAATCACATAAACAATAAAGTAAAATGTTGATAGAACATACCAGTAGATCGACAGAAGACAAGCCAGAAATATATGTGTGTTGGTGCGTTACGGTAGTCAATAGGATCCTTCAACCAGCAAAGTCTCAATGTCGTCAGCCAACTAGCAATGTCAAACAACCCTTTAGGACAGCCAAAATGGTCAACTCAAAAGTCAACCCAAAAGTCAACATTGTTAGTCAACGGTCAATGCAAACAGTAGCAGCGACTAGGTCAACGCAACAAAGTCAAAGTCAACGTCTAGACTCAAGAATAGTGCCAAAAAATGCGGATATGAAAGATCGAAATTCTGGGTGAGTTTCATGTCCGTTTGACCTTGCGTTAACCAAAGTCAATGCTGGTCAAAGTTGCAACAAAAACCCTAGGCCGAAAACAGAAAAGAGTTGCTGCTGAAATTTCCCACGTGTGGAGAGAAGAGCCTCCAAGGTCATCGAACCAATTAGATGAGGAGAGAGAAATGTGTGGATGAGATGAGTGAAAATGTCCTCCAACATTGACCAATTTATATCCATTAGTGAGGGTGTGTGACATAACTGCTGGGGCACAAAACCTTAAGGCCGACCTGCACATACTTTGAATAAATTCAAAATAAATGCTCTGCTCATCGGATTAAGACGATCTTTAGATCGATCTTGCACCTCTCCGAAAGAGGAGTCCAATAAAAATAATGGCATCTTCATCTGAGCATCGCAACATGGAGTTTGGACCTAGTTGTCCAAAATTAACAGCCTCTTCGTCCAGTAGGAGGAAGGAAGTGTTGCTGATAAGGTGTGATAGGGATCAAACTTCATTTATGCCCTCGTTCCATTTCATTTCATTCACCCTCTTCCCCCCCCCTCATTTCCTCCATATTCTGAAATGCTCTAATGTTGGAAATACTGAGAGGGGGTGAATTAGTATTTCTTTTCAATTGTTAATTATTGCCAATTAGATTCTTCACAATTAAAAACAGAGAGGTGTATAATAATGATATTAAGGATTAATCAGAACTTCAATCCCTTTTTTTAATAATAGTATAGAATAGATGAGTGAAGGGCACCAACCCTTTAATGAAACAGGCACCAACCTGTTGCCAAGCACCAACTTGGACTTTGATGAGGCTCCGAACTCTAGGGCTTCGACCCTATCTTCTCAAGGCACCAACCTTGTGTTTAGGGGCACCAACCCCTAGGGCACCAACCCTTCAGTCTTATTTTGATAATAAATAAATGGTGTACTTACTTGAATTTCTTCAATAGAATACTGGACTCCAACAACAACTTGAGTTTGACTATCCAAAGTTCTTCAACTTTCAAACCTCCAGTATTTTCTGCTTATGCCTTGATGATCTCCAACACAGTTGCTTCAAGGTGTTGGACTGTATCTCTGTGCTATCCTTGTCGCCTTAGATCTCCATCAATGGTGAGTTCACCCTACTGAACTTTTTCAACATTGTCATACCGAGTTCAAGTCACTGCTGCCTGTGGTGAATTTTTAGTCCTCTAAACTGACTGTCATAACCGAGTTCAATATTGGAGACAGTCCTTCACATGTCAACCACAGTCACAAGTCTGAAGGTATAATGATATGAGACACCTTCTTCGCACTGTAGTTATCTCCTCCACAAGACTGCAATGCTGAGATTGTATGTGATTGTAATTTCTGCACCAAGATTAACTCCAATCAGCCCATTGTACTGAGACTCTTATGTCAAGATCGGAATTCAAGTTTTAGGCCAAAAATTCTGTGTTATTACAGTCACAGATTTGAGCTGTAATTGGCTACAGGAACACCTATATTCTTGCCTCAGGATCGTGCTTATAAAAGACACAGATCTCATCTACCAGGTCCGAGTATTAGTGCTACAACAGGTCTTAAAAAACTACATCCGAGCCATAAAGAAGTCTTGAGCTGATGCAATAGATTTGACCTTTTAAAATATCACTTCCTCAGTCTCCTCAGTTCACGAGTTGTGAACTACCCTTGATGTGATCTACACTGAATTATCTTCACCGAAAAATTGATGACTCCGAAATGGATGAACGTAGATTTATATATATAGTAGTTTGTCCCTATGAAGAGACACATCCATTGGAAGAAAGGCTGACATTATATGACTGCATAGGTCAGCTTGACTGTAAATATATATTTTTATAGGTCAGCTTGACTGTAAATATATATATATATTTTTTTTTATCTTAAAAAATCAGTTTCTCACAAAATAATGGGAGTTTCGGGGCAAGTAAGAGCTTGTTAGAAAGAGGGAAAAATCCTCTTTAATATGGTCTAGGGTTCATTGTGAAAGGATGCCTCCAAGGTGTCTAAATTTATTTTTCTTTGTGACTGTTTCATAAAATTTTAGTGCAAAAGGTGATTGGGACAGTAAGAGATCATTAGAGCTTCTTCATCATGGTGTGTCTTCCATGTCATCATATGTCATAGTGCAGCATCTATCAATCTTCCATTAAGAGAGCTCATTAAGAGATCTTATATTCCATCAATGACAATTATTGACCAACAATCTCCCCCTTTGTCATTGATGGAAATATTATAGAATACTCTCTCCCTTTGACATCAATGGAAAATGGGGTGCCCAAGTACTCCCCCTATTATGCTGCTCCCCCTGACATGCTGCTTCATTTAATGTGATGCAAGAGCAATGACCCCCATCTTTTGGCAAAGATACTCAAATGCTTCTCGTGGAAGAGGTTTTGTAAAGATATCAACAATTTGCTCTTTTGTATTAACGTATTCCAGCCTGATATTGTGTTCAGCAATTTGTTCACGGAGAAAGTGGTATTTGATTGGAATATGTTTGGTTCTTGAGTGCATCACTGGATTCTTTGAAAGACTGATGGTGCTAGTATTGTCACAAAAAATAGTAATTGGTTGCTTAGTTTCTATGTTAACATCCTTCATGGCTTCCTTCATCCATAGAATTTGTGTACAACAATCAACAGCAGCTATATATTCGGCTTCAGCTGTAGAAAGGGATATAGATGATTACTTTTCGCTGAGCCAAGATACAAGACAATCTCCCATAAAGAATGCATTTCCACAGGTTCTTTTACGATCATCCACGCTTCCGGCCCAATCAGCATCAAAATAAGTTGTCACCATAAGAGTTGAACTCTTAGGATACCAAAGACCGAAATCAGTCGTTCCTTTCAGATATCTAAGAATTCTTTTCACAGCTGCTAGATGGGATTGTTTAGGACTTGACTGAAATCTTGCTACCATTCCTACTGCGTGCATAATATCTGGTCTTGTAGCAGTTAAGTATAGGAGAGCTCCAATTATTGACCTGTAAAGAGTTGCATCTATTTGGGGGGTATCATCGTCTTTGCTTAGTTTACAATCTGTGGTCATTGGTGTGCTCATAGGTGCACAATCTTCCATCCCATATTTTTTAAGCATATCTTTAAGATATTTTGCTTGAGATATAAACATGTCTGCAGAGGTTTGAGATATTGGTAGCCCAAGAAAGTAAGACAACTCACCAATCATTGACATCTCGAATTTTTTGGACATATTTAGAGCAAATTCATGGCTCATTTCTTCATCATTGCTAGCAAAGATTAGATCATCGACATAAACAAGAGTGATTAGAAGTTTTTCCTTATCCATCTTCATGTAGAGATTGCTACCTGCCACTTCCTTTTTGAAACCTTCTTGTTGCAGATAGTGATCCAACTTTGCATACCATGCTCTAGGGGCTTGTTTCAATCCATACAAGGCCCCTTTAGTTTGCATACAAGGTCTTTTACTTCAGCAAGATCAAATCCTTCTGGTTGTTCCATGTAAACTTCCTCCTTGAGATCTCCATTCAGGAATGCTGATTTTACATCCATTTGATAAACCTTGAATCCTTTTGAGCAAGTAAATGCTAGAAACATTCTTATGGCTTCCATTCGAGCTACTAGTGCAAAGGTTTCTTCGAAGTCAATTCCTTCGATTTGTGAGTATCCTTTGTAGACAAGTCTGGCTTTATTTCTGATGATTTGTCCATCTTCATTCATCTTGTTTTTGAATACCCATTTTGTTCCAATTATATTTTTATCTTTTGGGCGAGGTACCAGTTCCCAAGTCCCATTTTTTTCGATTTGAGACATTTCTTCTTCCATGGCCTTTATCCAATGAGGATCTTTGCTTGCTTGAGAAAAATTTTCAGGTTCTATTAAAGATAATAGAGCCACATCATTTTTTCTAGGGGTGCTTATCATCCTTCTTAGAGTTTGGATTCCTTCATCTATATTTCCGATGACCTGTTCTTCTGGATGATATCTTTGAAAAAACTTGATCTTGGAGGGAGTTTGTGAAGATTCATTCTGAGGTTCTCTTCGAGGTTCTTCACTCTCCTCTTCTTTTTCAGGTTCTTCTTCTTCACTTTGTTCAAAGAAAGGCTCAACTTCATGATCTTCAATTCGTTTTTCTGGAAGGCCTTCATCAATCTTTACATCAATGCTTTCCACTATTCTTCGTAGACAATAGTTGTAACATTTGTAAGCTTTGCTCTTAGTGGAGTATCCAAGAAATATTCCTTCGTCAACTCTTGAATCAAATTTACCTGGTGAGTCATCATTTATTTTTATGAAACACTTGCTTCCAAAAACCCTGAAATATTTTACTGAAGCAGGTC
This sequence comes from Pinus albicaulis, assembly GCA_034641835.2. Taxonomy (NCBI): domain Eukaryota; kingdom Viridiplantae; phylum Streptophyta; class Pinopsida; order Pinales; family Pinaceae; genus Pinus; species Pinus albicaulis. The sequence goes on from CM076579.1 coordinate 49,224,733, forward strand.
TTCCTTTCCATAATTCATAAGGAGTCTTTTCATTATTTGGTCTTAGTTGAGTTCGATTTAAGGTGTAAACTGCGGTGCCAACTGCTTCTCTCCAAAATTTTGGTTGCAAATCGGCTGCTAGTAGCATTGTCCTTGCCATTTCTTGAATGGTTCGGTTCCTTCTTTCAACTACTCCATTTTGTTGGGGTGTCCTAGTAGTAGAGAGTTCTCTTTCGATTCCATGCTCTTTACAGAATTTATCGAACTCTTTTGAGGTGAATTCTCCTCCTCTATCCGTTCTAAGACATTTAATCTTAGAATCTTTCTCATTCTCAATGAGAGCCTTTAGATTTTTAAAACATTCAAATGCTTCGGATTTATATTTTATGAAATATATCCACATCATTCTAGTATAGTCATCAACAAATAGAGCAAAGTACCTTTCACCCTGAAGAGCTAGAGTTCTGGTTGGCCCACACAAATCTGCATGAATAATTTCCAAAGGTTTTGTTGTTGAGAACTCCTTAGTTTTGTGGGTAGTTCTGGTTTGCTTTCCATGTTGGCATGGGCCACATACAACTTGATTTGGTTTGCACATTTTTGGAATATCCCTTACTGCAGTAATTTTGCTGATGTTGACTAGGTTATCAAAACTTGTATGCCCCAATCGCTTGTGCCATAACCAACTTTCATCTGTTTGACTTAAGTAACATTTATCTTCTTGAATTCTACTGAGAATGTAAACATTATCTGGTGTTCTTACTCCTTTCGCCACAAGCACTCCTGAGGACGAGTCTCTTATTTCACAATTTTTTGTACTAAAGACAACATTATGTCCTTGGTCACAAATCTGGCTGACACTTAAGAGATTGTGTTTGAGCCCTTCTACCAGCAAGGTATTTTGAGCCTTTCCTAGTCCATTGACAAGGGTAGCAGTCCCTTTTCCAGTGATTTTAGCAGATCCACTTCCAAAGGATACATTTCCATTTTTCTTATTCAATGAGATAAACTTCTTTTGGTCACCTGTCATATGTCTCGAGCATCCACTATCCACGAACCAATGATTTTCTTCACTATGAGCACATAGAGCTAGGCCACATTTATCAGTTTTGAGATTTACGTTTTTAGCTTTTTCCCTTTTGAGAGGGCAATTTTGTTCATTATGATCATAATCATCACATAATGAGCAAGACGAATCAAACTTAGCCAAAGGATCAAAGGAATTGTAAGTTTTGATTTGTTCTTGCTCTTTAGGCCCACGCAGTTGGTTTGGTTGATTATTCAATCTTGGTGCTTCATTCTTATGATCCTTGCAATGCTTAGCTTGATGCCCAAAGTTTTTACAATTATAACAATGCCCAAGAAAAATAGTTTGATAGCTGTTGTAGTATCCATAGCTTGAATCAACATTCTTCCTTGAAGTTGCTCTTTCAAATCTTGGTTTTGAGATGTGACCTTTTTCCTGAGATGATTTTTCTTCTTTTGGATGGCAAGAGAGTACATCAGCGTAACTTCTAGCATTATTCTTCGTACTTGATGATTCTCCTTTGAAACCAATTCCAGACTTGTCATGTTGAGGTCTTTGAGTGTTAAGAATGTTGTCAAGAGCTAGAGAGCTTTGCCAACTCCTTTTGATTTGCTCTAATTCCTTTCTTAGGGACACTATTTCAGCTTCACGTTTTTCATAGATATAATCCTTCTCTTTTAACTTGATGTTCAAGAAGTCTTCCCTTCTTTTTGCTTCCTCTCGTTCTATTTTGAGAGACATTATCTTCTTTTGTAGATTCTCATTTTCTTCAATGGCATTCATCAACAAACTATCCATGTTTCTTTCATCTTCCAGTTCTGAGTCATCATCATTTGTAAATGCCATGAATAACGTTTCTTTGCTTCCAACATAATCACTTTCCTCGTCTGATTCATCATCTCTTTCTTTGTGATGATGCATATTTCTGGTTGATTTCTTTTTGATGACTACAAATTCATCTTCATCGGACTCATCATGTTTGGAGAAGAAGTTCTTTTTATTAAACCCTTTCTTTTTGTACATCATCCTTTTAGAGTCCTTTTCATCATCACTATCATGTTTATGGGGACATTTTGCAACGTAATGACCTATTCTACCACAATTGAAACAAATAAGAGGGTACTTACCTTTTAGCTTGGATCCTCTTTTTAGTCTTCGTACAAATTGAGCTAATTCGTTTTCAGTATCAGATTCATCGCTGTTGTAATTCCATCATTTTCCTTCTTTTGTAGATCTTGAGGCTTTGAAGGCTGCTTCTTTGAAATTTGGACTCCCTTTCCTCATCTCATAGGCAATGAGAATTCCATGGAGTTCATCCATCTTGAGAGTATCTAGATCCTTCATTTCTTCTATGGCACTTACTTTGGAGTCAAATCTGTCAGGAAGCGATCTCAGGATTTTTTGAACAATGGTGCTTTCTTCAATGTTTTCTCCTAGTCCTCTAAGAGAGTTAACCACTTCAACTACTCGAAGGAAATATGATGCAATATCTTCTTCATCATCCATTTTCAGACCTTCGAGTTTTATTCTATAGGTTTGAAGCTTTGCTTTCTTGACTTTGGAGTCGCCATCATATAGAGAAACCAATTTATCCCATACTTCTTTGGCTGAGTCACAGTTCATGACTTTCGTAAATTCGGAATCGGTAATTCCACTAGTGATGGAATTTAAAGCTTTGGCATTAGCAATGTAAGCTCTTCTTTCATCTTGATCAGTTGGAAGATTTGTGGGAGCTTTGTACCCATCCAGAACAGAGTGCCATACTTCAGGACCAAGAGACATTAGATAGTAGGACATCCTTTTTTTCCAAAAACCAAAATTCGTTCCATCAAAGATAGGTAGTTTCCTTGTTGCTTCCATGTTCTTCATTGTGCCTCAGAATCCTTCTTCCAGTTGTTAGGCTGATATTGAAGAAGCTGGCTCCGATACCAATTGTTGGAAATACTGAGAGGGGGTGAATCAGTATTTCTTTTCAATTATTAATTATTGCCAATTAGATTCTTTATAATTAAAAACAGAGAGGTGTATAATAATGATATTAAGGATTAATCAGAACTTCAATCCCTTTTTTTAATAATAGTATACAATAGATGATTGAAGGGCACCAACCCTTTTAATGAAACAGGCACCAACCTGTTGCCAAGCACCAACTTGGACTTTGATGAGGCTTTGAACTCTAGGGCTTCGACCCTATCTTCTCAAGGCACCAACCTTGTGTTTAGGGGCACCAACCCCTAGGACACCAATCCTTCAGTCTTATTTTGATAATAAATAAATGGTGTACTTACTTGAATTTCTTCAATAGAATACTGGACTCCAACAACAACTTGAGTTTGACTGTCCAAAGTTCTTCAACTTTCAAACCTCCACTATTTTCTGCTTATGCCTTGATGATCTCCAACACAGTTGCTTCAAGGTGCTGGACTGTATCTCAGTGCTATCCTTGTAGCCTTAGATCTCCACCAATGGTGAGTTCACCCTACTGAACTTTTTCAACATTGTCATACCGAGTTCAAGTCACTGTTGCCTGTGGTGAATTTTTAGTCCTCTAAACTGATTGTCATAACCGAGTTCAATATTGGAGACAGTCCTTCACATGTCAACCACAGTCACAAGTTTGAAGGTATAATGATATGAGACACCTTCGCACTGTAGCTATCTCCTCCACAAGACTGCAATGCTGAGATTGTATGTGATTGTAATTTATGCACCAAGATTAACTCCAATTAGCCCACTGTATTGAGACTCTTATGTCAAGGTCGAAATTCAGGTTTTAGGCCAAAAATTTTGTGTTACTACAGTCACATATTTGAGCTGTAATTGGCTATAGGACCACCTATATTCTTGCCTCAGGATCATGCCTATAAAAGACACAGATCTCATCTACCAGGCCCGAGTATTAGTGCTGCAATGGGTCTTAAATAACTAGATCCGACCCATAAAGAAGTCTTGAGTTGATGGAATAGATTTGACCTTTTAAAATATCACTTCCTCGGTCTCCTCAAACACGAGTTGTGAACTACCCCTGCTGTGATCTACACTGAATTATCTTCACCGAAAAATTGATGACTCTGAAATGGATGAACGTAGATTTATATATATAGTAGTTTGTCCCTATGAAGAGACATCCATTGGAAGAAAGGCCGACATTATATGACTGCATAGGTCGGCTTGACTGTAAATATATTTTTTTTATAGGTCGGCTTGACTGTAAATATATATATATTTTTTTTTATCTTAAAAATTCAGTTTCTCACAAACTAATGGGAGTTTCGAGGCAAGAGCTTGTTAGAAAGAGGGAAGAATCCTCTTTAATATGGTCTAGGATTCATTGTGAAATGATGCCTCCAAGGTGTCTAAATTTATTTTTCTTTGTGACTGTTTCATAAAATTTTAGTGCAGAAGGTGATTGGGATAGTAAGAGATCATTAGAGCTTCTTCAGCATGGTGTGTCTTCCATGTCATCATATGTCATAGTGCAGCATATATCAATCTTCCATTAAGAGAGCTCATCAAGAGAGCTTATATTCCATCAATGACAATTATTGACCAACATCTGAATCCCATTCAAACCCCAAAACCCACATATATAACCTTTTCGGGGCTTATTACTTTATAAACCCATTTATTATAAAGTTTCGGACTTTATGTTATAAGCTCTGCCACCCATCTAATAGTCGTGTTATATAAACTTACCACTATATATATTGCATATCATATATATAACAAAAAGCCGCTTAAACCATTTGTAGGACCCCTTACCTTCATCGCATATCGGCCATCGCAAATCATAACAATTAACTGCAATGTTCTTAACACTAAACTTGTAAATCGCCGATGCGATATGAAGTGGGACCCATTCCCCGCCACGTTTCCCTTCCATTTCATTTTCCATTGAAATATACGTTGCCTTACCTTTCTTTCGCCTTTTCGCTTTACCCTTCCATCTTCACCATTTCATCGCTTTTCATTCCCCAATCGCGATTAAAGTGGGGCCTTCATCGCATTTCACAGTTTTTTCGTGTTTTGCATTGGAGCTAAACTTTAAATAATGTGATCGTCGATTTGCGATATCGCATCGCATTTGTTTTACCTTTGTGAGCGCCCGCAATATATTTATTTTAATTTGCGATACGGTAGGTTGGCCCCACCTCAGCAGCTCTGCCCCCATTACACAGTCGTGCAATACATTGTTATATCATATAAAACTTCATAACACTTAAACCCGTGCGCTGTGTCATTAAACCTTTAAGCACCCTCCACCTTTCCTCCCTCTCCACTCCTCTCCCTATATCCTACGACCCTCATCCAGTTTCAGCCTCGTCGCAGTATTCGAACTTTATCATGAGGAGGGGGGGGTCTGGAATGGGCAATATCCCATACCGCCCATCTAGCTACGTGTCACACTCAAGATTACTCCGCACCCCCCCTGTCCAATACCGCTTACCACCCTCACCATCCTCCAAAGAACTGTTCCCACCGTCCTCGCAAACCGTTGTTGTTGTATGACCGTTGTCAATGCCACCATGTTACATCCTCCATCATGCATCCCCGTCCGCCAACCGCCATCCCTCCACGACCGGGCATATTGGATTTGAAACTCATCCTACGAAAAAATAAGGTGAAACACGGCCAGAAGGGCTCGGGTAGCAAAAAGACACCACAGGTCGAGTCAAGCAGCAAGGGGTGTTTCATGCAGGCTTGTTATAATTATAATAGCAGAGACTGAAGGGGTAGCAAAACACATCAGCACCAACATCAATAAATGAAAGTGGCCAGCACTACGCAGATTTGATTACCCAACACATGTTTTTCTGTAAAACAAAGCCAGATGTCAGAGCCTCCATTGGTTGCCTCTTCAAGACCATCACAGCTTCCTCTAAAGCTTACTGTTTGATCTTCCGAGGAGCCATTGAAGCGTTTGGATCTACGAAGAGTTGCCCAGAATTAACCCCAGAGGCGGTGTTATTGTTAGAGATGTCTTATCACCGCCTGCATGTCTCCACTTGTCCATTTTCTACTTAAATGTAATCACTACAGTAGGCATATGAACCGACTTAAGTTTTCTATAAATACTACATACATTAGCAATATGGAAGGGGGCCCAGAAGGGAAAAACCATTGTAATAGGCTGAGTTGTTTGTAAGCACTCTCTATTGGATGAATAAAGGATTATGTTGTTTTCCAGATTCTTGTGTTATGCTCTGTGGTAAAGTGCTTCCTTCATGTAACTTGTTATTCTCCTGTTTTACATATTATATTTTGTTTTTTACTACGAATAGAAGTTTTTGTGTAAGATTTACCATGGGGTACCCTGCTCAGTCTTGAAACAGTACATTATGTTCTCCTCTAAGACTTGGATGCAGAATTCAGAAACGGTCTGCTCAGCATCCATGTTGAGACCAGAATCTAGAATTCAGAGACGGTCTGCTCTGCATTCTTGTTAAACCTTAATCTCCTCCTCCTTTTCCATTTCACAAGCTATAAAGATCCATTGACATGGCTAGCTTGCCTAGTTGCACCTGAACTCAGTTATCCATCTATTTGAGTTTGTTTACACCTGTTTGACTCCATAGCCCAATGGCCCTCTTTTGTTGCCTCAACCAAATCTTCAAGCAAACCTCATTTCTATAACTAGCCTAATATTAGCACTTCTAGTACTTCTAGTTATCAAGCTACTTCTAACAGAGAGAGCCCTCTCTGAGTCCAGGAAGGCTAGGTCCTAGATTCCAAAGTTGGTTTGATGTTTCACTCTGTGGTTTTGTCTCCAACCTTCAAGAAATTACAGAGTGATAACATATTGGTGACTCCACTGGGGAACACTTACAAAAAGCTTAGTGTTCTTTCAGAACTCAGAAAGCACATCAAAGTTCAGATCTGATTACTGATGGTGGACAGTGACCAGACACAAGAAGGTTGCATTATTCACCTGGCGACTCTGCGATTCAAAGAACCTATCTTTTGAGCATTCACGGCGACTCCACAACATGTTGACTAGAGTTTCTGCTGAACAAAATGACAAGGTTTGTGGCAGACCACCTACCTAGTGAAGTTCTAAATGCATTCAGGAATTAGTTATCAGAATTTCAGCTTGATGAAGATTTTCTAGCAGTTGTCTTTCTCATTTGGAAGTCAAACAAATTTAATCCTGAAGCTAAAGAATGTTTTTAAAGAATTCTTGGAAAATCTTCCTTCCCCTAAGTAAGAGGAAATTGTACTACCTCTTGACTTACATATTGAGGATGATTGTGCTTTGAAGTCCCAAACTGAAGATGTGGTTTTAAGGTTTAATATTGGGGATACAACTGATCAACTAGTCATTGAAGGCCTAGAAGCAGGTATTATACACTATGCTTTAATTGATCCTATAGCAGAGTATATGAAGTTTCTTTTTAGTCCAAGCTTTCAACCATGTATTCTCTACAAAGATCAAAAACATCAGCGATTGCCATTATATAATATAACTTTGGTTATCAGGACACATAATCAAGTTATATTGTTGATTATCCTGACAAACAGTCAAGTTGTCCATCTATTTCTACTGCTACTTGACTCGTTGCACTGGCATTATTGTATCATTTAGAACAGCAGCAATTTCACTAGCGTAGGGTAGGTAGGTGTGCAAATAAGCTCAGTACTATGAGCATATCTCCAGTTCAAGTTTCAGATTGCTTCCCAGTTTTCAGTACAAGTATTTTCCAGACTTCAGTGTGCAGAGAGTGTTGATTTTGAACTGAGTCTGCTCAGCCACAGGGGTTTTGTAGCAGTTCAAGTTGCATATTTGGGATCAGCCCAATGGATCAGGCCACTAGTCTACAGTGTTCTTGACACCTCCTAAAGGAGCTGCTATCCCCAATTAGAGCCACCGTTAGACTCCTGTATTTCACAGTATCACAAGGTGACTGAATATAATATTCCATGACTATCATTTATTTTTAGAAAAGAAAGGGAACTCTTGACTGTAGAGAGCTTCAAAGGAATCAATCTGCCTCTCTGTCCAGTAAGAGGAAGGAAGTGTTGTTGATAAGGTGTGATGGGGATCAAACTTCATTTCTTCCCTCGTTCCATTTCATTTCATTCACCCTCTTTCCCCCCCTCATTTCCTCCATATTCTGAAATGCTTTGAATCCCATTCAAACCCCAAAACCCACATATATAACCTTTCAGGGCCCAGAAGGGAAAAATCATTTTAATAGGCTCGGTTATTTGCAAGCACTCTCTTTTGGATGAATAAAGGACTATGTTGTTTTCCAAATTCTTGTGTTATGCTCTGTGGTGAAGTGCTTCCCTCATGTAACTTGTTATTCTCCTGTTTTACATATTGTTTTCTATTCTTTATTGCGGATAGAAGTTTTTGTGTAGGATTTACCATGGGGTACCCTGCTCAGTCTTGAAAGAGTACATTATGTTTTCCTCTAAGACATGGATGCAGAATTCAGAGACGATCTGCTCTGCATTCTTGTTAAACCTTAATCTCCTCCTCCTTTTCCATTTCACAAGCTGTAAAGATCCATTGACATGGCTAGCTTGCCTGGTTGCACCTGACCTCAGTTATCCATCTATTTGAGTTTGTTTACACCTGTTTGACTCCATAGCCCAATGGCCCTCTTCTGCTGCCTCAACCAAATCTTCAAACAAACCTCATTTCTATAACTAGCCTAATATCAGCACTTATAGTTATCAAGCTACTTCTAACAGAGAGAGCCCTCTCTGAGGCCGGGAAGGCTAGGTCCTAAATTCCAAAGTTGGTTTGATGTTTCACTCTGTGGTTTTGTCTCCAGCCTTCAGAAATTACAGAGTGATAACACCACAAAGAAAAGCCTGAAGTGAAAAAGAAAAAGAATAAGGAAACGTTTCAATACATCTGATGCCCGCGAGAAGCTCGATTTTCGGATAAGACAAAGTCCTACCGTATGCAAGACTACACATGGCACATACTTGCCTGAAAGCAAGCAAATGCTTAGTATGCACTATATTGAACACATTTGATGCCACAGGGCATCCTTTGTATTGTATTTCTAACCCTACACCTTGTTATTTCAGCATTTCATTTTGTAGTTAGAGTAAATTTACATTCCATGTTAGTAGAATAGTCAATAAATGAAGAGCTTCTATTTTCATGTGATTAATGTTATATGATGAATTTTGGATGGGCGTTACTTATATAATCTTGTGTATTGCTTGGATGCAGATTATGGATTCTCACATTCCTTCGATGAAGCAACGTGTCCCCAAATAGAGCCAGATATTGACCACTCTTTGTCGACGACCCCATAGCAATACACCCATTTTTTTGCAAAAGGGATCTATCATGTTCGAGTGTTCGTGCCATTCAGATTTCATCATTCAGTCCACAGTTTTGTAAATGATGTAAACCCATACTGCATATCTATAATGTAAATGATCTTAGTAAGACCATCATGTATGTAACAACCTAGGTAAACCTAGTATTTTGATGACGATTTCTATCCTAGGAGGTTTTTCGTCTCACTGATTCATCGATGTCTCTAGACACAAATGATCAGCAGAGTTTTTCCCCTCCAACCTCGCCCCAAAGCTAGGGAGGATTTTTTCGTCAAGATATTAAGTGAGTCCTAGTCTTTTTTATCAAGTCTTTGTAAAAGAAATCTAGGAATGGTCCTAGCTAATTGGCTAGATCATTTTATAACAGATTGTTGGGTCTACTAGATCATATTTTGAGTCGCGGAATTGGTTAGATTATTGAGTGTTCCCCTCATGGGTTTAATGCAATGTTGCGAAAATCACGATCGAGATTAAATCAACGAGGGGAAAAAATCATAAAAATAGGGAAAAAATCAGCACATACAAAAATATTCAGTTTTTTTTCAATTTTTTTAATATCTAAAGCATCCACAACATAAAATAAATGCATTGACACATAAATATGAAAAAAAACTAATATATAAGATGTGTAATATCATGTCTAGTGCTACATCACACATAAAACTGAATCATGTCCTGAATACTAAGTCCTGAGTCTCAACTCAGCCTCAAAATATCAACAAAAAATATAGTAATATATCTCATATCATGAGTCATAATGTCATATACAAAGGAATGCACCAAATAACCTATACTATTGATTTCCTCTGCCGCTCTTGCAAGAAAATCTTACAGATTTTCCTCTAGATGAAGAAGCTGGCGGGGCTGGCAATGGACTTTGTTGTGCTCTAGAACCTGAAGCACCAGGAGCTAAAGGAGGCAGACCATGTCCTCTACCAGTAGCAGGTGTAGGTGGTGACACCTCCTCCTCCTGCTCCTACTGCTCCTCCTCCTCCTCCTCCACTACCTCCTGCTCCATCCAATCAGGGGTTGACTCCATGATAGGCCTCTCAGCCTCAACCCTCCATGCAGCAGTGGTGTCAATCGCATCTAAAGAGATGGCCTCCATATCAGGTGTCCTCTCAAGTTGTCTCACCCACAATCTAAGATTGTAGTAGACATAAACCATGTCATTGAGGCACTCGAACTCCAACCTGTACAAGGGTCATAAATTAATAAATTATATAATATATATTATAAATAATAAATTAATAATTATAAAAAAAATTATTTAATGAATTCAAAAAATCAGTTGGAATATTTTTAGTTTTTAACGTGTTGCACTTTTTGGTGTGTATTTTTTCAAATACACTCTAGTTACGCTCGCATCTTGAAGAGCTACATGATTGGCTAAGTAATCTAATGGAAAAATTTTGGAGTTTTGGTATTCTGCCACTGTAGCATCTCCACCATGCATCTACAAGTTACAACAAATAAGATAATTACAAGCACAAGAAAAATTTTAAAATAATGAAAATTCAAAAATTGAAAGTTGAAGCAAAGTATGGAGTTATGATTCATGAACTTGAAGAAACATTGAATTTTGAAACATCTTACCTGGCATTTTAGTAGTCCTATCCTGGACAGCCATGTTAAAGCTCAATGTGCCACCTGCCATTTTGTATACCTCCATTTTTTTGGATATCTCTGCACGCTCTGATGGAGATGGCACCATCTTTTGAACACAAGTGAAAAAGCCATCCATGACCTTAACATCAAATAATAAACTACATGAGTAAGCAAATTCGAGGTTCAGGAAGATCCCTACAGCATGAATGGGACAATTGAGTGTGTTGTTCCATCGCTCATCAATCACTTCCCATACAAGAAGTTGTTTCTGAAACCCCTCATCACCCTTATCATCATAGTAGTTGCGAATGACTTATTTGGCCCTATCCATAATTTCATACAAGTAGCCCATTGCAGGCTTCTCTCCATCAACCAATCTAAGAACCTTTACCAAAGGTTCAGTAATGTTGCACACCTCTTGCACTCTCGCCCAAAAGATTTCCTGATATGAAACCAACCTACAGATGGCCTCTCTCTGTGGTTTGCGGTTGTATGTCAAAGCACGCCATTCCTCTGAAAGAAACATTCTCTTCAAATCCCACATAGAATTCAGGAGGGATTGAAGAGATATGAAACTAGTGGAAAACCGTGTGATAGCAGGGCGCACCAACTCCTTGTTGGTGAATGTTCTCATCAAATGAAGCACAGATGTATGATTATATATAAATTTTGTAATTCTCTTTGATGATTCAACAATATCTTGGACATAATGAATCTTTCCAATGTCCTCCAACATCAAATCAATGCAGTGTGCAACACAAGGTGTCTAAAATATGCTTGGATGCCTCTCCATAAGCATCTTACCAGCAGCAACATGATTTGCAGCATTGTCCATTATGATTTGGACAACATTTTGTGGACCCACCTACAGAATGAACACATCCAATAAATCACATAATAATCGTGCATCTTTGACATGTGCAGATGTATCAACAGATTTCATAAACATTGTCCCCTTGGGACAGCTAACCAAGAAGTTAATAAGGGTCCTACCCTTTTGATCAGTCCAACCATTTGACATCACAGTGCATCCTATGACTTCCCATGATGCCCTTAACTCCTCCAATCTCTTGGTGCAGACAACATTTTCATTTTGAAGAATGTGCCCTCTAAAGTCATCATATGAAGGGCTTTGTATCCTGGGCCAACAACAGTGATAACATCAATCGCAGCCTGATAAAATGGATTGTTCCTGGCAACACTGTAAGTATAGTTATTCATCCAAGCATTGCATATACGATAGTTATTCATCCAAGCAGTAGTTTCTCATCAAGTACTTGGTTGTAAATTCCTTAGCAAGATGGTTGACTCCATAAGGCACTGGTATCAATCATTCAAATTCAATCGAATCCTAAAATCTTGCTAAAACTTTTACAAGTATTTGGTCGTTTAATTGTGTCTCCCGAACTAGTTGGTTCCCAACTAGTTCTCCTTCATTCCATTTCCATAGGGTCTACCCCCCTTAGCCTGCTATAGGGAGACAGCTTAAATAGAGAGATTGGGGATCAAGGTGGCAGCCCCTGATCTGAGCCGTTGTCATAGTGCCTAGACATTATGTGCGACAACAAGTGGTAATCCTTAAACCATCGTCAGTTGAGACCTCGAGTTCTGCCACCTTATGCCATCATTTCACAGATCACATTCATCTTATTGTTGTCATGCATTATTGTATTTTTGTATTAGAGCTCTCTTCTTGTACTCATATATAGTATATAACCCTTCAGATTAAGGGGGGGAATGTGGGACACCTAATCCGCTAAGGGTTAGTGTGGAATGTGAATAGTCACTAGAGTCCAAGAGACCACTTGGTATGTGAATACCAAGGGTCACAAGGAAATAAATAAATGTACATTATTGTGAATAATAAATGTAATGAACATTTATCTTACCTGTTTTCTTCTCCATGTGTGTGTTTAACAACATGCAATGTGTGGATAGCTTAATCTATCTTACTACCACTACACCGAACTAGAGCTAAGTAGTTAGTTATATCTCCAAGTTATGCAAGCTCCAAAAAAAAACACTACACAGCTGCAAGGAGAGTGCTATTGTATGTAAGGGAAACATTTGATTTTCGCATTCTATATGGGAATAGAAAAGAGCCTCAGTGGTCTGGCTATATAAACTCAGATTGGGCAGGAACCATGGATGATAGGAAGTCTACAACATGTTATGTGTTCAATCTTGGCACGGGAGCAGTTTCCTGGTTCAACATGAAACAAATGCATTTTCACTTTCCTCTACAAAAGCAAAAAACAGAGGAACAAACAAAGGGGCATTTGTAGCAAACTGGGTTAAAGAATCAGTGCTGCGAACATCTCGATAACATCCCGATTTTATCTCGAAATCACGAATTTTTGGCCGAGCCGATGTTTGCCGATTTTTACCGATATTTTATGATTTTTACGATTTTTTGGTTTTCTGGACCCTTGTCGATTTTATCCCGAGCCCGATGTTCGCAACATTGAAAAGAATTCTTACAGATTTGCAAATTCACTAGAATAATTCCACAGTATTAATTTATGATAACTAGGGAGCAAGGTTACTTGGGAGCGGGAGCAGGGAGTGACATTTTCAAAAGCTCCCGGTTTGTGAGCGAATCGGGAACGAACTTTTATATAATATATGTTTTTATATATTTTGATGCATATGTGTCAACAAAAGCATGTATAATGATGAATTAGATATAAAAATCATAAAAACATAGATTGAAGCATATAACATCAATCATCTAGAAGTTATAATATTCATCAAACACGTCCACAAGTTAGTACCATACAACATATCGAGTCTCATGATTCATCAATCTTTAAGTTTCAAGCTTTCAAAATTCAATACATAACATTTATCATCATTGATCACCAAAATTTTATAAAAATTCTAGCATGAAATGAAATGTTATAAAATAAAATGAAATGAAACAACTTTCAACTTTCACGAAGCATCATATTCATAATTCATTACCAATGAGTTATAATTGCCAACTTCAAACTTCAAACTTAAATTGTCATATATTGTTTACAAAAATTATCATAATAAATATGAAAGAGTCAACAGTTATAAAAACTACTAGAAACTAGAAAAGACAAGTAAATCTATTATCTATTGCAACTGCGTAGGCCTCTTGCTGCAATTTCTGAGACTTATGGGAAAATCAGGATCTTTGTCATTAATATCACCCTCTAAGCATTAATATCCAGAGGAATCTTTGTCATTACTTCTAGATCTGTATAGGGATCTTTGTCATTAATATCACCCTCTAAGCATTAACATAAGATAGAAAAAAACATAGCATGTCAAGTCAAGATTTTTTCTGGACCCTTGTCGATTTTACTCTGATCCCGATGTTCGCAACATTGAAAAGAATTCTTACAGATTTGCAAATTCACTAGAATAAGTCCACAGTATTAATTTGTGCTAACTAGGGAGCAAGGTTACTTGGGAGCGGGAGCGGGGAGTGACATTTTCAAAAGCTCTCGGTTTGTGAGCGAATCGGGAACGAACTTTTATATAATATATGTTTTTATATATTTTGATGCATATATGTCAACAAAAGCATGTAGAATGATGAATTAGATATAAAAAGCATAAAAACATAGATTGAAGCATATAACATCAATAATCTAGAAGTTATAATATTCATCAAACACGTCCACAAGTTAGTACCATACAACATATCGAGTCTCATGATTCATCAATCTTAAAGTTTCAAGCTTTCAAAATTCAATACATAACATTTATCATCATTGATCACCAAAATTCTATAAAAATTCTAGCATGAAATGAAATGAAACAACTTTCAACTTTCACGAAGCATCATATTCATAATTCATTACCAATGAGTTATAATTGCCAACTTCAAACTTCAAACTTAAATTGTCATATATTGTTTACAAAAATTATCATAATAAATATGAAAGGGTCAACAATTATAAAAACTACTAGAAACTAGAAAAGACAAGTAAATCTATTATCTATTGCAAATGCGTAGGCCTCTTGCTGAAATTTCTGAGTCTTATCGGAAAATCAGGATCTTTGTCATTAATATCACCCTCTAAGCATTAATATCCAGAGGAATCTTTGTCATTACTTCTGTATCTGTATAGGGATCTTTGTCATTAATATCACCCTCTAAGCATTAACATAAGATAGAAAAAAACATAGCATGTCAAGTCAAGATTTTTCTGAACCCTTGTCGATTTTATTCCAATCTCGATGTTCGCAGCATTGAAAAGAATTCTTACAAATTTGCAAATTCACTAGAATAAGTCCACAGTATTAATTTGTGATAACTAGGGAGCAAGGTTACTTGGGAGTGGGAGCGGGGAGTGACATTTTCAAAAGCTCCCGGTTTAAAATTCTAGCATGAAATGAAATGTTATAAAATGAAATGAAATGAAACAACTTTCAACTTTCACGAAGCATCATATTCATAATTCATTACTAATGAGTTATAATTGCCAACTTCAAACTTCAAACTTAAATTGTCATATATTGTTTACAAAAATTATCATAATAAATATGAAAGAGTCAACAGTTATAAAAACTACTAGAAACTAGAAAAGACAAGTAAATCTATTATCTATTGCTAATGTGTAGTCCTCTTGCTGCAGTTTCTGAGTCTTATGGGAAAATCAGGGTCTTTGTCATTAATATCACCCTCTAAGCATTAATATCCAGAGGAAACTTTGTCATTACTTCTGGATCTGTATAGGGATCTTTGTCATTAATATCACCCTCTAAGCATTAACATGAGATAGAAAAAAACATAGCATGTCAAGTCAAGATTTTTTTTGAGTGATGGGTATAATTTTAGTAGGGTCACGATAGAGGAGTTCAACAACCAATGTCACTAACATCAAGTTACATAGAGGAATTGGTTTTCTTGATTAAATATGAGTTCCATACCCTAGTACATGACAAAATCCAATGGAAACATTGCAATCCCCCCAATCCTGAAATCCTAAAAAACAGATAAGTCTGCTAGATTTTGAATGAGATCTAAAATTCTACTTTCTCCATATGAAATTAAATGAGGTCGAAACCACTCTCAAACATCCTGAGTTATTTCATGGTAATGTTAAAAATTTAGGTAAAAGGATGAAAATGAAGATTAAGGAGAAAGTCACAGTGCATATTGATACTAGGGCCATAGGCTTGATCATTAGGCTTCCCCACTGAAAAATTATTGTTTCTTTGAAATTTGCATTTGGAATGTTTTGCAGAAAAATAAAAATAAAAAGTTTAAAAAAAAAAAATTGCAAAAAAAAACAAGGAGCGAAAAATCTTTTAGGGAGGTCGCTCCCAAAGGGAGAGTGCTCCAGGAGCGAGTTCAAGGGGGGGGAGCCGCTCCCCCGCAACCCTGCTAGGGATTTCTCAAGCTGGTAAACAGTCTCGTCTTCAATAAGGGGACAAAACATATTAATGTGCATTTTTCATTTGATCCAACAACTTGTAGAAGATGGAGAAGTTGAGCTAAAATATTGCCCAACTCAACACCAAACTGCATATATTTTAACCAAGACTCTTGGCTCAAGTAAATTTATAAAATTTAAAGACAAACTTGGTGTGTCTCTAGAATGACAATTAAGGGAAAATGTTAGCATTAGACATGTTATTAAAGTCACTTATTGGCTTAGTCTAAATCATACGGTGGTGTTTGTATTAATGATTTAAATCATTTTAAGGTTAATGTGCCTAGGGACTATGCACTTAAGAGTTTTTGTCATTCCTTTACCATAACAGGACATAAGCGCTCTTCATTCCACAATCTAATAAGTATTCCTCTCCTCCAAGTTATTTTATGCTCTTAGTTTCTTGGTGATCATTTTTTTTTATTATGTCATTAAAACCACCCTCACAAGTGCAACCTCTCTCTCTAGCTCCAACACCTATATTATTGCTCTCCCAGGTTGAAGGGAGAAGAACGTCAAAGCAACAATGTAAAATTCTAACAAAGACCCTCAAGAGGGGGCATCCAAGTGGCCTGGAAGTATTTCATGTAGATATACTCCATATTACCTGATTTAAATTCTATTTAAACAATAAAAGGTAACTTCGATCATTAAAACGCTACTCAACAAGAGGAAGTTGAAAGGGGAAATGGCCACTAACTCAAGTAATTGAGAAGCCTTCAGAAAGCAACAATGTCCATCTAGAAGGGTTAGGTTAGTGCAGAAAATAGCCTAAGAAGAGAAAAACGTAAGGTCAGGGGGTATCAATCCCTACCAGGAGCAAACTCATATAAAAAGAGACAAGACAAAAGATAACCTCAAGGACCAAAGGATGGACCCCTAACTCTACTTGTTTAATACGCTAAGGAACTATCCGCTTGCAATGGATGATGCCTTGTAGTATAAGTGTTTGTAGTCACTTTGCCCAAGCTCTATGGACCCGAAGAAAACTAGGCCCCCAAATTTTAAACCATAAAAGTATAGTGGATATGATGGTTGCGTCCAAGATGTGCATCATGGATGAGATATCCCAGAAGTAACTTTGAAAGCATTTTCACTCAACCAGGGCAAGGAAACAATATGTCTTGTTAACCAAACAAGGCGAAGTGGTAGTCAAAGAGAGCATGCTAAGATGCATTAAAGATCATACCTTAGTCTTGTTAATTTCTAAGTACCAGGTTCATATTTAAGTTTCCTACAGCTATTTTATCCCCAAAAATTACTTTAACTCAGAAAATAATTTTTTTGTTGCAAAATCAAATCTGAAAACTACAGGCCCACGTGGTGTAGAGTAGTCAGTGATGGGGTGCGTTGTTAAGGCACTCTGTAATCGTATGCAAGGTCACCGGTTTGAAACCCGTGGGTGGGATGGGAGGAGAAAAAAAGGAAAGATTAGGATTAGTCTAAACTACCAAAAAAAAAAAAATCTGAAAACTACAGAACACAAATACTCTGATACTTTTATCTCAGAAAATTAGCAGCGGAATTTTGCAGAAAATCAGTCACAAAAACACAATGAAATTGCACCAAACAAATTCTCCTTCATTAAATTCTTATCTGGAAAATTAGAGGCTCCCTTACCAGGGAATTGGCCTTCAAAAATACAGAAATTACAAACAAACAAAAAAACCTGGAAATATTCAGAAATTTTTCAGCAGCAGCAATCTCCTTCCCCCACACGTGCACAAAACACTCTACTCGGCCTCCCACATGTAGCCGATCCCCGTCCCTATGCTTTAGTAAATTTTTGCAGCTCTTTTCTTGTGTTTTCAGCCTGGAAAACCTGAAATTAGCTCTCACAAGTCTACTGAAATATTAATCAATGTGTATTCATGCTCTCCCTTATTGTCCTTTTATAATTTCAAAATGAGCAAAGTCCCTAACCCTTAATCTCCAAAGTGATAGACAGCTAGGATTAAATCCTAAATCACTTAGATCAATAGTTGAGATTAGAACCAAGTCACTTAAATAATTAAATATTTATCCTTAGGAATTTGCTCAATTAGCCAACATTAATCAATTAATTAATTAGTGTGTTTTTCCTAAGTTCGACTTAGGAAAGAAATAATATTAGTTCTTCTTGTCAAACAACCACCTAAAGAGGACTTCTTCTCATGCATGCAAGACACTAGCCTATGCAAAAGACCTTCCGAAGCTACAAATCAACACTCCCTCCTAGCAAGGAAGGGATTCTCCAACACCCCCAGCAAGTCCCTATAGAACACAAACTTCCCCTTCACTAGGGACTTGGTGAGATATCTTCCACCTTCTCTTCTGTGGATATGTACTGCAATCTCACAACAATGGATCTTGTCTCTGACGAAGTGATATTTGATCTCTATGTGTTTAGACTTGTCATGAAACACTAGATTCTCCAAAAGCTTGATATAGACCTGGTTGTAACAGTGAATCAACGTAGGCCCCATCTCAAGACTAAACAACGTTAAGAGCATCTTGTGAATCCATATGGGCTCACAACGCACGAGACTTGCTACGATGTACTCAACCTCTAGTGAGCTAAGTGCCACTGAGTATTGTTTCCTACTATACCACGAGATCACTATTGATCCCAAGCTAAAACAACATCTTGAAGTACTCTTCATGTCCATTGCACTCTCATCCCAATCCGAATCTATATAGCCCTGTAACTGCACACCACCAACTCTGACATACTCGAGTCCATACTCCACTATACTCCAAAGATACATGAGAACATGTTTCGTTGTCACCTAATGAACCCTAGTATTGACCAAATACATCAAGTACCCGATCAATTGTCTGTACAAAGTGGGATCCATCCATAATTCTACGAACTGGAACCAAGTTTTGAAACCACCACGTATCTAACAAAGATTCGAACCGGAACCGGATTTAATGAACTGGATATGAAAAAATACATAAAATAATTAATTTTTAATGAAAAAAATATATCTTTAGGATTCCAAACCATTAGAGACAAAATATGCAAAGTTTGCTCATCTATATACCATGTAAGGGTGAATATATCAAAATGGCACAGAGTGCAATACATATCAATAACAAAATACATAATCAATGAGGCTCTAAGTGGCCTCTAGAGTCCAAAAACAATGCTACAAGTTATTCGGCCACTGGCCTACTACAAATCACTCATCAAACTCATCATTCATTCACCACTACTAGAAATGGGATCATCAACAAGAGCTACATAAACATCATATAGGACGAAGTCTTCAGACATGGATTGCTCAACCTTATAATATGGTAGAAATTGAAAAAGCTTAACATGCCTAACCAATGATTTCGGTTTGAGTGAAGGGTTCATCTACTCAATGTTATAATATGGTAGAAAAATCTTAGCATGCCTAACCAATTATTTTGCTTTGAGTGAAGGGTAAATTTTCGTTAAGGCCATGATGGAATCCAATAATCAACATCACCAACATCAAGGTACATAAAGGGCTTCAGGTTCTTGATCAAATGCCAACCCATACCCTCACACATGTCAGAATCAAATGGAAACATTGCAATCCCCTAAATCATGAAATCGTGAAAACTATTAAGTCTATTGAATTTTGAGGGAGATCTAAAATTCTAGTTTATCCCATATGAAATCCAATGAGGCTGAAACTACTCTCAAACATCCTGAGTCGTTTCAAGGTAATGTTAAAAGTTAAAGTAAAAGTGTCACTTTTACTTTAAGAATTTAACATTACCATTGATCGCCAACATTGCTAGGGTTGAGTAAGGATTTTGTTTAGGTTTAGGGTTTAGAAGGGGGAGGGTTGGTTTTATGGCCAATGTGGGTTGTTTTGGAAGGAAAACAACCTCATGTTTCCTCCAAAGCCACCTGAAAAACTACCATCAATTGTCCCGGATTCCCCCCCAAATGTGAGATCTAATCAGGTCGGTTAGGGATTGGAACCAACTGGTTAGGGCCGGTTTGTACTGATTAGGTACAAAATCGGCCAATTTGATACCTAATCGGTACAAACCAGCCCTCCAACTAGATTTTTCTACCGGTTTAATCCTTTGGCCTATCTGACCAACTGGTTTGATCAATTTCTGCATCAAACCAGTGAGTTTTTAAAACTATGGATCCATCAACTCACTTTTAGAAGCATTGAACTTCCTCAAGTTTGTAATCATATGTGTCAACATCAACCTGCGATCTGTTAGATTTTGTAGCATCGAATGTGTTCTACCACGAGATTTGGCGGAGAGGCTAGAATATATGTATTATACAATACCCAGAAATCGTGTCTAGAAATTCCACCTTATTAACGACTTAATTAGATTTATTAATCAGCTTTTAATATTTCCTAAGTCTAAACTTAGGAAACATGATTAATTAATCAGAATTAATTAAGTCAAGGTGTGAATATTCTAGAAACTCACACGAATCGCCAGGAAATAATCTGAGCCATCGATGATGTTTTAATCTTGGTCGTTGGTGCTCCAATAGAAGATTATAAGAAGAAATCGATGGGTAGATGGAGAACACACCAGAGCAGTTACTAAGTTTCCCATGCAAATCAATTTTCTCAGTGGTTGAAGTTTAGTAGAGGAGATAGAGCTAGTGGGTGAGTTGCAGGTGTGTGTGTGTGAGAGAGAGAGAGAGAGAGTATCAATAGTAGTCTGGGAGTGTAGGACGAATTCAATAAGGGCCAGCGAGAGGAAGGACGCAGTACACCAGAGCACTTCACAGAGTGTGACGCAGTGAGACCAGCGTAAGGGTAGAGGGACTGTTTCGGGGTCAGAAGATCGTTGTGGAGAGTGAGAAATTTGTTACTGAATTTCTCTCAGTATTTTTCCTCTATTTTGTTGTCTGAATTTTTGTACATGAATTACTATTAAAGATTAATAGCGAAACCCTCATTTGTTGCACCAGTATTCCCGCATTGGGTTTTTCTGGGGACAATTGTCCAAAAATAGCTATGTCAATATCATTGTGTGTGTGCTAGAATTTCTCAAGTTTTCAGCATTTATTAATTTTCACAGTATTTATTTTGTGAAGGCTGCAATGTATATGTTTCGATATTTGCCGTAGAATACTGCAAATAACTTGTTTAATTAATTTAACAATAGAAAAAACATTATGAGTATTGCAGCAGGATTCCGAACTCGGAATTTTCACATGGTTTCAGAGCATAGTTGAGGCAGAAGAGCTCAGTGCAAAAAGGAAGAGGGAGAGTCAAAGTACTGTGTAGGCAACTGCTCGAAACCCCGGGAAGCTGCGCAGTCCAATAGCCAGGAGAACAAATTTTTGAGGAAATTCATTTCTCTAAGTGGGTCGACAAAGAATAAAATTTCCAGATCAAAGATTATCAGAGGTAGAGGGCGCAACATCACTTTTTTTCTTTGCAGAGCAGATCTTCAGGTAGAACGCAGTTTTTTGCAGCAGCAAAATCCCTGCTGGGAAGGAAAGGAGAAATAGCACAAGAAATCATGGATAGAATCGACAGTCAGGAAGCCTCAGAATTATCTTCCAGGTTGGAGGATGAGTTTTTGTCAAGTTCGACATCATCTGGTGTTTGGTACATTGATAGTGGAGCTTCAACTCATATGACAGGTGTTAGAGAATACTTCTCTAGCTATCAAGAAGAGCAGATGGACTTCCAGATCACTATGGGCAACAGAACAAAGTGTACTCCAGTAGGGAGAGGCACCATATATTTTCGGACGGAAGCAGGAACTAACACTAGTGCCACTAATATACTGCATGTGCCAGGATTGGGTATGAACCTAATTTCAGTGTCCCAGCTACAGGACAAGGGGTACGATGTATACTTCGTAGGAAAGAAGGTATCTGTCAAGCACCCTAGCTGGAAGAAGGTGACATAGATTGGAGCTCATAGTAACATGTTATATAAGTTGCAGATCGCTTCTCTAATGGCACTGATAGCCAGTGATAATAGCAGTGACAAGGACTTGAACGAACTATGGCACAGGAGGATGAGACATTTACACCACGAAGCACTTAGGATGCTCAGAGAAACTGTAACAGTAGTTCCAGTTCTCAGTAGAGAGCACGATGATGTGTGTAGAGGATGCGTACTTGGGAAGTATGCAAAGGCAGCATTTCCCAGAAGTGATAGCAGAGAAAATCGCATGTTGGGATTGATACACTCAGACATTTGCGGCCCTATGTCCACTAGAGCTCTTAGCAGTGGCGAGTATTTCGTCACCTTTATTGATGATCATTCCAGATTAACTTGGATCTATTTCTTAAAGCCCAAGGATGAGATCTTTGACCGGTTCAGAGAATTCAAGGCTCTCGTAGAAAAAACGATAGGGAAAAAGATCAAGGTACTACATTCAAATAATGGTGGAGAATACACGGATAAAGACTTCACAATTTTTTGTGCGAGAGAAGGTATCAAAAGAGAGTGTACAGCTCCATATAATCCACACTAAAATGACGTAGTGGAGCGGAAGAACAAAACAATAGTCAGGGCTACAAAGGCTATGCTGTATAACCAGGATTTGCCTGGATTTTTATGGACAAAGGCTGCATTTCAGCGGTATACATTCAAAACAAAACTCCTCACAGAGCACTGGGGAAGAAACCGCCAGAGGGGGTCTTCACAAGGAAGAAGCTTGAAGTAAGTCATTTGAGGATATTCGGGAGTGTGGCTTATTGCCACATTCCATACAAGAAGCGCAGTAAGTTGGATCAGACTGCAGATAAGGGGTACCTCGTAGGGTATAGCGAGACCTCAAAGACATACAAGATCTACACTCCTAGTAGCAGGAAAATTGTAGTAAGGCGAGATGCTAAGTTCATGGAAGACAGAGCTTTCAGAATATCTCGAGAGATGCTTGCAGGTGATCAGTCAGCACATGTTCCATTAGTGCAGATGTTTCGTTAGTCCAACAACAACAGGGAAAGCAAGTAGGACAAGCAGGAGGACTGTCACAGGGATCGAGTACAGTGACCAGTACTAGTATCTCCTCGGGGGTAGGAGATCCAGGGAGTTCTTAGCAAACGAAGCAACAAGAACAGGAGGAGGAACTGATTGAACCTCCCACCACCAGTGGTAGAACTAGTAGGGAAGTGCTTCAGAATTTGAGGGATGAAGAGGAGCTTTCTGGAGCTGTTGATTTTTGTAGCATCGGAAAGTGTTCCAAGTCTCAAATTTTGTAAGGAGGCTTGGACATCAGTATTCCAAAGAACCCAGAAACCGTTTGTGGAAATTCCAATCAGTTTATGTTTTATTAAAATAATTATTATTTTAATGGAGACCTTAAGTCTAAACTTAGGGAAATTAAATAATTAATAAAACAGAGTGTGAATCTTCTAGAGAACAAAGATCAAGTCGAGTTTTAATCTTAGACATTGATTAGACTTCTAATCTGGGTCATTGATTCGTCAATGAGAAGATTATAAAAGAAGGCTTGAGGGTCATTTGGAAAGTAAGACGGGCATACACTCAGTAACCCGAAGGAAGTCGATTTTGAAGGAATGGAATTCGATTTCAGAGGGAGAGTTGCAGGGCAGAAGAAGCAGACGGAGTCGGCAGTGATAAGGGTCGAGGAAAGAAGGACGTAGAAGGCCAGAGAAGGCAGTGCAAAGAGCCCACGCAGAGTGACACAGTCTCACGCAAGCACTATGCAGAGAGGCATGCAGAGGGATGCAGAAGGAAGTTGTGAGCCTTCTGAGTGTCGGAAATTCCCTAGAGGGCTCGTGAGAATTTATCTCAGGTGTTTTCTACTGAAGTTTGCCAGTCTTTTCCTTGTAAAGAATTTCATTGCTAAAGAATAATATATAAACCCTCATCTACTGCACCGGTTTTCCCGCATTGGGTTTTTCCATGGACAATTGTCCAAAAATAAGTGTCTATATGTGATTGATTCTTATGCTTGTACTTCTTACTGTTTTATTCTCTACATATACTTAAGTGAATGTTGCAGTAGTATTTACTTCGAAATTTACCAGAAAGAAATATGTAAATAACTTATTGGAAATAATAAGTAGCAGAAATAAATCTATCACTGCAGAAGTATTTTATGGACTGAAAATTTCACATAGTATCAGAGCAAAGATGAGTGACAGAAGCAGGGAACCAATGGTGGAACGTAGATCAAACGTTGCTGCAGCAGCAACTCGGAAGGGTTCACGCAGCTCTCTAGAGAAGAAGGAAAGCATGAAAGAACATATGGATCACAACGTTTATGTTCTGCCATCCAGATTGGAAGAAGAATTTGCTTGTGTGTCAAGCTCTACTTCTCCTGAGATCCGGTATATTGACAGTGGGGCTTCTGCTCACATGATGGGAGTGCGAAAATGTTTCTCAAGCTAACAAGAAGTGCAGATGAAATTTAAAATCACCAGAGAAATAAGGTGAAATGCACCCCTATTGGAAGAGGTACCATAGTGTTTCAAACAGAGGCTGGTAATAAGCTTCAGGCCACCAATGTGCTGCATGTGCCTAGTTTGGGGATGAACTTACTGTGAAAAATCCTAGTTTTGGATTTCTACTACAACAAATCTGAATTACTTCTTCTATTATGTTTTATAATTATTTTATTACAGTGAAATATCGAAGTAATTTCTGAATCAGTCTACACAAATAATGCTACAGAATAAATCAAGTGTTGAAACAATCTGAACAAAATACAATGAAAAACATCCAAATGAGACACAATTATTTTTGGACTAAGTCCCCGGAAAAACCCAACTTGGGAAAACCGGTGTAGCACATCTGACGGTTTGTATTATTAAGCAGCAGAATCTTAAGTACAACTAGGGTGCCAACATCCGGAAAACCCTTTAGAGAAATCTAGACAATCTGGTGAAAATGTGAGATATACTTCACTATGCAAGTCTTTAGCTGATCTAACAACAGTAGTGAAGCCCTCACTGCCTCTGCGTGATTGCCTACACTGGAACTGCGTAAGCCTGCGTGGGCAAGCTTGAGGAACTGCGTCACTTCCCTCTGCAACTGATCTAGTTGATCTAAGACTAGATTTTGGCCCTCTTGGCTCAGAAACCCCAGTCTCTAGCTATCTCTGCACTGACTCCAAGAGACACTGCGTTGTTTCTACGTCATTTCCTGCAGGGTCTGCGTTGTCTCTCTCTATGTCACCTCTGCCTCTCTCTTAAATGCACTCCTGGTCCTCCTGACCAATCTCTGCTTCTGCCCCTCTCTGAATCTGATCACTGAATCAATATCACTTAGCAAACCCTGCCCTAGTGATTTGATCCTTGATCAAAAGCTGTGTTTCCTCACACAAATTCGAAAATGCTCAATGGATCAAGTGTCTCAATGTGTTTTCCATAGACCCCTCACCCTCCTTATATTCTTTTGTTGACTCTTCAACGGCCAAGATTAAAACATAATCAAGCGCTAAGATTATCTTGGAGGTGATCCATGACTTTATCTAGAAGATTCACACTTAGTTTAATTAATACCCTTTAATTAATCAGTTTCCCTAAGTTTAGACTAAGGAAAACATTAAAAAATGATTAATTAATTTAATTAAACCATCTCTAAGTGGAATTTTCCAAAACCATTTCTGGGTTTTATGGAATACATGTGTCCTAGCCTATATACAAAGTTACAAGGCTAGATCACATCCAATGCTACCATAAATCAACACTTCCTCTTAGCGAGGAAAGTGCTCTAGCAAAACAACTCAATGTGCTGCTCTTGACTTCTGGTACATTTGCTGTTGTGTTGCTGATGCTGCTCACCAACACTGCACAAGAAAATGCTCCAAATGTATTGTTGCTGACTCTGCATGTTGCTTCCAACTGCCATTGTACTGCAACTCCCTCTGAATTCTGCAACCATGTTGCTGCACTGCGTTGCACCACCTGTGCACTGCGTTGCTGCTGCTCCTTTGCTGTTGTTGCTCAACTACTGTTGTTGTTGCATTGTTGTTACTTGCAACAGAAAAACATCCGAAATTGGACAAGTAAATCTACAACTAAGAAATAAGGACTACTGCTAGTTTCTGCACTAGCTCTCTGAAAATACTACGTTGTTGCTGCTCTGCACTGCGTGAGCACTGCACTTTACCAGTGTGCACTGCACTGCTGCTGCTCAACTGTTGGTGTTGCTACTCCTTCTCTGCGCTGATCAAGCTCTAGTACTGCTAACCACTGCATTGTCTTCTCATCTTTTGTTGCAACTATCCATCCTGCTATTGTCTTTAGGATGTCGTATAGCTCACATGTGATCCAAGAGTTTGGAAATACTCAAGGATCCCACCTCCTTCTAGATTCTGGATCTACGACTCCAAGTCAGCACATTTCTCTCCTTTCAGAATATGAGCTAACATAGCACAATCTCTTTATGCCTCAATCTTGGCAACTCCTGCTTGCGGATCTTCCTTCCCCTCTTAATCATTTTTCTTAAGAGGACATTGTGTGGCATAATGTCCCATTTCCCTACACCGGAAGCATTTGATCTTAGACAGATCTTTCTTCTTCTGCTTCTGTTGCCCCTTTGATGCAAGGGCAGTGTTATCTTCTTCCTCCTTCTTGACCTTCGACCCACTGCGGCCATCCTCCAAATGGATTTTGAGGAGGTCTCTCCTCAGCTCTTCTTGTTGTAAGGTTGCCCACATTGCTTCCCATCTGAAACGAAGTTCAAAGTGAGCCTTACCAGCTCTAAGTCTCTAGGAGCAGCTCCTACTGCTGACAACAAATCTCGGGTATCCTGAATATGGGACAGGAAGGAGTCAAAACGTTCTCCCTTCTTCATCCTAGTATTAAGCATCTTTTCCTCCAAATACATCTTCCGTTGCTCGGAAGATCCTTGGTATAGCTTTTCCAGCCCTACCCACAACTCTCTAGCAGTGGTTTTTGCTGCTATGTGGGGTACGATATGATCCTTCACACCGTCAAGGATCAATCGCTTAGCTCTTGCCATATTCTTCTTGAATTGCCTCAGGTGTGTTGCATCAAGAGGTTCTGCAACTACATTGTCTATGAGGGCTTTCAGATCATGCTCATCAAGGAGAAACTCTATCCTTGATTTCCAGATAACATATAGTTGGAGGCACCCTCCAATCTTTCTTGGTCATGCAGTCCGTTGATGGCCATCTCCTCGACTATTGATATCTTGCTCTAACCCTCTAATCAGCTAGACTTACGCACTCCTTGTGTAGTAAGTCACTTCTTCTGCTGCTGCACGGGAAAAACTGAGTTTCTTTGAGTAAGAAACTCTCTGAGATAAGGAGATCCCCAATCTGTGTTTTTCAGAAATTTTCTGACGCTTTATGCACCAGCTCTTACTATTGTGCAGTAACTGCGTCCTTCAGCTACGCTGGTCTGCTACGCTGCCTTTGCTGCAACTGAAAAAAATACTTACCTCTCTGTCAACTCTCTCAGAGGGAGCCTTTTTCTGCATTGGATTGCCCTCCTGGCCTAGACAGTGTAATCTCTGGGAGGGTATGTTGTTGTTTACGCAAATCCCATACTCTACAGCATTGATCTGCTGGTTCACTTGAGTTTCACCTTCACTTCAACTTGAATAAGCTCTAATACCATGTTAAAAATCCAAGATCTGGATTCCTACTGCAACAAATCTGAATTACTTCTTCTATTATGTTTTATAATTATTTCATTACAGTGAAATATCAAAGTAATTTCTAAAGCAGTCTACACAAATAATGTTTCAGAATAAATCTAAGTGTTGAAACAATCTGAACAAAATACAATGAAAAACATCCACATCAGACATTTATTTTTGGACTAAGTCCCCAGAAAAACCCAACTCGGGAAAACCGGTGCAGCAGATCTGAGGGTTTGTACTATTAAGCAGTAGAATCTTAAGTACAACTAGGGTGCCAACATTCGGCAAACCCTTCAGAGAAATCTAGACAATCTGGTGAAAAATGTGAGATATACTTCACTCTGCAAGTCTCTGGTTGATCTGACAGCGTTATTGAAGCCCTCACTGACTCTGCGTGATTGCCTACGCTGGAACTGCGTAAGCCTGCGTGGGCAAGCATGAGGAACTGCGTCACTTCCCTCTGCAACTGATCTAGCTGACCTAAGACTGGATTTTGGCCTCCTGGCTCAGAAACCCCAGCCTCTAGCTATCTCCGGACCGACTCCAAGAGACACTGCGTTGTTTCTACGTCATTTCCTGCAGGGTCTGCGTCACCTCTTCAGAAAACTGCGTTGTCTCTCTCTGTGTCACCTCTGCCTCTCTCTTAAATGCACTCCTGGTCCTCCTGAACAATCTTTGCTTCTACCCCTCTCTGAATCTGATCACTGAATCAACATCACTTAGCAAACCCTGCCCTAGTGATTTGATCCTTGATCAAAAGCTGTGTCTCCTCACACAAATTCGAAAATGCTCAATGGCTCAAGTGTCTTAATGTGTTTTCTCTATCGTCTCTCACCCGTCGAATATTTTCTATCGACTCTTCTACATTAAAAATTAAAACACAATCAAGGGCTAAGATTAACTTGGAGGTGATCCATGACTTTATCTAGAAGATTCACACTTAGTTTAATTAATACCCTTTAATTAATCAGTTTCCCTAAGTTTAGACTTAGGAAAACATTAAAAAACAATTAATTAATTTAATTAAACCATCTCTAAGTGGAATTTTCCAAAACCATTTCTGGGTTTTATGGAATACATGTGCCCTAGCCTATATACAAAGTTACAAGGCTAGAGCACATCTGATGCTACCATAAATCGACACTTACTCTCTGTGTCGCAGCTTCAAAACAAAGGCTATGACGTTTACTTCATTGGCAATAAAGTATATGTCAAACACTCGAGTTGGAAGAAGAAGGCACAAATCGGAGTCAGGAGCAATAAACTCTACAAGTTACAGCTCGAATCCCCAACGGCACTGATTGGCAGCACTAATGAGAAGGATTTGAATGAGATATGGCACAGGAGAATGGGGCACTTACACCATGGGGCGTTAAGAATTCTCAAGAAGACTGTCATGGGAGTTCCAGAACTGAGCACCAAACCAGATGATGTCTGCAAAGGGTGCGTATTGGGAAAGTATGCCAAGGCAGCGTATCATAGAAGCAACAAAAGAGCTAAGAGTGTGTTGGGCTTAATACACTCAGACATCTGTGGACCAATGTCCACTAGATCTCTTAGTGGTGTCCAATATTTTGTCACCTTTATTGATGACCATTCCAGGAAGACCTAGATCTACTTTCTGAAGACCAAAGGCCAAGTCTTTGATCGATTCAAGGAGTTTAAAGCTCTGGTAGAGAATCTGACAAGAAAGCGGATCAAGCCTCTACAATCAGACAATGGTGGAGAATACGTTGATAAAAACTTCACAGAATTCTGCGCAAGGGAAGGCATCAGAAGAGAGTGGACTGCTCCATATAATTCGGAGCAAAATGGAATTGCAGAGAGAAATAATAGAACTATTGTTGAGGCTGCAAGGGCAATGTTGTATGATAAAGACATGCCCAAATTTCTGTGGGTTGAAGCTTGTAATACAGTTGTCTACATACAAAACAGGATTCCTCACAACGCATTGGGTAAGATCACTCTAGAAAGTGTCTTCACTAGCAGCAAGCCTGAAGTGAGCCACTTTAAGATCTTTAGCAGTGCGGCATATTGTCATGTGCCCAAAGAGAAGAGGAAGAAACTGGATAAGACTACAGAAAAGGGATATCTGGTGGGATATAGTGAGAACGCAAAGGCTTACCGTATTTACATTCCTGAGAGCAGGAAGATTGTGGTACGACAGGATGTGAAGTTCATGGAGGAAAGTGCCTTCAAGAAATCCCGGGAGATGCCTTCTGCTATGCAATCCGAGGAGGATCCGTTGGTCCATCCACAACGACCTGCGGAGGGTAATACGAGTGCCTCTCCAAGGGATACATCTCCCGAGGACATGCAGGAAGGAGAGCAGGTGGAACCACCCATTACCAGTGGTAGGACGAGCAGGGAATTACAACAAATTCTGAGGGACGCAGAAGAGTTTGTTGGAGCCCGCAGAAATGAGAAGAGGCAGCACAGGCAAACTTAAGTACCAAGCTTTAGTAGCACAGGTTGGGGAACCCTCTAGTTTTCGGGAGGCAGCTCAACACGAGGTATGGATCAATGCGATGGTGGAGGAATACAGCTCCATCATGACAAATGATGTTTGGGAAGTGGCTCCCAGACTTCAGAACAGATCAGTTGTAGGTTCGAGATGGATCTACAAGGTCAAATATGTTGCAAATGGCAGCATCGAGAAATTTAAAGCTAGGTTTGTGGCAAAGGGGTATGCTCGAAAGGAAGGGATAGATTATGAAGAGACCTTCACCCCAGAACCCCGATATACTTCTATTAGATGTGTGATATCCCTTGTTGTGCAGAAGGGATGGGAGATTCACCAAATGGACGTCAATACTATGTTCCTGAATGGGGTGATAGAAGAAGAAGTATATATTGAACAACCAGAGGGCTTTGAGATGCATGAGCAGAAAACTGATGTGTTCAGGCTCAAGAGGGCCCTGTATGGATTGAAGCAAGCCCCTAGAGCTTGGTACGGTCGAATTGACAGCTACTTGCAGAAAATGGGATTTGTCAAGAGTGACGCAAATCCCAATCTCTATTATCCGAGAGTAGGGGATGAGCCTCTGATAATAATGTTGTATGTAGATGATCTATTTCTGACAGGATCATCCAGGCTCATCAAAGACTGCAAGGAGAAATTAGCTACAGAATTTGAAATGAAGGATCTAGGGTTGATGCATTATTTTCTAGGGCAGCAGAAGGGTGAGATCTTCCTTGGTCAAGGAAGATATACTACAGAAGTTCTGAAGAGGTTTCAGATGGAGGACTGTAGACCCATGGCTACTCCAATGATTACCAACTGGAAGAAAATTGACACGTTCGAAGATGATGAGGTTGACCCTACTTTGCATAGACAACTCATAGGTTCTCTGATGTATCTGGTAAACACGAGACTAGACATCTGTTATGCTGTCAATACCCTCAGTTAGTTCATGGTGGAACCAAGGAGGGCTCATTGGGCAGCAACCAAACATGTTCTCAGATATCTACAAGGAACAGTGGAGCTTGGATTGAAATACACCCGAGCCAATGACATCAGGTTGAGTGAGTTCACTGATGCAGATTGGGTTGGGAGCCCAGTAGATCGAAAAAGTACCAATGGGTACTATTTCAGTGTTGGATCAAGAATGACCTCCTAGTGCAGCAGAAAACAGAAATTTGTGGCTCTAAGCTCTGTAGAGGCTTGAATATATGGCAGCAAGCACGGCTTCGTGTGATGCCATATGGCTTCGAAAATTGCTTGTGAACTTACTCAAGGAAAAGATGGAGGCAACCAGCGTTCTATGTGATAATCAGAGTTGCATCAAGCTCTTTAAAAATCCTGTGTTTCATGATCGATCAAAGCACATTAACATCAGGTGTCATTTGATCAGAGACTGTGTCCAATGGGGAGTTGCACAATTGGAGTACACTCCTACAGGAAAACAAGTGGCAGATATCTTCACGAAAGCTTTAGGGAAGACTTAGTTTGTCTGTTTCAGAGAAAATATGGGGATGACCAAGAATCCATTTCAGTAGCAGGAATGGATAGGCTCAGGATTCAGAGGGAGCTGCAGTATAGATGAGGCAGTGACAGTTTCATAGGTAACAGTACAGAAAGCAACAACGCAGCATATGAGGGGCAGCAGCCAGGCATCAGCAACACAGAGGATGCTTCACGACAAAGAAGCATGCAACAGGCATTTTGCTAGAACACTTTCCTTGCTAAGAGGGAGTGTTGATTATTGTAGCATCGGAAAGTGTTTCAAGTCTCAAAATTTGTAAGGAGGCTTGGACATCAATATTCCGAAGAACCCAGAAAACGTTCGTAGAAATTCCACTCGGTTTATGTTTTGTTAAAATCATTAATTATTTTAATGGAGACCCTAAGTCTAAACTTAGGGAAATTAAATAATTAATGGGTATTAATAAAACAGAGTGTGAATCTTCTAGAGAACGAAGATCAAGTCAAGTTTCAATCTTAGCCATTGATTAGACTTCTAATCTAGGTCGTCGATTCGTCAATGAGAAGATTATAAAAGAAGGCTTGAGGGTCATTTGGAAAGTAAACCGGGCATACATTCAGTAACCCGTAGGAAGTTGATTCTAAAGGAATAGAATTCGATTTCGGAGGGAGAGAATTGCAGGGCAGAGGAAACAGAGAGAGTCGGCAGTGATAAGGGTCGAGGAAAGAAGGACGCAAAAGGCCAGAGAAGGCAGCGCGGAGCAGCAACATAGAGAGCCCAGGCAGAGTGACGCAGTCTCATGCAAGCATTGCGCAGAGAGGCACGCAGAGGGACGCAGAAGGAAGTTGTGAGCCTTCTCCGAGTGTCAGAAATTCTCCAGAGGGTTGGTGAAAATTTATTTCAGGTGTTTTCTACTAAAGTCTACCAGTCTTTTCCTTGTGAAGAATTTCATTGTTGAAGAATATATATAAACCCTCATTTGCTGCATATGTTTTCCCGCATTGGGTTTTTCCAGGAACAATTGTCCAAAAATAAGTGTATATGTGATTGTTTCTTATGCTTGTACTTCTCACTGTTTTATTCTCTGCATATACTGAAGTGAATGTTGCAGTAGTATTTATTTCGAGATTTACCAAAAAGAATTCTATAAATAACTTATTGGAAATAATCAGTAGGAGAAATAAATCTATCAATGCAGAAGTATTTTCAGGACTAAAAATTTCATAAGAGCTCCTAGAACCGACAAGACGCATCGCAGGCAACCTGACAGATACGAAGCCTTGGTAGCTTAGGTTGCAGAACCCTCCAGCTTTCAGGAAGTCGCACAGCATCAAGTGTGGGTGGATGCCATGGTAGAAGAATACAGTTCTATAATGACTAATGATGTTTGGGAGGTAGTGCCTAGACCAGAAGATAGACCAGTTGTAGGTTCCAGATGGATCTACAAGATCAAATTCGTTGCAAATGGCAGTGTGGAGAAGTACAAGGCTAGATTCATGGCAAAAGGGTATCTACAGAAGGAAGCGATAGACTATGAGGAGACCTTCGCCCCAGTTGCTAGATATACCTCTATCAAATCCGTTATATCCCTAGCAGTGCAGATGGGATGGTAGATTCACTAGATGGATGTCAAGACAGCATGCTTGAACGGGGTGATAGAAGAAGAGGTATATATAGAGTAGCCTGAAGGCTTCGAAACTCATGAGAAGCGCACTCATGTATGCAGGTTGAAGAAAGCCCTATACGGGTTCAAGCAGGCACCCAGAGCATGGTATGGTCGAATTAACAGTTATTTGCAGCAGTTGGGATTCATCAAGAGTGATGCAGATCCCAATCTCTACTATTTGATGGTGGAGAATGAGCCTCTCATTCTGGTTTTGTATGTGGATGACTTGTTTTCAACAAGATCATCAGGGCTCATAAAGGATTGCAAAAGGAACTTTGAAGAAGAATTCGACATGAAGGATATGGGGTGGATGCACTATTTTCTGGGATTGGAAGTATGGCAAAATAATGGGGATATCTTCCTTGGGCAAGGGAGATATGCTACAGATATTTTGAAGAGATTCAAAATGCAGGATTGCCGACCCATGGCAATGCCCATGATCACCAATTGGAAGAAGATAGATGCATCAGGGGACAAGGAAGTCGACCCCACCTTATACAGACAGCTCATTGGGTCACTCATGTATTTGGTCAACACTAGGCCAGACATATGTTTCGCGGTCAATACCCTTAGTCAGTTCATGGTGGAACCGAAAAGGGTACATTGGGCAGCAGCTAGGCACATTATTAGATATGTGTGTGGAACAGTCGGATATGGGTTGAAATGTACTCGTGGAGATGATGTCAGATTGAGTAGATTCACAGATGCAGATTGGGCGAGTAGTTAAGTGGACAGGAAAAGTACCTCTGAGTACTGCTTCAGCGTTGGATCAGGGATGGTCTCTTGGTGTAGCAGGAAGCAGAAGTCAGTAGCACTGAGCTCAACAGAAGCAATATATGGCAGCCATCACAACTACGTGCATAGCTATATGGCTTAGGAAACTACTAGTGAGATTGTTCAAGAAGAAGATGGGAGCAACTAGTGTTTTCTATGATAAGGAGAGTTGCATAAAACTCTTCGAGAATCCAATATTTCATGATAGGTCGAAACACATTGATATCAGATGTCATTTCATCAGAGACTATATTCAGCGTGGGGCAGTCTAGCTGCAGTATGTTCCCATAGGAGATCAGGCAGCAGACATACTCATGAAAGCTCTAGGAAGAGCTAAGTTCATCCAGTTCAGGGAACAGATGGGAATGGTAGAGAACTCGTTTCAGTAGCAAAAACGGATGGATTCTCAGTTGTAGCAGCAGCAGATGAGAGGGAGTTGCAATGCAGATGCAGTAGTTGACAGCAATATAGTAGGGTCAACAACAACACAGATGCAGCACATATCAAAGTTGTGTAGTAGTTGATGGGCAACAGTGCCCAGACATCAGCAGCGTGACAGAGGATGGTGCAAAGACAGTGTGTTGTGGCAGCAGTTGTAGCAATAGAACACTTTCCTCACTAACATGGAGTGTTAGTTTTTCTAACATCGAATGTGTTCTAGCCACGAGATTTGGTGGAGAGGCTAGAATATATGTATTCTCCAATACCCAGAAATCGTTTCTGGAAATTCCACCTAGAAACAACTTAATTAGATTTATTAATCAGTTTTTAATATTTCCTAAGTCTAAACTTAGAAAATATGATTAATTAATCAGAATTAATTAAGTCATGGTGTGAATATTCTAGAAACTCCCACGGATCGCCAAGAAAATAATTTAAGCCATTGATTATGTTTTAATCTTGGTCGTTGGTGCTCCAAAAGAAGATTATAAGAAGAAGTCGATGGGTAGATGGAGAACACACCAAAGCAGTTACTCAGTTTCCCTAGCAGATAGATTCTATCAGTAGCTGAAGTTCAGCATAAGAGATAGAGCCAGTGGGTGAGTTGCAAGTGAGAAATGGAGAGGATATTAGCAGTAGTCCGGGAGTGCAGGACGAATTCAGGAAGGGCCAGCGTGAGGAAGGACACAGTATACCATAGCACTGCATAGTCACTGCACTGAGGGTGACACAGTGAGACCAGTGTAATCACAGAGGGCATATTTTGAGGTCAGAAGATCGCTGTGGAGAGAGAGAAATCTGTTACTGAATTTCTCTGAGTATTTTTCCTCTCTTTCGATGTCTGAATTTTTGTACATGAATTACTGTTGAAGATTAATAAAGAAATCCTCATTTGTTGCACTGGTTTTCCCACATTGGGTTTTCCTGGGGACAATTGTCCAAAAATAATTGTGTCAATATCTTTGTGTGTGCTAGAATTTCTCAAGTTTTCAGCATTTATTTTATTTCATAGTAATTATTTTGTGAAGGCTGCAATGTATATGTTTCGATATTTGTCGTAGAAAACTGCAAATAACTTGTTTAATTATGTTAACAATAGAATAAACATTATCAGTATTGCAGCAGGATTCCGTATTCGGAAATTTCACACGATCCTCCATCCCGAATCTCTTCATGATTTCAATCGCATACTTCCCCTACCTAAGGAATATCCTTCTTTACTATTGCCCTACCTCCAATCCTAGAAAGTATCTCATCATCCTTATGTCCTTCATCTCGAACTTTGAAGCAAGCTCCTTCTTACACATCACTATGAACCTCTCAAATCCCATCAAAAAAATAACATCCACATAGAGCACCAAGATGAGTGGATCACCATTAACAAGTACATGATACAATTCAGAATCTACCTTACTCTTGGTCAAGCCCAAGACAAGCAAGTACCCATCAATATTTAAGTACCATGCTCAAGGCTCCTACTTAAGTCTATAAAACGCCTTCTTTAACCTGCATACATGGGACTCCCTCCCATGCACCTCATATCCCTGAGGTTGCTCAATATACACCTCTTCCTCAGTTAACCCACTGGGGAAGGTATTCTTCCCATCCATCTAACGTATCCTCTACTCCATCTCTGAAGCAATGGAAATGACCACCTTGATCAATGCATATCTAGTGACAAGAACAAAAGTCTCCTCATAGTCTACTCCCTCCTTCTGGTAGAACCCTCTCACAATGAACCTCACTTTATACTTCTTGACAATGCCATCTACTAAATGTTTGATCTTTTAGATCCATCGAGAAGTGAACACCGACTTCCCCTCAAGCCACAATACAATCTCCCAAACATCATTCTTCATGATGCAGTTCTACTCCTCCACCATGACATCCCTCCAAATTCGTTGGTCCATTGCGTCCTCAAAAATAGAAGGCTCAAACTCATTGATGTTGCTCATCAAGGCCATGTAGCTGGAAAATCTCCTTGGCAATTTACTTTCCTTGAAAGTGTTGCTAGGAGCCTCCACATGCTCCTCATCATCCCTTAAAGTCAACTCGGCCCATCTCAGCGTCCAGTTGACAAAGTTCGGATGAATATCTTGATTCTCTTGATCAGATGATCATGTCCTCGTTGTTGGTGTTGTTCATCCTTCCTCAGTCTTCGAGGCCTCTCATTCCTAATGCTCTACCACTGTTGGCTCCAAACCACATAACCTCCTAAAGGTCCTACCCTCCTTGAATTTGACATCCCATATGTCTACCTTAGACCATATAGGGCTTTGAAGTCTTGTTGTATCCAACAAATATGCCCTTTCTGCTAAGGGCTCCAGCTTAGTCCTTTTCTCTGATGGTATGTGGACATAAACTAGATTATTGAAGATGCAAAGGTGGCTCACCTCCAATTTAACTCCCATGAAAGCCTCCTCAGGAGTCTTGTCCCCCAATGCCTTATGAGAACTCCTATTTTGTGAATACACAATCGTATTACAAGCCTTTATCCACAAGAACGTAGGCAAATCTTGATCATGGATCATGGCCTTGGCTAGTTCGATGATAGCCCTATTCTTTCTCTCTACCACTCCATTTTGTTGCAAATTATATGGCACTGTCAACTCCTTTTTTATTATTGCCTCCTTGTAGAAATTATTAAACTCATTGGATGTATACTTTCCCCCATTGTCTAATTTGAAAATTTTGATCTTCTTCCCCATCTAATTCTCCACAATAGCTTTGAATTCTTGGAACCGACTGAAGACCTCATCATTGACCTTCAAGAAGTATATCCATGTCCTCCTGGAGAAATCATCTATAAATGTCAGATAATAGCAGTGTCCAATCACAGAATCCACTAATATAGGACCACACACATCAGAATGAATCAAGTCCAACACAACCTTAGACCTACTTTCACTTCTTGGAAAAGCAGCCTTGGCATACTTGCGAAGTGCACATCCCTTTCACACTCCATCCTACTCTACATTGAACTCCATAAGACCAGTGACCATCTCCCTTAACAATGGTAAAGCTTTATAGTGCAAATGACCCATCCTCCTATGCCACAACTCACATAGGTTGTCATTGTCATGTACTAGGGATCATACTGGCAGTCCTCTCACTAAATATAAGTTACCCTATTGCCTCCAAATACTTTCCTCATGCTAGAATCAAATCCCCTTATCCTGAAAAGTACTTATCTACCTATAAAGTTGACCCCAAAACCCTTGTCCTCCATAGCCCACACTGAGAGTAAGTTCTTATCAAGTTGTGGTACATACAACGCTTCATTCACCTCCATAGGATTCCAACATTGTCACCAAGCTCCATATGTAGGCCTCTGTGATCCTTAGCCATACTGGTGAATGTGTCATGAGATTATGTCATGTGATGAGATGCCCCATTGTCCACCAACCACACCCCATGTGTAATGGTACCAAAAAGACAAGACACCAAGGAAAATTTATTCTCAAACCTATTGGCTAACTCATCCATTTGTGCAGATGCAACCATAGATGTCTTCCCCTTGCCCTTCTTGTTTGGATATTGACCTACATAGTGTCCATATTTATGACATGCAAAGCATTTAACTGTGTCCATGTCCTTCTTCTTGTCTAAAGATGCTCCTCCACTTGAGTTGTATTTGGCCTTCGCCTTGCCCTTCTTTGCTTGCCCAACAAGAGCAAGGTTCTCCTCATCCCCACCCTTACGCTGTCCATCAGTGAATCCTCCCAAATCTCCTTTTGGGCGAAATGTCCCACAGCCTTGTCCAATTAATAAGCTTATCACGTGCAAAGATTCTTGTCACAAATGTATCCCATTGTTTAGAGAAACAGCCCAAGGGTCAAGGCTATGTCAAGAAGCTCATCCTCTTGCACAACTTCCCCAACAGTTGCAAGGTCATCTAAAACTTCCTAAATCATGGTGAGGTATGAAGCCACTATGTTTAATCTGTTCATTTTAGTGTTTCTCAACTTCTCTCTTAACAGCATCTTTCAACAGGTATGGTGTTGTGAGGGATAAGATCTTTCACATGATCCTTCACAGCATCCAATATGATGCATCTAGCCTTCACATCCTTCAAGCTATGAGCAGCTTGTGCCATAAAATCCAAAGGAGGTTGGATATCAGTCTCAACAAACTCCCACAAGCTATTCTCCATGAACCTCTCCTTTCATGGACTAAAATTAGATGCCCCTTCCAGCTAGTCTTCAAATCTCAACCCACTTGAGATCATTTTTTCCAAATCAAACTTTTAGCCACAAAACACTTGATGAAAATAAAAATCTACTGAATAAACTTTGTTGTTATAACCCTTGTGCTACTGATATTCTCTTCTCCAGAGTTTCTAGAGCTCTGATATCATGATAATTTCTATGTACCAGGTACAAATTTAAGTTTCCTACAGCTATTTTATCCCTAGAAATTATTTTAACTCTGCAAATAAACTTTCTGCTATAAAATAAAATATAAACATTGTAAAACATAAATACTCTGGTACTTTTAACCCAGAAAATTAGCAACGAATTTTGTAGAAAATCAGTCACAAAAACACAGTGAAATTGCCCCCTCCATTAATTCTCTTTTGCAAAATTACGAGCTCCTTTACCAAGGAAATTGGACCTCAAAATTACAGAAATTACATCAAAAAAAAACCTGGAAATATACAAAAATTCCCAGCACCAACAATCTCCCACTCCCACACGTGCCAAAACACCCTATTCAGCCTCCCACATGTGGTTGATCATTGCCCTTGTGCTTTGGTAAAATTTTGTAACTCTTTTCCTATGCCTTTAGCCTCCCCAGAATGCAATTAGCTCTCACATGTCTGTTGGAATCTCTCCAAATGAACGTGTCATCATCCTCTCCCTTCGGCTCCTTTTATAATTTCAAATTGAGCAAAATCCCTAACCCTTTATATCCAAAGTAATAGACGGCTAGGTTAAATCCTAACCCACTTAGATAAATGGATGAGATTAGATCTAAATCACTTAAATAATTAAATATTTACCCTTGGGAATTTGTTCAATTAGCCAATATTAATCAATTTAATTAAGTAATGTGCTTTTCAGAAATCATATTAATTGCTCCTCTCAACAACCACCTAAAGAGGACTTCTTCTCCTGCATGCAAGACACTAGCCTACGCAGAAGACCTTCCAAAGCTACAAAATCAACAAGTCTTGCTCATAGAAGCCATATAAAATCTCATAACTATTGAAGATCATAGAAGCTAGATATGACTCCAATGCATTAATATAGATCCCAAAGAGAGTCAAGGAGAGAAAGAAATACTCTTTGACCCTTATAGTACCTCTAATGAAGTCTTAGACAACACAAGCAATGCGCAAATGACCAAGAACCTGTTAGAAAATCAGAAAGGCAGAAAGATTCTCTTGTGTTGATAATTACTCGTGATTTTCTTGTAGTCTTATTAACTTTATTTATGTTCTAATTTATCTTCTTTTCATCAAACAATCATCAAATCAAAACATGAAGATCAATGACACCAGATATAGGCACTTAGTCAAGGCTTAAACACCTCTCTAGAGGAAAACCCAGTCAAACTCTTCCACTAATCAAATTGAGACAAACCAAGACATTAGAACTAACCTAAAGACCTTCCTCCTCCACCAAGTCAGCCTTCTAAGATGATTATGCAAATTTTAGTAGTTTCTTCTTTTCTAGCACCTTTAGCCCAGCAACAGTCTAGAATTTTGGCCCCTAGCTTCCAAAATTTCAGCCCAACTGCAGATCTGAAATTTTGGCCTCCACTGCAGCTTCAGAATTTCGCATGTGTGAGTCAAAGAGAGAAAATTTGACTTCTTTTGCTTGACAAAGACTTCCTTCTCCTTCGCTAGATTTTCCTCCTCCTTCAGGATTTCGCTCTCTTTTCTT
Organism: Pinus albicaulis; assembly: GCA_034641835.2. NCBI lineage: Eukaryota > Viridiplantae > Streptophyta > Pinopsida > Pinales > Pinaceae > Pinus > Pinus albicaulis. The sequence continues at coordinate 49,265,303 of CM076579.1, forward strand.
CCTCCAGTTACTGTAGATCAAACTTGTTTGTGGTGTGATCCAAACGAGGTCGAGTTGTTGCCTTTATATAGTGGATTCTTCCTTCCAATTAGGTTGACTTGGTGGAGGCCTAAATGACCTAATTTACATCAAAATAAATTTCTTTCTAGATAAATAAAGCCCAAGAAGGGTCTTTTACATGATGGCAAGGACAAGGACCCTTGACATAAACCCAAGAAGCCTACAATGGAGGCTTTGACCTAAAAATTATTGACCCAAGCATGAAACCCATGCTTTAATAAGACAATTTCTTTTACAATAAAATTTATTTTTCTTTCTTTTGACAAATACATTACATTACGGCTCAAATACAATTATGAAGACAGACACTAGTTAAATTTTTCAACGGAACCAACTCGTAAAGTGTCATGATGGTAACCAAAAATGTCTCTCAAATAGCAACCTCACATAACCTCTGGAACAAGGCCTCTCTTAGGATTGATTCAAATGCATCCACTTGTCATTGATTGCCCCAGGCATACGTAACAACAAAAATTAAATAATTGATCTCCCAAATGGGCTCTAGCCATGTAGGTCCACAACGGGAATATGATTTGTGTCCCAAAACCGCCCATGTGAAAGGTGTTGAAGAATGTAACTAGGTTCAGTCTTCATAATTGTATAATGTAATATATGTGTCAAGAGAAATTATTATTATTAATAAAATGACTTATCAAAGCATGGGTTTCAAGCTGGGGTCATTATTTTAGGTCAAAGCCTCCATTGTAGGCTTCTAGGTTTTATATTGAGTCAATAGAATCATTGTCAACTTTAGTAGACCCTTCATGGCTTTTGTATCATGTAAAATGAATTATTTTTTAGTCAAATAGGTCAATTGACACCTCCAAACCAAGTCGACCCTTACCTGATGAAGTTGGCCTACATTAGGGCAATTCGACCCACAAAAGAGGCTATATATAGAGAAGCAGTTCGATCCATTTGACACACTCACTCAACAAGTTCGATAGACAAGAAAGAGAAGCAGAAAAGTGTGAATTTGCTAGAGAAGGAAGAAAATTGCAGGAGAAGACAAAATCGAAGTTTTGGGCTATCTATCTCTCACATGTGTGATGTTATTGGGCATTTGCAGCGGTCGAAAATATGAATTTTACTGCATGTCAAAGCTATGTTGCAGGGGAGACTGAAATTCTACTACTGCAGGTCGAAACTCTAGATCGAAATTGGTGCAAGGAAGTTATCATTTGGAGAAGAATGGTTCACTTGGCGGTTGGAGGAAGTCATTTCTAGGTCAAAGAGTCTTGGATCATCTCCCCTTGTCTTATGAATCTACTGAAGGAAGAGTTCTAACTAGGTTTTCCCCTCATAGGGGTTTTGCCCTGGTTGTGCACCTACATCTTGTGTCTCTTGTTCTTGTGATTTTCATACATATATAATTTGGTAATTTCTTGATGAAAGATAAACTAAATAAGAAGTAAAAGAAGCCAACATAATTCACAAGTAATTATAAAGAAAGTGGAACCAAACTCTAAATCCTACTAGCATTGATTTCTCAACATGGTATCAGAGCTAAGGTCAATGAATGTTGGAGATCATTTTTTTGGCTTGTGTTACCCACCACTTTGTGGATGATATCCCTAGGAGAAAAAATTTATCCAAGATGGTCCTCAGTTGGCAACCAGCAACCCCTTCCAACCACCAACTAGCTCGTTGTGCCATTTTTCTGCCACCTGATCCAACCATGTGGTCCCTCGCCCATCTGTCATGATCGTATGTTTGAAGGCAGGCCTCCCGAACCCGAAGGTATGTCTTTTCATTTGGTAATTGAGTATTGAATTTGCTTATCATTGACACTTTTGGGCATGGATTAATGGGGTGATTCGGCGGAAAGAGTGGGCTTAGTTTGTGCTCCTGTCCCCTTGACATCTTTTGGATCTTACCCCTGGATATTAGTCCCGTAGGATCTCCTTTACTGACCATTTGGTTTTAGGGTAGCACTACTTGCGAAACCCCAATTTTGGTTGTGTGGTTACATTCCCTCATCCACATATATCAGTTCCCTTCCATTCATTATAACCCTGTTGACCACTCTTTGTCAACAACCCCATAGCAGTACACCCCCATTTTTTCAAATGGGATTCATCATGTTCGAAGTGTTCACTCCATCAGATTTCATCAACAGACGACAGTTTTGTAAATGATTTAAACCCATTCTGCATGTTTATGATGTAAATGATCTAAGTAAGACCATCATGTATGTAACACCCTAGGTAAGCCTAGTATTTTCGTGACGATTTCTATCCTAGGAGGTTTTTTGTCTCACTGATTCATTTGTGTTTCTCGACGCAAGTGATCGACTGAGTTTTTCCCTCCAGCCTCACCCCAAAGCTAGGGTATATTTTATCGTCAAGATGCTAAATGAGTCCTAGTGTTTTCTATCGAGTCTTTGTAAAAGTAGTTTGGGAATAATCCTAACTAATTGGCTAGATTATTTTATTACAAACTACTTGGTCTACTAGATCATGTTTTGAGTCGTAGAATTGGGTAGCTTTTTTAAGGTTTATCACGAATGGGTTTTCCCCCTTCATGTGTCAAAATGTATTTATCTTATGTAAAGAGGGTTGGAAAAATAATCAAATCCCCTCTCAGTGAATTAATAAAATTTTCTGGCCAAATTAAATTAAAAATCCTAAACCAGAAATTTAATTAATTTTAAGTCCTAGGTGATTTAAAATTTTTCAAAGGAAAAATTCGTGGGTCACTAAAAAATAAATTTTTAAAGCTCCCAGGCCAAAGCAATATTGAGAATTTCGAGAAATTTTGGACCCTTGGGCCTTGGTGGTTAAGTCAAAGTCAAATTTTTGAGATAATTAACTCAAAAATATTATTTTTGAGTTAATTAAAATAGAACTAAATGATAAATTCGAATTTCCTCAAAAATTTATAATTTCGACGGTCGAGATTACTTTGACATGGATCAACCGAACTAGCCGTTGGAAATTTTATCTTATAAATAAGAGGTCTTTGTCAGTCTTACAGTTAACTGATCTTTGAATCGTCCACTTGTTCTCAGAAACTCTTGTAATTTTTTTATCAATAAACAGAAAGACTTTGGGGTTACAGACTTTGGTGTTCCTTTTCCATATCTATGTGGTGATATTGTCTCTAAACTCTGCTACTTTTATTGGCATTTTGATGGTTGGTGGCCTTTACGGATTGATCTGCATACAGGAATCTTGTGAAATTTTTTGGGTTTCCTTAAATTGCATTTTGATTTGATATAAATATTAGTTATCTATATTTCTGAAAGGTCTCATGGCTATTTTTTAAATCTCTATCAATCTAAAATTCAGATCTAAGTGTGCAGAGATCATTATTCAAGATTTGATCATTTGGGGAAATATTCAGTTAGATCAGCCGACTCTCAGATTTCAGAAAATCTGAAAGGGCCCATTGTTTCCTAATTTCTGAGGATATCTTACGGAATATTTTTTGCAGGGTCTTTTTGCGCTTGTGCCTCTTAATTTCGTTTTTATTAATTGTGCAAAATGGTTTTAAATCTGGCCATGAGGGCCTCTGATCTGTAAAATAGCATTGTAGATTTGTAAATATCATTATTTTTAACTAACTAGGGTTTTGGGGTTTTCGTTTTGTGCATATATTGAGTTTTTGGGTTTCTTAGTTTCTAGTTTTATGCAAGTTACACAGGGAGATTTTCAAACATTTTTTTAGATCTGAGCCAGATCTAGGCCCTAGAGAGTAAGTTCTAGTCTCAAGATTGAATCTGGTTGCAGATCTAGGCTTGATCTCCATCTTAAGAATTAAATAATTGCAGGTGTATTTACTAGATTTAATTCTGCTAGGTAAAAGGAAAAATTTAAATTTCTATGCACCAGTGTGCCTGCAAATTTTCTGTCTGTTGGCTACTCCTCCATTCGCTTTCATTTTTAGCTTCTCCAGCTTTCATTTGTTGTTTGTTGCATATGCTGCCTGCGTCATTTTTCTTGCGGCTATCTCCACTTCCTTTTTCGATTTTTCTGAGCACGCTGCCCTCATCCCTGCATTTTTTCTTTTTTATTGATTTCAGCCCCTTCATTCTCAAATCCGCAGCCTCCAAACTGGTACGCTGCCTCCTTCAATCCTTGCATTCACATTCCATCTGCCCGCTGCTCCTCCCTTCACGTTGTCTGTATGGTCCGGTACGTTTTTCTCAACCTGTAGCCTCCCTCTAGCACATTGTCCGTACAACACATCTCCCTCATCGTCCAGCCTCCTTCTGCTGCAACCCGTCCTCCTCAACCCGCATTCCTCATTTCTCCCCTCGTTGGCCTTTCATTCCTATGCTCACGTCTCACGTCGTCCGTTGCTCTCTCATCCCACTCGACCTGCGCACAATCAAAAACGCTTAACATTTCACATTTTAAATTCTGCCTTTAAATTTTTTTCTTTTTTGGTTAGGCATAGAACGTAGCTTTAGATTTTAATTTTATGACCTTAGATTTTTAGTTTTCGACTTTTCTTTTCTTTTCTTTTTTTTATTTAGTTTTAGATTTATTTAATTTTTGTATCTTATGATTTTTATTAACTTTAGATTTTAGACTTTATCTTTTTTTTGGGTTTCTAAACTTTAATTTTAGATTAATTTTATATTTATACTTTTTTTTGAAAAAAAAAATAATTTTTTTATTTTAAAAAAAAAAAATTTAAACCTTTTAACTTAGGGAAATTTTGTTTTAAATTTTGTATGATAATGGTCTTGGGTGTCATATGAAAGAAAATTATTCCATAGTCAAAGGTGAGCTTTTAAATTTTTATCTAAAGTTTGACTATAGGAAAATTTTAATTTCTGGATTGGAATTGCCAAGAATATCATTTTAATTCGGAATTATTGGAAATGTCTAGCATTTAAATTCGATGGTCATATCACGATAATATCTTTTCGGAATTTAAATTGTTTAAATCTCGCATCTGGTTCGACAATTTTTCATGCTTAGGATTCATTGGATTGATGGTCGTTTAATGAGCTTTAATTGTGGTTTTAAATTATATGAAATCGGTGATTAATTGCTTAGTCAACTTTGAGATTATTTCAAGTGGTGATAAATTGCATGTCTTTATTTCGTAGATCAAACATTGTTGATGCATGATATTGAAAGTGTTTTATCGAAGGTTAAATCGCACTATTGAAAAGGGCTTATCTTCCAGTTTGATAAATTGAGCATCTAATTGAAGAATCAAATAGTGTGGTGGTGAACTGATATTTTCATAGCAGGATAATTGTCCTTTTTAGCAGCAGTTACCTATCAAATACTTGATTTTAATTTCATAACGGGATATTTTGACTCCATAAGGCATTGGTCTTAAACTTCAAATCTAATTGAATCTATAAAATCTCGTTAAATCTTAGCAAGTACTTGGTCGTTCGACTGTGTCTCCTGAATTGGTTGGTTTCCAACCAGTTCTCTTTCTTCCATCTCGTTAGGGTCTACCTCCCTTAGTCTGCAAGGAGACAGCTTAAATAGAGAGATTGGGGATCAGGGTGATAGCCCCCAATCTGAGGCGTTGTCGCGGTGCCTAGACATTCTGTGCGACAACATTTGTTGGTGTTGTTGCCGGGGATAGAGTTTTTTTGTCCTTGGTCTTAACGACATTTTATATTTTTTTTTAATCTTTTTCGCCATTCATTACCTGTCACACAGGATCAGATTTTTTGGGCATCATTTCATCTCTTCATCGTTTCATCATCTTATCTTTCGTCATATCACTAATCCTTTCATCATTTGCACCTTTAGCACCTGGACATTTCGATTGGCTTCTTGTTTGGGTGGCGACTCCACTTATTCATCTATTTTACTCCCAGACAAGAATCCCTCCCTGATATCCATCTGCTTCTATCGCCTATTTTTTCGGTTTTAGAATTAGATTCATGTTCAAGTGGCGACTCCAACTCTTTCATTTCTTACAAGAATTTATGCTAAGAAGCTCACTTCTTACCCACCATGTAATACATCCTCAGACCATATCATTCAACTTCTCTCCTGGTGCTACCACCTCGTTCCTCCGTGTCATGCTCCTCCATCTCCCCTTACGACGTGGACTCCATCTCTGCGTTGGTTACACCTCTCTGCGTTGAAGCTAGTTTGAGAGCGTTATCTCTGCAGTTAGAGAGCGTTATCTACAATTAGAGAGCGTTATCTCTACAGTTTGAGAGCATTATCTCTGCGATGGTTACACCTCTCCGCGTTGAAGCTAGTTTGAGAACAGTATCTCTGCAATTTGAGAGCGTTATCTCTTGTGTTGAAACTCTCCATGGCTGATGAACTGGCCGCAATATCTCTAAATCTTGGAGGTAGGTATTAAAAAATCTCTTCTGATTCATATTCGTCGTCATCTTTCGTGTTGTTGCTGATGGGAATCTGTCTTAGTGTGATATTTTTCAACACTATCTTCTCCACCAATTTCACGTTGGTTCCTATCCATTTGACAAAACGAACAAGGGAAGTCGAAGGTGCCGTCTGGCCTTGCCCGACACACTCCGAATCAAATGTGAGTTGTTTGCCTTGCTGGGAACTATCATGAAGATCGAACGCCCGGCTGCTGGCGGAGGTACTTGGAAGTGTGTCCGTTATGTTAATACTCAACTCAATCAAGTTTGAAGAAGGCTGGCAGGAGTCGAGAGGGTGCTGCGTAGGTAGGAGCATAGTTTGGAGGCGGAGCACAGCACTTCCCATATGCTATATCACACTCCCATACCACATTTCTATCGATTTTGTTTCGGTTGGCCTCCCACATGCTCGGTGGAATAGTCGAATCCAGCCCCAGCATTACAACATCTTCGGCATATTAGGATTGCTCTTCCATCAACTGTACTGCTCGATATGTCACTCACCGAATTGTCTGACCATAATTGTCATGGCTGGAAGGTCTGCATCATTCTCCTAGTTTATCGTATTGTGATATGTTCAATGGAAGCTGAGATAACGCATTGACAGAGCCCGACAAGAACTCCAAAGGTACTATGCGATTAATTCCATGGTGTTGTCGTTGTTGCTGCCCATGATCAGAATCTCCCATCTGAAGGAAAACGTCAGAATTCTTTCCTCGGCTTGACAAATCATAGCAACAGTGAATTCCTGCCTACTCCAACTGGAGATCAACAATTGAGCTGATAACTGAAACTCATGTGCCAACCATTTTCTCAATTTTTTGTGAAGAAGCAGCATTTTTGGCTACCTGTTGCATTAGCAATGTCCATCGTAGTCCCCTTGCATTACCTAGAATATTGCAGTCACCATCATATTTTGGCCACATAGAGTTTCTGGTTTTTGGAGTTTCCCTTAGTCTTTATTGTGAAGCAGTACAGCAAGGTCAAACATCCAAGTTTTTGAATCTCCTTCTTTTGCTGAGTTAAGTTGTTGTTGGTGTAAAACAGTTCTTTTTGAAGGAGAGAAATCATTAGTATTTTTTGCCTTAAAGGGCTATTGCACAGTGGTTTTTTGCTGCACATTTACAAAAATATTTTGCAGTGACATTGAATTGTACTCACATTGTGAGTGGGTATTGCTTCTTAATTCATAGTTGCAATCAGTGTTTGAAGTGTAACTTTGAGTTGTTGAGAAAAAATGGCTAAAATCAATGACGCATTAGAGTTGTTGCATAACTTCATTCATTCCACTATTCATGATATGGTAAAAATGAGCAAGAACGCTCTTTTTAATATTCAAACTTGCTTGCAAGATGCACAAGACAAGATTGAGTTTTTGCAGTTGGAGTCTCAGCTCCAGCAAGATGAACTTCAGCAAAAGAGTCATCATTCTGAACCTGTTTCTGTTCAGAAAATTGAGAGGGACTCCCATCACCAGCAAGAATATAAAATTGCAGTTGATTCGCATTCAGTTCCTTGTACAAGAGGAGATTTACATGCAGATGCAACAATTCAGTCTGCACTTCCCAAGCCCATCACCAGACCTTGGGAACAACTAGTCCACAACAAGCACAGAACTGGTCTTAGATATGACAAGGATGTGTCCTTTCATATTCCGGACTACTCCAAGCCCATCAAATTTCAGAGTGTCAGATTTCTTCATGATAGTTCACATTCAGCTGTTCCAGATCCTGCGTCTCTTCCACAACAACAAAAAATTGAAAAATGCCAACATCGTGATCGAGTTGGCCATATGAAAGATCATTGTTTTGATCTTCACCCATATACCACCGCTTGTTCGTGCAAGCACCCATTTTGGGTAGCGGGAAACAAGCCTCACAACGAGAACAAAGATTCATCTTGGATGGATCGCTTCTTGGCAATGGGCATCAACAGCCAAGAAGATGTTTAAGTCACATGTCAGAACTTGTTCTAGAATATTGAACAATCTTGCAGTTGAGTTTTCGCCATCATCTCACCTTGTACTTGACAAGGGGGAAAATGGTGGTCATCTACACGCTTCGACGCCACATCAAGCGAGCCTGAGTCACAATCTCTCATTTTAGATTCAAAGTTGTAGCCAAAGACACAGCAGTTCAAGCGAGCCTGCGCCACAATTCGTCATTCCAGATTCAGAGTTGTAGCCAGAGACCATGAGCATGCCTTTGGTTGGTGGACAGCCTTAAACCATCCATGTGAGGTTCATATTCTTCCTCTTCAAAGAATTCGGAGCACTTCCTCTAGCAGAAGACTTCAGCTTCTTGCCAGCCTTGGTAGAGTTCCGGGAAATGCATCAAGCATTCCAGTGTTGGTGGTCATCCTTAAACCATCACAAGTTGTAGACTTCTCTTCTTTTAGGTTGAAGGTCTCCCTCTTAAAATATGGGGGACACTTCCTCTAGCATAAGCCCTCAGCTTCTTGCCAGTTTTGGAAGAGTTCCGGGAACTACAATAAGCGTTGCGTTCCAGTGTTGGTGGTCATCCTTAAACCACCTCTATATGCCAACATTTCAGAGAGTTGATTAAGGGGGGAATGTTGGATACCTAATCCTGTATGGGTAGGTGTGGATGCTGAACCGTCACAAAAGGAGTTCAAGTGACCTTGGAATGTGGAATCCAAGGTTCACTTCATTGTATTATAAATGTACATCATATCAATGGTAATATGCAACGAATGCTTATCTTTCCCTTTGTGTGTGTTTAGTTTCACCATCCACCATGTGTGTGTTTAACAAACAGGGATCTATTTCTCTAACATCCATTTCGTTGTTCCATTCAAGAGAGTCATCATGGATGATTTTTTTGAACCTCTTGACTTTACTAACTTTCAAGGTGCCCCACACAATTTCCCGATTTTGGTTAGTTTGACTCTCGATGAAATGCCACCTTTTAGTGACAATAATGCTTTTACTGTCGAGGCTCACATTCAGAATTTCAACCTATGTATGAGCAAGTGTCGCCCATATTCTAATCATGAAGATGTGAAGATGCGGCTTTTCGTTCTCACCTTAGCTGGTGATGTTGTGGAGTGGTTTGCTGACTCCCCCAAAAACACTTTTGATTCTTTCCAATTACTCATTGAGGCATTTGAAAATGAATATAGAGATAAAGAAAAGATAAAAGCAAAAATTGAAGTAAATGAAACTATAGAAGTTGAAAATGATTTTATCAATGAATTGATTAATATGGTTAAGGATATACAATTGAATCAAGCTAAAATAATCAAGAATTCAAAGGTTAATTAGCTCAGCTTATTAAGGATATGGAACTTAACCAAGCAAGATTAACGGCTGATCACACCAGGGAAATTGATGCTAGACAGAACAAGTTGATAGCCTTAGAGGAAAAGATGACGATCATGGAATTTAATCACTCCAATAAAATGGCCACTATACAGAATCATTTGATCACAATGGAAGCAAATCATGAGAAAGAAATGAACCATATTCATAACTGCTTCGTGGCCATGAAAGCGAATAATGATAAAATGAAAAAGGACATGGAAACCAGTCAAATGTCTCTTCAACACAGGTTATTGACTGTTGAAAAAAGTCATGCGAACGAAATCAATACTATAAAATTTAAGCATTCTAATCAAATGATTGTTATTCAGAATAAGTTGGAAAAAATGGAAAGATCACATATACAAAATATCCAATCCAGGTCAGAATTGTCAACAGATTATAGGCCTCCCAGTTTGCTGAAGCAAGCTCCACCCTATTATGAGGAGACCATTTCTTCCATTGAAAAGTGGTTGATTGAAGGTGACCCAGATAAAAGGAAAATCGAAGGGAATCAGGTTAATACACCACCCTTGACAGAGCAGATGCAGAATGAAGAGAGGCATGTCACACATATATTGTTTACTTCATTTGAAAGTTTACAAGCAGAATGTTCCACATCATCAACAATACAATCTGCCATGAAGAAGAGCCTGAAGCGAAAAAGAAAAAGAATAAGGAAGCGGTTTGATTTGTCTGATGGCCGAGAGCACCTTGACATTCGGATAAGACAGAGTCCTACAAAATGCAATATTGGACATGGCACATTCGAGAAACAGCTTACAGACTTGCCTGAAAGCAGGCAAATGCTCAGCATGCACTATATTGAACACATTTGATGCCACAAGGCATCCTTTGTATTGTATCTCTAACCTTACACCTTGTTATTTCAGCGTTTCGTTTTGTAGTTAGAGTAGATTTACTTTTCATTTTAAGTAGAATAATAAATGATAGAAGAGCTTCTATTGTTCATGTGCTTAATGTTATATGTTGATTTTTGGATGGACACTACTTATGTAATTTTGTGTGTTGCTTGGATACAGATTATGGATTCTCACATTCCTCCAATGAAGCAACGTGTCCCCAAGTAGAGCCAGATATTGACCACTCTGTGTCAACGACCCCATAGCAGTACACCCCCATTTTTTCAAATGGAATTCATCATGTTCGAAGTGTTCACTCCATTCAGATTTCATCATCAGACGACAGTTTTGTGAATGGTGTAAACCCATTTTGCATGTTTATGATGTAAATGATCTAAGTAAGACCATCATGTATGTAACAGCCTAGGTAAGCCTAATATTTTGGTGACGATTTCTATCCTAAGAGGTTTTTTTGTTTCACTGATTCATTTGTGTTTCTCGACACAAGTGATCGACAAAGTTTTTCCCTCCAGCCTCACCCCAAAGATAGAGTAGATTTTGTCGTCAAGATGCTAAGTGAGTCCTAGTGTTTTCTATCGAGTCTTTGTAAAAGTAGTTTGAAAATAATCCTAGCTAATTGGCTAGATTATTTTATTACAAACTACTTGGTCTACTAGATCATGTTTTGAGTCGCAAAAATGGATAGCTATTTGAGGGTCTATCACAAATGGATTTTCCCCCTTCATGTGTCAAAATGTATTTATCTTATGTAAAGAGGGTTGGAAAAATAATTAAATCCCCTCTCAGTCAATTAATTAAATTTTCTGGCCAAATTAAATTAAAAATCCTAAGCCAGAAATTTAATTAATTTTAAGTCCTAGGTGATTTAAAATTCTTCAAAAGCAAAATTCGTGGGTCCCTAAAAAATAAATTTTTAAAGGTCCTAGGCCAAAGGAATATTGAGAATTTCGAGAAATTTTACACCCTTGGGCCTTGGTGGTTAAGTCAAAGTCAAATTTTTGAGGTAACTAACTCAAAAATATTATTTTGAGAAATTCGAATTTATCATTTAGTTCCATTTTAATTAACTCAAAAATAATATTTTTGAGTTAATTAAAATGGAACTAAACGACAAATTCGAATTTCCTCAAAAAATTATAATTTCGACGGTCGAGATTAAAAGATGATTAAATCTTTTTCGACAATCGAGATTACTTTGACATGGATCAACCGAACTAGCTGTTGGAAATTTTATCTTATAAATTAGAGGTCTTCGTCAGTCTTTCAGCCATTTGATCTTTGAATCGTGCACTTGTTCTCAGAAGCTCTTGTAATTTTTTAATCAATAAACAGAAAGACTTTGGGGTTATAGACTTTGGTGTTCCTTTTCCAGATCTATGTGGTGATATTGTCTCTAAACTCTGCTACTTTTATTGGCATTTTGATGGTTGATGGCCTTAATGGATTGATCTGCATACAGATATCTTGTGCAGTTTTCTGGGTTTCCTTAAATTGCATTTTGATTTGACAGAAATATTAGTTATCTATATTTCTAAAAGGTCTCATGGCTATTTTTTAAATATCTATCAATCTAAAATTCAGATCTAAGTGTGCAGAGATCATTATTCAAGATTTGAGTTTTTGGGGAAATCTTCAGTTAGATCAGCGGACTCTCAGATTTCAAAAAATCTAAAAAAGCCCATTGTTTCCTAATTTCTGAGGTTATCTTACGAAATGATTTTTGCAATGTCTTTTTGGGCTTGTGCCTCTTAATTTTGTTTTTATTAATTGTGCAAAATGGTTTTAAATCTGGCCATGAGGGCCTCTGATCTATAAAATAGCATTGTCGATTTGTAAATATCGTTATTTTTAACTCACCTAGGTTTTGAAGTTTTCATTTTGTGCATATATTGGGTTTTTGGGTTTCTTAGTTTCTAGTTTTGTGCAAGTTACACAGGGAGATTTTCAGACAGTTTTTTTAAATCTGAGCCAGATCTAGGCCCTGAAGGGTAAGATCTGGTCTCAAGATCGAATCTGGTTGTAGATCTGGACTTGACCTCCATCTTAAGAATTAAATAATTGCAGGTGTATTTACTGGATTTAATCATGTTGGGTAAAAAGAAAAATTTAAATTTCTATGCACTAGTGTGCCTGCAAATTTTCTGTCTGTTGGCTTCTCCTCCAATCGCTTTCATTTTCAGCTTTTCCAGCTTTCATTTGTTGTTGGTTGCATATGCTGCCTGCGTCATTTTTTCTTGTAGTTATCACCACTTCCTTTTTCAATTTTTCTGAGCACGCTGCCCTCGTCCCTGCGTTTTTTCTTTTTTATTTGCTACCAGCTCCTTCATTCTCAAATCCGCAGCCTCCAAACTAGTACGCTGCCTCCTTCAATCCTTGCATTCACGTTCCATCTGCCGGCAGCTCCTCCCTTCATGTTGTCTGTACAGTCCATACGGTTTTTCTCAACCTCTAGCCTCCCTCCAGCATGTTGTCCGTACAACGCATCTCCCTCATAGTACAACCTCCTTCTGCCGCAACCCGTCCTCCTCAGCCCGCATTCCTCATTTCTCCCCTCGTTGGCCTTTCATCCTTGTGCTCACGCCGTCCGCCGTCCACTGCTCCCACATCCCACTCGACCTGCGCTCAATAAAAAACACTTAACATTTCACATTTTAATTTCCGTCTTTAAATTTTTTTCTTTTTCGGTTAGGCATAGAACGTAGCTTTAGATTTTAATTTTATGACTTTAGATTTTTAGTTTTCGACTTTTCATTTATTAATTTTATTTTTTAGTTTTAGATTTATTTAATTTTTGTATTTTATGATTTTTATTAACTTTAGATTTTAGACTTTATCTTTTTTTTGGGTTTCTAAACTTTAGTTTTAGATTAATTTTAGATTTATACTTATCTTTGAAAAAAATTAAAAATATAAAAAATAAAAATTTTAATTTTTTAAATTTTTTAACTTTTTAACTTAGGGAAATTTTGTTTTAAATTTTGTATGATAATGGTCTTGGGTGTCATATGAAGGAAAATTATTCCATAGTCAAAGGTGAGCTTTTAAATTTTTATCTAAAGTTTGACTACAGGAAAATTTTACTTTCTGGATTGGAATTGCCAAGAATATCATTTTAATCCAAAATTATTGGAAATGTCTAGCATTTAAATTCGATGGTCCTATCACGATAATATCTTTTTGGAATTTAAATTGTTTAACTCTCGCATCTAGTTCGAAATATTTTCATGCTTAGCCTTCACTGGATTGATGGTCGTTTAATGAGCTTTAATTGTGGTTTTAAATCGGTGATTAATTGCTTAGTCAACTTTGAGATAATTTCAAGTGATGATAAATCGCATGTCTTTATTTCCTAGATCGAACATTGTTGATGCATGATATTGAAAGTGTTTTATCGAAGGTTAATCGCACTATTGAAAAGGGTTTATCTTCCAGTTTGATAAATTGAGCATCTAATTGAAGAATCAAATAGTGTGGTGGTGAATTGATATTTTCATAGCAGGATAATTGTCCTTTTTAGCAGCAGTTACCTATCAAATACTTGATTTTAATTTCATAACGGGATATTTTGACTCCACAAGGCACTGGTCTTAAACTTCAATCTAATTGAACCTATAAAATCTCGTTAAATCTTAGCAAGTACTTGGTCATTTGACTGTCTCTCCTGAATTGGTTGGTTTCCAACCAGTTCTCTTCCTTCCATCTCGTTAGGGTCTACCTTCCTTAGTCTGCAAGGAGACAGCGTAAATAGAGAGATTGGGGATCAGGGTGATAACCCTCAATCTAAGGCGTTGTCGCGGTGCTCGGACATTCTATGCAACAACAAACCCAATTCGTCATCTTTCCCACCTCGGTCCACATTTCTTCATTGGGTCCACAAAGGGCTAGCCTCCCCTTTCCCTTGCCCCCACCTTCAGTCCGGCTTGGAATGATGCCCCGGAGGTTGAAGCAGCTAAAAAGAAAAAATTAAAAGCATAAATTGCCACATTAAACAAGAAAATGTACCACAAGATGCAAAAGATGATCAAGACAAACATATTTAGCACGTGGGCAAAAGCCAATGCATGTGATTTACCCTAGCTTCGAAACTTTGTGGAGGGGCTACAACACATGAGATCCCCGCGACCCAGAAAACGTTTGGAGAAATTCCACCCGGTGTGAAAGTTATTCAATAAATTAATTATTTTAATGGAGACCCTAAGTTTAACTTAGGGAAATAAAATAATTAGAGGGAATTAATTTAAACATGTGGGTGAGAATGTTCTAAGTGATGTGGATCAAGTATTTTCTAATCTTAGCCGTTGATTAGAGATTAGATCACGGTCGTTGGTTTCTTAATAAGAAAAGTATTAAAGGAAGGCTTGGGGTCAGTTGGAGAAAACACACAGAGCGGTAGCACTTGAGAGAAGTCGAAATTTTGGGGCGCGGTTCGCTGAGAATTTTCGAGTGAGCTTGCAGTGCTTGTGAGGGGCAAATCGGCGAGGGATTATTCTAATCTGAGGCCGAGAATACAAAGGCAGAGAGGCAGATCTATACCAAGCAGCGCAAAGACCAGCAGGAGGGACACAACCCAACGAGGCAGCGCAGAGGCTGACGCAGGGCCTTCAGGGTGATGCAGAGGTAGCGTTGAGCCCAAAAGGGTGATGCAGGGGCAGCCTGTGTTGCGCAGTGGCTACGCTGGGCAGGAGAAGCTGACGCAGAGGCTGGAGGAGCAGGGCAGGGGTTCCAGTGGGCCAGAAAGGGCTCATATTCAGTGTTTTCAGAGTGCTTCCTCGGCTAAATCAACCATATTTTCTGTCTCCGGGTGATAGGTACATCTGCCGCGAATTCTCTATTGGGCAAACCATTACTGGTGCCCTTGATTGTATTCAGATATTCTGCTTAATAAACAAACCCTCCGAGAGTTGCTGCACCGATTTTCCCGCATTGGGTTTTTCCAGGGACATTATCCAAAAAACACTGTCCTTTGTCATGTGTGCATTATGCTTCAAGAAATGATCTGTATGTATGTGTCGACTACAGTTGTGATTACTTTGATATTTTACTGAAATTTTTAGAAAATAACTTGTTAATTAAATCAAACAAGTAGGAGAAGTAAATCAAGACAATGCAGTACGGTTTCTATATTCATAAATTTTCACAATACCCATGGCCATCACCCTGGTTCCATAGGCCCTAGATGAGCCTCCTTTATCATTCAAGAACCCATGATTGTCCCAACCCCTGGAGGGTAGTGAACTACCCTACCTAAAAGGAGGTATCCACTACTATATCTTACAAATCATGCTCTTATCCTTTGAGCCCCGAGCAGTTAATTAAAGAAAAATCATAAAAGGAAAAAGGCATATAAAGAAGGGTGGAAAAATCAAAGGTCGGGGCACCTCATGTACCACGATTGCTCCCTCTTATACATTTGTAGAAAATATTAGCCTCTCTCTCATAAACAATTATAAATCCAAAGTTAATTAAATTAATTAAATATTGTAAATTAGGATTTTATGCCTAATTTTCTGGATTAAGTTGGGTCCTCCTAAATAGGAGTTAGTTTAGGCCAACCTAACTTGGCTCCTAGATTAGTGTGGGGTTGAGCTATTTGCTCAACCAAGTTGTCCAAGATAGACGCACTATCTTGAGACAACTTCCTCATCTATTTATTTGTATTATAACATTATTTGAATAATGAAGAAAATGTGAAAAATGTTGTAAGGCTCTCAAGCCTTTTCCACCTGTTCTATGTCTCTGGTATTTTTATGGTATGTTTTATGTGTTTTATGAGTTCATTTAATTTCTACATGTGGTATCGGAGCCAGATCTGAACCTGTGGAGACGTGAGAGCAGTCAAGCGTGACTATTTGTTGTGGAGTTGTACAATTGAAAATTTTGAGAGAAGTACGAGAGAGTTATGTGGTTGAGCGCTATGACGAAGACAGAGATCGCCTGTTCGTATTCCGAGATGCATGTGCGATCTATGTGATCGATGTCGAGGATGCACGTGAGGAAAAATATCGATGCGTGTTCGGTCTTGGCATGACTAAGTAGTTGCGTGGAATAGCGCGTTGGGCATGTGAGATGAGGGGAACATCTATTTCAAATCAAATGAAAGAGGTTTGAGCGCAAAAGTTGGGAGAAGATAGCGTTGGAGTACTGTAAAAAGATCTGCATTAAAAGACCCATGGAAGTGATACCCATGCTTCAATGGCCAAGATAAGTACCAGCAATTTATTTGCGTATCCTATCATCTGTAGATTTTAATAAACATTACCATTAACATTTCTTGAGTCTAGAAACATCGCTTCAAATTCATGGACATTCTGTTCTACTTGAAATGGTAGTCCATAATTCTCCAATTCAATGACAACTTTTGGTGCCTCCCTACACATACACTAGATAGAATCTTGATCACCCAACCAATCGCTTCCTTTCACTGTATCATACATATGCCATCTCCAATCATCTTCAGTCATATTACCCAAAGCTGCATTAATTCCACCCTGCGCTGCAACGGTGTGTGATCGCGTAGGAAAGAGCTTGGCGATGTAAGCTATGTTAAATCCGTGCTCAGAAAGCCTGATGGTGGCTCTCAAGCCAGCACCGCCTGCTCCCACCACGATAGCGTCGTAGCGAAAGTCAGCAGAGTCACGCGGTTCTGGAACCTTTAAGTGGCAGCTTGATTGGCTCACGAATTGTTAATTGTGTAGCCGAGAAAAGATTTTCTACATATGAGAATCCATGAAGAAAGATTAAACTTGTTGTGTGCATTGAAGACCCATGTGTGGAGATATGTGAGTAAGGCGTGTTGATTCAAGCTGTGAAACGCTTAAATTGTGCACCTGCTCGGCCTGTCCCAACAAATAGCTACACCAATTTTGGCAAACTTGGTCTCAAACATCTGAAATCCTATGCATTGTTGATCTCGTAAAGTGATCGACTGATAAGGTAAATACTTCAGAAAATGCTTGTAACGTGCTCAATTTGATCGCTTCAGTTCACATTTCTATGTTTTTGGAGGTTTCTGTTATTGGAAGCGTTTTATGCCATGCTTTATCGATGCTTGTTATGTTCTTATTGTGTATTTCCAATGTTCGATACACTTCGTTGCCTCTAAATTGTCGTCGTCTCCAAGGATTGAGTATAGAAGGAACTGTCAAAATCCTCTTCCAGAATTCAGTGGCTTCGGTTTGGCTCATTTTCACCATTTTTTTTCTTCACAAAGGGTGGTTCTATATTCAGTACTGCGTACAAGTTAAGTAAGAAGGCCGCATGAGTCCCTATCCACTCGTCGAGTGTGCCCAAGTTCATGGAGGTTTGTTGATCTGTGTTTTTTTAAGTGGGTTGAGGAGGAATCAAACCTGAGTCATGGGTATTGGTAATAGAAGCAAATACAACAAATAATTTTGACAGGTGAGGACAAATCTGCGAGATTAATTACATTATTAAATGGAAATGTGTGCGCGTGAAGGTTTCTCTGCGATGAGCACCATTGACATATTCAATTATTAGTGAATCATGGACTGGTAATATGCCTACTATGTGTTGAAATTATGGCTTGAAATTCTGAAATCGAAACCTACTTTGGGTTGCAGGGAGGTGTGGTCAATCCCTCCTTGTAAGAAGGTCAATACTTTGGCATCGATTTGTCAAGGAATGTACCTAGCCTGTGAATACAATAATGATGGTATCGATCCATAAAGAATTATGGAAACATATGATAGACTTGGTGTGGAAATTTTGAAACATATGCACTTTAAACAAAGTTATGGCATAACGTATTGGAAGAAGGTGGGTATTAGTGAAGGAGAGATAATAAGTGCTTAGTTCATGAGAGATAATGAGTGGTGAGATTATATTATTTTATTTAATGAAGAAGGATTTGTATAAAGAGTTGTTTATTAAGATTTTAGACTTTGTCATGGTTTGGGTGATCTATTTATACATAAAATTAATGAGAACATCACTACTTCAGTTGAAAATGTTACAAGGAAATTTTTATTTTTGAAGTTCTTTGGATTATAAGAGTCAGTCCATTCAGTTTTTGAAGACAAGGAGTTCTCACAATCTGTGCTTGAGAAGCTTCAATGAAGATGTTGTACAGATAGATGGATGATGTACCCCATACTTAATAAAACATAATTTTTTGGTGCTTGTGTCCTAGATCCGCCTGAAATTGAATAAGGGGATCTTAGGTACACCGTGTGTAGTGAATGCATGTGCATGACTTGTGTCCAGTTTTTTTTTTTTTGACACTCTCTTTGTAATATGGTACACAACAAATTAAACAACTACATGCACATAAGCAAGCTTAAGTATACAAGTCATCAAGCTTAAGTAATGAAGCTCATGTAATCAAGCTTAAGTACACAAGCACAAACAATCACATGCATTTGTGCAACACATCATCAAGTTGATAAAGACTTCTTCTAAAGCCACATTCCACATCATTCAATCAAAGTTAAAGACGCTACAAAATCAAGCATTCCAAGACAAGACTACATCAACAACACTTTTTGTATCACTTGCAGATAAACATTTTTGTAACTGAGTTGAATTGTACAGGTGAATTCTCGGTTGAAACCGACACCCAAATTTGAATTGGTAAGGTGATCAACCTAAGACAATTAAGTAAAGTAAGTCTTCAACTGAGTCATATTATTTGAACTTGTCATTTGTCTTTTGGGTACATTTTCGACAGTGTTCGACGTCCTTCTTTTGCCAATAAGCACAATCAAGTCAGTACAGAGTTCACAACATCAAGCGAGCCAACGTGAATTTCATTGAAGCAAGCACGAGTTCAAATCTAACGCAAGTAAATATAATATTCAAACAAGAGTCACGCAAGTTGAAATCTACAGCAAGCAAGTGTGAGTTCCAGTGAGCGTGAAACAAGCAAAACAAATTTCACCAAGCCAGAGATCAAGCAAATTCCAAAGCAAACGAGCGTGTCATTCAAATCAAGCGAGCGAATTCAATCCAACAAGTTCAAATCAAGTGAGAAAGTTCAAGACAAGCAAGCCTGAATTCAAACGAGTGAGTTCACATGGCAAAACACATCGAGTTGTTACAAGTTCTTCACAATTTGATCCTATCAAGTGCTGAAGACATGGTGCAAATCAGCAAAGCAACTCTTGCTGATATTTCAAGGCATCTACAACAGACAAATGAAACAATTAAGTACCTTCAACTAGATTCGCAACTACAAAGAAATGAGTTGCAAGAGCAGCGTGATGCTTCAGAGTCTCTGAACCATACAGATAAAGATGATAAGCCATTCATCCAAACAACTTCAAGTGTCGAAGTTGTTCAAGTTCAACTTTC
Source organism: Pinus albicaulis (assembly GCA_034641835.2). Taxonomy (NCBI): domain Eukaryota; kingdom Viridiplantae; phylum Streptophyta; class Pinopsida; order Pinales; family Pinaceae; genus Pinus; species Pinus albicaulis. Next base: position 49,285,197 of record CM076579.1, read on the forward strand.
TTCCAAACCAATCATCAAGCCATGGGAAGATATTCAAAGTAATAGAAATTGACAAGGATTAGGATATGTCAAAGATGACGACAACTTACAAATCCCAGATTATTCAAAGCCCATCCAGTTAATCAGTGCAGGCTTTCTTGAACAAATCACATCAACAAATTTTGTGAAAGTTGCAGACAAACTAACATGCACACAAACCGAAGTTGCAGTCAAACCAAAATGCTCAAATTGTCAAAGAACAGGTCATATGGAAAATCATTGTTTTGATCTCCATCCTTGTCGCCATTGTGGCAAGCTGAATCATTCATCAGAGAAATGCTGCAACCAAAACCAACCGACCGGATTGAAGATCAATTATGAATGGATCGATCCTTGTGAATGGTTGTCAACAGTCAAAAGATTGTCTAAGCTCTACAACCGAATACAATCACACCTATTGTAGCCGACATTCAAATGAATATGGTACTCTCGTGCAGATGAATGGGGGAGTACACTAGTGCAAAACTCCTACACATGAAGGGGGGAGTTTAGAAATCATTTGCAGATGATTGTCTCTCCTTTCAGCTGACAAAGGGGGGAAAATGTTAATGAAATTGACTGTGGTTGTCAAACTGAAAGGCTCGACAACATCAACAAAAGCAGCCAGTGGGCGTTCACACATCCAAGAAGCCAGTGGGCATCAACAATGAGCAATTTTTGACAACTACAGTGAGCAGTTTTCGACAGCATCAGCAAAAGAACCAGTGAGTTGTTTTTAACATCATCAACATCATTAGCCAGTGGACGAGCATCATCAACAGATTCGCCAGTGGGTGTTCTCAAATTTTGTCAGTGGACAAAGGATGCTGAGCAAAGGATAGATGGATCATTTTGCAGCTTGGCACGTGATGAAGTTGTCAAGCGAAATTCAGAGATGAATCAGACATGCAGCTGACTCATGGTCTCTTCAGATTGTTGTTTTTTCGGCATCCAACTTTGGCGGTTTTTCAGGAAATGTTTTTGAGAATCAACATGAGAACTTGTAAGTTGGTTCCTCGTTCCTATTTTGGATTTATCAATGAGGGGGAGAATATTAGCCTCTCTCTCATAAACAATTATAAATCCAAAGTTAATTAAATTAATTAAATATTGAAAATTAGGATTTAATGCCTAATTTTCTAGATTAAGTTGGATCCTCTTAAATAAGAGTTAGTTTAGGCCAACCTAACTTGTCCTCGATTAGTCTGTGGTCGAGCTATTTGCTCAACCAAGTTGTCCAAGATAGACGCACTATCTTGAAACAACTTCCTCATCTAATTATTTGTATTATAACATTATTTGAATAACGAAGAATATGTGAGGAATGTTGTAAGGCTCTTAGGCCTTTTCCGCCAGTTCTATGTCTCTGGCCTTTTCCGCCTAAGAGCCTTACGACATTCCTCACATATTCTTCATTATTCAAATAATATTATAATACAAATAAATAGATGAGGAAGTTGTCTCAAGATAGTGCGTCTCTCTTGGACAACTTGGTTGAGAAAATAGCTCAACCACACTAATCTAGGAGCCAAGTTAGGTTGGCCTAAACTAACTCCTATTTAAGAGGGCCCAACTTAATCTAGAAAATTAGGCATAAATTCCTAATTTTCAAGATTAATTAATTTAATTATATTTTTGGATTTATAATTGTTTTGCTCACATGAGAATGAGGCTAACATTCCCCCCTTCAATGATAAATCCAAAATAAGAACAAGGAACCATCTTCCAAGTTCTCATGTTGATCCTCAAAAACATTGCCTGAAACACCACCAAAGCTAGATGCCGAAAAAAACTGCAATCTAAAGAGACCATGAGTCAGCTGCATGTACGATTCATCTCTCAATTTCGCTTGACAACTTCATCACGTGCCAAGCTGTAAAAGGATTCATCTGTCCTTTGCTTGAAATCAGCATCCTTTGTCCACTAACAAAAAATTTGATGATGCCCATTGGCGAATTTGCTTGTCCACTGACAAAATGTTGAAGATGCCCACTGGCGAATTTGTTGATGATGATAGCCCACTGGCTAATGATGTTGATGATGTCAAAAAACAACTCACTGTTGATTTTGTTGATGATGTCGGAAACTGTTTAATGTTGATGCCCACTGGCTTCCTGGATGTTTGAACGCCCACTGGCTACTGAAGATGCCCACTGGCTGCTTTTGTTGATGTTGTTGAAACTTTTAGTCTGACAACCACCTTCAATTTCATTATCATTTCCCCCCCTTTGTCAGCTGAAAGGAGAGGCAATCATCTGGAAATTATTTCTGAACTCCCCCCCCCCCCTTCAAGTGTAGGAGTGGTACACTGGTGTACTACCCCGTTCAACTACACGAGAGTACCATCTTCATTTGACTATTGCCTGCAATAGGTGTGATTGAATTCGGTTGTAGAACTTATAAAATCTTTTGACTGTTGACGACCATCCACAAGGATCAATCCATTCATAATTGATCTTCAATCTGGCTGGTTGGTTTTGGTTGCAGCATTTCTCTGATGAATGATTCGGCTTGCCACAATGGCGACAAGGATGGAAATCAAAACAATGATCTTCCAAATGACCTGTTCTTTGACAATTTGAGCATTTTGGTTTCACTGCAACTTCGGTTTGCGTGAATGTCATTTTGTCTGCAAATTTCGCTTTATTTGTTGATGTGATTTGTTCAAAAAAGCCTGCACTGACGAACTTGATGGGTTTTGAATAATCTAGGATATGCAAGTTGTCATTATCTTTGACATATCCTAATCTTCGTCAATTTTTGTTACTTTGGATTTCTTCCCATGGCTTGATGATTGGTTTGGAAGAAAGATGAACTTGAACAACTTCGACACTTGAAGCTGTTTGGATGAATAGCTTATCATAGCTTATCATCTTTATCTGTATGGTTCAAAGACTCGAAAACGTCACTCTTCTCTTGCAACTCATTTCTTTTTAGTTGTGACTGCAGTTGAAGGAACGCAATCGTTTCATTTGGCTATTGTAGATGCCTTGAAATATCAGCAAGAGTTGCTTTGCTGATTTGCACCATGTCTTCGGCACTTGATAGGATCAAATTGTGAAGAACTTGTAACACTTGGATGTGGTTCGCCGTGTGAACTCACTCGCTTGAATTCAGGCTCGCTTGTCTTGAAATTTCTCACTTGATTTGAACTTGTTGGATTAAATTCACTCGCTTGATTTGAATGACACACTCGCTTGCTTTGGAATTTGCTTGATCTCTTGAAATGCTTAAGGGAACATGTTGCAGATGTTGATAAGACATATTTGAGAAATTTACTGAAGGATGAAGCTCGCAAAGATTTAGAACACCGAACATCGCAGATGGGATTGTGGCATATCGGATCGACACATGGGCACGCAGATAAACGGTCCACAAGATAAGATCTAATAATCGATCAAATTTGCCTATCAAACTCAATCCAAATAGATGAACCTCTCGCTCCAAAACAAAACCACTTACAGGCAACCTCTTCATATACACATTCATACTCATGGCAATAGTTCTATGCAGATTCCACGAATGCACAATTCATTCTTTAAAAAAAAACTCACATACACCCAGAATCTTCGTAAGCTCTGATACCACATGTAGAAAATAAACTAACTAATAAAACTCATAAAACACTCATAAAAATACCTGAGACATAGAACTGGCGGAAAAGGCTTGACAGCGTTACGGCATTCCTCACATATTCTTCATTATTCAAATAATGTTATAATACAAATAAATAGATGAGGAAGTTGTCTCAAGATAGTGCATCTATCTTGGACAACTTGGTTGAGAAAATAGCTCAACCACACACTAATCTAGGAGCTAAGTTAGGTATGCCTAAACTAACTCTTATTTAAGAGGACCCAACTTAATCTAGAAAATTAGGCATAAATTCCTAATTTTCAAGATTAAGTAATTTAATTATATTTTTGGATTTATAATTGTTTTTCTCACATGAGAGTGAGGATAACAACATTATATACCCAGGTGTGGGCTTCCCTTCTTCTAGCTACCCTTGTACCTCGATATGTGGCCCAGGATTGCCCCTCTCACTCCCTACTCCATTCACCTCTTTATCACATGCCACCACCATTTAAGGGATGTACCTTGGACATACCATCCCCTCTAAAGGTAGAAATCACCTAATAAGGTACTTGGCTAACCCCCTTTAGAGCTTGGAAACATTAGCACATGCCAAAGCCCACTATGGAAGGGCATGCCATTATGAAGTGTCCACTTGTTATCCATGGTTTGTAAGCTCTTTTACCTGATTACTTTAATGACTTGTTGTCCATGGTTTGTAAACTCTTTTACACGATTACTTTAATGACCTTTTGTGCTTGAAGGCTAGGGGACGCATTGCATCTTATGTTGGATTGCAGATGGTGCCCATCCTGAGTTTGGTCTCCCTATACAGGGTCCTAACTCTCCAAAGGGTTACATTGGCACATGTAGGGTGTGTGTAGAGAGCCATGGGCCTCCACAGCGGTACACAGCACTCCATGGATCCCCAGAGATGTTCATAGATTGCTCGATATCCACCTATTGAACGAGGAAGATGCACTTCGTACACCATGCCTAGTCGACCCCACAGTTGCACCATACACTTGGCAAGTGACCCAGGACTTATACACCGATGTGGCATAATTTATTCCATCATCTGAGCCCTTACAAATGATCTACAGGAATCTTCAATTTACTTGGATACCCATCAAGTTATTGATGTGCCCCCACACCCACTGGGAGCACCACAGGTTTATTGTTTGGAGAATAAGGGGCCACTCACTTGTCCATCAGTTTTGAGGGTCCTATTCATCATTATGGCACTTATGGACCTCATCAGACCTCTTGGAGGGCCCAACGACATGCATTGTTTATCATTTGACCTCTTGAGAGGCTTATTATTTTATTTATGAGCTAGTTTGGTGGGCTTGTCACCAAAAGTTAGTTACTTTTCACATTATTTTATTTCAAGGGCTAATGTAGGCCCAAGTAGGTAATTCGAACTCCTAATTAGTGTATAAATAGGAGTGACATGAATTCATTTTGTATCATCACTTGATTTGGATCATTCTCTCTCTTGAGAACTTCGCATTTCCTTCTTGGAGGACAAATTGGAGCATGGATAAATTTTGATGTTTGGATTGGATTTTCTGATCTTGGAGCGTCTTTATTGGCAAATGTATTAATGGTTTTATATATTCTCTTACATGTAAGTACGATATTGATGCTATTTTCTTTTACTTTGTTGCATACACATGGGATTTTCGCTATTTTAGGGCTAATTGTTGCATGCATTTACTGCTTCATTGTGGAATTATGTTTCTATATAGCATATCTCTATGTATGGACCATGTTTGTTGAATGAATTTTCCTAGATATCGAAGTTATCTTGATAAGCCATCTTCATTTGTAAGTGAAGTATAAACGCTTTAAGGTCACTTTCCTTTTTTCCCTAACATTGGACGAAGTTGCCCTTAGAGCCTCCTTGAGCTAGAAACGAAATTCTTCATCATAATTCTTCTTGACTCCATATCCCCAAAAGGAATTAGGCATTAATCCATCACAAGGTGGTCACCTTAAAACCTTTTCTTCACCTTTTTCCCATATTTTCTAGATCTACCCACGTTGGGCCACCTAGGGCATCATTTTCCCAACGTAGCCATAGAAAAAGTTGATGAACCCTTAACTAAACTAAGAGGGGGGGGTGAATCAGTTTATTACATTCCTGGTCATTAATACTCTTTTCATTCAACTCATTAACTACTTCATTTTATAAGCAGCTTAATACATAATGAATCAACAAATTGAATGTGTGGACAGCAAGTAATTAAGCAGAATAATACATCACATCAACATATAATCATCAAGCACATAGACAGCAGATATGAGTGGAAACCCATAAGGGAGAAAATCACATCTTATTATTGTTGTGATGCAAAGGCAAGCTCCAACTCCCTCTCACCACTGATTTTCTGTAAGCTCCAACCTACAGAAGGCTACTACCTCGATTTCTGCAAGCTACAACTTGCAAGGAAGCTCCAACTCCCATCTATTTTCTGCATGCTACAACCCACAGGAGGCTCCTATCTCAACCAGCTCCAACTGGACATCTATCAAGCTACAACTTCAAACGGAAGCACCAACTCCCATGTATTTTCTGTAGGCTATAACCCACAGGAGGCTCCTACCTCAACCAACTCTAATTGGACATCTATCAAGCTACAACTTGAAACGGAAGCACCAACTCCCATTTATTTTCTGCAGGCTACAAACCACAGGAGGCTCCTACCTCAACTTCTGCAAGCTGCAACTTGCAAGGAAGCTCCACCTCCCAAATATTTTCTACAAGCTACAACCTACAAGAGGCTCCTACCCCAACTTCTGCAAGCTACAACTTGCAAGGATACTCCAACTCCAAAATATTTTCTGCAGGCTACAACTTTCTGCAGTTATATCATAACAGTTCTGCACAAATGCTTTTTGGCCGACTCGACCCAGCTGGCACGTTTCCAACAGTGCCACCATATCTCCTTTTGCACGACTCTGCCTCTTATGCTTGTGCCCGCAGCGTTCAACCTCCACCTTAGTCTCAACACCCAACTCTGCCCGGAGTGTTGTTGGGCTCGACTCAACCCATGGTCTCTATCTCCTCTTTACCGCGACGATCAGCCTTTCGTTTATAGCTACAACGCTCAAACTTCTTGCACGCACTGTCGGGTCTCTCTACCCGACTCGACCTTCGCTTCCAACGTTTTCTTCATAAAAACAACGCAAACACATTAAACCTGGACATGAAATATGTTAATATTTACCTCTGAACGATATCGCGTCCGGTCACATCTATCGCATTTCGGCGTTCCATAGGTTTTACATTATAATCCTCCTTTTCCACCTCCGATGCGATTTTTTCAGAAAAAGGCCTTATTCCAGATTTGAAATCCTTTGCAATTTAACTCTGAAGCTACATCGCATCCACCTCTTATCGCATGTTGCAAGATTTAGCTCATAGCAATAACAAGTTTCCTCTTATCATATGCGATATGCGATCGCATCGCATCGCAAACTACACTTCTTATCGCATTGCAACTTAAAACAATTAGCTTGCGATGACTTAACATATAAATATAAGAATCGTCGATAGCAACGTGCAGTATGCGAATGGGTCCCACGCCAGACTTTAAATCCTCCAGACTTTAGCTTTGAAGTATATCGCATCTGATACTCTTATCGCATTTCGCACTACGGCATTTTAACATGATTCTTGAGTGCTTATCCTCCTGAGCTTGTGATGTGCGATATGTGAGCAAGGTCCTCATCATCGTGCCACGTCATTGCCACATCATCGCCACATCACTACCACGTCATCTTGTCATGTCATCTCCCGTACTTCGTATTTCGCAATTTCTGTGTCTTATCGCAACTTCGCAAGTTTACATCTCTGTCGTTAATTGCTATACCATATCGCATGAGCTATGCGATATGCGCAAGGACCTCCGCCCGACACGTGTCCACTTCGGCATTTTCACAATTTAATCTGCGATGAGATCTTAACCATCCATCTCTCAACCTTTATTTCTGCGATAAGATTCTGACCATCCATCTCAACATGCATATTAAGATTTATTTGCAATTTGTGGGGTCAAGTCTTCTGTTGTGATTGTGATTTGCGGTGAAGCCTCTGAACACTGTTCTATATGGATATTTGCACGACTTGACCCTGACGTGTGCATTGTTTTGAATGTATTCAATAGCCCGACTCTTGAGCTTTTCTGAACTTAAAATAGCACGACTCGACCCGCTCTTCACAACTGTTCTTCATTGCTGCACGCGTTTATTACTTTGCTTAGGCACGTTCACGACTCTGCCCACTCATGCACGACTTGACCCAACACGTTCACGACTCAACCCAAACTTGTTGCCTTTGTTGCCTTTGCTCCTTTGCTGCATTTTCTCCTTGATAAAGATTCTAATGTTGATCCTCTCTGCTCTTTTGCCTTCGATAATGATCTAATGTTGCTCCTTGCCTCTCTGCTGCTCCTCTCCGTCTCTTTTATGCTTTCTCACTGCATCATTGACTGATCTGCTCCTTTGCCTTATTGTTGTTGCTTCTCTGCTCCTTTGCCATCAATGATAATTCTGGTGTTACTCGTTTCTATTCGTTTGCCATCAATGACAATATTTCCAATAGTCTTCCCTTTGGCATTAATGGCAACACATCCACCAATACTCCAATACTTCCTCCCCCTTTCATTCTAAGAAGTGTCTTTTTTCCTCTGCTTGCTTTTCAAAAGTGCCTTTCTTCTTCTGCTTGCTTTTTCTCCCCCTTTGACATCAATGGCAAAGGGTTACACATTTTTCTAGTGTAGTTTCCATCTTTGCATTACTTCTCTCTGAGTTCTGTATAGGCCTTCTTCATTCTATCTTTATACCTTGTTGCTCCAAACTGGTGTATAAGCGTTGTTGGGAGAACAATTTGAAAATCATTGAGATTGCATGAATATACACAACAAATTGATGCTATCCCAAACTCATGAGAATGCTGGAAGGCATGTCACAATAGAATGTTCTGTATTTTTGTTCCTTACTGCTTGATAGTGGTGATATGTGCTAGACTTCTGAAGATATAATCACTACAAGCCAAAATTTCTTGATGCTGATGTGAACAATGAATCAAAACAAAACTTACAACTTATTGTAAGATTAGACAATATCTTTCAATCTAAAAGACCAAATGACTTTAATACTGTACAGAGTATTTTCAAAACAAACCCTTGAGGCTAGATACATTCAATGCATTGGTCAATCTCACTTATCAACTATACAATTTTATTTATGACATAAGGGGGGTATGTATGTCAATGATCAACCTCTCTGCAATGGTGAAATACCAGCAATTCCTTTCTACTGAAGTAGGCTTTAGATGAATCAATAAAAGACTCTTGAGCTTCAATAGTAAGATTAACACAACTAGCACATCATACTTCAGATACTTCAATTGTTCTATCATAATGATCTTCAGCAAGACATCTTCAAGTTGTTTAATGGAAATCTCAGCAAACAGACTTCACATAGTTTTATGAATGATCTTAAGAAAGAGGCCTTGAAGATATATTCGTACCGACTTGAGGAAGGCATGCAATTATATCCAAGAATAGATACTGCTTCAATGCTCAATATAACACTTCAAATGCAAACAAGATAATGATCCTTTGGCACTTTTACTGACCTTTCCATGCTTTAATAATGCAGCTCGACATTCGCCAACATTTACAGTCAGAAAATACTTTGTAATAATCAAAGCAACCAGAACTTAATCCACACATATTATAATGCTGATAACGCTGGGACTACTTCCTCGATGTATTTATGCCATACCACCATCATGATGCATACCATAATATTCCGATCCTGAGGACTTGTATCATACCACTACTCCAATAATAACACTTGGGATGGATATTTGTAATGATATAAAAATAATAACACTTTTCTTATTCATCCTTCTTAAAAGAATTTTGTTTCATTATCAAAACTTGCAGTGAGACGGAATAAGAAGCAAAGTGCAGCGAGTGTTGAAGCCTCCCCTATGGAATCCTTGGGTTTTTGCAACCCAGCAATGGGAGCCGTCAGGGCTCTCCTCTACCCTCACGGCAGCATCTCATGACCCTCGAAGCTCTACTTCTTTGCCTAATTCTGCATTCCGTTAATGGCTACCCCAATGGGAGGGGTGAGCACCCCTCCCCCTCCTGAAAATTCCCCATCTGACACTTCTAATACGGCTCTGAATGAACAGAACCCACCCTCTAACTCCGCAAGGCAGCAGGTCGATCCAAACACTGAACAAAATGACAAATAGGAGAGCCAAAATGCCAATACAGAGTAGAAGAAAGCCTCCTCCGCCATGTGCATACCGATAGCAGCCGACCGCCCGAAAATCAACCTACCTGGACATTGCATCAATGCAAAGATTTAGTTTATGAAGGACCATGCTCTCATTGGTAAATTCATAGGCTTCTGGCCTATTGAGAAGGCTCTCCAGGGCTGGATCGCTTCAAAATGGAAACCAAAGGGGCATGTCACTCTGCAGCTTGGACCAAAGGGCAAGGGCTTCTTCAATGCCATTTTCAACTGCATCGAGGACAGAAATCGCATCTTAGACGGTGGTCCATACTTCTTCAACTCCGCAGGCCTGTATCTGAGAGATTGGGTTGAAAGGTTCAACCTAGACAAGGAAGACTTTAACTAGGCACCAGTCTGGATTCGAATGTATTCATTGCTGCTGGAAAATTGGGATGAGGAATCCTTCAAAGACATTGGAAATGGATTGGGAGAGTTCATCAAGATTGTCGAAGAAACCAAACTCCGACGATACACTTCCTATGCCAGGATCTACGTCTACATGCACCTAGCTAAAGCCCTAACAGATTTGGTAAGTCTCTTTCATGATGATTTTGAATGGGTTCAAACCATAGATTATGAGCATGTCCCCTTTCGATGCCGAAAATGCCATGAGCATGGACATTTGTTCAAGGAATGCCCCTTAAATCAACCTCCTAAACCTACCCCTAGCCCTGAAAATACTGATGTTGAAGGCTTCACCAAAGTTCCCAACCGCAGAAAGCACTCAAAGAAATCTACTTCCATCCCCAAAGTCTCCCTACCCCTCCTACCAGCAATAGCTTCGATATCCTTGCGAACCATCCGATCCTGGAAGGGGAATCCTCGCGTTCCTCATCTGCAACCCCCAAAACTTCCTCTCCTGATCCCTCCATCACTCCTCTACTCATCCCTATCCCCCCTCTTCCTCACTCTGTCCCTCAGGAATCCACCCCTCAGTCTAGCAAAGGCAAAGCCATTGTCATTTGGAACCCCAATCTAATGGAGATCGATGGCAACACTCAACAGGCATCTCAGGTAGAAGGATCTAAGGAAGAAATGAATCAACCTACCCACATGGAAGAAGAACCAGAGAGTATCGATCTAGGCGATCTGGACATCTTAGCCCTAGAGACGGCATGCAAATACAAGGAATATGACAAGATACCCCCCAGGCAGATCGAAAGCCTTGAAGTAGTACTCTTTCGAGCACAACAACACAACTCTCTGGGTATTCAAGCAGGAAGCCCTCGGGATGGTAAAAAGATCATCAAAGAGGACGAAGAACGGATATGAAAAGAACCATCATTGTGGGAGAAATGTTAGTTGAATCCGGGCGATACCCCAAGCTGACCAAGTTCTTCCGGCCAGTCTCCCACAGTTCTCAATGAAGCTCACCTCATGGAACATCTGAGGGCTCAACAGCCTCGCCAAGCACTGTATGATCAAGAACATGATAAAGCAAGACAGACCAACTGTATTCTTCATGCAAGAAACCAAATGTACTAGTACTACCCTCGACACCATCATCACCAAGTTATGGCATGGGTGCAGCACCACAGCAGTTGATGCCTCAGGCGCCTCGGGAGGTTTGGCCATTGCCTGGGATCCACTGCTCATCTCTCTTTCTGACATTCATGCTTCTCATAATTTTATTCAAGCTTACTTTCACTTGATAGGCTCCAACATCCATGGTCACCTCACCAATGTGTACTTCCCTCAAGCTCCTCTTCAGGAAATAGCCCTTCTCAACTCCCTGGACATCTTAACTCTACCAGGCGCCATCCTCTCTGGATCATTGGAGGTGACTTCAACATGATCACTAAGCTTGAGGAAAGAAAAAGAGGACGTCCCAGGCTTGAGATGGACAATCTCAGCTTCAAGGATTTCATTCAAAGAAACTGGTTGATTGATCTTCCCTTTTCTAATGGTATGCACACTTGGAACAACAGAAGATCTGGCTCACAGCAGATAGCCTCAAGATTGGACCGCTTCCTCATCTCAAACAATGCGATCCATCTGGGAGGCGACATTTGTTCCTCCATTCTTCTGTCTGCCGGTTCAGATCACTGGCCAATCCTCTTGCAGTGGTCACCTCCAGGAACTACTAATAATCGACCATTCTGTTTTGAACCCTTCTGGTTTTCTCATCCGGACTTCAAAGACTTGGTCACCACTTGGTGGAGCGGCTTCACTCCACCTGCTGGCTCCAAAATGTACCAATTTCAACAAAAACTCAAGAATCTTAAATACTCTCTCAAGAGATGGAACCATTCCACTTTTGGGAACATCTTCCAGCATCAGAAGGAACTGGAGCAGCAAATGTTTGAGCTACAGCTGCGCATCATTCAAGAGGTTAGATCAGACTCTCTAGCTCTCCAAGAAAAGATCCTCCTCACCAAACTAGATGAGTGACGACTGCAAGAGGAAATACTATGGAAACAAAAGTCAAGAATTCGTTGGCTCAAAGAAGGGGAGAAGAATACCAAATTCTTCCATCACTCCACCATTCAGTGACGTATGCATAACCGTATTGTCATTCTCAACAATAGTCATGGGGATCAGTTATAATAACATGAGGATATAGAAAAAGAACTACTCAGTCACTTCAAGCATATCCTTCAAGACCCTCCGAGATGTCGGCAGCAGGCAATCAACAAGATCAGTCAGCATATCCCCAAGCTTATCACTGAGGAGCACAATCAAATGTTACTCAAACCGGTCTCCCTCCAAGAAGTTGAACACGCTATGGCTCAGCTCAAAGACGGCAAGGCTCTTGGTCTTGACGGCTTCACTTCAAACTTTTTCCACTTCTTCTGGGAAAGCATCAAATTGGAAATCTGGGACTTGGTAGAGGAATCTAGAAGTATGCATTCGATCCTCCCGTCACTCAATGCAACCTATTAGCCCTCATCCCCAAAGAAGAGCACTCTGTCACTCTAGACAAGTACAGACCAATCGCCTTGTGCAATGTCATCTACAAGCTAATCTCAAAAGAAATCGCCAATAGGCTCAAACCTCTTCTCCCTTTGCTCATTTCTCCAGAACAAACAGGCTATGTGGAAGGACGACAAATATTGGATGGGATCATTCTCACCTATGAAGTCATCCATTCTCTGAAGCATCTGAAGAAAGCACGTATGCTCTTAAAAATTGACCTCTCCAAAGCTTTTGATAAACTAAGTTGGGACTACATCAACCAGATGCTCTTGGCCATTGGCTTTAGCCCCACCTGGACTCGTTGGATCATGAGCCTCATCTCTTCCCCTTTTTATTCCATTCTAGTCAATGGGGCTCCTTCTCCCCCTTTCACCCCCTCTCGAGGTATTCGTCAGGGAGACCCTCTCTCGCCATTCCTCTTCGTCCTCATGGCGGAAGGTTTGGGATGTCTCATCTAGCATGCAGCCTCTTCCCATTCTCTTCGAGGTATCTCTATCCATGCAATCATCCCATCACTCACCAACAGTTTTTTGATGATAATATGTTGTTCGGTCACCCCTCTGTTCAAGAACCCAGCACCTTCAAGTCTCTACTGGACATTTTTTCTTAAGCCTCGGGCACCACCATCAATGCAGCTAAATCTCAAATCTTCTACTTCAATACCCCAGCCATAGTTCAATGCAACATTTCCAGACTTCTTGGCTTCTCCATAGCCATTTTGCCCTCTAAATACCTTGGTGCTCCTTTCATTGTTTCAACGATCAAACACTCCCCCTAGAAAGAACTTTTGGACAAATTAGAGGCCCGCTTGTCATCTTGGACTCATAGATCGCTCAACATCGCTAGCCGACTGGTCCTGATCAAAGCGATCCTTCAATCCATGCCCCTTTACCTCTTTTCTATGTTGGCGGCTCCAAAATGGGTTCTAAAAAATATCAGAAATCTGCAATGCAATTTCCTTTGGGGAACTTCCGGATTAAATCGAAAATGGGCTCTACTGAAATCGTCGAATGTGTGCATTCCAAAACTGGATGGGAGACTGGGCCTGAGGGATCCAAACCATAGCAATGCAGTCATGGGTGCACACATTTGGTGGAATTGGTTGTCCAAGCCTCACACTCCCTGGGCCCGTTTATGGACTGCCAAATATGCCAACAATAGGCTGCCAACAGATCTTATTCGTCTTATTTCTGAGGACTCTAGCTATCTTATCTGGAACGCGGCCAAGCAACACAAGGCTATCATCCAAGAGCATAGTTTCTGGGAGATCAGATCAGGAGTCTCTGCCTGCTTCTGGGAGGACTCATGGCATCAATTGCCCAAATTGGCGAACCTCTTCCACAGACCTAGATGGCAAGCTGCTCTACAAGCTCAAGTGAATAATCAGGTAAATCTCTTTTGTTAAACCCTTTCTATATCTGGACACCGTCAATGGCTCCCAGCTGCTCAATGGCAGGAGAACTGGCAGGAGGAACTATACGATGAGATTGACAAAGAGCTAAGCAAAAGGAAGATCAGATGTTCAGAAGATCCGGATATACTTCGATGGGGCCATACTCCTCAAGGAACATTCTGCACCCGAGAAGCTTACCACTTGCTCTTCTCTGTACTCAGGACCCCCAGGATAAGATCTGGACTCAATTTGGAGACCAGGCATCTGACCCAAAATCTCCACCTTTCTTTGGCTACTCAGCAAGAAAAGGATACTCACCTAGGACAATCTCCTCAAGAGGGGCTTCATACGCCCTTCAAGATGTCCCAATTGAATGCAGCATGCTGAAACCATCTCTCATCTAATGGACACATGCACGCTGGCTAACAATTTATGGGACAATATAGCCATCCGGTGTAGAAGATCTAGCAGAATCAAAGGCGACATTGCTAATACAATTAGAAATTGGCCTACTGACCCTTTCAACAACAAGCTGCTCAACACTCTTTAGACCCTTCTTCCTGGGTTCCTTCTCTGGTCGGTCTGGAAGGAAAGGAACAGGCGTATCTTCAAAAATCAAATCACTCCTTTGGATTCTATCTGGACCAATCTGTGCATCAACCTTCAAGAGACTCTGGCCCTACACCATTGGCAAGACTCAGACATTCCCAATCAGCCTCCAGAAAGCATCATCTGGGCGAATTGGCACCTTTTCATCCCCAATTTCCCTATGAACACCCGGTCTCCCTCAAGTCATCCAGATTCGCCCAGCTCTTGGATTCCCCCTACACGTGGTCTGATTAAGACAAATTTTGATGGGGCCTCCAAAGGCAATCCTGGGGCAGCTAGTTTTGGTGGTATCTTTAGAGACTCAGTAGGGACCCCCCTTGTCATCTTCTTTGGCTCAATAGGTTGGGATTCAAACAATTCTGCAGAATTGGAAGACCTTTTGCAGGGGCTCTATCTCGCTCAGGAGCACAATTTCTTCCCCTTAGAAGTGGAAGGAGACTCTCAAATTATCATCAATGCGGCCATTCACCTCCTCTTGGGAGCCTCCGCCTCCAAGTTATCCAAGAGTTTACATCTTGTAGCGAGGGTTGAACAAATTGAGCAATGGGTTCAGACTCAGCAGGCCATCTCCTTCAAGCATGTCAGACGCTCAGCAAATAAGGTAGCGAATCGAATAGCCAACAAAGGAGTCGAGCAAGATCTCTCTCTTTTTTCCAGCCCTCTCTCCAGTACCAATGATGCTTCTCTTATTCAAGAATGCACTCAACTAGTGCAAAATGAAGCCATGCCCCCAGATGTGGGTGCCTAGTTCGATACAAGAGGTGGCAGCTCCATTGTGTGGCACATGGCCTAGCTACATGGCCACGCATGGGGCCTGTCCTGCAGCCCTTAAATGCTCCAGCTGCTCACCTCAAGTTAACATTACTGTCTCTGCCTCACGCCTTAACGCTCGTCCGATCCGCAAGCCTGAGCTTTACTTCATGGCATCGCTCCCTCCTTCGTTGTCATTCGCTCCCTGCCGCCTTTGTCTCTCAGCTATCTCTACTCAGAGCTCTGCTTTGCCCTCCGAGATACTCTGTGACCTTCATCTCAAGCTGGCCTCGACGCCTCATTGCACCTACCATCCCACTGCCTTGTTGCCTCTGCACGCCAACCATCCCACGGCCTCGACACCTCTGCAAGCCAGCCTCCCCACTATCACTCCTACTCAACCTCACGCTCCTTCCTGCTCAACCATGCCGCGAAGGCATAGAATGCATTGCAGACGAGGTCGAGGCAGGGGCCAATCCTCACGCCTGCCCATCTCAATTCATGCAGACTGTCGCTCCCCGCCTCCTAAGGACAATTAGTCTCAATTCCATTATGATTGCTCCCTGGATAGACCTCGAGTCACCGCCACCATCACTGTAAGCTTTCAGGAGATGCCTTCGAGCTCTGTTGGGTCTGGTTCTCGAAAACGTCCCACGAAATCAACAATTTCTTTGGCTCCCCCTCGGCACTCTCGGAAATCTGAGGCTCTAGCAGTCAAACCGGGAGTGCACACCTCAAGCAACGAAGGCAGTGGCAGCGGCAGTCCAGAACGCTCTGTGGATGAGAAGAGGAAAGGCAGTGGCAGCCTTGTGCACACCACTACCATGCCTGAGCCCAGCGCACAGCATTCGAAGAAAGACAAGGATTCCTCTGATGATTACAACTGTCTCATTATTGAAGAGCCTCCGCCACAGCCTCACGGCACTTAGCATGACATGCAGCCACAGCAATGAGAGGTTACCTCTCCCTGTTTTGCTTCATATCTCAGATATCATGTTTTTCCTGAACCATTTGGCAAACTCTTGGTCTTTTTTTGTTAAATTTGGTTTCCCTTATAAGGGCAGCGATTTTTGGACCAGTTTCCCCATCTGGGGCGACCAAATTTTTGTCTCTCTAAACTCTTCTCCCTCCGGAATTGGCTAGCATAGCAATTCCGGAGGCAAGCTTCGAATGTATATTATGTGCAAATTAATAGATTAGTCTTATTTAGAAAAAAAACACTTGCAGGGAGACACACAGTGTAATCGTCCTCTTAGTTTCCAAGTTCATGAATGATGTTCCCTTTACCACCATGGTTGCTTTCTGCTTTCTCTTCTTCCATAAACCTGTTGGCTATTGAATGCTGCAGGTGTCCTTCTTCCTCTATAGTTCTCTGCCAGAGGAATTGTTCTTTCCCTTCCTAAACTTTTGGCTGTTCTTATTCCAAGCAGCTCTCCATTGATAACTCTTATGGGAACTTTTTTTGAACTACTCTCCCCCCTGGGATGTTGCTTCTTGTCTATCACTGATTGGATATCTGCGTTGCTTCCTAGAGCAGCTCCCCTAAGTCTATGATGGATTCAAAATGTAATTAAAGTAACAGACTCCCCCTTTTACTTCTTCTTCCATACTTTGCTGGGGTTCCTAATAATGTTTGCATCTCCTTTTGATTCACAATTTGGTCTGATATACTTTGGCTCCATCATCTTTCTAGAGTTCTTTAATGTATTAGTAGCCTACAGTCTTTTTCTTTGTGTCCAAGCTTGTGGCATACGTAACATCTTATTTTACCAAGGTACGTTTGAGCTGATGTATAGAATTTTGTGCTCCTTTTTTAACATAGTTTACATTCAACAGATTTATGTCCAAATTCATTGCATGAATAACAATAGCCTTGGAAATGATTTGTGTACCTGGTGAAAGGTTGTCCTTTCCCTCTGCTTGCTTGAGGAATTCCTCTTATTGGTTGCATCTTTTGCTGATTGGACTGGATTTTCTTTGTCTTACAGTATGCTGCAATATGTCCCGATTTGTGGCAGGCAAAGCATGTGATACTTCTCACAGGAGGAAGGAACCTCCTTTGACATCTTCCGAATTTGTTCAGTTCATCCTTAGGAGCGTATGAGCCTTTTGCAGTTGACTGTTCCTTCATTTCTTTCTTTGTCACTTGAGGTTGTTGCTTGTTTCTATGTGCTTCATTACCCATCATGGTCTTGTTGGCTTCTAACTCTTTGGATCTCTTTTGGGTTGCTTCATCATCTCTCTCAATGTCTGCCTTCTCTGAGTTATCCATGGAGGTAATCTCGTCTCCGAGCTGCTTACACAACTCCTTTCTTCTATCAGTCTTCTAGCTGCAATAATCTCAGATTACTGAGAGTTATCTTTTACTTTTACAGCTTTCACAAAAGCGATATCCTTGTTATCTTCAACCTTTGACTTACTGTTTTCTCCTTCATAGCATATCCCTTCCTTTATAAGAGGAGATCTTTGAGCATTTAGTATTTTGTCCAACTATTCGGAGCTTTTCATTCGTGGAATATTCTAGTTAATTCCCTTTGGGCCTTTTCTAATTTCTTTCTCAGGCATACTACTTCTTCTTCCAACTTCTCTTGCTCCTGATTTTTATCTTTTATTTGCTTTATCAGAATGTCTTCTACCTTCTTAGCTTCTTCAAGTTCTACTTTCAATTGAATGAGGTTTTCCGAACTTGGCTCTTCCTTTGCATATTTCAGGAGAATGTCTTTCTATTTTCTGCTCTTGAGTTTAAGTCTGTCTATTTCCTTTAGGGCACTAATTAGCTCCCCCTCAAGATCAACCTCACCTTCTTCATCTTCTAGAAGGTATCCTTCAAGCTATTCCTTGGCCATCAAAACAAATTTAGAGGTTCCTTCTTCATTGGAGGATTCAACTAAGCTTTCAGATGCATTGCTATCTTGCTGAGCATAAAATGATTTTCTATTAAATCTCTTCCCTTTTTGCCAGATATTTATTTTGTTTTTCTCTGTCTCTTGTGGCTAATTCTCTGCTCTCTTATGGGGACATTTTGAAGCATAGTGGCCCAGTCTTCCACAATTAAAGCACTTAAATGGAAGTTTACCTTTGTACTTACCTGTGCCTCTATCCAATCTTCTGACGAATTTGGCTTCTTCTTCATCTAAGCATGAGCATGGAGTTTCCTTCTCTTCTATGCACTTGTCTGCCTTGAAGGTTGCCTCCCTCACATTTGACTTCCCCTTTGGAAGTCTCATCTCATAAGCCGTCAAGTTTCCAAGCAATTGGTTCATGGTCAAGGTTTCCCAGTCTGTTGTTTCTTCTATGGCAGAAGCCTTAGGGTTTAAACCTAGATGGTAAAGATCTCAATATCTTTTGTACAATTACACATTCTTTAATGGTTTCTCCTAGAGCTATTATGTTATTCACAAATTCCGCAACCTTTAAGAAGAAACTGGGTACATCTTCACTTTCATTCATTTTTAAATTTTCAAACTGAGTTTTATAGGCTTGCAACTTGGCCATCTTCACCTTTTTATCTCCCTCCTGGATATCTTCTAATGAATCCTAGATTTCTTTGGCAATCTTACTATACATTACTTTGATAAATTCTGACTCACTCAGACCGCTCAAGAGTGCATTCATTGCTTTTGCATTAGCTACGAAATTTTGTTTGGCTTCTATCTGAGTGTCAGTTTCCTTTGGTGCATATTTTTCTTCCACAGCAATCCAGACTTCTACTCCAAGAGACATCAAGTAGGCTTTCATTCTTATTTTCCAGAAGGCAAAGTTTGTGCCAGTAAACAATGGGGCTTTATTTGTTGAACATCCTTCTAGGCTAGCCATTGTGGGGACCTAGGACCTCCTTCCAGTTGTTAAACTGTTACTGAAGGAACCTGCCTCTGATACCAATTGATGAACCTTTAACTAAACTAAGAGGGGGGGGTGAATCAGTTTAGTACATTCCTGGTCATTAATACTCTTTTCATTCAACTCATTAACTACTTCATTTTATAAGCAGCTTAATACATAATGAATCAGCAAGTAATTAAGCAGAATAATACATCACATCAACACATAATCATCAAGAACATAGACAATAGATATAAGTGGAAACCCATAAGGGAGAAAACCACATCTTATTATTGTTGCAATGGAAAGGAAAGCTCCAACTCCCTCTCACCACTGATTTTCTATAGGCTCCAACCTACAGGAGGCTACTATCTCAAATTCTGCAAGCTACAACGTGCAAGGAAGATCCAACTCCCATCTATTTTCTGCACGCTACAACCCACAGGAGGCTCCTACCTTAACCAGCGCTAACTTGACATCTATCAAGCTACAACTTGAAACGGAAGCACCAACTCCCATGTATTTTCTGCAGGCTCCAACCCACAGGAGGCTCCTACCTCAACCAGCTCCAACTGGACATCTATCAAGATACAACTTGAAACGGAAGCACCAACTCCCATGTATTTTATACAGGTTACAACCCACAGGAGGCTCCTACCTCAACTTCTGCAAGCTACAACTTGCAAGGAAGCTTCAACTCCCAAATATTTTCTGCATGTTACAACCTACAAGAGGCTGCTACCTCAACTTCTGCAAGCTACAACTTGCAAGGATGCTCCAACTCCCATATATTTTCTGCAGGCTACAACCTACAGGAGGCTCCTACCTCAACCAGCTCCAACTGGAAATTCATCAAGCTACAACTTGAAAGGAGACTACAATCCCCTCACTCAACATGAAACTATTATGTTGATTTACCTGGATATCAGCGCTGTTATACTCCTTCTCCATTGCTGCTTCTTCAGCCTTCATATCTGCTTCATATCAGTTCCTAATGTGCACAACATCTCTATCAGCTCTCTCTGATTCTTCCACTCTCCAACCTTCTGCAGCACTCTTACATTCTTCCGCTCTCTTCCATTCTGCAACTATCTCACCTTTCATCTCTCTTCAATTTTGTTGCTTTCTAACCTCCTTCTCCACACTGATATTACATCTCTTATATAGATAACTACATGACTATTTGCATTCTACAGGGAATACGAAGTGAACAGGCCTGACCCTATGCCTTCCACCCATTCAATTCTTCATTCTTCAGTTCAGGTTATTACATCAGAAATAATCATTACAACACTCATAGAGTTTTTCCTATGCCTATGGAGAGTTGCATTTGCATCACATACAATAAAAATAATGAATTCATTTACATTTTCAATTACAGCAAGTATATTTCACTCAGCCCTTTCAGCTCTTGGCTCGCTGTGCATTTGTCGTTTCTGCTGTTGTCACTATCTTTTATGTTTCTACAATTATATCATAATAGTTCTGCACAAACGCTTTTTGCCCGACTCGACCCAGCTGGCACGTTTCCAACAGTGCCACCATATCTCCTTTTGCCCGACTCTGCCTCTTCTGCTCGTGCCTGCAGCATTCAACCTTCACCTTTGTCTCAAAACCCGACTCTGCCCGGAGTGTTGCTGGGTCTGACTCGACCCATGGTGTCTATCTCCTCTTTACCACGACGTTCAACCTTTCGTTTATAGCTACAACATTCAACCTTCTTGCACGCACTGTCGGGTCTCTCTACCTGAGTCAACCTCCGCTTCCAACGTTTTCTTCATAAAAACAGCGCAAACACATTAAACCTGGACATGAAATATTTTAATATTTACCTCTGAACGATATCGCGTCCGGTCACATCTATCGCATTTCGGCGTTCCAGAGGTTTTACGTTATAATCCTCCTTTTCCTCCTCAGATGCAATTTCTTCACAAAAAGGCCTTATTCTTGCTGCATGAGTTTATTACTTTACTTAAGCACGTTCACGACTCTGCCCACTCGTGCACAACTTGACCCAACACATTCATGACTCGACCCAAACTTACTGCCTTTGCTCCTTTGATGTGTTTGCTCCTTGATAAAGATTCTAATGTTGCTCCTCTCTGCTCCTTTGCCTTAGATAATGATCTAATGCTGCTCCTTGCCTCTATGTTGCTCCTTTGTCTCTCTTTTATGCTTTCTCACTACATCATTGCCTGATCTGCTCCTTTGCCTTATTGTTTCTGCTTCTTTGCTCCTTTGCCATCAATGATAATTTCGGTGTTACTCCTTTCTATTCCTTTGCCATCAATGACAATATTTCCAACAAAAGTTTGATCTCCTAGCCCCTACTGCATTGGTGTGTCCTCGGGATCTCCTCCAACTTTGAAGAAATTTCGATAGTGGAATTACGAGATATCACAAGCCCTAGCTCTGAGATCAGACTTTGCCCTAGTGTTCCTTAGGCTAGCACCTCATAGGATCAATTTGACACCTTTAAGTGAAAATTCTTGTTTGATCCTTTCCCCTTCCTTGTCTAGGTTAAGATTATCATCAATTGCTAAACTCCCTCCCGTTAACCTAGGTTAGGTCCACTTGGCCCCATGTGGTCCCATTTCTTATCAAAAACAATTCATCAAGGAAAACTCGGGAATCCAAGTTTTGCAAGGATTTTAGGGATTGGGAAACTCCTTTACAAGTCACATTCCCTTAACCTAGCCCTTAAATCCGCACCTCCTCCTAGAACACCTTGTACCTTGCTTAAAGAGCAAGCAAGCTCCATTCTTAATCTTATTCTAGGCAAAGGATCATTGTGTAGGAATTTACAGGGTAATTTCCTTAGATCAAACACCAAAGGTCACCGCTCAGAAACAGATCACAGATCAGTACACCAGTATTTGACATGGTTAAAACCCTCGAAGAGGGAAATAGTCCATGGCCTGAGCCAACGCGGCCACTTCAGGAAATTTATTAATATAAAGAAAGAAATTTTACATAAGCTTCTCTCATAAACGGTCATCGGACAAATGACCCTCCATGCTCTTTAAATATAGATCGTGGACCAATCGGGTATTAAACCACGAATCAAGTGTCGGTAATACCGAGGGGAGAATGAACCGTCGGATCACTACATATCGTGACCGTCGGATTATAAGTTACAAAAGTACATAGTAAAGAAACACACTTTATCTAACTCTACGCTAGACCAAGTTATACTTAACTATTTCCTATGTGTCGGAATATCCTAACATCCCCCCTTAAGAACAACTTGGGATAGTATTGAAGGATTTACAAAGGTGACACAATAGGAGAAGGAAGGAGGCATTAGAGCCTATCCCCCCTTAATGATAACTTTCCTGAACTCCAAGCATAGATCGAAGTTTGGTAAACTTTGCTTCTAAGAGAGCCTTTGTAAAGATATCAGCAACTTGATCATTGGTTGAACAATACTGCACTTCAAGAACACAATCATGAATGAGCTTTCTGATGAAGTGTATGTGTAGCTCAATGTGTTTTATGCACTGATGCTGAACTCGATCTTTGCATAGTTGAATGGCACTCTGATTATCACAGCAAAGTGTAGTTGGATGTTGTTGATGAAGACCAAATTCGGACAGGATCTGACAAAGCCACAGGGCTTCCTTACTGGCTTCAACAGCACCACAATACACTGCTTCTGCCGAAGAAAGAGAGATAGCACTTTGTTTCTTACAAGACCATGTAATGGGTCCTAAACCACGAGTGAATACATAACCTGCAATAGACTTTCGATCATCAAGATCACCAACCCAATCAGAATCAGTGAAACCAATCAACAATGGAGATGCTCCTGCACTGTATTGAATCTCGAACTGAATTGTACCTCGAATATATCGAAGTATTCTTTTAGCTGCTTTCTAGTGACTTTCATGAGATTTGTGCATAAACCGAGCAACAAGACCAATGGCAAAGGAAAGGTCAGGACAGGTATGGGTTAGATACAGAAGTTTACCAACAAGTTGACGGTATAAGGTAGCATCAACTTCAGGGGAAGTACAAGTGACTGAAAGCTTGACTCCAGACTGAAAGGGAGAAGGGGTTGGCTTATAGTCTTCCATGTGAAAGTGGCGTAGAAGATCATACGCATACTTGGACTGAGAAAGGGTAATACCTTCTTTGGATTGCAAGACTTGAAGACCAAGGAAATAATGCAAGTGTCCCAAGTCTGTCATTTCAAACTTATTTTTGAGGCTAGACTTCACATGGTTTATATGGTTGGGATCACTACCAGTAAGGATAAGAACGTCAACATAAAGAACAAGAATGATTAAGGACTTACCCACTTTCTTGGTGTAGACATTGTTGTCGGAATGACATTTGGAAAAGCCATTATCTAAGAGAAAGCTATTCATTTTGGCATACCAAGCTCGAGGGGCTTGTTTGAGACCATAGAGAGACTTCCTAAGGCGACAAACAAGGCTAGAGTCATTTTGGACAAAGCCAAGGGGTTGTTCCATGTAGATTTCTTCATGCAAGTCCTCATGTAGGAAGGTGAATTTAACATCCATCTAATGGACTTCCCATTTAAAGGAGGCAGTAAGGGAAAGAACAACGCAGATAGAATTCATTTTGGCAACAGGGGAGAAGGTTTTTGTATAGTCAATGCCTTCAACTTCTGAAAATCCGTTAGCAACAAGACGAGTTTTATGTTTATCCACTTTTACATCTGGTCCAAACTTTGTTCTGTAAACCCATTTGCATCTGACAAGTTTTCTTCCCTTTGGAAGAGGAACAAGATCCCAAGTATCGTTTGCCAATAAGGAACGATATTCTTCATTCATAGTTGCATCCCAATCTGGATGACCTGAAGCTTCTTCAAAGGTATATGGATCATGATTTTTTGGAACTTGAACCATTAAGGAAGAGGCTTTGTCGAAATGAGAACGTGTACGACGCTGATCTGCAAGGTCACCTACAAGAGAACCTGCTGCATCCCGAGTAGAGCGGACCCATTTTGGAGGCTGTAGAGTTGAAGGGAGATCCCGAGGATGTGGAGGAGGATTGTCATCCTCGTTGTGATCATCCGAAGTAGAAGGAATGTTTTTAGAAGTAGAAGAGATAGAGAGAGGTGGCACATATGTCGAATCAGACTCGTAGGCCAAAGGTGGCACACCCACCAAACTAGGCTCACAGGCCGATATATTTTCATCAAATTTTACATATCTTCTAATGATTACATTTTTTGAAGTGGGTTGAAGAGGTCTATATCCTTTGACATCTTCAGAATATCCAACAAAAATGCATTTTTCACTCTTAGGTTCTAAGGCTTTATGTTTTTCATCGGGAATATGGGTCCAAGCTTCACTTCCAAAAACACGAAAGTGACTTACATCTGGTTTGATTGAGCTCCAGGCTTCTTCTGGAGTGATATTCCTTAAAACTTAGTAGGAGTGCGATTTACTATGTAATTTGCACAGTTAATTGCTTCTGCCCAAAAATTAAGACTAAGTCCTTTAGATTGAAACATACAATTAGCCATTTCTTTTAGGGTACGATTATTCCTTTCAGCTACACCATTTTATTGTGGAGTATATGGAACAGTATGTTGCAATTGAATGCCATGCTCAGTGCCAAAGTGGATAAATTTGTTGTTAACATATTCTCCTCCATTGTCAAATTTTAACTTAAGAATGTGATGTCCAGATTGTTTCTCAACAAAGGCCTTAAAGGCCAAGAACATGTTAAAAATTTCACTCTTGAGTTTTAAGAAGTATACCCAAGTGCGTCTGGAAAAGTCATCAATGAAAGTTAAGAAGTACTTATAATCAGAGAAAGAAATGACAGGAACTGGACTACAAAAATCACTATGCACAAGCTGCAAAGGGGCTGAAGCGTGCCAAGAGGCATGCTTGTCAAAACTATCCCGATGATGTTTTCCGAGTACACAACTGGAACAATGACCATCTCGACAAGATACCATAGGAAGACCTGTCACCATATTTTCTTTACATAGAGTTTGAAGAGAGCAATAGTTTAAGTGACCAAATCGCTCATGCCAAAGTTTGCTCACTTCATCATTATGAGCAACAAAAACAGAGAGAAGACATGATGACCCAATGTTGTCAAACTTATACAACCTTGTGGAATCATCAGCAATGCCAGTAGCTAAAATATGTCTAG
Organism: Pinus albicaulis; assembly: GCA_034641835.2. NCBI lineage: Eukaryota > Viridiplantae > Streptophyta > Pinopsida > Pinales > Pinaceae > Pinus > Pinus albicaulis. Next base: position 49,310,740 of record CM076579.1, read on the forward strand.
GATCTCTTAGGTCCTTAATTACAACATCATGAGGTGAGAATTCTATTGTTTTCCCTTCACCCGAATGAGTTATCTGATAAGCAAATAATTCTACTTCGATCTATGCTTGGAGTTCAGGAAAGTTATTGATAAACAAAGTTTGGACCAGATGGAAAAGTGGATAAACTGACCATTATCTAGATGAATGGTTCCAGACCCTACAACACTAAGAGATCTATCATCACCAACATAAATGTTTATGGTGTTACAATCATTTAAAGAAGATAACATGGCTTTATTTTTGTCCATGTGGTAAGAGGCTCCAAAATCAATGAGCCACTCATGAGAATGAGAAGAAGAAGATACATTCAATGCATAACCAGATCTTGATGCTTGACAACCACAAGAAGAAAGTGTCATTCCCGAAGATGAAGTTGAAGAGTTCTCCAAGTGGATGTTGTGCTTCTTCATTGTTGCTTCCAAGGCTTCCATCTTAAAACATTGACTCTACGTGGCCATCACGATTACAAAAGTTGCAATGTATATCTATCTTCTGCCCTTTGTTTTTATTTGACTTATCAGTTTGTTGAGTTGATTTTTCAGTTTGCGGCTGAAATTTCTTAAGACCCTTGTTTGGTTTAGGACCATTCTTTTTAAGATGTTGCTTCTTAGGATTTTTTGGATATGGTTGTTGTTGGGTTGCTAAGGCTTTCTTAGAAGAGTTTCCAATATTGATAAGACCAAGGTGTAAGATTTTTTCTTGTTCTCTTATCAAAGAATCGCAAAAGGCATCAAAAGAGGGGGACTTGTAGGTTGTTCCTTGAAAAATGAGGACTTCTCTAGTGGAAAGGAAGATGGAAACAAATACAAAGTATGCAGGGCCTAGCTTATCAAGAATGGAATAGATAAGACTACCATCTTCCTTTTTGACCTTACAACCTCCTAAAAGAAATCTATGGGTATTGAATTTGGACAAAAAATCTTCAATAGAAGATAAATTATTGGGGTTCAAAAGCAACTCATTTTCAAGTTGGTGGGCTCTGATTTCATTTTGAATGCCAAAACGGTATTTAGCTTTTTCATAGCTTCAGCAAGGGATTCGATTTCTTGGATATGAAATCTAAGATCTTGAGCAATGGACATTCCTATCAACCCTCGTGCCTGATCTTGTTTATTTTCCCATTTAGCCTTTTTATCTGCATCGGTAGGTTTAGATTGTTGTCCTAAGGCTATTCTATAAAGTCCTTTACTTCTAAGTAAGTCTACCATGTAGGATAGCCATTGGAAATAATTGGTGTTGTTAAGAATAAACGGGCATGCACTTTCCATTTTTAAAAATTGAAACTGTAAAAGTTGAAACTAACTGCTCCAATGGAAAGATCTCGAAAAATTAGGCCGGTTAAAAAAAACGGCTCAAAACGGCTTCCGGATGAAGAAGTTACGTCTTTTTGAAGAAAAGTTGTAGTAGATGTCGAGTAGTCACGTGATAGGTTGAAAGTTGATGATGAAGTTGTACTTTTAAAAAAAATCCCCCATTTTTCCAAACTTAATATAATAAGCTCACTTTTTTTTAAAAACTACTTTATGTGACCCACTTTTATAAAAAAGTGAGTCACTTTTACAATGTTACTTTATGAACTAATGACCAAGTAGACTGCAACTTAAATAAAAGATAAAAGTGACTTTAGATGGTAAGTGACTCACTTTTTATAATGGGTGAAAAACACTATTACATAAAATAACTTTAAAACATAAGTTACATGTGCTTTTTAAATAAAACTCTTTTTTCTTAAATGGTAAGTTGCCAAAAATCTTTTTAAGAAAAAGTAACTTGACAAAAAGTTTTTTAAAAAAAGAAGCTTGACAAAGAGACTTGAACCCAGAACCTCTATTCTCATAAAGTAATTTTACACCAAGTGAGATAGTAAATGGATTTTGTACTTGTTTGAAAAGGGGGGGGGAGGGGTCTCTTCGATTTGCGTGCCTTTTTCCTACAAAAAAACAACTGCGCAAACAACAACAAAAATACAAGCCTTACAGCAGAACGTTAGATTTCCGATTAGTTTGTCCGACAACTATATATTTTTCTCGCTATTTCTGATTTCCCAAGATCGCGCAAAGTTGCGGGGAAAGAGCATACATCGCAAAAAAATCTCGTCTTTCTGTTTCTGATTTTCCAGATCGCACACAAGAGGGTATAGATCTGGTAATAAAAAAATATTATAAACCGAAATAGACAGAGGGATAAATAAATATAACTGCAAAAAAAATACTTTATACCTCCAGATCTAAAATGACATTACTTGGACAATCAGAAACCTTTTCGCATGAAACGAAAGTGGTTCCTCATTGTAACAGAGGCTCCGGAAACAACAGAGCAGTTCTCCCGGCCCGAAAGTGGTCAATCGCATGCAGTCAAACCGGCTTCGGATTTGGATCAACAACGGATGCAGCCCTCAAAACAGCTTCGATACCATGTAGGAATTTACAGGGTAACTTCCTTAGATCAAACACCAAAGGTTCACCGCTACAAACAGATCACAGATCAGTACACCAGTATTTGACGTGGTTAAAACCCTCGAAGAGGGAAACAGTCCACAGCTTGAGCCAACGCGGCCACTTCAGGCAATTTATTAATATAAAGAAAGAAAATTTACATAAGCTTCTCTCGTAAACGGTCGTCGGACAAATGACCCTCCATGCTCTTTAAATAGAGATCATGGACCAATCGGGTGTTAAGCCACAGATCAAGTGTTAGTAATACCGAGGAGAGAATGAACCGTTGAATCACTACATATCGTGACCATCGGATTATAAGTTACAAAAGTACATAGTAAAGAAACAAACTTTACCTAACTCTACGCTAGACCAAGTTATACTTAACTATTTCCTATCTGTCGAAATATCCTAGCACATTGAGGTCACTTCACATCTACTTGTTGATCCATCTATCATAAGTGACTTCCCATATACCGGGTCTTCTTTCATCGATGAAAGTTCGTAAAGAGTAGGGAGCCTTAGTTGAGGTGACAGTGGGCTAAGTCTCCATCATTGCCCTTGATCTGGCAGTTGTCCCTTTAGGCGTTCCTTTTATGTCTCCTGCTAGTTTGAGTGGTAACAACTTGAAAGGAAAGGTTACTCCCTTTATGACAAGTTTCTTGAAGATCAGATTCAATATTATAAGAATTGCAGGAAGCTAGATTGGAAGGATCATCTACAACTTATCTAATAAGGTCAAAAGTGAAGGGTTCTTGGTTGCACTCACATGCACACTTGATGATGATAATGCATGGATCATTGATAGTGGAGCATCAAGACATACAACGAGAGAAAGTACACAACTTCACACTCTACCAAAGTAACCATGATCTCATGCAATGGAGCTAGAAGACAACAACAGTTATGCAGTCAAGGACCTGGGGTTAACATATCACTGAAGCTGGAAAATGGAAAAGATACATCTCAACAATATACTCTATGTTCCAAGTTTGAAAAAGAATTGACTTTCAGTTTCTTGTTTAGAAGATAAAGGAGACAGGGTTATTTTTGTAGATGGTAAAGTTCTGGTTTGGGGAAAAGATTCAAGCATTGATAAGGAAAAAGTTATTCGAGTGCATGAAGGAAGGTTATATAGAGTCATAACACCATCACCTCAAGCCCTATTTCACATGGAGATTAATCCTATCAAATTATGTCATAGAAGATATGAGCATATACATTACAAGGTCATCCACTCTCCTAATCAAATGGTAAATGGCATCCCCAACATCAAAGAAGATCGTGAAGGAATATGTAAGGGATGTGCTTTGGGAAATAATATAAGGAAACCCTTTACAAGCAGTGAAACAAGGTCTAAGGAAATATTGGACTGTTGGAAATGTTGTCATTGATGGCAAAGGAGGCAGCAGAGGCAGAGACAGGCAAAGGACAGCAGCAGAAGCAAACGAGAAGACAGCAAGTAACATTTACAAGGAGCATGAGACATGAAGCAGAGGCAGTTGTAGAAGGGCCATCGAACTGAAAATCTGGCTAGGACAAGCAGTCTTGTAAGTGAATTCATGTGTTTATATAATGAGGAAATTGATTCTATACAAAGAAGAATCCTTTTAGATAAGTTGTATTAATAATTGGCCTGGAGTCTATCGATTTGGCTACAGTTGAATTGATTTCGCAAGGGCTTATAAAAGGAACTAATTGGATTCACAGATTGAATGAAACCGAGCTGGAATCACATTGAGTCTTATTGAATTAGATGCCTCTGTGCAAGGCATTGGCAGCAAATTGAATTTGGGGGTTCACTATCTGAATAAGGACCTTGGTTCTGGTTGAGGGTTCTGAATTATATATGCGAGCGTGGGTGAATTAGGTAGAATCAAATGAAGTTTAATCATTAATCATACAAGCCACAGCTTGAGGGGTTCATAACCATGTGCGTATTAAAATCTGTATGATTGAGTATAATGTGCAGGCTCGTGAAGGAAATGGAGAAGTAACCAGTGGAATTGTAGAATTTGCGCATCAGAATCCTAGAGTTATATGGGCTTCGAAGGCGCGGAAGTGATATGAAGGTCTGAAGAGGATCGATGAAGAATAAAGCTCGACTTGGATCGATTTCCATTCCATCGCAGTGAACCAGCATTATATACTCCGTTTTTGAGGAGTCAAGCTCGGGATTGGCAATAGAGCAATGGCACGCAGAGTCTACAAAATCGTCGAGGGCTTTCGACTTACAATTAAGGGTGGAGTTATGTTTAAAGCCTGACGGATAAAGAAATTATATGCCACAGCATTAACATAGAGAAAGACAAGGTCGAAAGAAACGGAACCTGGAACCGTGAGTAAGAGTAACTGGAACCATGAAGGAACAGTAACGACGGTTTGGAACACCCAACGATTTTCATCGCACCGCTTTTGTGCGGTAAGTGGTTTTCGTGAAATCAACGCAATCACAGCCATCGGCTGACACGTGGCCTTAAGCGGTTTGGAGAAACCGCCCTTATCGCATGCCATCGCGCATTAACTGTCCACTGTGGACTCCACGCGATATCGACGTACGTCGTCCGATCTGGAGGCGGGTCCATCGAACGGTAGTCGCACGTCAACTAGCACGGAAGATAACTCAAGGGACGGCGCGATAAGCAGTTGGGCCCCAGTTCATCGCGCAGAGTCTGAGGTTTAAAACTCATGCATTTAATCTACGCGACACTCGTTGATTACCGTCGGATCAGTTGGATGGGGCGCGACGCGATTGCAACCGTCGGATGAAATGGTATGTATGCGTGGGTCCAATATTGTTTTATTGTTGGTAGTTGATTTGTAATCAAGTCGAGGCTGTGTAAGAATGAATGTATATATATACAGTGTGTGTATAATACGCGAAGGTTCATATGATATAGTTGGATACCATAGTATTAAATCCACTAATCCGAACTTAGGAGATGTGATATATTACGGGGTTTGGTTTATGTGATATATTGCGAGGTTGGTTGAACCAAAACCAAGTTGTAAAGTTGAATGCACAAGGTTTGTTAATGAATGCTGAGTTAATGTATGCAAGGGTATTCGAACATTGGCTGGGTTTTATTAAAGGAACATCGTATATGCTTGAGGGTTTATAACCTTATTAAAGGAAGGTTCCGCACAATATTGAAATTGTCAATTGAGATTATTGTGAGTTGCCAGATTGTGAATTTGTATTGGAGGCAATTTTTGGGATGCATTTTTTAATGCACAGAGAAAGTTTAATGTGAGTTGATAATGCTGTGACCGAATATATCTTCTATGTATTCAGATAATCATGTGTGAGCGCTCAAGTTCGTGCAGGATTCGAAAATTCAGAAAGTGAAGTTAGCCTTCGATTAAGAGTTGGAGAAATGAAATTGACTATGGTTTGAACCATGAAATAAGAAAAGCTTCCACATGTAAAGATTGCCATATTGTGAAGTTATTTGGACCATGAATTTGTAAATCAGTGATATAGATATACAACAGGTACCCAATTGCAGTGAACAGGTGAATATGCACAGGAATGAAAATGTGGGTTTGACAGGTATACACGCACAGGTGCACAAAGTTGCAGTAAACAGAAGTATACAGGACAGTTGCATGACAGCAACAAAAAGTACAAAACCAGCAAGCCAAGGGCTGAGTGAAGTTTATGTATTGAAACTGAAAATGTAAATGTTTAATTGTTTTTATATTGTTTGTGATGCAAAGGCAAGTATCCTAAGGAAAAGAAAAATTCCACTGTAACATGGAAACTTGTATATATTGTTATATTTTTAAAATGAGTTGGACAAAGGAATGAGAAGATAGAAGCCAAAGAGTCATGGTTGTTCACTCCAAATTCCTTGTGGAATACAAACAGTCATGTGATGAACTCTATATATAATATCAACTTGATATGCATAGTGAGGTTAGAGAGAGTAAAGATAGAGAATGCAAAGTATAGAAGATTGAGGCAGAGAAGATAAGGAAGAGAAGAGCAAAAAGAGATGATACAGAATAGAGCTGATATCTGAGGTAAATCAGCAAACATTTCTTTTGATAAATAGAGGAAGTTGGAGCTTCCCTATCAAGTTGAAGCTTAATAGCTATCATTTGTAGCTGACTAAGGTTGGAGCCTCCTGTAGGTTAGTGCCTGCAGAAAATTGAAGGGAGTTGGAGCTTCCTTGCAAGTTGTAGCTTGCAGAATTGAGGTTGGAGCCCCCTGTAGGTTGGTACCTGCAGAAAAACAGTGGTGAGGGGGAGTTGGAGCTTGCCTTTGCATCATAACAATAATAAGATGTGATTTTCTCCCTTTATGGGTTTCCACTTATATCTGTTGTCTCTATCTATGTTGCCTGTGTGCTGAGATGATTTATCAAATCTGCTTAATGTTTAATGCTCTCATACTAAGTTTGATATCACATTAACTTAATACTTGCTGCAACATATTAAGACTGTTCATATACTAAGGTTGGTTATAAAAGTAAGCTGTAAATAAGCTGATGAAAAATTTAAAAAGCTCATGTATTTGTTAAACTGATTCACCCACCCCCCCCCTCTCAGTTCAACTAAGAATTCAACCTCATTCATTCTGATATGTGTGGACCTATGTTTGACAAATCTCCTAGAGATCATCTTTATTATGTGACTTTCATTGATGATCACTCTAGAAAGACATGGCTCTACCTTCTCAAGAAAAAGGACGAAGTATTTGAAAAGTTCAAAGAATTTAGATCTGAAGTGGAGACCTTAACCGAAAGAAGGATAAAAACTTTGAGATCTGACAATGGTGGGGAATACACTTCAAAAGAAATAATTGCATATTGCAAAGAAGTAGATATTAAGAGGGAGCTCATTGTTCCCTACAATTCCGAGCAGAATCGAGTTGCAGAAAGGAAAAATAGAACACTTGAAGAATCTTTACGAACAATGATTATTTATCAAGATCTACCAAAGTTTCTACGGGGAGAAGCAGCAATGACCGCAGTATATATACAAAATAGAAGCCCTCGTAGAATCCTTGAAAATACAACACCTAAAGAAGCATTCACAGGAAAGAAGCCATCTGTGGACCATCTCCGAATCTTTGGGTGTCCTGCATACATCCATGTTCCAAAAGACAAGCGAAAGAAATTAGATTCTACAAGCATTAAAGGGATCTTTCTTGGCTACTGTCTTTCTTCAAAGGCATATAGAATCTAGATCAAGGAAGGAAGACAAATTGAAGTTAGTAGGGATTTTATATTCAATGAAAATCATGCCTACAAAAGATCCAAGGATATTCCTATTGATTTTGATGATGAAGATATACCACTATTTGAAGAAGAAGAGCACCATGATAAAACAACTACAATCCAAGAAGAAGAAGAAAAAGAAGGACCAAGTGAACCTATTCAACCCGTAATCATACCTAAAACGAGGAAGAGGCCAAATTGGTTAAAAGCTACTCTTGAAGATGTCGAAGGACATGGAGCTACTAAAGGAACTTTTAGAGAAAGAAAAAAGACCAAAAAGATATTCAGGATATGCAGCATATATGACAAAATTAATAGAAGTTGAACCAACTACATTTGAAGAAGTTGCTCATCAAGAAGAATGGAAGAAGGTGACGCAAGAAGAATATCAATCCATCATGAAGAATGGAGTTTGGGAAATCGTTCCTAGACCAAGTGACAAATCAGTTGTCATTTCAAAATGGATTTACAAAATAAAACATGTTATTGATGGAAAAATAGACAAATATAAAGCTAGAATCGTTGCAAGGGGCTTCTCACAAAAGGAAGGCATAAACTATGAACTTTGAAGAAACCTTTACACCTACTGCAAGATATACTACTATAAGATCCTTGGTTTCATTGGTTGCTACAATGGGATGGAATATCCATCAAATGAATGTAAAAACAAGATTTCTGAATGGAACCATCGATGAAGAAGCACACATTGAACAATCGAAAGGCTTTGAAATAAATAGGAAGGATACTCAGGTCTGCAGACTAAAGAAAGCCCTATATGACTTGAAGCAAGCTCATAGGGCATGGTATGCAAGAATGGATGCATATCTACTAAGAATTAGGTTTGTCAAAAATTTTGCAGATCCAAACCTCTACATCAAGTTGGTGGATAATGAACCAGTCATTATTCTACTATATGTTGATGATTTATTTATTACAAATATACAGCGAAGAATACAAGAATGGAAGAAGATGCTGGCAACCGAATTTGAAATGAAGGATCTGGGACTCATGCATTATTACTTGGGTTTGGAAGTCTAGAAGAAACCTAGAGAGATATATTTGGGAGGCAAATACGTAATCAAAATATTGCAGAAATTCAGTATGATGGACTCCAAGCCTATGACTACTTCCATGATCACCAATCTCAAGAAGTTGAGAAGCTCTGACTCTAGTCTCGTTGATCCTACTAGCTATGGTAAGTTGGTAGGTTCTTAGATGTATCTGGTAAATACTAGACCTGATATATGTTTTGTCATAAATATCCTCAGTCAATTTCAATTGGAGCCTCGTCATGACCATTGGTTAGTTGCCAAGCATATCTTGAGATATCTACGTGCCACAATACATTAGTGCCTAAAGTATGATGGTAAGGAAGTCCAGTTAACAGGTTTTACAGATTCAGATTAGGGTGGCAGTGAGACTGATGAAAGGAGCACTACAGGTGGATATTTTAGTTTGGGATCTGCCATGATTTCTTGGATAAGTAGAAAACAAGATCCTATTGCATTAAGCAGTGTTGAAGCAAAATACGTTGATGCATGTGAAGTAGGAAAGGAAGTTGTGTGGTTAAGGAAACTTCTATTAGATTTATTTGGTAAGCATCTAGATCCTACTATGATAAATTGTGATAATCAAAGCAACATCAAGATGTTTGAAGATCTCGTATTACATGCAAGAACGAAGATCCATAGGTTGATGGTTAGTTACTAAGCCTGATGGTAACTAGAATAGATGAAAGCTTTAGTCCATCTTAGTCCCACCCGGATAGATTACCCTGGTAAGGCATCTAGTCTGCGGCACTGAGTGTGCCTGAACTCTTCGTAGTTCATGTGTTTTGAGATCTTCCATGTACTATATAAATATATATATATATATGAATTCCTCCCTAGTTAAGAGGGAGTGTTGAAGAATGTAACTAGGTTCGGTCTTCACAATTGTACAATGTAATATATGTGTCAAGAAGAATTATTATTATTAATAAAATGGCTTATTAAAGCGTGAGTTTCATGCTTGGGTCATTATTTTAGGTCAAAGCCTCCATTGTAGGCTTCTAGGTTTATATTGAGACAATAGAGTCATTGTCAATTTTATTAGACCCTTCTTGGACTTTTGTGTCATGTAAAAATAATTATTTTTTAGTCAAATAGGTCAATTGACACCTCCAAACCAAGTCGGCCCTTACCTGATGAAGTCGACCTACATTAGGGCAATTCAACCCACAGAAGAGGCTATATATAGAGAACCAGTTAGATCCATAAGCAAGAGAGGCAGAAAAGTGTGAAGTTGCTAGAGAAGGAAGAAGATTGCAGGAGAAAACAAAATTGAAGCTTTGGACATCTATCTCTCACATGTGCGAAGTTACTGGGCATTTGCAGGGGTCGAAAATCTGAAGTTTACTACAGGTCGAAGTTTTGTTGCAGGGGAGGCCGAAATTATGCTACTGCAAGGTCGAAACTCTAGATCGATGTTGTTGCAAGGAAGTTATCATTTGGAGACGAAGGAAGGATTGACTTCGTGGTTGGAGGAGGTTTGTGTCTAGGTCAAAGAGTCTTGGATCATCTCATCTTGTCTTATGAATCTATTGAAGGAAGAGTTATGACTGGGTTTTCCCCTCACAGGGGTTTTGCCCTAGTTGTGCGCCTACATCTTGTGTCTCTTGTTCTTGTGATCTTCATACATTTATAATTTGGTAATTTCTTGATGAAAGATAAACTAATAAGAAGTAAAAGAAGCCGACATAATTCACAAGTAATTATCAAGAAAGAGGAATCAAACTCTAAATCCTACTAGCATTGATTTGAGTCAAACTCTTCCACTAACTAAACTGAGACAAACCAAGACCTTAGACCTGACCTAAAGACCTTCATCCTCAACCAAGTCAGCCTTCCAAGATGACTATGCAATTTTTACTAGTCTCTTCGCTTCATCCAAGCAACAGTCTAGAATTTCAGCCCCTAGCTTCCAAAATTTCGAACCTACTGCAGATCTGAAATTTCGACCTCCCGTGCAGCTTCAAAATTTCACACGTGTGTGGAGTACCCATGTTCCATACTTTCTATGGACCCTGCTATACGAAAAATGAGAAATACATGAAAAATGTGATTGCAAGTCAAAGAGAGAAAATTCAACTTCATTTGCTTGACAAAGACTTCCTTCTCTTTCAATAGGTTTTCCTCCTCCTTAGGGATTTCGCTCTCTTTTCTTCCTCCAGTTACTGTAGATCGAACTTGCTTGTGATGTGCTCCAAATGAGTTCGAGTTGTTTCCTTTATATAGTGGATTTTGCCTTCCAGTTAGGCCAACTTGGTGGAGGAGGCCTAAATGACCTAATTTACATCAACAATAAATTTCTTTCTTGATAGATAAAGCTCAAGAAGGGTCTTTTACATGATGACAAGGACAAGGACTCTTGACATAAACACTAGAAGCCTACAATGAAAGCTTTGACCTAAAAATGATTGACCCAATCATGAAACCCATGCTTTAATAAGTCAATTTCTTTTACAATAAAAATTATTTTTCTTTCTTTTGACAATTACATTACATTATGACTCAAATACAATTATGAAGATAGACACTATTTACATTTTTCAACAGAACCAACTCATAAAGTCTCATGATGGTAACTAAAAATGTCTCTCAAATACGAACCTCACATAACCTCTAGAACAAGGCATCTCTTAGGATTGATTCAAATGCCTCCACTTGTCATTGATTGCCCCAGGCATACGTAACAACAAAAAATAAATAATCGATCTCCCAAATGGACTCTAGCCATGTAGGTCCACAACGGGATTGTGATTTGTATCCCAAAACCTCCCATGTGAAAGGATATAGGCATCTATAGCCTTAATAGTGAAAGAATGTGGAGACGAAGCCTCCCAAGTCCTAGTAAACCTCGTTGTGATCTCATCAAAAATGGGATATTTGAAAATGAAGTGCTCCTCCAACTCGCTCCATTACAAGTGGTATAGTTGGCAAGTCCTACAAGGTGTTGGATGTGTTAATTTGTCTCCTTCCTAAGAAAATTAAGAAGCGCCACTATATATGGATTGTCAAATAATGACTTGGGGGCATCACCAACTGACACTGAATTGTCGAGAATAGTGAACAATTATATCACGTCGTTGCAAGGAAGATAGGAGGTGTGACATTTTCCTCTACTTGTTGAGTCAGCATAGAAAGATAAGATAATTTTATTAATGTTTGACGAATGACCACAAAAGTAGGTCAATGGGACTGAAGAGTACAACTAGAATGAATACAATGTAGGAGTGCCAGCGCAAATGCTAGAAAATGCCAAAAAATAATACAAAGAAAGAAACCTGCATGAGTATAACACCAAAACATATATATAAAACCATGACCAAAGTACGATGATACAAAACACTAAGTGAGTTTGTGAAGAAATAAATGCCAAAAATGGAATTTTGAAAAAAAATAAGGTGAAAAAATCAGTACACAGGAATCAAGTCATGCCCACAACTTTCCAAAAAGAAAGATGCAAAAGCAAATTGTTTTGTAAAAATCTATCATATTCCAAAAAGTAGAAAAACTTAAACTACAAAAAGTTCTATCAGAGCTGGGTGAAATCTGAGTTTTGGAGATTAAAGTGCAAGCCAAGGCCTTTCCAACTATAGTTCATGGAAGCCAAACAAACACTGATTGCTCACATTAAGATAAAATGGTCTCATTTCCAGTTTTACACGACTATTGTCACTAGATAAGATAAAATAATTGTATCAATTTCCAACAAATGGGCATAAAAGTAGGTCAATGGGAGTGCGAGTGCAAGTGCAACTACTAGAAATGTCGAAAATAATATAAAGAAAGAAACCTACATAGGTATAACATCAGAACATATATATAAATATATATACCGTGTTACAAAATACCAAGAGAGTTTGGCCAACTCAAGAACCTATTAAGAGAGAGAGAGAGAGAGAGAGAGATCGAACGATGTGAGCAATGATGTCAATATCTTCCGCGTCTGATAGTCAAGGCTGAAGGGGGCGAAAGGGGAAAACAGGTCACTAGTTCGCTATCAGAGTCCTCCAGAACCATGTAGGGGCCTGACTGTAAAATTTGGGGGGGGGAGATGTACAAGCAAGGGATACTCTATCATTTGACGTCAGAAGAAGGAAAGTCCGAACCAGGGTTGCGGGAAGTAACCTTGGTCCGAACGGATCTCTGGCTGCTCCTCTGGGACTGGTAGGTAGTCTGACAAATGGGAGGTACTCTACTCTAGCACTCTGAGAACATGTGGCCTGATGTGTGAACTGGTACTGACGAGCCAGTCTTGATAGTATCGGTTGGCCTCCCTAAGAGGGAGACTGAGAAGGAATACAAGGTCTCACCATTCTCCTGTCTGGCACACTTTGGAACTCTGCCTGCCGTTTGTTGCTTTGATCTGATGGATCAACAAGGAAGTATGATCTGTTTGCTCAGGATTCCAAGAAAATGTCAATTTTCTCAAATCTGGGCACTTTTCAGTACACTTTCAGTTTTCAAGAAAAACTGAAGGTGGAGGAAAAGTTCACTAAGTTTTCTTAAAAAACTTAAAGTGGACTATGTTTTTCATCAACAGGTAAAATAGTTCAACAAAAGTAGGGAAAGAGCTCAAATGCCCAATATTATGATAGAAATTAAATGTATCATCACGCCACTTTTCACAAGTTTTCTCTGCAGATCAAGCAAGAAAGAGTGCATTTTCAGTCTTTTGAAAAAACAGAAAATGCACTTTTAAGTAAACTTTCAGCTTTTTAGGAAAACAAAGAGTAGACTGTCACAAGACTGGAAAAGTGAAAAAATAAAAATGGATATGTGACAATGAAAATGTGAAAAGAAGGGATTCAAGGTTGAAAGAATCTGTTACGCCATCACCCACCTTTATTCAATGAAAGTCAGTCAAAAACCACCTGACCCAAAACTATCATATCTGATCAACGATGAAATAAGCATACAATAATATCATACATATCATATGAAAAAGGGAAAATTCAACGACAAAGAGAATAGCTCATAGATTATTATCGTAATTTTAATAAATGAATAAAAGACGTAAAACTGGTCATGCAAGTCAAGGAAGAGATTTTTAACCAGAAATTCAGGCAACAGAAGGTTTGAATGTTTCCAACCTCCATAGAAAATATTTAAAAAGAGCATTGCATTTCAAATGTTTTCAACAAAACGGATGGTATTTCTTAGATTTTTTTAACAGTAATATGCAACCATATAAGAAGATTACCATTTAATCATCAAAAAAGATGTAAAAATTAATTAGCGTTAAGGTCCATTTGATAGTTATGTGATACTCTAACTGACATAATTTAGAACATTCATATTTTACCTAAAGTAATGCCAGAGATGCATGATACAAGCATATAATATGAACAAAGGCAGAATTTTTTTGACACCTTTGTTGCATGATATATCAATAGACATAATTTAAAGTTACCTGCAAATTTCTGACTTCGATTTTTCTGCTCCATCAAAGGAAAAGTGGTTTCCGAAATAAATTTCCCTGAATAAGCCTGAATAGTGCCTTTCAACCCAATCAATTGTTTGCTGCTTTACTATATTTTGACGAGACCTATTACAGGCACCTTCAACCCATTCAATGAGGATGGACCTTGAAATAAGAAAAGATTCAAAATAGCAGTCAATTACTTACGTTGCAATCGAGAAATGGCAAAATGATCTCAACTGAAGGAGAGCTTGGTATGCACCCGGTATCGGATGGATCCCCTCTGTGAAGTGTTTGGATTTAAAAAACTCGTGAACACGAACATTGGCTGCCAAAACCCAGAAGATCTCTTTCAGAAGAATTCTCGTACCAACAATAGCATTCAACCAAGTAGAAGATATTAGCCGTTTCACAATTACAACAAAATTCATGGAATCACATCAATGTGCCATTGTCCAATGAATATAATAGGTACGTAGGTTGAGCAATGACTGTTCCCCATAATACCATAAAAAGAACATTTAATACAATTTGCCATATAGGAGAAACATATGCGAGTCTTACATTTGCCCAACTCATATGGTTTAAGTACACAAAAATCTTGGTTGTGAAAAACTAGCAAATAAAGTAAACAAAACCGCTGTGCATGCACAATCAAATAACCTCTAACCTCTTAACACTTTCTTTGAAATACTATCTTTCTAGTGTGACCAATGCAATCATGTTGATAGAAAATGGAAAACCACTAGACCATGAACACAGAAAAGATATCAAATGCAAGATGCATTAGAATCTAATAGCATCTGGGGAGAAATATGAGAAAGGAAAGGCTTTGTATTGCTGCTTAAAAAGGCAGAACTTGCCCATGCAGGGGCTAAAAATACCTAACTCTATTAGAAGATTGTACAATGCGCGAAAGTTTGGGATTTTTAAAGAGAGAAAAATCCTACATGTCTTTTGCACCTTGAATGTCAATGAACTTGTGAAGAAGAATATTCTGACTCTACATTGGCAATTATATTTCCTCTTTGCCACATACATGATGGTGACACACACATAACAAAATACAAAGCTTACTAGAGTAAAATATTTTAAAAGTTATAGTAAATGATGAGCATAAAATCATACCTTTGTTGTAATCATTTTCCTCTCTACTAGAAGAAAAAACTGTTCCCACTTGATGCCTTAATGAGGAAACTCATACTCGAAATTGGATTTAGAAACCAGCATGGCTTGCAAATGCAAGATGTCATTCTTGTCAAAAGGGTGTAGCTTTATGCTTCTGTCTTGTGGTGTGAGTTTTGATGTCAAGAAGAGTATCTTAGGAAGCAAAGGCTGTGATTATAGGATGGTGTCAAATGGATGTGTTACAGCAAAATCCCACACTTCAAGATAAAATCGTAAAGCTCAAGTGTGAGACCCGATGTGTACTCAAGAGGGGGAGGTCTCACTCTTGGCCGGCTATTCTCCAGCTCAAGGGGCATTCTCCCTAGTATGTCTTAAGGATCTAATGACCCAGCCAAACCAAGTCAGGAGCCCCTCAAGGCTTATACTTCTATTACAACCAGTCCATGGATTGAACAGTTATGGTTTAAGGTAGATGATAACATTGCTAGGATTTTTAGGGTAATCTCCATATTTGAGTTCAAAAGGAAGATCCCCAAACATGCACAAACAAGGAATTACAAGTTGATTTTCGAGAGTAAACCTCAGCAAAAAGTAATAAAAGATTTGTAAAAGAAAAAAGTAATGGAGGATAGAAGATTAATGTCTTAACTTGCCAATATTTTTTGGGGGGCATATGGGCTCAAGGTGCTGGAATATTCACCAATACTGAGAAGAGGGTGAATCAATATTGGGCACTTTTTGGCACTATTAATCATATTATGTAAGCATTAATAGTTAACAACGTCTTTCAACAATGCAACACAGTACACAAAACAATTTTACGTGGAAAACCAAAGGGGAGATAACCACGAAACGCTTTTAATATATATTTTGAAGATTGCATCAACAGGAAGCACCAACTTCCAAGATTCTCCAACACCGACTGGAAGGAGGCACCAACCCCTTGGTTTTATCAGCTTCAACAGAATGGATGCACCAACACCCTGGAAACACCGACTTGTTGCACCAGCACCAACCTACCCTAGCACCCTGCCACCCTGAAGTGTTCTTAGGTACCAACCTCAAGGAGTCTTTGGTTTTCTCCGTGCACCACCCAACCACCCTTTAGATAAGATAGATTTGAAATTCGAGATTATTTTCCACTGTGCTTGATCATTGTCATCATTGTACTATCTTTGCTGCCAATACTTTGTTGCACTGTCACTGCACTGCTTCTGCTACTTTTATTACACTGTTCATTTGTCACAATATCACTTTCAATCGCACTGATGACTCAACACATACTGCAGCATACCAATCACTCTTCTCTCTCAATACACTGTCATCTGCAACACTTTGTCCTCATAATCACTTGGCCATACACTACCATACTCAGCAGTAGCAATGCATTCTCTTATTACATAGGAATACACTCAGACAATATCACATCAAGACAATTTTGTCTCTGTAACATCAACCTTAGCAGCAGCAAACAACAATTCACTTCAACTGCTAAAACCTCCATCAAGTACCATAACACTTACTCCTATGAGGTAAGCAAAGCTAATCCTGGTAAACAACATGTTAACAATAATACCATAGTAGAAACCCTAATGGCTTAGAGCATGTCTTGCAATGTCACAGTTATCATATCAGTCACAACAGATTCAAAGCTATCTCAGCACTTCCCATTTCAAAGCATCTCCTAGACAGCAAGTACAACACTTCTTAGCGTGTGGTAGTAGTACAAATCTTGGACAGTAAAGCATAATCTCACAGTCCTTACTTAGCAACTTTAAACAAGAAGATCTTGTCCCGGTCATAAGTCACTCCACATACATTAGCCTTATCAGCTCTGACTTAGCAACAGTAATGGGCCACTGCAGTACCCCAAAATTTGTTGTTAATCAAAGACCAAATATCAGGTTTGACACACAATGATCAAGTTTTCAAAGCTGGTTTGTACACACTTTATGATCGGCATAAACACCACAATATTCTATAACAGACTTCTTAATACAGTCAGAGTAAATTCATCCCTCCAAGTAATAAGAGAAATATGTATAAAACAGTCTGGAACACAGAACTTTCTTACAGTCTCTGGCACTTTAGCATTTAACTCTACACCATGCATTAGATCAGAGACTACCCAGTGCAATAGCTTATCAGACCATCGTATTGACTCAGAGCCTTGTTTGCTCACTGCATCTTCTCAAAGAGCGCAGAGTTCATAGATCGGATCACTTGTTTGTTGTTGTAGATCAAAAAATTAATATGAAAATCATTGCACCAACTTCAGGCTTCACAATCACTCCAGAATGTATCTGGGCCTCTAATTGCACTGTCTCAAAATCTCGGATTGATCCATCCATTATCTTGTAGCTCAGAACTCCAAACATATTACACACCTCTCTCCATATCCTTACGCATCGGATCCAACATCCAATCAATCCACAACATAGGTAGTTTACCCAAACTGCAATTTGGACCAAAGCTACACTTGTGACCATGACCAGATCAACAATGTGTTAATCAGATTGTATTCACCCATCCTTTCATGACCAGATCTAACTCTTCGGAGCATATCAAATTAGATCAATTAACACCTTTTGTGCACTAAAAAGATAATGCATTCACACAAGAACAAAAATAATACCAATTTCAAGCTGGCAAAGGTTCTTTGCATTGGAAAGCATACACGTCTCTGAATCAACCTCGACCCAATTGAGTAATTCCCCATTGTAGTGAACTTTGAGATTGTTCCTGACCGCACTAGCTCATTATGCTGGATCAGCTGGAATAGATCGTGCTAAATCGGATCAACAGCTGTTCATATTCAACAAGTGGTCACGTAACGGGTCATCACTAGGGATTGCAAAGCTTATGACAAGGATGATTATCAAGGTCGTTATCAAAACCCTAGAAGCAAGTTTGCAGGAACACAAGACAGATGTCCAAATGGCCTCATCAGCAAAAAGTATATGTCAGTTGCTCCATCTTTCCAGCATCATATATAATGCTTCAAATCCTTTAACTATGGACATATAGCTCATGATTGCAAAAGCAAGATGAAGTCCTCCATAAGGAAAAACAATAAGTGAATAAAGAAATTCCAGAGGTCATGCTCACGGGATTTGTAAAGCTGCAAGACCATAATGAATCTACAGATATCAAGGAAGATGTGAGGATTCAGGGAAAAAAACAAGAACAAGTGAATAAAGAAATTCCAGAGGTCATGCTCACAGGATTTGTAAAGTTCAAAACCATAATGAATCTACAAATATCAAGGAAGATGTGAGGATTTAGAATGATGACCCTGCAGCAGAGAAAGTTCATATATCATTCTAAACAATCTAGCTTGGCGACTCCCAATACTATGAACGTTGAAAAGGGGAAGTCTTAAGTAGCGGCAATTACAAATTTGAAGATCTAACCTTCAAGCAACATGATTTGGAAAGGCAGATTTACAGTTGTTTGATGGCAGATGTGAAGAAGTCATCAGAAGAGTGATCAACATAATGGACAGATTAGTCAGCATTGTTTACAGTGAAGTAGTAGACTTGAAAAGCAGAGTCATGGACAGTTTTGTGGTGTGAAAAATCCTATATCTGGATTCCTACTGCAACAAATCTGAATTACTTCTATTATTTGATAATTATTTCATTACATTGAAATACCGAAGTAATTGTTGAAGCAGTCAACATAAATAATACTGTGGAATAAATCTGAGTGCTGAAACAATCTGAACAAAACTCAATGAAAAAACAACCACATTGACACAGATATTTTTGGACTAAGTCCCCGGAAAAACCCAACTTGGGAAACCGGTGCTGCAGATCTGAGGATTTGTATTATTAAGCAGCAGAATCTTGAATACAAATAGGGTGCCAACATCCGGAAAACCCTTTAGAGAAATCTAGACAGCAAAAATGACTGTGAAATACACCTCACTCAGCAAGTATCCGGCTGATCAAAAACAACACTGATGAAGCCCTCACTGCCTCTGCATGATTGCTTATGCTAGATCTGCGTAAGCTTGCGTGGGCAAGCTAGAGGGACTGTGTCACCCCTTCCTGTAGCTGATCTGGCTGATCTGAAGCTGGATCTTGGCACTCCTGGATCAAAACCCCAGCCTCCATCTTTCTCCGGACTGACTCCAAGAGACATTGCGCTGACTCTGGGTGATTCTCTGCAGTAACTGCATCACCCTAGCCAGAAACTGCGTTGTCTCTCTCCTGCATTGATGCTGCCTCTCTCTGAAATGTATTCTTGGCCCTCCTGACCAATCTCTGCTTTTGCCCCTCTCTAGATCTGATCACTGAATCAAATCACTTAGCAAACCCAGCCCTAGTGATTTGTTCTTGATCAAACGCTGTGTCTCCTCACACAAATTCAAAAATGCTCAATGGCTCAAGTGTCAAGTGTATTTTACATAGGCCCCTCACCCTCCTTATAGTCTTTCATTGACTCTTCAACGGCCAAGATTAAAACATAATCAAGGGCTAAGATTAACTTGGAGGTGATTCATGACTTTATCTAGAACATTCACACTTGATTTAATTAATACACTTTAATTAATCAAATTCCCTAAGTTTAGACTTAGGAAAACATTAAAAAATGATTAATTAATTTAATAAAATCATCTCTAAGTGGAAATTTCCAAAACCATTTATGGGTTTTATGGAATACAAGTGTCTTAGCCTATATACAAAATTACAAGGCTAGAGCATATCCGATGCTACCATAAATCAACACTCCCTCTTAGCGAGGAAAGTGCTCTAGCAAAACACCTCAATGTGCTGCTGATTTGACTTCTGGAACATCTTTGTTGTGCTGTTGATGTTGCTCACCAAAATTGCCCAAAACATGCTGCAACTGTACTGTTGTTAACTCTGCATACTGCTGCCAATTGCCATTGTACTGCAACTCCCTCTAAATCATGCAACCATGCTGTTGCACTGCTGCTACTGTTGCTAATTGCAACAAAAAAACATCCGAAATTGGACGAGTAGATCTGCAACTGAAAACTAAGACTGATTGCTACTAGTTTCTGCACTGGCTCTCTAAAAATACTGCGTTGTTGCTGCTCTGCCCTTGGTGAGCATTGCTCTGTACTGCGCTGTTGTTGCTCAACTGTTGCTGCCGTTGCTCCCTCTCTGCGCTGATCAGGCTCTAGTACTACTAGCCATTGCATCATCTCATCATCTTCTGCTGCAACTATCCATCCTACTACTGTCTTTAGGCTGTCGTAGCTCACATGTGATCCAAGAGTTCAAAAATACTCAAGGATCCCGCCTCCTTGTAAATTCTAGATCTACAAATCCAAGTCAGCCCACTTCTCTTCTTTTGGAATATGAGCTAACATAGCACAATCTTTCTCTGCCTCAATCTTGGCAACTCCTACATGTGGATCTTCCTTCTCCTCTTTATCTTTTTTCTTGAGAGGACATTGTGTGGCATAATGCCCCATTTCCCCACACCGGAAGCACTTCATCTTTAGATAGATCTTTCTTTTTCTGCTTTGGTTGCCATTTTGATGCAAGGGCAGTGTTGTCTTCTTCCTCCTTCTTGACCTTTGAACTACTACTACCATCCACCAAGTGGTTTTTCAGGAGATCTCTCCTCAACTCATGTTGTTATAATGTTGCTTGTTATCGCTTGCCGCCTACACCTACCTACAGTTAGTGAGAAAAGCCTTCAACCCCACAGGTGTGGTTGGTGGCAAGGAACTCAGAGAAGGGGCTGTCACCTATTCCCAACTCTCTCCGTTTAAGCTATCTCCTAGGTTAACTAAGGGGGGTGGTCCCTAAAGGAAAACTAAGTTAAAGATGTGAGATTTCTAGGAGAATTGATTAGAAGGAATTACTTATCAAAGATGACTCGATTTCCAATATGTAAATAAGCATATAAGTATATGAGCAATATTCAATGACGTGTTCAAAATATAGACCAGTGCTTTAAAGTAGATAACAAATGCTTGCTCAAAAATGAAATTCAAGATATAATGACAATAATCCCACAAAGGAAGTGTTAGACCAAGATCAGAATATGCAATTAAATTTGCAACACCAAATAAGGATATTTGCCAATGAAACGAGATATATCAATCATCCATAAGCATAATGATCATTAAAATGACAACATGCAATGAAGTTGTATGTAGAAGCAAATTTCCAAGTACCATAGAATTAAACTTGTTGCAAAATTTAAAGAGTTAAAATGCTTGCATCCAAAGTGCTTCTTGAGATAATATTTGCATGTGAATTTTTAAACCATCAAGATAGCAAAAATTTGGGAACTTTGCAAATAAATGTGATGAGATAGTGCTCTTGGTTTATTTTATTAATTAGTTCTAAAGCAAAGTTACAATTGAACTCTAATCCTCAGACCTCACCCTCGCCCAAATATTTGGATCTCACGGTGAGGAGTCCATAGAGGTAGAGGGTCCCTAAAACATCTATTCAACCAACTTAAGTTGGAGGTAAATTTTAGAGATGCAAGTCTAGTATGAAAAGTGAAGTGCCTAAATGATATGAAAGTGAGTTTGTAAGTGCTATGTAAAAGATGGAGATGATTCAATTAAATATGCTTCATAGTTAGAGCAATGACTCAAGTTGCCATAAATTGAAAGTATTATGCTTCTTTACTTGTAATATATTGTGAAACTTATCCAAATGAGAAATAGATCACAAAACATAAGTAAGTGATGGCAAATGAGATTGCAAACTAGGAAATTTAGAGGACTATGTGATCTAAGCAATTAATGAAATGAAAATATGAGTTACTCACATGCAACTAAATTAGATTAGCAAATGAAATGATGAATGCAAGTGATTTAGTTGAGAAAATAAAGAAAAGAAAGAAAGTTAACCACTCAAGAGGATTTACTCCCTTTAAATGAGTAGGTGAGATACCATGGGAAAACTTCCCAAGCTCCCTCAAGAAAACTCAGCTCTTTATTAATGAAAGTGAGGCCCTCTTATAGAAATGAGGGGATTGGGAAGAGCTTACAATATGCGTGTTAAATTTGCTCTTTCCCAAAGTTACAAGTGTAAGATTTAAAAAAAAAAATTACTTGTGAGATGTTTACAAAGTAAAGGCTTAAAGCCTTGAGGTGAATGGCGATTACAATTCCTCAAAAGAATGAGGCTTTAGAAGTAGAGGTGAAGTGATAAGGCGGAACTTGGATTTGAGGTTCCAAACGGAAGAGTGTTCCTTAGCCTATGCTTTAGCTCCCTTTCTTCAAAAAACTTAGATTGCTTCCAAGAACACCTATAGGCAAACAAGCAAAAGAGTTAGCATGCCAAATAAATAGTGCTGAAATATGTGAGAGGAAATCACATGCATGCGAAAGAAAAAGTTAGAAACTCAATGCAAGTATAAAATACACTTTATGTTACAAATTCCCTCACTAAGATCAGCTTGAAAGAGTTGATTTAGTGAGTGAGAATTAGGATTTAAACCCAACAACTTAGCCTCAAATGCTGGATAAAATAGATATGTGCACAAATGAGAGAAGAAATATATGAAATTTTTTTTTTAGAGATGGAATAGAAGCAAAAGGCTCATGAAACCCCCTTTTAGATAAATCTCTTGATGTCTTATGAGATTGTTGGCTTGAACAACTTGTGAGACCTCTGATATCCTTGGAGCTGACTTATTTGAATCGAAGAAGTCTTCACACTCCAATGGACTTGGCAACCTGTCCTTTGAACACACAAATTTCTGCAAACCAATTGTTAGTGCAAAAGAAACTTGGCATATAGAGGCCACATTGAACTTGTCATTTCATCGAAAATAACAAGCTACAACAAAAGCACAAAACATACCAAGTCCAAAGGAGATCTGAGATAGCTACAAATCTCCCCTCCCTAGACAATAGTGCCTTCAGGCAAATGCAAAGAAAAAACCAACTAGATTGCAATAAATAACAACATCAAATGAAACAAATATACCTCATCAACCAAAGAATGCACCACAAGAGAAGCTAGTAACTCCAAAGACTTTCTTTTATTCAGCTCAATAACAATTTCGGCATAGTAACAACAAGCACAAGCTTCAAAAAACCACTCTTACAATGAGAGCCCAAGGCTCATTTAAATAGAGCTATGGGAGCAAATCCCAATGAAAAATCAAATGACAAGTGTAGCAATGGTGAAGATCTCAATGCTTAAACAAATTTCCAAGTGGCTGCTTGATTTCTGTAGGTGGCTTCCAAAATGGGCAGCGTACACTTCTAACTGATGGTACGCTGATCTTTTCTTCACATGTGTTTTGCTTTGAATTGCCACGTGTAATTTGGAGTGGGTAAACTCCCACACAACCTTTCAATCACAAGCTGCAAGTTGACACCTTGCCAATCAAGTGTCACGCTGTTCCATAAGTCTGTGTTATCCTTTGCTGAACAGCGCTGAACAGGGCTGCGTATAGACATGAAGATGACAGCTGCGTACAAGTGGATGATGGTGAGGGAGAAAATATCAACAAAATCTGGCAGCTAACAGTCATCAAATACTTGCTTCAAGCTGATGCGTATCTCCTTTCAAAACAGATCTGCGTATTAGATTTATCTTGCTGCTACGTATTTCACCCACTCATGTTAATCTAAGCATTTAATTCTGATTGGCTATGTGTAGATATCAGTGGGAGACAAGTGAAATTAAGTGGGGGACAAGAACTGTCCCATGTGGCAGTCGTGTCCCCACTCATCTTTTAACAATTCCGTGAAACACTTTCAAGCTGATTTTCACCTTTTGAGTGGGTAATTCGAGCTCCTTTTGACTTATGTTGACTTGGCCCACTCATGGTGATGAAGTGGCTGCCATGTCATTCACTTTGTCCCCCTCTAATTTTAATGTGCACCCACATGTTGAAATAAATCGAATTATTTGAACTCTAGCCATACTTAATATTTCAACGCTGCCTCTTTAACTCAACGTGGGCCCTCTTTGACTTGATTGACTTTGAATAGAGTTGTGCTTCATGTGGTGGGCCCCACATGGCTGCCACATCATTTTTGACCTTCACTGAATCTGCCATGTCAAAATTTGACTCATTTTGACTTTAGAAAATTTTCTAAAATTTTTCCAATTTTTCATTTTTCTCATTTTTTTCTCATTTTTTCCACTGACATTAGGAAAATTGGCTTTTGAGGGAGTATAAGTCACTTTTTGACCCTCAAAGTGGGTCCTAGGATAATGTTGGGTCTCTGAGGATGAATTTCAACTGGTCACACACCCCAGACATTTCCGAAGACCACTTATTTACATCATTACATAGAAAATAATTAAAAAATCCCATTTTGCGGGAAATTTTTAATTATTAAAAAATCCTACTTAGACCTAGTCAAATTCCGTGAAATTTCAGAGATGACCTAGCATGGTAATATACATCGACTCTAGACACTAAGATGCGTTAGGGGTTCAACCTTCAAGCCGTCACCCCGGCTTTGGGGTAATGCAATGAGTGAAAAAACCTAGAAAATTTTTCGCCGCTAAAAAGAAAGAATAATTAACCAAGTAAAAAAAACACTCCAAGGTGTACTCACTTGCTGATCAAGTCCCAACATCCTAGGCCTGTTACATGGCTTTATTCATCATGCTAGTGACATTTATACAATATCCCCGAAGGGCTGCGGAATCTGAAGACTGAAGAAGAAAATGATGAGAGGAAGAAGTAGAGTTTAAAAACTCTGTTGAACATGATGATATCTGATGATATCTGATGGCACAAGTGTCTTTCGGTTCATCCTTGGGCATGGAGTCTTCACATTATCATCAGGTGCCACTCCAGTGGTCAACATTGCCCACATTGCTTCCCATCCTGGAAGCTTTTCTCTGCCTAATATACTTTGGACGAAGACTTGATAATCTTCTGAAACGGAGTTCAGCGTCAGCCTTACTAGCTCTGAGTCTTTAGGAGCAGATCCCACTGCAAATAGTTGATCTCAGTTCTCCTGAACTTGAGAGAAGAATGAGTCTGCATCCTGATATTCCACATCTTCTCTTCAAGGTACATCTTCCGCTGCTCAGAAGATCCATGGTACAACTTTTCTAGCCCTATCCACATTTCTCTAGCAGTGTTTTTGGCTGCTATGTGAGGTTCAATGTGATCCTTCACTCCATCGAGGATCAATCTCTTGGCTCTAGCCATATTCTTCTTGAACTGCCTCAGGTGCGCTGCATCAAGAGGTTCTACAACTGCACTGTTTATGAGGGCTTTCAGGTCGTGTTCATCAAGGAGAAATTCTATCCTTGATTTCTAGATAACATAGTTGGAGCCACCCTCCAATCTATCTTGGTCACGCAGTCAGTTGCTGGCCATCTCCTCAACTGTCGATACCTTGCTCTAACCCTCTGCTCAGCTTGACTTACGCACTCCTTGTGGAGTAAGTCACTTCTTTTGCTGCTGCACGGGAAAAACTGAGTTTCTTTGAGTAAGAAACCCTCTAAGATCAAGAAATCCCCAACTGTGCTTTTTCAAAATTTTCTGATGCTTATGCACCAGCTCTTACTGTTGTGCAGTAACTGCGTCCTTCAGCTACGCTGCCTCTTCTGCAACTGAAAAAGCTTACCCCTCTGTCAACTCTCTCAGAGGGATCCTTTTTTCTGCACTGGAATGCCCTCCTGGCCTGGACAGCGTAATTTTCTGGGAGGGTCTGCTGCTGCTTACGCATATCCCAGACTCTACAGCATTGATCTGTTGGTTCTCTTTGTTTCTCCTGCACTTCAGCTTAAATAAGCTCTGATACCATGTGAA
The DNA here is from genome assembly GCA_034641835.2 of Pinus albicaulis. Lineage (NCBI taxonomy): Eukaryota > Viridiplantae > Streptophyta > Pinopsida > Pinales > Pinaceae > Pinus > Pinus albicaulis. Next base: position 49,336,770 of record CM076579.1, read on the forward strand.
AAATCCTAGATCTGGATTCCTACTGCAACAAATTTGAATTACTTATCCTATTATTTGATAATTATTTCATTACATTAAAATATTGAAGTAATTACTTAAGCAGTCTACACAAATAATACTGCGGAATAAATCTAAGTGTTGAAACAGTCTGAACAAAACTCAATGAAAAAACAACCACATTGACACAATTATTTTTGGACTAAGTCCCCGGAAAAACCCAACTTGGGAAAACCGGTGCAGCAGATCTGAGGGTGTGTATTATTAAGCAGCAGAATCTTGAATACAACTAGGGTGCCAACATTCGGCAAACCCTTTAGAGAAATCTAGACATAAAAATGACTGAGAGATACACCTCACTCAGCAAGTCTCCGGCTGATCAAAAACAGCGTTGATGAAGCCCTCACTGCCTCTACGTGATTGCTTACGATGGATCTGCGTAGGCAAGCTAGAGGGACTGTGTCGCCCCTTCCTGTAGTTGATCTGGCTGATCTGAAGCTGGATCTTGGCCCTCCTGACTCAGAACCCCAGCCTCTATCTTTCTCCGGACTGACTCCAAGAGACACGGTGCTGGCTCTGCGTGATTGTCTGCAGTAACTGCGTCACCCTAGCCAGAAACTGCATTGTCTCTCTCCTGCATTCATTGTGCCTCTCTCTGAAATGTATTCTTGGCCCTCCTAACCAATCTCTTCATCTGCCCCTCTCTGGATCTGATCACTGAATTAAATCACTTAGAAAACCCAGCTCTAGTGATTTGTTCTTGATCAAAAGTTGTGTCTCCTCACACAAATTCGAAAATGCTCAATGACGAAAATGAATCACCTCACATCTATTTACTCAATCACTAATGAGCTCTAATTTGGCCTAATTGAGCCCCAAATAATAAAATAATGTGCAATAATAACATCCCTTGGTGACAAGCCCACCAAGATAGCTCAATAACATAATAATAAGCCTCTCAAGAAGGTAGAATGATCAATAAAGTGAGTCGTTGGGCCTTTGAGGAGGCCTAATGAAGTCTAGAGTGTGCCATGATGTGAGAATGGACCTCAAACATAGTGGACAAGGGGTTGGCCCCTTGTTTTCCAAGCAAATCCCTGTGGTGCCCCCGAGTGGGTGCGAAGGTCACAAGGACATCCTCATTGGTCTCCAGGTGGATCAAAAATGCATGTAAACCATTTGTAAGGGCTAGGATGATGTCATAAGCCTTCATCTGTACCCCAGATCATCTATCGAGTGTATGGTGCAAGTGTGTTGTCGGTTGGGCATGGTGAACCAGGTGCATCATCCTCATCCAGAAGGTGGAACATGAGCAATCAATGAGTGGTGTTGGGGATCCATGGAGTACTCTCTACTATGGTGGAGACCCATGGCTCTCAACACTCACCATACAAGTGCCAATGTGGCCCTCTAGAGGCCTAAGACCCCGTATAGGGAGACAAAGCACCAAATGGAGACCCACCTGCAATCCTACGTAAGATTCAATGCGTCCCCTTGCCCTCCAACACACAAAATCATTAGAATAATCAAGTAAAAAATCTTACAAGTCATGGAATCAATGGGGCATTTCATGGCGGCATGCCATTCCGTAGTGGGCTTTGGCATGTACAAGTGTCTCCAAGCTTAATAGGGGGTTAATCAAGGACCCTATTAGGTGGTTTCAACCCCTAAAAGGGGTGACATGTCCATTGTACATCCCTCAAGTGGTAGGTGGCACATAATAAAGTAATCGAACAAAGTGGGGATCAAGGGAAACATCCAAATCACATGTCATGGTACATGGGTAGCTATAATAAGGGAAGCCCACACTTGGGTATATGAGTGTAGGAGGGAGCAAATCGTGGTACATGAGTTACCCCGGCCTTTGTTTTTCCACCCTTCTTCATATGCCTTTTGCCTTTGATTGATTTTTCTTCATAACTGCTCGGGACTCTAGGGGACAGAGCATGTTGTGTAATATATAGCAGTGGATACCCCCCTTAAGGTAGGCCAATTCATCGCCCACCAAGAGTTGGGAGTCGGGACAATCATGGGTTCCTTAATGATGCAGGGGGCTCATCTAAAGCCCACAAGAACTAGGTTGATGGCCATGGATAAGGGGTAGAGCTCATGTTTGGATTTTGCCCACGTGCTAAATTTGTATGACCCGACCATCTTTTGTATTTTTTGGTACATTTCCTATTGAGAGAGACCAAATTATGTTTTTTCTTTTCTTTTTAGCTGCATCAACCTCTAGAGCATCGTTCCAGGCCTGACCCAAGGTGTGGGCAAGGGTAGGGGGAGGCTAACCCTATGTGGACCCAGCGGACATATGTGGACCCAGATGGGAAAAGAGATGAATGGGGCTAAAATGAGTAGATGGGGGCAATGTATATGTTGTCGAGAAGCGGGACCACGCAACCAAAATCGGGTTTCCCATGTAGTGTCAACCCTAAAGCTAATGGCCAGTAAAGGAGATCCCACGGGACTAGGGTACAAGATTAACCACAAAATTGGGCAGCAGAGACAAGAGTACAAACCTAGCCCACTCTTTCCGTCAAATCCCCCCACCAATCCATGCCCAAAAGTGCCCATGACAAGTACGAAAAATTACTCAACTATACCAATGAAAAGCCATACCTTTGGGGTAGGGAGGCCTACCTTCTAACATACAATCATAACAAATAGGCGAGGGACCACTTGGTTGGCTCAAGTGGCAGAGATAATGGCACACCAAGCTATCTGGTGGCTGAAAGGGACTACTGGCTACCGGTTGAGGACCATCTAGGAGAAAAAAAATTTCCTATATACACTACCCGCAGGTGGTGGTTAACAGGTTGGTTCCACAAAGATAGTGTTTACTAATTTAGTATATCACATCAAAGTGCTCACAAAAAGGTGTTAGAACAAGATATATTTGCTGAAAATTGTCGGAAAGTGTAACTAGGTTTGGTCTTCATATTGACTATGTAATTATGTATTTATGTAATGAAGAAGACAAAGGTAATAAAATATATTTTTGGTATGCTTGCTTCATGGGTTTCATGAGCAAGGTTTATTATATGTCAAAAGACTTATTTTTGATGTCTTTTAGGAATTTGTCATCTAGTCTACATGTACTAATTAAGAGTCATGTATATGAAGAGTCAAGTCAAACTAGTATGCCTCAAGACCTTGTCACATAAGCCTTGAAGTCATGGCTCAAAATGTTGCTCAAGATTAGCATTGAAATATCTCCACAAGACAGCCTATGAACAATGGACAAGTCGGCTCACATACCCCTAAACAAGTTAGCCTACACACAGATTGCAAGGTCGGCCTAAATCATAGAAAGGAGTACACTGTAAAAGGTAAGGTCTGCAGTTCATTTGAGGACATAATCTTGGACAAGTCTGAAACAGAATACAAGGTACAGTCTGTGGTTGATACAGTGAAGAGAAGTAATTTTTCAGCGTAGGATGAAGGAAGTATAACACAAAAGTAAGAGCTATTGTTCTTATATTCAAGTCTACAATAAGAGTGTGGATGGCAGTGTGTAAAAGAGGAGTATGCCACAGAAAGGAGGTCATCTTCAGTGTGAAGAAAGGCAGTGATAAAGCATATCAACAGTCCGGTCTTGATCTAAAAGGAGCCTATATACATCTCGGTCTTGGGTCAGCATATCTCATAAAGGAACCAAAGGTAAGAACTGCAAGTAGAAAGGCTACTACAGCATAAACTAAGGTTCGGTCTTTAACCTTAGAGATATCTAGAGGGTGTTGAAAGTAGGCCGAGAAAGAGATTATAGGAGAAGGTCGAGAAAGAGTCTAATTGAAAGGAAGTGACCGAGTAGGGACCGAGCTCACTAGTCTTGATGCAGAAAGGTGCAGATCGGTGCAGGACGACGCAGAGAAGAAGGATCATCTTAAGGAGTCAAAGAAGAAGCAATGAAAATGTCTTGGAGGCATACAAGGGTCATGGTACTTGTCATCTAAAAGTCTATAAGAAGAATTTCTTGTGGGTTTTCCTCTCCAAGAGGGAGAGGTTTTGGCCCTGGCTTGAAGAGCCTAAATTTGTGTCTCTTGTGTTTGGGTAATTGACTTGATGAAAGGCATAATAAGCTAAGAAGAGAAGACATAAGTAAAAGAAGTAAGCTCACAAGTAATTATCAAGAAGAGGATTTGAATTAAACCTAGCCCTACCTAATTCTCAACATGGTATCAGAGCTAAGGTGCTAAAGACAAGGGCTACTTAGCAAAGAGACACTCAAGGAAGCAAGAATCAAAGTCAAGGTCAAAGTTTCCGTTGAAAAGTCAAATCGGTTGGACTGGAAGATTCTCAAGCCATTTCAAGAAGACCTTCAAACTCATTCAAAGGATCCACTCATCAAGGAGATAATCTTTGCCATCAAAGAATTATGACATTGAAGACATTGTTGGAAGACACATCATCAAGCACCATCCAACTTTATCCAATACCTTTGAAGACATCTACATTGGAAAATTCAATCTAAAAGGGAATTTCTAACTTCATCTTCATCATCATCAAGGAAGCTGCTAGAAGGAAGAAGTCACTCTATTCAAGTAAGTATCTATGACCTCATCCAAATCTGTCAAAATGACTTATTGCAAAGACAGCAACAAATTGGTTGGGCCATCAAACTTGAGTGCATGGAAGAAGAGGATAGATTTGAATCTAATCGAACACGAAGTTATGGGCTACATCGAAGGATCCACAATTCAACCCACAAAAGAAGATGCTCCAACTCGTGCCAAATACATGAAAGGAGAAATTAGAGCCCAAAGGATTCTCATAGAATCGATTAAGGACTCACTTATACCCTGTGTATCAAAACTAGAAACTGTGAAAGAAATATATGAATAACTGGTGGAGCTATTCTCTATGAGTACTGCAGGAGAAGCAATCTCTCTGAGACAAGAACTATACAAGATGAAATTGTCAAGAGAGGAAGGAATCACTTCATATTTTATGAGGATTTATGAAATTAGAGAACAACTGCAGGAATTGGGAGAAGTAATGCCTGATAGTGAGATGACTACAGTGGTACTGAATGCTCTACCGGAAGAATGGGGAAACTTCACTTCAAGCTTATACAGGAAGAAAGAAGCAACACCATTCCAGGATCTATGGTCTCTATGTAAAATAGAGGAAACAAGATTGAAATTCAAAGTTTATACAGGATCAAATGAAGGGAATCAAGCCTTTGCAGCCATGTTCAGGAAAAAAGGAAGATTCAAAAAACTTGGTCCTCAAAATAAAAGAAGAAATATGGGCAAAGTACGATGCTTTGGATGTAATGAACTTGGGAATTATAAAAGGGATTGTCCTAAATTTGGGAAGGACAAGAAGAAAAAGGAAGAAGCCAATGAAAGGGAAGAACCTGATGCAAAGAAATCTAAGAAAGAAGAAGTGAAAGATCTCTATTATGATTGAGATCGTCTTTCTCTTTAAGTGATTTCTGTTGGTTGTAAAATGGTATGATAGGAAGCAGAGTATATTAATAGCATCATGATAGAAGCATGGAAGGAGCACTTGAAGAAGTAGCTCCTGGGAACCTCACTGATAACAACATTGATGGAAGATAGTCATCTGGATCAAGGGTCATCATTCAATAATCAATATGGAAACATGTGCTGACATTGACTAGAAAGAAAGCAAAAGGTTTCATCGAGAATTCTATCTTGCAAAATTTGGGGATTAGAACATGATGACATTTTGATGAAGCAGGTCAAGGGAATGAAGTTCTTCACTCTAGTAAAATTGTTGCAAGATGACTCAAAAGGAAAAGGATGAGGTACATATATCTATATGCTGACACTGGATGTTGTGACATCATGTCATATGGCTGCAAGTGATGGAATTCTATCTTTAGAAGTATGATCAGTGGAAGGAGGATCTCTTCTGGTGCACAGGTTGACAGTAACGGATGAAATCAAATATATGATCTCATATGGAATATGAGGTGGTTGTATACAAACAAGGAACTGGAACCTAGAAGTTCTTGGGAAAGAAGTTGTGTGGAAGGAAGAGATCATGAAGTGCAACCATGTCAAGAGGCGGTCATTATTCGGAAGTCAAGAAGATGTGACTAGGAGATTTCCTGGGAAGATATGTGGACTCTGATAGAAGTATGGTAAACAAGAAGACCCTTGACAATACATATCTTTAGGATATGTGTCAATCTGAAAAGAGGATGTCGATGCCTACATGAAGATGTCATGGTGAAAGATCATCACTGAGGTAACTTTTGATTTAAAAGTTCTTATATATGTGTGTATCTGGATGAGTTTACGCAGGGTTGCCTATCATGTGGAAGGATTTAAGATCCTTCAGAGATGGTTCGAAGGAAAGAAACATGTCATAAAGATGGACCAGATGAGAAAGACTGATGAATCATTTTCATATGGTTGACATGACTCGTGGATGAAAGTGATGGATGATCTGTGCCCTATGAAGCCAAAATTGAAGATTCCTCAATATCGAAATCCATGACATCGAGGGGAGGAACTCTTCATGAGAAGTTGGGTGTCTCACCATTGTTGTTGCAGGTCCCTAGTAGCCTGGTGGTAAGTTTCTTACTTGGAAGAAACTTGAAGTATGTCCTTCCTGAGTTAAGAGGGAGTGACATATATGATTCTCTAATTGATGTGTCATGCACTAGACCGGAACTAACAGTCGTAAGTCCTAGTGAAGGCCATGAGGAGGGAATGGATAGACACATCATTTTGGTCTTCACCTAGAAGACTGAATGGAGGATTGGGTAACCATCTGGCATTCGCTACTCTTTGAGAGTGAGATAGGGCATTCAAGATAAGAGTAGTCAGGGACCGATATTCTTTGAGGGTTGGCTACCCAAGAGAAGAATAGTCCAAGGTCATACTCTGGGAACACCAGGGTGGAGTATGTACCTTGAAGAGACAATGACTATGGTGTCTATAAGTCATGTGTATCGCCAGCATTGTAGCCCATTGTCTCGTTGAGAGATGGGGCTATTAGTCAAGGCCTTGCACTAGGACAATGCTAGTTTATATGATGCTATACAGATGTGATTACCAATCTGATTCTTCTTATGAGATTCTTCAGATTGAAAGTGACCATGTACCATTATCAATACCTCCCTAGTTAAGAGGGAGTGTTGGAAAGTGTAACTAGGTTCGGTCTTCATATTGACTATGTAATTACGTATTTATGTAATGAAGAAGACAAAGATAATAAAATATATTTTTGCTATGCTTGCTTCATGGGTTTCATGAGCAAGGTTTATTATAGGTCAAAAGACTTCTTCTTGATGTCTTTTAGGGATTTGTCATCTGGTCATAAATGTACTAATTAAGAGTCATGTATATGAAGAGTCAAGTCAAACTAGTAGGCCTCAAGACCTTGTCACATAAGCCTTGAAGTCATGGCTCAGGATGTTGCTCAAGATCAGCGTTGAAATATCTCCTGAAGACAGCCTATGAATAGTGGACAAGTCCTCTCACATACCCCTGAACAAGTCGACCTACACACAGATTGCAAGGTCGGCTTAAATCACAGAAAGGAGTACACTATGAAAGGTAAGGTTTGCGGTGTGAAAATTTCTAAATATAACAATACAGAAATCTTGTTGCAGTATCTTGATTTACTTCTCCTACTTGTGATTAAATTATATAAGTTATTTTCAGAAAAATATTCAGAAAATACCGAAGTAAACACAACTAACAGCCTACACACATACAGATCATTTACTGAACATTACGCTCATTCAACAAAGTGACACAGATTTTTCGGACAAATGTCCCCAGAAAAACCCAATGCGGGAAAACCGGTGCAGCAGATATGAGGGTTTATTATTATTATTAAGTAGAATCTGAGTACAGCAAATCTGGGCACCTTATTGGTTAACCGGACAGAGAAAAGTAGATCTACAACAATACCTGCTATTCTAGAGACTGAAAACTTGACTAATCCACACCCTCAAACGGGATTTATAGGACTCGACCACTTTCTGCTTCTAGAAACCCCAGCGTTGCCCCTAAAGCCCCTGTGTCAGCCCTGTTAGCCTCTACGTTCCTCTGCACTAGCCTGGAGAGAGCTGCGTAACCCCAGACTGGGTGATGCAATCCCTACGCTGCCCTGGATGGCCTCTGCGTAACCCTGGAGGTCTCCTGTTGGCTCAGCGCTGCCCTTTTTGGGCCTGCGTAGCGACTGAAGCCCTCTGCACTGCGCAGCTATTGCGTAACTACTGTTGTTGGCCCTGCTCCTCTACGTTGATCTTGATAGTTGCTCCCCTGACTCTTGGCTCCAAGATCAGATCATCCCCTTAACCAATACTACCCCTCGTTGCAAAAAACTCTTCTAGATATTCTTAGCAAGCCCGCCCTAGAATTCCAGCCCAGACTCTCAGCTCTACCTCGGTGTCTGTGTGTGTCTCCAACTGACCCTCAAGCCTTTCTCTTATACTTTTTCGTTGACACATCAATGATCGTGATTTAATCTCTTATCTACGGCTGAGATTAAAAGACTGCTTGATCCGCGTCATTTAGAACATTTCATCACATGTTTAATTAATTCACTTTTAAAAAAATTAATTATTTTAATATCTCACACATTATATGAAATTTCTCCAAACGCTTTCTGGGTTTTGGAGGTCTTGTGTGTCTTAGCCCCTCCAAAAAATTTCAGGGCTAGAGCACACTCGATGCTACCTCAACATTCAAAATCTCAACACTCCCTCTTAGCATGGAGTGTGCTCTAGTAATACATCCACGCCATGTATCACAAGATCTCGATGTTGATCTCTGCGCTATTGATGCTTGGCCTGCTGCCCTCCATCTATTGCACTACTGCTTTATGTACTGCTAACCATGTCACTGCCACATCTGTATTGCAACTCCCTCTCAAATTGCTGTATCATGCTGCCCAGAGCACTGCCACTGCAACTCAGTTGCTGAGAAGTAAGCAACTGAAAGACTCCTGCCCAATCATTGATGTTGTCCTCCTAAAGCCACTGCACTGCTACAGCTCTACACTGCGTAAGCACTGCCTCTTTGCGTTGTTGAAGTCCCATCAGCCTCTACACTGTTGCTGCGTCTGCACTGTGCTGCTCCCTCTACAACACTTCAGCACTGCCCTCTGCTTCACTGTGATCTTCTGCAACCATCTCCTACTTGTCCCGCTACCGTCTTAAGGCTCCCGTAGCTCGTATGTTATCCAAGAGTTGGGCTTACTCAAGGATCCTGCCTGCTTGATCTATAGCTGCTCTACAGATCCATATCGCCCCACTTAGTGACTCGTGAGCACTCATGGCTACGTCATCATTACTCCCATCGTCCTTTGTTGTTGCAGCCTTGCAATCAAAAGTTCCTTTGTCCTTCCTCTTAGGACAAGTGTTGGCGAAGTGTCCAAGTTAGCCACAGTTAAAGCACCGGACCTTCGATAGGTCCTTCTTCTTCTTCCCTTGCTGCCTTCGTTCCTTCGATGCAAGGATTGCATCATCTTCCTCTTCTTTCTTCACCCTGACAATTATGTTGCTACTGTTCTACCTCTTGGTGATTCTCCTGATCTCCTCCTGACGAAGGATTGCTCACATGTTCGCCCAGGATGGTAACGTTGCCCTGCCCAATATGCTCTGGACAAACGTTTCCCACTCCTCGGTGACTACATTCAAGGCAGTCCTTACCAGGAGTCTTTCATCCGAAGTCGCAACCATGGCAATCAGTTGATCCCAGATAGTCTAAAGTCGGAAAAGGAAGGGATCTATCTCCTCACCTTTCTGCATCTGGAACAGCCTCATCTGATTCTCTAGAAGCATTTTTCTTTGAACGGAGCATCCCTGATACATCATCTCCAAAGCGGTCCACATCTCATTTGCCGTCTTCTTTCTGGGAATATGTGGCACGACATGATCTTTTACTTCGTCCATAATGAAAAGCTTAGCCCGTGCTTGATTTTCATTGAATTTCTTCAGAGGATCAGGATTTTCAATCTCAGCAAGAACATTCTCCGCATGGTTCTTGATGTCGTACTCTGTTGGCCCTCAATTTTGGTCAATTTTGCTTATCAAAAATCCACCAAATAACCATCATATTCCACTTTATATCATCCATATATGACTCATTTTGACCTTATTATGCATATTCAGGTAATTAAATTAAGTTTTTCAATTTTTAGAGATTTTTGTATGAAGTCATATGTGCAGGACACCTGGGCATGAGCTGAGCATATATTTGGAAAGTTTGGGAACCACGGATGGAAAAATACCTATTAGTTCGGTCAAACTGAGCTAAAACAGGCCCGGTCAATGATGGTCAAACTTGACCTATTTTTCAGAAATCCTTAGGAAAAAGGGCAGAATTAGTATTTTTTGGGATTTTCCTGATTTTGTGAAACTGAATGGATGAGTTCGACCTAGATGGATGGGATTAGAATGGATAGGACTGTTAGAGACATTATAGCTTAGTTTGTTTATTATTTGTCTATTTAAACCAAGCTTATGGACCATTCAAGCATGTAGAATTTGTATAATTTTGTATTGAGACTTTTTGAAGAATTGGAGACAATTTGAAGAACCAGTTTCATTTTCTATTGGTTGTTCATGTTGTGGATGAATGATTAAGTTTGTTGTAGCTGAGAAGTTCTTCAAATGTGCAAGGCAAGGGTGGAGGGCCCCCACACCAAGCTAAGTACACTTTTTGGTTAAATTAGCATAATTTTCATGAACTAGTTTTGCTTCAGATTTATTATTCAGTCATTTGATTGAAGATTTCTTATGGTTGTTGGATGATTATTGGTTTAATTCTAATTTGCATATGAAGGGACAAACAAGAATTTAAGTTAAATTCTCGTTCTATCTAATCATGAACAACAACTAAAATTCATCCTCTTTTCCTGTCTTGAGTTATTTCGTGAATTTCCAGTTTTAATGCAGTGGTAACAACAATGGAATAGAATTGTAAAGAAGGACAACCTCGACCTCCTAAGTTAGGGGCCTCTTCTCCTACATTTTATACATCATAGACTATTGTTAATCGGTTATTTAGTTTCTCTTCATGAAAGTAGTACTATGGGGAAGGACAACCAGGATCTCCTAAGTTAGGAGCCTCTTCCCTCACTTATTACATATTGAATCAGAACAGCTTCACAACATATTTTCTTTGAGAAAGGAAAATCTCACCTGGCTTTTGCCAGACCTCCAAGAATAGGAAATAGTGCATCAGTCCTAGGTTCTTCATCTCGAACTCAGAAGTTAGCTCCCTCTTACATTGATGAATAAGAGGGTCAGCACCTGTTAGGAAGAGATTGTCCAAATAGAGAACCAAAATGAGAGGCATATCTTTATCAACCTTAAAATAAAGGTTTGGATCAGCATCACTTCGAGTGAAGCCCAGCTTCATCAAGTAGCTATTAATCCTCTCATACCATGCCCTGGGGGCTTGATTCAACCCATAGAGGGCTTTCTTCAACCTGCATACATATATGTCTCTATCTTCGACTTCGAACTCCAGAGGTTGCTCCACATAAACCTCTTCCTTGATTGAACCATGTAAGAAAGAAGTCTTCACATCCATCTAATGGAGACTCCATCCTTGCGTTGCAGCAAGGGTAATGATCAATCAGATGGTGGTGTAGCGGGCAACAGGTGCAAATATATCGTCATAATCTATACCTTCCTTTTGAGAGAAACCTCGGGCAACAAATCTTGCCTTGTACTTTTCAGCACTTCCATTGGCTCCATGCTTGATCTTGTAGAGCCATTTCGAGGTGACAACAGATTTGTCATTTGGTCTTGGGACCACATCCCAGACATCATTCTTCATAATAGACTCATATTCTCCGTGCATAACATCCTCCCAAATTTGATGCTTTACGACTTCTTCAAATGTTCCAGGCTTAGATAGTACAATAGTGCTCATGGTTGCTAGGTACCCTTGGTACCTATTCAGCTTCTTGCTTTCACGGAATGTTCCTCTCAGAGCAATATGTCTCTCGACATTTTGGAGAGTGTCTCTAAGCCATGAGGGTCTCCTTTTATTTGAAGGAGGTGGATCAATAGGATCCATCGGACCTTCAACATCAGGCATCGGTTCATCCTTTGGTTCTTCCAGCTTCCTTGCTTCTTCTTCTTCTTCTTTGTCTTCCTTTGAGCTAGTAAGAGCCCTAACATTCCTAAGGGCAACATCTTCATCGAAGGTGACATCATGGCATATCTCTACTTCTCTTTGACCAGGCACATAGATTATATATGCCTTCGAAGTTTCACAATAGTCCACAAACATTCCTTTATTCCCAGAAGCATCCAACTTGCTTCTCTTTTCCTTCGACACATGAAAATAAACGGGACTTCCAAAAACTCGAAAATGGGATACATCAGGCTTCTTACCAGAGAAGACTTCTTTGGGAGTTTTGGAGTCCAATGCAGAATGTGGGCATCTATTTTGAACATACACAGTAGCGTTGGCAGCTTCTCCCCATAGAAACTTCGAAAGACCTTGGTCATAAAGCATGGCACGGGCAGCTTCCACAATGGTTCAATTCTTTCCTTCAACAACACCATTTTTCTCGGGAGTATACACAGTAGTTGTCTCCCTCTTAATGCCAGCTTCCCTAAAAAAGCCATTGAATTCATTCGACTCATATTCGGTACCATTATCAGTCCTCAAAATCTTGATCTTCTTCCCTGTTTGATTTTCCACCAAGGCCTTAAAGGTACGAAACCACTTGAATGCTTCATCCTTCTTTTTCAAGTAGTATATCCAAGTCTTGCGGGAGAAGTCATCTATAAAAGTGATATAATACAAGCATCCTCCCAAGGATGTTACGGGCATCATACCAGATAGATCGGAATGTACCAATTACAAAATATCAGATGTCTTCGTGACACTTGAGGGGAATGGCCCCCTAGTATGCTTTCCTTCAGCACAACCCTGACAAGCACCTTCATGATCATCTTTGAACTCGAGCATCCCTGTCACCACCTTCCTTGCTTCGGTAAGCGCTTAGTAATAAAGGTGTGCAAACCTCTAGTGCCATAGCTCAGTTTGAAGAGTTGTTTCACAAGTCATGGCCCCTAACGGACTTCCACCAACCTAATAGAGTGTATCAACTCTAAAACCAATAGTAAGAGCTTAATTGAAGTTCTTCTTCCAACTGCGTACCTTTCCATCGATGAATGCCACCTTGAATCCTTTGTATTCCATTGCTGAAATGGAAACTAGATTCTTCTTCAAATCAGGTACGTACAACACATCTTGTAAGCGGAGGACTTGACCTTGAGTTAGATGAAGGGTCACAGTCCTTGTCCCTTTCACAGGATAGGTGGCATTGTATCCAAGGATAATCTCCAAATTAGTATCATTCTCAATCAAATCATAAAGGGATTCTTTATATCCAGTGAGGTGCCTTGAAGCACCACTATCAATCAACCAGACATCCAGGGTGTCAGGAGGAGATGCAGCAGAGAGGGTAGATATAAGGATATATTCATTTTTCTCATTATCAACAACATTGGATTCATCATACCTAGAATTCCTTGACCTCTTGAAAGGTTGATCATTTCCACTTCGATCAGAGGGGGCCTTCCTCTTATTTGCATGAGCGGTAAACACAGTAGCGTCACCTCCAGTCCCATTTGAGGGATGGTCTCTCTCCATCATTCTTGTCTCCTCTTGAGTGCATCTCGTCAACAATTCATCAAAATCAAGAATCACATTATTATTAAGAATAGTAGTATCGAATACATAACAATCACGAGGGAGTCCAACAAGAGCAATGAGAACGAGCTCTCGATCAGCTACTTCTTCTCCAATAGCTAAGAGATCATTCCTGATTTCTGTGAGCCTCATAAAATAGGATTGAATGGATTCTTCTTTGCCCTTCTTGATATTCTTCAACTTGTTCTTGAAGAAAAGAACTTGATTAACATTGCTATCCCTGAACATCCTAACCACCTTATCATACATCTCTTTAGATGTAACCAGCTCGCAGATATAAGCAACCAAGTGCTTATGAATAGAATCCCTGATGATCATCTTTGCCTTGACTTCCCCTTTTCTATACTTCGTCTTTGTGGCAGTCGGTGCATTTGATGGAGGCTCATTTATCTTCCCTGCACATAGTCCATGACTTCTTGAGCTTCCAATACCAAATCCAAACACATCGTCCAGACAACAATTCATCAAAATCAAGAATCACATTATTATTAAGAATAGTAGTATTGAATACATAACAATCACGAGGGAGTCCTACAAGAGCAATGAGAACGAGCTCTCGATCAGCTACTTCTTCTCCAATAGCTAAGAGATCATTCCTGATTTCTGTGAGCCTCATAAAATAGGATTGAATGGATTCTTCTTTGCCCTTCTTGATATTCTTCAACTTGTTCTTGAAGAAAAGAACTTGATTAACATTGCTATCCCTGAACATCCTAACCAACTTATCGTACATCTCTTTAGATGTACCCAGCTCGGAGATATAAGCAACCAAGTGCTTATGAATAGAATCCCTGATGATCATCTTTGCCTTGACTTCCCCTTTTCTATACTTCGTCTTTGTGGCACTCGGTGCATTTGATGGAGGCTCATTTATCTTCCCTGCACATAGTCCATGACTTCTTGACCTTCCAATACCAAATCCAAACACATCGTTCAGGCAGGATAATTAGACTTATCAATGAACTTATCATCACTCTTGAAACCCTTGTATGTGGAGGCCATTGGTCCTTGATAGGACAACTTCTTCGGTGATTTTTTTTCACACTAGCTTGGGCTTTGTATTCACCTTAGCTCTAATCCCATGTTAAATTTAGATAACCATGGTATGTTCTATGCTTAAAGCAGTTTACTTCAATCATTCTTATAGGCCCAATTCATATTAGCAATCACATAATCATTGAAAGTAAATGTTGATAGAACATAATAATAGATCGACAGAAGACAAGCCAATATAATAAATCAAAATTTACAATTCTTCTTGTCCTGCAAAGATAGAGAGAAGTGTTTGTTACACAAGTCAACAGGATGCCCTAGCCAACAAAGACTTTGGCAGGTCAAACTAGCTCTTCCAACTTCTCGGAGGTTCAGTCAAACACATACAAGATCAGCCTTCCTTCAGTGTCACACACACCTCATGAGACAGCTCCCAAAACAGTCAACGCAAGTCAACAAAAGGATTTTCGGCATCCATTTTCGACATCATCCATATTTCCAGCATCTAGATTTTCAACATCCAGATTCACACATGGGAGAGAGAGAAGCCTCTTCTAGGTTATACGAACCAATCAAATCATGAGGAATGTGTGTGATGATGACTCTGCAGGTTCCCTACAAATCGAAAGGGATAGGGGGCTTCAAGATGGTCGATGACGTATGCAGCGCTCATATTTTCTTCATAATGTTGAGGGGAGCGACACCTGCTCAGATTCTGTCAGGGACGATGAATCTAAACAGTGTCGTGAGGATAAACCTCACAATAGAAAAGTCTTCAGCATAATTACCCAAAGGAAAAGACCAACTACCCAAGCAGAAACTATCCTACCCCAAGAGAGAATTCAAAATTAGATAAACGAAGATTATTATTAGGCTTGGTATTCCTTTTATTAAATGACTAAAAATTAATGTTGGGCAAGCAATCATCAAGTCAGCCTCTCCTCTAAGCAATAAAAGTTTAATTCTTAAGAAGGTTTTCCATCAAGTCAGCCTATATGTCTTCAAGTCAGCTAGCCCCCTCAAGAGGTACATTTTCGCATGATCAAACTACTATATATTTGTTACACCAATTTTTGGTCATCTAACCTGTTACTATTAGATGGACTAAAGTACACCATGTAAGACCAATTTTACCATAGTAAAATTGCTTTCACTATGAAAAATAACTTAGTAATCCATTATTTATTAAGTTGTTTCTGGTCTAAACAGGAAACCCCATGAGGAATAATTGAATAAATCCTTATTTGTTTGATTTTCCTCAAGGGATAATTAATTAAACCAATGTTTAATTAATATTTTTGGTCATATTTAACCCAAAACAGGAAAATTAATTAGATAAATCATTATTTATCTTATTATTTTCTAGGAATAATTATTTAAATAATACTCCTTGTTAAATTTGACTAAATCATTTATAAATAATTAAATAAATCACTATTTATTTAATTATTACTCAACCACATTCTCAAAATAATAAATAAATCATTTATTTATTTATTATTTATAAATAAAGGGATTTGACCAAATTCAAATTCTTTTTCCCTCCAACAAAAATAATAAAATATTCCATAAAAGCTGGATCTAGATTTGATTAACAATATTTTAATTATGCACCAATATCTAGACTAACTCAATATTTTGTTATAAATAGAACAGTTTTTCCATTCATTCACTACCTTTTGTTGCCTAAAGATCACTCTGGATCTATACTTTTGGTCTGACTTTGATCGTCCATCATTGTCATATTTTTCTACTTTTTGGCTTATGAGCTCCCTTTGAGTTCCATTTTTGTCTGGGTTTTCTGCACCATCAAAAGAGAGAGATCTTAGATCTGAAGCGTCGAGGACATACAAGAACCCATCCCATTGAGGGGGACTGGTAACATCTTTCTATGTTCCCTTCCCAGGTGTCATAATACAAAAAATTCTTTAAAAATTCTTGTCTTGTTCATTGGATGCATGGAGCAACTCTTGCTTTTTATTTGTTGTTTAATGTCTTTAACTGCATAGATCTAGATTTCTGTAGCATTTATTCTGATCAATAACTGCAGATCTAAGGAAATTGACAGTCATATTTGATGTTAGAGCTATTTGTTATGCACAGTTAAAGTGAGCTTTTTTCGTACGCTTACGATTAGAATTCACACTAACAACCGACGACTCCACTAGGGACTCCACAAGGGTTTATAGTTACAACCATTGTCGTTTTTCAGATCCCTACATGACCAACTACTTCAACTCCTAGGGTTTTTCTTCAGCTTCTTATTTTGCATTCCTTGATGTTGTTTTTAACCTTTAAAACCCTAAAACAGTGAAAATTCTTACTTTTGTGTGTCTCTAGGCCTATTGCGCAGGTAACAAGTATCAGTCACAGCAAAGACGGCAACTTTTTCTGAAATTTGCTCCCGAAACAGCCGGAAGTACAAGTCGCACTTTTTGGGCCAAAACCTGCGACCTCAACCTTCAAGAAGCGGAAAACAGCCTGAAACTTGCGACCTCAGCAAAAAACAGGTCAGAAACTGCGCCCTGTATTTTTTGCGGGAATTTTTCTGTGATTTTTCTGGGTTTGTCTGGGCTACTGTTCAGGGTTGTCTGACCTCCCTCTCCACCCGTCTTGGACCTGCACTTGCTTCGTTTTACTCATCGAAGTAGAAACCAAGCCCCGTAGGGCTTCAATACGCTTCCACCTTTTTAGGAGGAGTTTAGCTGAAGAGGTCTTCTGAGATTTCAGTGTGTTCAGCCATTTTTCAGATTTGAACCTGTACTTTCAGATCCATTTCAGATTGGTTATTCATCCATCCAAAACACGACTTTTCAGTTTTGTTTGGTCCTCTTTTAGGGTCCCCTTTGTTTCCCTTCAGGTTGTAGCCTTTCGCCACCTATTTTTGCAGCATTTTTCCCTCTGGTGTTTGTTGCTTTCTGCACCTATTTCCAGTAGATCTAACCCTTATATCCCTGTCCCTCCCGACTTTAGATCCATTGGCCATTTTGTGTCTTTTGACTAGATTTCGCCCACCCATAGCCTAGTTGTTGGGAAGCCCTCTTCCTTGGGTTTAAATTGATGCATCTTTAGTTGTTTATTTTCTGTCGTATTCAGTTTCTTTTACTGTCATTTTCAAATTTATTTACAGTTATACAACATCTTTTTTCATTTTTCTCTACACACGTCTAGGCTTAATTAAAATTAACACACTTATCACACACATGCACACCCTAAGCAAAGAGCGCGTTTACACCGCCAGGCCAAGACTTACACATTGTCATCAATTGATCCTACACCTCCCTGCCCTTGTTTACCTCTCTTCCTGAACATTGTAATCAATTGATACTGCACCTCCCTGCCCTTGTTTGTCTCTCTTCTGTTTGTGATCCGTGTCTCTTTACCATCATTGCGCCCCAGGGGCATTTATCCCGAAGACTCCAAGGCCTTCATCATCAGTTTCCGTTAGGAAGACTTACTCCTCCACGTAGGGTTCGAGTTCGTCCTCCACCGAGTCCCCATTCCGACACTGCTTCTGGTTCATCGGGTTCCCCTTCTGATTCTATTCCCGGCTCTCCTCCTTTCACCTTCACCATGTCTGGTCCAAGACCTAACGCTGGTGGCAGCCCCGGCCCTAATGCTGGGAATGCTACTAGTGGTGCCGCAACAAGAACTATTCCGGCTGCCCCCTTGCTCCCTTATATGGCAAGCCTAAGCCTTCCCGATTTTAGCCAGTTGATTAATGACCCCATACACCATGATCCTCGTTGGCCTGCTATGCCAACCAAGCTCCCTTCAGACATCCCCAAGTTTGAAGGAATTGCTGGAGAGGATCCTACCAACCATGCTCGTTCTTTCCACATGTGGTGTTCGTTTAACTCCATCACCGATGACTCTGTCCGTCTTCGGTTATTCCAGCGTACGTTTACTGGAGAAGCTTCCAAGTCGTATGTCGACCAGGCCTCCTCTCATACTAGTTTGTGACCCTTGCTAGGGATTTTCTGTCTCACTTCCAGCTTCCCCTTTGCTATGACACCGGTACCGAACTCTTGACCTCTTTCCGTTAGTCTTCTGCTACCCACCTATCTGACCATGTTCAAGAATGGCGTAGAAGAAGGAGCCTATGTCGAGCCCCTACCTTCGAAGACCGTGTCTACATGGACTGGTTTCTCAGATCCCTTTTGCCTACTATTGGCAAAGATGTCACATCTCACTTTCCTCAGACCGAGGAAGATGCCCCCCAGATTGCGTTGAAATATGACCTGATCTACGCACAATCTGGTTATGTTTATACCGTCTCACCTGAACTCCCTTGACCCGGTGGTGCCAACGCATCAGGGGCATCCCATGTCGCCGACGGTATCGTTGGATCCCTTTCACATCCATACACTCATCATCCCATGGTTATGGTTTCCCTCAGTGAGGGGCCAGCTCCTCCAACACCTTTCCCCCTCCTGGTAGCATGTATCCAGGATACAACATGCCTCCTCCTTTTGCCCAACCTGTTTACCCCAATGTTGCCAACCTCCTTATTATTTGTATCCGCAACCTGGTGCTCCAGCTACTCCAGCATTAGCACCTCAACCTCCCTTGCCTTCTCAAGCTCCGTAATAGCAGCCACCCCCTCCCTCAGGGGCAGGTGCATGCACAGCAGAGTGAGACTAATCCTCCTACTTCCAAAAAGAAGAGGAAAGGCAACCAAAACCAATCTACTCCAGGTAATCCAGGAAACAATCCCTAAGGGAATGCACCTAACACTGCAACCCAGCAACGGGGCACTCAACCCAAGCAAGACAGGCCCATTCGCACGAATAAACCTTGTTCTTGTTGCGGTGTCTATGGTCACTATACCCATGATTGTCCTCTTTTACCTCAGATGCGACAGATGTGGGAAGCTCAAGCAGCATCCCGAGGACAGCAAGCCTCCCCTTTAGTTCCTCCCAACGCTACCCCTATCCAACCGATTGTGTTTACCAATCCTTTCCCCCAGCAAGGATCTGTGGCTACCCAACCCCCTGAAAATCAGGCGGCCACTCAACCTCCTCCATCTGGTACCTCTGATTACCAAATCCTCATGATGAACTCTGACCAACCCAATACCACTGACCTCAACCTTCAGACTCGGTCCCATCAGTACAACAAGCCCCCCCGCTATGTCTGCTAGCGAGCCCCCTTCTTTAGGTCCCACAGAGCCTCTTTCGACACCCAATGGTCCTTTACAGATCCCTCAGCCTAAAGCAGAGGTTCATACTAAGACCCCCAAGGGACCATTACGACGAAACGCTACTTCTAGTAAAGTTGCCCACTCCTACAGTATAGTAGATGACTTGGCGCAATCCCCTGCAGCCATGTCAACGCTGGAAGTCCTCCACTCATGCCCTTCACAACGAAAAGCTCTACTAACTGCCAGCCCCTTGGCATGTTCTGCAATTTTCCTATTACCCTTGCGGACAAGACTATTTTTGTTGATGTAGAAGTCATTGATGCCCCTTAGACTACAACATTCTATTGAGTCGTAGCTACACTTATGCGATTTCTGTTGTCCCATCTGCGGTTCACCGTAAGATGTGCTTTCCTCATAACGAAAAGATCGTCACTATCGATCAGTTGACATATTACGAATCGAAGTCTCAGACCTCCCTTAAGTCCATCATCTCTTCGGTGGCCAATAAACAAATAGTCGAACCTCCGACCAATGTCTCACCCGGAGTCTTTAAAGATTCCTCTTTGCTTGGTTCTTTCCCTGGTCTCCCCCCTCCTATCTCCGACCCTAGCTCGTCGAATGTTTACATGATGCGGTTCGACTAGTCAGCAACCCCACCCTCCGCAACCTGCTCCTAGTACTTCGACTCAGCCTTCAAGACCCCCTCCTCAAGGCCCCTCATCCGTAGCTAGTGTCCATGATCCTATCTACCCTCCTGGAACGATTCCCCCTGGCCTTAACCATCTCGGAGTTGTCCCGCCTAGAAATTACCCCTCCGGTCAGATATCGTTTCTTGCTCCCCCTCCTAGAGTATTTTCGGTACTTGTTATGGCTACCTTGTCTCTCCCTAACATGACCCTGGGGATCCCAGTCTGGTACATTGATCCCCCAACCACTATCCCACCTTGTCAGCCCAAACCATATATAGCTTTGACCCTGGTCCAACCGGTCACCATAACCCCTCCCTTTGCTTTTGTGCCTCAGCCACCTCAACAGTACCTTACTCCTGTTACGAAAGCCTCAGATGAGGGGGGAAAAGCCCACAAGAAGGCACCTAAGGACAAAGCTGCCCAGACAACCCCTGCTCCTCCTCAGCCTCCAAAGCGTACCCCTTTGTGTGCTTTGTGTGACGTTGTCAGTCATGCCACCCATACCTGTCCTGAATTGCCTCGTCTCAAGCCCATGGTCAACGAAGCGTTTCCCGAATCTAATATCCCAAAGGTCCATGTCACCTTACCTAATTCAGCCAAGAAACTCAAGACTTTGCACACAAATCACCCTTGTGGTTTGTGTGATTTCCATGGCCACTATACTCACCTCTGTCCCCACCTTGATGACTTTTGCACCTCTCTAGCGACAGTTTGCCAACTCGAGGCCGAGCACAACAAGTCCATTGCTCCCTTGCGAGTTTTGCTTCGGCAAAACTAGAGGACACATCCACTCCCATTGACATTCCCCCTCCCGATGTCAAGATGACGGAGTCTTCGGCCTCCATCCTCTACTTGTCATCATCCATGAGATCCACAGTGGAAGACCCCTCTAGGACTTCCCCTTCTGTTTCGCATGACCTCCCTTCAACGATCACCCTGGGCTCAACATCGATGGATCCTTCATCTACTTATTTTTCGGTCACCCTTCGTGACGATGCACATGTGAACCTCTATTCTCATGATGATGAGTCAGGTAGCTTCACCATGTCAGGTGGTCTTTCTTCCACCAGCCACCCCATTTTCTATTACGATGACGACATTATGGAAGCATTTACCACACCTGACTTTGTCTATCCCCCCTTACATCGAACCCATGCATTTGATCCACATATACCTAGTGGCCATTAAATTGACACCCAATGTTTGGGTAAGGGGGCACCCATATTTGAGAGTCCAGGAGAAGCAATTCTCCACAACCCTCCTAGTGCATCTAGACGTGTCGACTCTAGTACCATTATTCTTCCTCATTTAGAAGAACCTCTGGAGTCCCATATCACTTCAGATCACTCTAGGGATGACTCCCCTCATCATTCCTTCCTCTTACATCAACAACCCAGTCACCTAGACATTGTTGTTGACAAAACTGCATGTTTTCTAGCTGAGCACCAGTTCATTACATCCAAATCCACTCTTTGGGATAGTGACACTATGTATGTGAACCCAGAAATTTAGTCCATTTGCTTCATATATGCAGTACCAAAAGAGATTGGTAATCCTCCATTCCCTTTCTCGAACTGCATCTATCCATTCTTCCCATAGAAGATAACCATAACATAAACAAATGGCGAACCACATCATGAAAATGTGTTTAGATTCCAATTTTCTATATACATTTGGCATGACCATAACATGCTTGGGGGCACCTATGCCCCTCAACCATAACAATCCCAGCTCTCAGCCAAAAACAGCACTGAAACTCATTTCTCTAACAAGTCGCACTTTTTAGGCCATTTCCTAAGACAGGTCACAGTTTTTTGCCCAGTACCTGCTACTCAAGTCGCTGGAAAAGACCCTAAAAAGTGCGACCTGGCCTGTTCTTGAGCTTTGGGTGCCTAAACTGAAATTTTAATCCACTAAATTGAAAGAGTATGGTTAGGCCTCTTACCTGCAACTAACAGATCTCGATTCTAACGGTCGATTTGTCCGCTTTGATCGCCGCAAGATTAAGGGCCTTTTCTCCTCTCTACATTCACCACAGCTACACTAGCAAATGAATCAAATTGGAGGGAAAATGCCTTGTTAAAAGAGAAACTCGAGATTTTTCTTTCGCCCGCTGTGACCAAAATCGTAGCTCGGTTTGACAAACCGTCAGTACTGTTGGAAAGCTCTCACCAAGCTCTCAAACGGGTATCCTTTCATTTTTGGTGACTTGACACTTCACCCAGACACATTTTTGCCAAGAAAGGTCACTTCACCGCTTTTCAAAATCGAATTTTTGCACTTGCGACACTTGTACTTGGGGCACCACTTTGCCTTCATACTTGTCGATGCTCGTGTCGATTTTCGTCGTGAGTAACCATCTTCTACTCATGTTTTTATGGTCCCCATCGGGCCTCTTCTATGTGGCAGCATCATCGAGTCGCCCTTGTTTAGAGCATCCGAGTTGAGTCATCATCACATCCATGGAGTCTGTCTTGAGTCCCTTTTGTCTCCCGTCACATTCTTTCACCCTTCACTGCTTTGTACCTCCCTCGTGTCGCACATTTTGGCCTCCAGTCATACTATCCCCTATCCCCTCTGAAGTCGAGTCAGTAGCTGCCAGGTCATTCATGCCCTTTATGCTCTGACAAGGGAAGTTGTCAGCCCGCTACTCAGTACCCCCCATTCTACCATTATCCCTAGTGTCAGTCGCTCTACTATTATCCCTCGTGCCTTAGTTGAGGATTCCTCATTGCCTCACCTATGGCGGACCTCTTTCTGTCGACATCAGCTTATTCATTCCAGAAGATAGGTCTAGAGGGCGGTGTACCTTGGTTCCAGCTTCCATTCGTGTTTAGGAGAATCGGATCAAGAAAAGGATCCCTTTATTGCCCTTTGACTTGATTGTTTCTCAGTTCCAGCTCCTCATGGCATGATCGAGATTCGTATACTTGATGGTTCAGTGATTCAGCAGATTGTACCAGTGATTCTCGGGTGTGTATGAGATGTTTCAGACCTCATGAGGGGGTGGCCCTTCAGGTAGCCCCCCACATGCCCGGATGACCTCTCTACTACAGCCTTGGATGCAACTCCATAGATTTGATGGTTTCGACCTCAGCGCAATGCAACGCCCTTTTAGTTTGCATGTATCATTCAGATTTTTGGAGCCCTTTCCTGTTTTACAGGGCGTCTTTGGTTGTAATTATATCTCATGTACTCAGATATTATTGTATAAGACTTGGTTGTTGTCCCAGGCACAATATGTATGTGGGATCAATTATCATGTTTTTTATCTGGCCCATTTTTATGCCAGCATGTACTATATAGTTCAGTCCCTTGTTTGTTGGACGCATCATATTTCTTTGTACTATGTTATCTCGGCGGGCATAGGTATGCCTCCCCCGCCTCATGTAGAACAGGTACTCACTCGTAAAAGAGACTTGTCACACCTATAAGTCTCGCCTCCTCAGGGTCTTGTCCTCTCACGCTTTAGTCTACCTTATATTTCTCTCTCTCTGACTCCCCCTTCGGTGTCTAGTGATTGAGTTCTTACAACGTACTTCGGTCATACGATTAGCTCCTAACACTCGCACATTGGGAGGCAATCTGTTCACCAATTTTTGGTCATCTAACATGTTACTATTATATGGACTAAAGTACAACATGTAAGACCAATTTTACCATAGTAAAGTTGCTTTCACCATGAAAATAACTTAGTAATCCATAATTTATTAAGTTGTTTCTTGTTTAAACAGGAAACCCCGTGAAGAATAATTGAATAAATCCTTATTTGTTTGATTTTCTTCAAAGGATAATTAATTAAACCAATGTTTAATTAATATTCCTGGTTATATTTAACCCAAAACAGGAAAATTAATTAGATAAATTATTATTTATCTTATTATTTTCTAGGAATAATTATTTAAAACATTATTTAAATAATATTCCTTGTTAAATTTGACTAAATCATTTATAAATAATTGAATAAATCACTATATGTTTAATTATTACTCAACCACATTCTTAAAATAATAAATAAATTATTTATTTATTTATTTATTTATTATTTATAAATAAAGGGATTTGACCAAATCCAAATTCTTTTTCCCTCCAACAAAAAAATAAAATATTCCATAAGAGTTGGATCTAGATTTGGTTAATAATATTTTAATTATGCACCAATATCTAGACTAACTCAATATTTTGTTATAAATATAAGGGTTTTTCCATTCATTCACTACCTTTTGTTGCCTAAAGATCACTCTGGATCTATACTTTTGGTCTGACTTTGATCCTCCATCATTGTCATATTTTTCTACTTTTTGCTTGTGAGCCCCCTTTGAGTTCCATTTTTCTCTAGGTTTTCTGCACCATCAAGAGAGAGATCTTAGATCTGAAGCGCTGAGGACATACAAGAACCCATCCTATTGAGGGGGGACTAGTAACATCTTTCTATGTTCCCTTCCCAGGTGTCATAATACAAAAAATTCTTTAAAAATTCTAGTCTTGTTCATTGAATGAATGGAGCAACTTTTGCTTTTTATTTGTTGTTTAATGTCTTTAACTGCATAGATCTGGATTTTTGTAGCATTTATTATGATCACTAACTACAGATCTAAGGAAATTGATAGTCATCTTTGATGCTAGGGTTGTTTGTTATGCACAGCTAAAGTGAACTTTTTTTGTACGCTTGCGATCAGAATTCACACTAACAATATTCCCACTCATCCTCCTCCAAAAGTTATCCGAAACCATTTGTGGAAGATAGCAAGCTCTTAGGCATATGAATTTCTTGTGGCAAGCAAAACTCTGAGCTCTGTAATTAAGAAGAACTTCCTGAGGTCCTATACGAAGTTTCTGAGACTCTAAGTCTGCAAGAGATGTCAAATTCTGAGGCAGGTTCTGTGGCATGAGAAGGTTGGTATAGAGGGCAATTCGGATTCATATTACAAATTCAAATAAAACGTTGGAGGACTAATTTGACCGCAAACCTATAGGAGCTATTCCAAAAGAAAAAGGACAAATTTGTTGGATCTCTTTCTGTGTATGGAAGGTCGTGTTTGGGCTGTGTAGCCGAATTTGGAGACATTTCTAGGCAGTTTTTGTGTATGGTTTGGTGGCTAATACTCTGTGACAGGACCGCTATATTTATGGGTTATTGCAGGTAGGGTCAAGCCCTTGCCTCTGTGAGAACAGTGGTCATATGACCTATGAAAAGTGGACCGAGATACCTTGAAGAATAGTGCAAGAGCAGAGACTTGAAAGAAGAAGATCAACGTAAGTTTTGAGGCTCGTATTAGGGTTGACATGGACCGAATAGGAAGCCTAACCAGGGCTGAAAAACCTTTGGTTAATGCACAGGAGTCCATAAGTATTTAAGGACAGAAACAAGTCATTTCACTGAGGTAAGATTGGTATTTCTATATTGATGTTTTGCTAGGATGTAGAAGGTTGTTTAGTGTATTGAATAGCAGTTTGAATCAGTCTTAGAACACTGACTTGGAGAGTAGTTAATGGCTGGTTTTGGTGAGCCCTAAAACAGTGGTCAAAAAGGGCAGATTTATCTTCTTTGGATATTGATGACTGGGGTTAATTTTAGTTAACAATGGTATGTTCTATGCTTAGCACAATTACTTCAATGTTCCTTTAGCAGCGCAATGACAATTTCCAATTTAGATTTCTAGTAGCAATCACATTGATAGTAAAAGTAGATAGAATATGAAACAAACTGCAAAAGACAAGCCAAGACAAAAGGACACTAGATTTGGTGGATGACAGGGAAAAACCCCAATGTGGGGAAAACCCTTTGATCAATTCTTCTTATTATTATATCAAAATGTTCAGCAGAGAGAGAGAGTACAATAGTCAAATTGACTTGCCCAATTCTAAGTCAAAACAACCCTGTCAATTTCTGCAGTCAACTACAGTCAAACTTCAGCACCGATCAGAAAGTCAACACTGGTTAAAACAGCAATAAATTATCCTCAAAATAGCTTTGTCTTCCCCAGTCGAACTTGGCCTCCAGCAGCGGTCAAATTTAGCCCAAAACAGTCACAGAATCTGCGGTCAACCTATAATTTTGGTCTGCGGTCAAAGTGCGCAAAATGCCTCGATTTATGTGCCAAAAGATGTGGCCTGTTGAGACAGAAATAACCCCAGAAAATCAGAGTCAAATAATGCCTGGAAGGTCACGTTCAACACTGGTCAATGTTGGTCAAACTGCAGAATTTCCTGATATTATTGGCCCTGTAATTCAGTCTGAAATTTCATCCTCCTTGATCCACACATGTGAGAGAGAAGAATGCCCAATGTAGTACGAACCAATGAGAGAAGGAGAGAGAATCTGTGAGTGATGAAGATGCCAAATGAGGTGAGTGGTCACTTGTATTTATACAATTCGCTGTGGGTGAAGAGACACGTCCATTGGATTTCTTGAGCCTAAATGTTGATGAGGCCGACCTGAACAATTTGCACATGTGTGGGCATAGATTCAAAATCACACTTTCGCTTGTCGAAATTTGACGATTTTTATATCAATTTTGGTCCTCTAGAAAAGTGGAATTTAATGCAATCATCATCTCCATCAAATGAGTTATCCCAAAGTGGAATTTGGTCCTAGTTGCTAATTTGAACACTCGCTCTCAATTAGGGAGAATTCCTCCTGCCAATCGATCATCACGCCATCCTGTCATCATGTACCATCTCTGTCATCTCATCTATGCTCTGTTGAACCATGATGTAATAATGAAGAAGAATTGTTCGAGAGTGAGTCACATGACCTTACCACTCTCCACTGACAAAAGTCAATCCAGACGTAACCTCAATTGATCCATGATCAAGTTGTTGAACACCATGCATCCTAGACATATGGAGTACGCCAATACACGATGCGTCCATCGGTACTGCTATGGTCCCTATCTGCTTTTTCCAACTCATTGGCCAGATGAGAGGTACTTCCCATGAATCCCGAACTACATGGGTAGGATGTATGTTGGGGCATCAGCAGGAGAAGGTGAACCACTCATCCTACTCATATGCCATAGGAGAAGGTGAGCCACTCATCCTATGCATATGTCAATCGTAGGGGAAGGTGAACGACTCACCCTAAACACGTGTCATCATACATAGCGGAAGGTGAACCACTCACCCTACACACATGTCAACCATCAAGGGGTATCACAGGGGAAGGTGAACCACTCAACCTACACATCTCAACCATCATGGGGTATCACAGGGGAAGGTGAACCACTCACCCTATACATAGCTCACCAATAGAGGAAGGTGAACCACTCGCCCTATGGTTGCTCAGAGCTCCAAGAAGTACCCCAAGCCCCCGAGAGCTCTCAGAGCTCAGTGTCCAACTCAAGCGGGGCCCTCATAGGAGGGTCTTTCCATGACTCCAAGTCTCTCTCGGAAAGCTATGAATTTGACCTTCCCTAAGGGCTTGGTGAGGACGTTTGCGACCTGCTCATCAGTCTTGATATGTTGGAGCCTTATTGCTCCTCACTATACCATATCCCGGATAAAGTGGCACCTAATATCAATGTGCTTGGAGCCGTCGTGTAACACAGGATTCTCTGAAAGGTGAATCCCACTTTGGTTGTCGCAGTAGTTCACAGTGGTATCTAGCACATGCTCAAATAGCTCACTAAATAGCTTCCTCAACCAAACAGCTTCACAGCAGGCCATACTAGCAATGCTTAAAGCAATCGATTTATGCTTCCTGCTCATCCAAGATAATGAAGTAGATCCCAATGAGAAACAACATCCAGACGTGCTTTTACGATCCACCACATTGCCAGCCTAGTCAGCATCAGTATATCCATGAAGCCTCAAATTCCCGGCAGCGTATCTCAGACCATAGTTGATTGTGCCACGGAGATATCTCAAGAGATTCTTAGCAGCAATCCAATGTATGAGATGAAGCTCAACCATAAATTGACTCAACGTATTCACAACGAAACATATGTTCGGAGGGGAGTTTACCAAGAACATCAAAACACCCCCAAGTTGTCGATACTCGGAAGGATTCGCCAATTCGGGCCCGGTAGCACTTCCACATAGCTTCTTGAAGTTGAGTTTCATCGGAGTAGACACAAACTCGCAATCCACCATCCCACATCTCTTGAGCAGCTTCACAATATATTTTCCTTGAGAAAGGAAAAATTCACCTGGCTTTTGCCAGACCTCTAGGGCTAGGAAGTAATGCATCAAACCTAGGTCCTTCATCTGGTAATCGAAAGCCAACTCCCTCTTGCATTGATAAATGAGAGGATCTGCACCTGTCAGAAAAATATTATCTACATAAAGCACCAGAATGAGAGGCATGCCCTTTTCAACCTTGAAATATAAGTTAGGATCAGCTTCACTTCTTGTAAATTCTAGCTTCATAAGATAGCTATCAATCATCTCATACCAAGCCCTAGGGGCTTGCTTCAACCCATAGAGGGCTTTCTTCAACCTGCATACGTGTGTCCTTCAATCTTGTACTTTGAACCCCTCAGGTTGTTCAACGTAGACTTCCTCCTTAAGCGAGCCATGCAAGAAAGCAGTTTTAACGAACATTTGGTGTAGGCTCCATCCTTGAGGGGCAACGAAAGCAATAGTAGATCGAGTAGTGGTATATCAAGCAACTGGTGCAAATACCTCGCATAGTCCACTCCTTCCTTTTGAGAGAAGCCTCGAGAAACAAACATGGCCTTGTATTTTTCAGCATTCCCATCAGCTCCATGTTTTATTTCGTAAATCCATTTAGAAGTGACCACAAACTTGTCCTTGGGTGTAGGAACCACATCCCAAACATCATTCTTCATGATTGATTTGTACTCCTCATTCATTGCATCCTTCCATACTTGGTGTTTCACGGCTTCTTCGAACGTACATGGCTCAGATTGAACAATAGTACTCATAGAAGCTAAGTACCCTGATACCTGTTCGGCTTCTTACTTTCACGAAATGTCCCTCTTGGAGCAATATGTTTTTTAGCATCTTCGAGAGTGTCTTTGAGCCACAAAGGTCTTTACCTTAAGGCAGATGGATCATCTGGAGGTGGATCAATGGGATCCATCGAGCCTTCAACATTGGGCATCGATTCATCTATCGGAGATTCATCCTGCTTTTCTACAACATCATCATTGTCCTTCCTTGGGATAGGGAGATCTTTGGCTTTCCCAAGGGCTGAATCTTCACCAAAAGTGACATCATGGCTTATTTCCACTTCTCTTTGACCAAGCACATAGATTCTATATGCCTTCGAATTTTCACTAAAGCCCACAAATATTCCTTTCTTCCCAGATGCTTCTAACTTGTTTCTTTCCTCTTTAGGCACATGAAAATACACGGGACATCCAAATATTCTAAAATGAGAAACATCAAGTTTCTTACCAGTGAAAACTTCTTCGAGTGTCTTGAAATCCAATGCTTGATGCGGGCTCCTATTTAGAACATATACGGTAGTGTTGGCAACTTCTCCCCATAAGAACTTTGGTAGCCCTTAGTCATGAAGCATGGTAGCTTCTATGATTGTTCGATTCTTCCTTTCGGCAACTCCATTTTGCTCAGGAGTATATGGAACGGTTGTCTCCCTTTTAATGCTAGCCTCTCTGCAAAAGTTGTTGAATTCATTTGATTCATATTCGGTTCCATTATTGGTCCTCAATATTTTGATCTCCTTCCCTGTGATCCAGGAGGATCTTACATCAGTGCAGATCGACAATGAAGTCCAGTTCATCTCTAGTTTGTCCGATGAGGGTTACTTCTTCATGGTGATTTCATGATTGTATTGTGATGGTGTAATGATGTGGTTCATGGTTATGTCAGTATGTGGTGTCATGGTCCTAATCCTAAGCTAAGGTGTAAATGGTAACATGTAAGGATATGGTGGAGAAAATGTAATGGTCCTAAGACCTAGCACTAAGGTCTAAAACCTAAGTCCTAAGACCTAAGTGGTGAACCTAGCGCAAAGCTATGGCGTTAAACTTAAGTAACCGGATACTCCTAAAATGCCCTCGTATCCCCGTATACCCGTGTCGGACACCTCTAGGTGTCGGATTCGGCCCCAATTCGAAGGACACGGCGTATCCGTACAGGGTACGGTCGGGATACAGCGTGTCCGAAAAGGGACACGCCGTATCCCGACCGTACCCCGTCGGACATGCCGTGGCCACTCCTGCCGGGCACGGCCGGGCCCGCGGCAACCAAAATCGCGCGATTTTTTTTTATAAAGTGTGGCTTTTCTTTCTTATTTTCTCACCTATTTCATTTGTGTTTCATTTGTGAAGTGAGAACTAGTGTGAGCAAGGAGCAAGAGCAAGGAGCAAGTGTGTTCTTTCGAAGAGATTCGGGCATCCGGTAATTGCATTGTCCCTCTATATTTTGCATTTAGTTTGTTGTTAGTGTTTGCATGTGCATATGTTTTATATATTTAGTTGTTTTTGTTTATTTTTTACAGTATTTATGGCTCAATCAAAGGCAGCAAGACAGGGGCAAAGAAAGGGGAAGAATGTCTCCATTGGAGATGCCCCTCCTGTCCCTCTTTCATCACGGTCTGCAAGTATTCCATCCATTGGAAGTGGGGCTGCAACAGTAGCTTCAAATGTGCAGGGAAAACAAATTGTTGACCCCAAATACCCATTGTGGAAATATGCAACAAGAGAGGAAGGGGCAACAAAAAAGGGAGGAGGAAATTGTCGCTGGAAATGCAATTTTTGCAATGGCCATTTCAGTGGCACATATTTCCGTGTGAAAGCTCATTTGTTGGGTATTCCAGGTTGTGGCGTTAAATGTTGTACAGCAATTGAATTGCCAGATAAGAAGAAATTGCAAAAAGAGGCGAGTATTGGTGAGACAAATGTGGCAGCAAAATCAAAAAAATCCAAGACTAATGACCCCCTTCCATTCTTGAGGAAAAGCAGCAGCAAGTTCCCTTTTGAGACTTCTAGCAGGGGAGAATTAGCAAAGAGAAAGGCAACTGCAGTTGGTCCAATGGACAAGGTTTTCCAAAAAGAGAAAAGGGAAGAGCTTGACCTCACCATTGCATTTTTTTTCTATCAAAACTTCATATCTTTTAATGTTGCACGGTCACCTCTATTTATTGAGATGTGTCGAGCTCTTTGTCATGGGGCTCCATCAGGGTATGTGCCTCCTGGGTCAGAGAAGCTCAGAACCACATTGTTGACAAAGGCAAAGAAAGAGGTGGACAAAATGCTTGAGCCTATTAAATCAGCATGGCCAACATCTGGGGTTAGCATTGTTTCTGATGCATGGACATATCCAGCACGCCACCCACTCATTAACTTCATGGTGTCATCCACGAATGGTGCAGTTTTCTTGAAAGCAGTGGATGCATTTGGAGAGTACAAGGATGCACAATATATGGGTGAGTTATTTCTCAAAGTTATTGAAAGTGTAGGTGTGGATTATTGTGTGCAAATCATTACAGATAATGCACCTGTTTGCAAGGCTCCTGGCATGATTGTGGAAGCAAAATATCCACAAGTATTTTGGACACCTTGCATTGTCCATTCATTGAACTTGGCACTGAAATCTATTGCTTCTGATGTGCTTTGGATTGGAGCCACTATTGAGGATGCACGACATATCCGCAACTTTGTATCAAACCATACAAATGCCCTCACTATCTACAAGGAGTACAGCAATCTATCATTGTTGAAGATTGCAGATACACGGTTTGCCTCTTCATTCATCATGCTGAAGAGGTTGAGGGAGGTCAAGACCGCTCTTGGGTCTATGGTTATTTCAGAGTTTTGGTCTTTTTGGAGAAAGATGGATCAAGCAGCCTCAAAGAAGGTGAAGGACATAGTGTTGGATGATATATGGTGGGAGAAGGTAGATCTAATTATTCAAATCATGGAGCCTATCATTTCCTTGCTCAGATTTGCAGATACAGACCAACCCATCCTAGGAGAGGTTTATGAGGGATGGGATTCCATGATTGAGTCTGCGAGGACCATTATTTTACAGAGTTAGTGCCCAGAGTATGAGACATCACCTGAGGCCTTCTTCACCGTCATACAGGATATTCTTGTTAGCAGATGGGACAAGAATTGCACACCTTTACATTGTTTGGCTCACTCCTTGAACCCAAAATACTACAGCCATGAGTGGCTGAATGGTGGACCTTCCCACAGATTCCCTCCTCACATGGATGCTGAAATCTCACAGGGGAGGAAAGATGCATTGAGGAGGATTTTTCAGGATAGGGCATCCCTTGATGAGGTGGAGGATGCCTTTGCAGATTTTTCCACTGCCAGGGGGCGATTTGGAGGCTATGATTTGATTCGAGACGGGGGGGCTAAGAGGTCCCATTCTTGGTGGGCAACTCATGGGGCAGCAAGCCCTCCTCTACAGCAGTTAGCCATGAGGCTCCTCTCTCAGGTGACTTCATCCTCTTGTTGCGAGAGGAATTGGAGCACATATGGGAATTTGTATAGTGTGAAGAGGAGCAGGCTTGAGCAGTCCAGGGCAGAGACAATGGTGTATGTGCACACCAACCTTCATCTCATCTACAGGCAGAGGGAGGAGTGGTTGAAGGGAAAGACAAAGATGTGGGATGTCTTTCCTGATGATATGGGTCTGGACAGCAGTGTTGAGTTGGCATTGGCCAACTTGGATCTCAATGAGCCAGTGCTAGAGCCTGTCAGATTTGATGATGGATTAGAGGGGTCATCCTCCACACCAGCAGATGCTGAGATGATAGAGGAGGAGGATGCATCAGAGGCAGAGGAGAGCAGTGGTGAGCATGATGATCAGGATTTCGACAGTGATGTTGATTATGAGGATTGATGACTCTGACTCATTGAGGCTTCAGGCTTGTAGTCTTGTAGACTGTAGTTGATTTTCTATTTTCTATTTCTATTTGCCATTGGCAGTGTTGTTAACTTGTTATGTAACACATTTTGATTCTGATGACTTAATGAAAAAACTACAGTATCTTACTATCTTCAATCTTGTCTTTCTGAGTAAATTTGACGATTGTATCATGTATGGTGTATCAATGTATCATTGTAATCTGTATTATAGTATCAATGATGATGTATGACTCATGAATATCTAATATCTATGTTTGAATCAATGAATTTTGTATGAATTTGTGCAAAAAATATCTAATTTTAAATATATTAATATATATATATTTTTTAAAATATATATATATTTTAATAAAATAATATATAACGTAACGTGTCCCAGTATCTATTCCGAGTCATAAGTACCCCGTGTCCGATACGACTATGTATCCCCGTATCCCTGTATCAGGTGACTTCGTGTTAAACCTATGTATTAAAACCATAATATAAAGGTTTCGGACTATGTAATACAAACCATATCATAAAACTATAATGCACACAGTCTAACCGCGCGGGGAGCTTGATCGCAGCGGAGAAGACCGTCGGGAGTACATATGAACAGTCGTGAATGGACCGCAACAGTTGAACGCGCAGTTTGGATGTTGAATCAGACCGCAACAGTCGGAAGTAAGGAGCTGTCACATGAGGAGTCACCGCATAGTTGCTGAAGCCGTCGGAACTTAACCATCGAGGTGGCAGCTAATAGTTAGACCGCCCGCAGTCACATGCTAAACCGTCCACCGCTCCGCCGTCAACTGACTGTCAGGGGTTTATTTTTAGACCAAAGTTCAATTTTGGGTTTTAATTGTTAAGTGCGCAGTTGTAATGTTCAACCACCATGCACCTAACCATTAGGTGTCCCTCTTGTATTAGACCGAGATGTAAAACACTAAACTACTTACCATTTTTGGCCCAAGAGGTTCAACCTGAACCTGGCCTGCACCTATAAAACCACTTTTGCATATGATGGAAGGGGAGGAGTGATTTTGAAGACTTGTATTCAAATTCTGGAATAGAGAGGCAATTATTGTTTCAGATGTAACATGGTCGTCCAGAGGTGGAATTGGGCACGGAGACAAGCGTTGGAAAGCTAGGAGGGAGAGCTCTGCGTCGGGACAGTGACCGCAGGTGTCGCAAGCACGTTCAACCGTGTGTTTTATCTCGTGTAAATACTTCCTTGGATCAATCCTTAATAAAACGGACGCCCATCTTGAAAGTAGACCCGGAGATGTAGTCCACCAGGGATGAACTCCGTAATCAATGTTTGTTGTCTTCTATCTCTGTTATTTGCTGCAAATTAATGTTTAATATGCTTCTTAAGTTATGGTTTAAGTCATAAAATCATTTTCTTTCCTTCAGTCTTCCACACTAAGCGATCAAGTTAACAATCAATTCACTGTTGGAAAATATTAAGTTCTATTTCGCATTAGATCGGGACGATTGCATCAATTTCGTTTGACTTTCAACCAAGGCTTTGAAAGAACGGAACCATTTGAACACTTCGTCCTTCTTATAGATCCACATTTTGCGAGAGAAGTCATCCACAAAAATTGCATAGTATAAGTATCCTCCTAATGATATTACGGGCAACATACCATATAGATCAGAATGAACCAATTGAAGAATGTTGGTAGTTTGACTTTCTCTTGAAGGGAATGACCCCCGTACATTTTCCACCTACACAACCCTGACAAACACCTTCATGATCTATGTTGAACTCAGGCATACCTATGACCATCTTCCTGGTAAAGCTTTGTAATGAAGGTGAGAAAATCTTTGGTGCCATAATTTAGATTGAAGAGAAGTATCACAAGTCAAAGCTCCTGTAAGGACCTTGTTAGCCACCCATATTTTTCAATTATAGCAGTTGGTGGCTAAATGTTCTTTGCAGCCTTCAAGAAACAAGTTTGAATCCGAAAAATTGTTGGTACTTGAAGTCTGTTGACAAGAGTCCAAATTACTGTTGGTTCTACATACTCTCTCTCTTTTCTGGCTCTGATATACCATGAAAATCCTAATCAAAGTGTTGCTGCATCCTTCCCCTTTTTCCTCCCTCCCCCCCTTCTTCCATTTTCCCTTCATTTCTTCAAAATCTCCTTCACCCATAAAAACTCCATCAAACCCTTGTATATTCCTTTTCCTCCATTTAATCTCATTTCCTAAGGTTAAAACCCACTTTTTTAACCTATCGGAACCTTTCTCCTCTCGCAAAAATCATTCAAAAACCATAGAAAAACATGTGTTTCTATGCGTTAGGTTCTAGCCCCTTAGGCTAAGCCCCTGCTTTCTCTCCATCCATTTGTCCCCCGCCGGAACCGTGTGCAGAAGTCTGCAGGGCGCTTAAACCCTCAGAAATAATTTATCGCCCGCAAACGTTAAAACCTTTGTAAGAAGTAAGGTCGGGTTTATTTTATTTTTTCACTAATGAAAATTCATGTTTAAAACTCCGCCGTCGATCTGTCCCTCGGATCGACGGCGCGGAGTGTATCCCGTCATCTGGTGGACCCCCCCCCTTTTCGCCGCACTGTTTTTCATACCAGCCTGTTTCGTGCCCGCACCACCTTTCGTCCGGAAGTGGTTTTGTGCCGTCGGCCAGCGATCCCACCCGCTGGCCGACACGTGTTCTCCACCTCACCTCAGAACCCGCCTGCCTGGCCCTTCCTCCGGCGCGTTAAACTTCGTCCTATGGCCATGCAACGTGATTCATCCTCGCCATTTATTCAGTCTCCCATCCAACGGTCTTCTCTCCTTTTTCCCGCACGCCCTCCGATGCAGTCTGACCATATAAACGCAGGATTTCCTCATTTTTCTTGTTTTTTGCAGGTTTTTAAGGTTTTTCTTCGTATTTTATGAAGATCAAAGATGAGGGTGACACGCAATCCTTCCGATTTTGTCCAGTAACTATCATAATGAGGATCTACAAAGAGGACAATAAAGTTTCTCATGAGCTTTGGTTGCCGCACGTCCCTACAAAGCTCGAAGAAGGCCGCCAATATCAGAGCAGAGAAAGAGTATCGGGTTAAAGATAAAAATGAACCAGATCAGTGGTTTGGTGAGAAGATTGGCTGTGGGATTACTACATCTAAGTATCAAAGGCCTAATCCTCGGCTCAGAACACGGATTAAATCAAAACCTAAAAGTGTTCATCAGACAGATCGCCTCCACCGCCATACTTTGAGGTGAATTGATTCCTCAACCACCACAGTGCCACCTATTGCCTCCGAATGCTCAATCAGAGGATGAATTTATTAAACAAGATCAGATATTATGCCTCGGAACAACCAAAGAAGTTATTACTGCACCAGATTTCAATGACAGAATGTTTGCAGAGTAACCCTAACAGTACACAGAGCCTCAAAGGTCAACACAAGCTCCCTTCGAGCTTACTTCATCAGTATAAACACATTAATGCAATGTAACACCTGTAGAATTTCTTCATCGAACCTCACTAGATCGTGAAGACATTAATTCCCGCATTGATTGTGTTTGAGATCTTTTTATCTAGCCTCACCTCCTCATCCTTCTATAAATACTTCAATAGAAGATGAGTGAAGGGTTGGGTTTTTGTTAGTTGGTTGTCAATGTAATTAAGTT